>CM065809.1:936357-2136357 GCA_033398695.1 Orobanche coerulescens | reverse complement strand
TATTTTTATGATTATTTGTTAAGTGGTGGAATCCTTATGTGAATTCTGATTTCACGATATGTATTTAGTCGACTCTCGTATTTGATTTATACGATGAGTGTCGTCGTTTGTGATGTCTTTTTATTGTTGATTTTCTCCGTTGTTGATGATTTTCGAATCGATTTGCACGTTTTACAAGTCTCTTGTGAAAGCTTTGTGCTTATACGCGTTCGACTTGTTCACTAGCCAGTGCGGGAGGGTATTTTATCAGCGGTTTTGTTCCGAATGTGGTATTTTATCGTTTATTTCCGTTTAAAGACATGTATTGTCTTGATTTTAAACGTTTTGATGCGTGTGCTAGGAGTTGTTTCATTGAACGTCGGTATGTGTGAGTTTTGGGCATTCTGGCCTATTGGATTTTTGAAAACCTTGAGTATCTTAGAAAAATAAATTTCGAGACATACTTTTCAAATGAGTTATTTTCTTGTGGTACATCCTAGATGCCACAATGTATTTCAAAAATTTTCTACCTCGAGGACCAAAATGTTTTGAGATATTTTCAACACTTTTATTTAGACCCGAGGGTCGAATAATTTGAAAGTTTTCACTAAGAGAAAGTGTCTTCATTTTTATCAAATACGAAATGGTTCTCCAAAGTCTCGATAATGATGTTTCACGTTTGTACTTTTTGAAAGGTGATACTCAAGATCAACCAGTATTCTTCAAATTATTTTCAAAATGAAGTTTTCATTTTTAAAACCTATCCATTCCCGTTTGAGGGCTGGGTATGTATGTGTGATGTTCGTGTTGTCCTTTTGATACTTTCTCCCGAGTATGACCGAATTGGCGGTGTGAGCGTTGAGACGCTTTCCACACATTGGTTGTGCTAGCCCCTGTGAGAGGCGGAGTGTTGGTATTGAATGTTGTCGCCTCATGGCAATTTCTGCGTTGTCGCGCATGTGCGAGCTGTTAGAGCTTGATTTGGTATGACCGTGTGCATCGGTGATGGTTCCGTTATGCGTCGATTGTTTAATGTCTTGTTACCTTGCTCCCGTTTTTGTGAATTTCGTGGATGAGGTCGGAGGTAATGCCCGTACTATTTTGACTTCTGTGTTTTCTCTTCCCCAGTCTATCGATTCGCGCATGTTCGTTGGTACTTTATGAACTTGTTCGGTATTTGATTTCATCGTCCGAACAGTGTGATCTTGTTGTAGGCGATCTGGTTATCGGTGTGATTTTTTCGAGTTCGGTTCGATTCTTGTGAACTTTGTTGGGAGTAACATCCTTTGGTTCTACTAGTCCTTTTATTGAAGGATCGGATTTTGAACCGTATTTTCTACTTTGTCGACTCATTTATGTTCGTTGACATTTGAGCTTGTCTGCCCTTGTTTTTGTTTATCGAACGAGTGTGATATCATTTGAATAACTTATTTGTCGTTGTGACTTTTCAATCGCTATTCCCTTTCTGTGGATCTTATGGGAATGCATGTCTTGTAGTTCTCACCGAGATCATCACAGGAGTTATTGTTGAACTTTATTGTTCTTCGTGATTCGAACATGATTCTTCGATTTTTGTTGTCTCGATCGTTTGTTTGTTCGGTTTTTGTTCTCGTTTCGTGATTGTTGAACGTTCGGGCTCCTTCGTAATTCCCTTTAGTTCGGGAAATTAGTTTCGTTTTCAATCTTCCATCCCTTGCGATGGGATTCCGTGTTTGTTCGGTTGACTCGCGTTTTGATTGGGTACCGTTGGGTTGGTCAATCATGTTGATTTTGTTCGTTGTGTTTTGTGATTATCGGATAATTGACTTGACTATAGTATCCGTTTGATGACGCTTGTCACTTGTCGGTTTTATTATATCCCTAACGGCGACGTTGTGTTGGTCACCGTGGAGCGTGTTTACACGCCGTATATTCCTTTGCGTTGTTTGTAACATTTCGCCGTTGGGCATTAGTTACGCATTCTTGTGTGTCTCGTTGAGTTTTCTGGCGGAATATTTCTTCTCCTACTTGTTTTAAGTTTGGACGAAACTTCTTTTAAGGAGGGTAGAATGTAATATCCGCAATTTTCGATTTCCGGTAATTTCTTTTTCGGTCGGAGTCCGTTTTGACGACTCGCTCATGACCGTTTCGTCATTCCGAGAATGATTAATTCTACACTTTTGACATCCGAGTTCGTTTCGGTGTCGTTTCGTTGAGTTACGTGCTTTTAGCGACTTTTCCGCACTTGAGTTCGATTCTTGCGAATCTCGACGAAGCTATTGTTTGAGTTTCCCGCAAGTCCGTTTAACTTTGTTAGACGTGTTGTGAACTTCGGTTTGGTTATTCGATCACGTATGGTGATTTTCGGGCATTTGGGCCATTTTCGTAATTTCCCAAAGTTTGGGGTAATTACCTTCCGTTGTCGAATCTCGAGCCTTCGGGTGGTCGGAATTGTGTGTTCTACTAGCTCTTAGATTCGTCTTTGTGAGTACTTCGTAACCGTATCTTCGGTTCGTATTCAGGTTCGGGTTTCGGTGTCGTTTTGTTGAATTCAGGATTTCTAGACGACTTTTCTAAGTATGAGTTCGTCTTTGTTAGATCACCATTAATTTTTGGTAACTCCAAAAATTATAAATCTTTGCAATATTATAGAACATCGAGTTAGCTTTCCAATGGTTCAAACGGTGAGTCAATGGTCGGACGAGAGAGTTATGGTCGTTTTAGTGGAAGGCTGTCGGTGTCGGGCACCGTCCAGGAGCCTTTCGGCCGATAGGGGGGCCGATAGACTCTACTGCCGGCATTTTGTATAGGGTATCGGTTGGGCCTATCGGCCGATAGGCCGGCCGATAGGTTCTGCTGTGTTGCACTATAAATGTGGTTTTGAGCGTGAACAGCTCATTCTTTCCCATTTTTCCACCGAGTCGCGAGAGAGAGAGTTAGAGAGGGAGAGAGTTCTTCATCCGGGGCGATTTTCATCATTTCTTTTCGGTTGTGAGGCTCGGATAATCAATCTAACGCGTGTTCTACGGATCTTAACACTTGAATCTTCCAAGGTAATGCTCTAAAACCCTATTTCGATTAATTTGGGGGTTTTGGGTTTTCTTAGGTCGTTCCGTTTCGTTGGTGGATTCATGATGTATACGATTGATATTGTTAGTATCTTTAGTTTTCCTACGGATTCATGGATATTTTGTGGATTTTTATGGAATCGAGAGGGTTTGGTTGTGGTCCGCCCTCGTTGTTATTTTTGTATGAATATACATGAATCGTAGGCGGGTTTCCGGGTGTATTCCATTTCCGTAATCGTTTAGAAGTGGTTGTGATTGTGCTATTCGAATCGTTAGGTTCATTTCCGCCGGTTCCTTGCGGTCGTGCTTGACTCTTCCGTTCCGTTCGTTGTCGTATTCCTTTTTCGTTAGCATCGGGCGTTCCGAAGCTTCCCGGTTGAGCCGTATCCGTTCGTGGTTCCGTGCTCGTGGTATCGAGGCAAGTACCTTGCCCATACTTTTCTTATTTTGTGGATATGATGATCGGTGATCGTATTAGTGTGTTGTTTGGTTATTTGAAATGAAGTTTCAAAAGGGTTTCGGTTTGGCCTCGTTAAAGGCTTTCTTTCAAAACGCGTGAGTTTTGTGAACGGTGTTTTGAGAATTGATTATGATTTGATTATTTTGAACGTTGAAGGATTTTATGAGGATACTCCTCTTGTTTAAAGTTATGGAATCGTGTATTCCGTATTTAATCTTGTTATCGTAATTTTGAAGAGTTTGATAATGGTGTCGAGTTAATGGCCATCTCTAGTAAGTATTCGTAATGAACTTACATTCTTAGCATATTAGTGTTGCATGAGTAACGTGTGTGTGTGTATGCTCACTACGGGTTAGATCCGACGGGGTCTCGGTAGGGGTCCACGGAGGTGTGGATCGACGAGCTTTGCTTTTAACCACTACGGGTTAGATCCGACGGGGTCTCGGTAGGGGTCCACGGAGGTGTGGATCGACGGTTAATTGTGGTGCATTTTGCTAATGTGATTTGATATTGGCATTTCGAAATGAGTACTTTTGAACGGTTTTCATGATTGCATGCATTGACTAAGTGTGTAAGAGGTAAGTGTTCGTTTGGCTTACTTGGCTAGGATGGCCTTTGGAGTATTTTGTTGTTTGTTTTAAATCCTTTATTTGTGGACTTTGATGTTGGGATACGAACCTCACAGTCGTTCTTGTGTACCGTGAGTTGATGAGATTTGGGGCTAAAATCCCAATGGTTTTGTAAAAGTCGTTTTACGGATTTGGGGCTAAAATCCCAACGGTTGGTTAATGTCATTTTCGAAAGTAAACCTTTGGGGCGGTGACCCCTTTTGTCTTTGGTTTTGAAAAGTAGGATTTGATAATCCTAAATTGTTTTCTATTAAAACTCTCGATGGCATTCTAAAGCTGTTTTATAAATTACTTCCATTGATTTATGATATTTCGTTTTGAAATGTTTTCTCAAACCCTTGCCTCGGGAAGTACTTTTCGTTTCGTTTGGATCTTTGAGGATCCTCGGTTATTGTTATTCGTGGAATGTGAATTGTATGGCTCGTATTTGCACCTTGTATTTGCACTAGCAAAACGGTGGAGTTTGCTAACCCCAGTATTCGGGGTGGATGTCTGTTTTTGCATTCGGGTTTTGGAGCATAACACGGGGTCGGCATGAAGGATGATGAAAGATGATCGATACTAATCACATGAGGAACCGTACATCGTGTGTTGGTTCGGTTGTACTTTATTTTCATTTCTTTGTATTGTTCCCAAATGCAGGTGTAGTTGTATTTTGTCCCCTGCGTGGGCATGAGTTGTATTTGAGTTGTATGTATTTGTGGAAAGACCAAATCGGTCTACTGAGTCATTGTAGCCTCGAAGGCATTGTCGAGATGTTAAATGTCGTTACCAGCCTGGTAGATCCTTGAGGAAAGGTTCTACGGCGTGTAATATCCCTGAGCGGATTGGGGGTGTTACATAAATGGTATCGGAGCTTAGGTTGAGGGAACCTAGGCTGTCGGGTCAAGTCGTGTTGTTTGAGTCTTGTTTCGTTGGATTTTTATCTGATTGAGTCGTGTCGCGACGCGTCGTTTGAGTTTGTTGGTCGTGATTAGTATCGTGGGGCGATCATCATCTTCGTGCGACCTGTGGGAGTAAGTCTCCCTTCTTTGTGTTGTGCCTCGTGTGACACGAGCTATTTTTATGATTATTTGTTAAGTGGTGGAATCCTTATGTGAATTCTGATTTCACGATATGTATTTAGTCGACTCTCGTATTTGATTTATACGATGAGTGTCGTCGTTTGTGATGTCTTTTTATTGTTGATTTTCTCCGTTGTTGATGATTTTCGAATCGATTTGCACGTTTTACAAGTCTCTTGTGAAAGCTTTGTGCTTATACGCGTTCGACTTGTTCACTAGCCAGTGCGGGAGGGTATTTTATCCGGTTTTGTTCGAATGTGGTATTTTATCGTTTATTTCCGTTTAAAGACATGTATTGTCTTGATTTTAAACGTTTTGATGCGTGTGCTAGGAGTTGTTTCATTGAACGTCGGTATGTGTGAGTTTTGGGCATTCTGGCCTATTGGATTTTTGAAAACCTTGAGTATCTTAGAAAAATAAATTTCGAGACATACTTTTCAAATGAGTTATTTTCTTGTGGTACATCCTAGATGCCACAATGTATTTCAAAAATTTTCTACCTCGAGGACCAAAATGTTTTGAGATATTTTCAACACTTTTATTTAGACCCGAGGGTCGAATAATTTGAAAGTTTTCACTAAGAGAAAGTGTCTTCATTTTTATCAAATACGAAATGGTTCTCCAAAGTCTCGATAATGATGTTTCACGTTTGTACTTTTTGAAAGGTGATACTCAAGATCAACCAGTATTCTTCAAATTATTTTCAAAATGAAGTTTTCATTTTTAAAACCTATCCATTCCCGTTTGAGGGCTGGGTATGTATGTGTGATGTTCGTGTTGTCCTTTTGATACTTTCTCCCGAGTATGACCGAATTGGCGGTGTGAGCGTTGAGACGCTTTCCACACATTGGTTGTGCTAGCCCCTGTGAGAGGCGGAGTGTTGGTATTGAATGTTGTCGCCTCATGGCAATTTCTGCGTTGTCGCGCATGTGCGAGCTGTTAGAGCTTGATTTGGTATGACCGTGTGCATCGGTGATGGTTCCGTTATGCGTCGATTGTTTAATGTCTTGTTACCTTGCTCCCGTTTTTGTGAATTTCGTGGATGAGGTCGGAGGTAATGCCCGTACTATTTTGACTTCTGTGTTTTCTCTTCCCCAGTCTATCGATTCGCGCATGTTCGTTGGTACTTTATGAACTTGTTCGGTATTTCAGTTTCATCGTCCGAACGAGCTGTGATCTTGTTGTAGGCCGATCTGGTTATCGGTGTGATTTTTTTCGAGTTCGGTTCGATTCTTGTGAACTTTGTTCGGGAGTAACATCCTTTGGTTCTACTAGTCCTTTTATTCGAAGGGATCGGATTTTGAACTTCTGTATTTTCTACTTTGTCGACTCATTTATGTTCGTTGACATTTGAGCTTGTCTGCCCTTGTTTTTGTTTATCGAACGAGTGTGATATCATTTCGGAATAACTTATTTGTCGTTGTGACTTTTCAATCGCTATTCCCTTTCCTGTGGATCTTATGGGAATGCATGTCTTGTAGTTCTCACCAGATCATCCTGGGAGTTATTGTTGAACTTTATTGTTCTTCGTGATTCGAACATGATTCTTCGATTTTTGTTGTCTCGATCGTTTGTTTGTTCGGTTTTTGTTCTCGTTTCGTGATTGTTGAACGTTCAGGCTCCTTCGTAATTCCCTTTAGTTCGGGAAATTAGTTTCGTTTTCAATCTTCCATCCCTTAAGCGATGGGATTCCGTGTTTGTTCAGCGGTTGACTCGCGTTTTGATTGGGGTACCGTTGGGTTGGTCAATCATGTTGATTTTCGTTCGTTGTGTTTTGTGATTATCGGATAATTGACTTGACTATAGTATCCGTTTGATGACGCTTGTCACTTGTCGGTTTTATTATATCCCTAACGGCGACGTTGTGTTGGTCACCGTGGAGCGTGTTTACACGCCGTATATTCCTTTGCGTTGTTTGTAACATTTCGCCGTTGGGCATTAGTTACGCATTCTTGTGTGTCTCGTTGAGTTTTTCCTGGCGGAATATTTCTTCTCCCTACTTGTTTTAAGTTTCGGGACGAAACTTCTTTTAAGGAGGGTAGAATGTAATATCCGCAATTTTCGATTTCCGGTAATTTCTTTTTTCGGTCGAGTCCGTTTTGACGACTTCGCTCATGACCGTTTCGTCATTCGAGAATGATTAATTCTACACTTTTTGACATCCGAGTTCGTTTCGGTGTCGTTTCGTTGAGTTACGTGCTTTTTAGCGACTTTTCGCACTTGAGTTCGATTCTTGCGAATCTCGACCAAGCTATTGTTTGAGTTTCCCAAGTCCGTTTAACTTTGTTAGACGTGTTGTGAACCGGTTTGGTTATTCGATCACGTATGGTGATTTTCGGGCATTTGGGCCATTTTCGTAATTTCCCAAAGTTTGGGGTAATTACCTTCCGTTGTCGAATCTCGAGCCTTCGGGTGGTCGGAATTGTGTGTTCTACTAGCTCTTAGATTCGTCTTTGTGAGTACTTCGTAACCGTATCTTCGGTTCGTATTCAGGTTCGGGTTTCGGTGTCGTTTTGTTGAATTCAGGATTTCTAGACGACTTTTCTAAGTATGAGTTCGTCTTTGTTAGATCACCATTAATTTTTGGTAACTCCAAAAATTATAAATCTTTGCAATATTATAGAACATCGAGTTAGCTTTCCAATGGTTCAAACGGTGAGTCAATGAGTCGGACGAGAGAGTTATGGTCGTTTTAGTGGAAGACTGTCAGCTGTCGGGCACCGTCCAGGAGCCTTTCGGCCGATAGGGGGGCCGATAGACTCTACTGCCGGCATTTTGTATAGGGTATCGGTTGGGCCTATCGGCCGATAGGCCGGCCGATAGGTTCTGCTGTGTTGCACTATAAATGTGGTTTTGAGCGTGAGCAGCTCATTCTTTCCCATTTTTCCACCGAGTCGCGAGAGAGAGTTAGAGAGGGAGAGAGTTCTTCATCGGGCGATTTTCATCATTTCTTTTCGGTTGTGAGGCTCGGATAATCAATCTAACGCGTGTTCTACGGATCTTAACACTTGAATCTTCCAAGGTAATGCTCTAAAACCTATTTCGATTAATTTGGGGTTTTGGGTTTTCTTCCGATTCGTTAGTTTCGTTGGTGGATTCATGATGTATACGATTGATATTGTTAGTATCTTTAGTTTTCCTACGGATTCATGGATATTTTGTGGATTTTTATGGAATCGAGAGGGTTTGGTTGTGGTCCGCCCTCGTTGTTATTTTTGTATGAATATACATGAATCGTAGGCGGGTTTCCGGGTGTATTCCATTTCCGTAATCGTTTAGAAGTGGTTGTGATTGTGCTATTCGAATCGTTAGGTTCATTTCCGCCGGTTCCTTGCGGTCGTGCTTGACTCTTCCGTTCCGTTCGTTGTCGTATTCCTTTTTCGTTAGCATCGGGCGTTCCGAAGCTTCCCGGTTGAGCCGTATCCGTTCGTGGTTCCGTGCTCGTGGTATCGAGGCAAGTACCTTGCCCATACTTTTCTTATTTTGTGGATATGATGATCGGTGATCGTATTAGTGTGTTGTTTGGTTATTTGAAATGAAGTTTCAAAAGGGTTTCGGTTTGGCCTCGTTAAAGGCTTTCTTTCAAAACGCGTGAGTTTTGTGAACGGTGTTTTGAGAATTGATTATGATTTGATTATTTTGAACGTTGAAGGATTTTATGAGGATACTCCTCTTGTTTAAAGTTATGGAATCGTGTATTCCGTATTTAATCTTGTTATCGTAATTTTGAAGAGTTTGATAATGGTGTCGAGTTAATGGCCATCTCTAGTAAGTATTCGTAATGAACTTACATTCTTAGCATATTAGTGTTGCATGAGTAACGTGTGTGTGTGTATGCTCACTACGGGTTAGATCCGACGGGGTCTCGGTAGGGGTCCACGGAGGTGTGGATCGACGAGCTTTGCTTTTAACCACTACGGGTTAGATCCGGGGTCTCGGTAGGGGTCACGGAGGTGTGGATCGGTTAATTGTGGTGCATTTTTGCTAATGTGATTTGATATTGGCATTTAGGAAATGAGTACTTTTGAACGGTTTTCATGATTGCATGCATTGACTAAGTGTGTAAGAGGTAAGTGTTCGTTTGGCTTACTTGGCTAGGATGGCCTTTGGAGTATTTTGTTGTTTGTTTTAAATCCATTATTTGAGGATTTTGAAGTAGGGATACGAAACTCATGGTCGTTCTTGTGTACTGTGAGTTGATGAGATTTGGGGCTAAAATCCCAATGGTTTTGTAAAAGTCGTTTTACGGATTTGGGGCTAAAATCCCAACGGTTGGTTAATGTCATTTTTCAGAAAGTAAACCTTTGGGGCGGTGACCCCTTTTGTCTTTTGGTTTTCGAAAAGTAGGATTTGATAATCCTAAATTGTTTTCTATTAAAACTCTCGATGGCATTCTAAACTGTTTTATAAATTACTTCCATTGATTTATGATATTTCGTTTTTGAAATGTTTTCTCAAACCCTTGCCTCGGGAAGTACTTTTCGTTTCGTTTGGATCTTTGAGGATCCTCGGTTATTGTTATTCGTGGAATGTGAATTGTATGGCTCGTATTTGCACTTTGTATTTGCACTAGCAAAACAGTGGAGTTTTGCTAACCCCCGAGTATTCGGGGGGTGGATGTCTGTTTTTGCATTCAGGTTTTGGAGCATAACACAGGGTCGGCATGAAGGATGATGAAAGATGATCGATACTAATCACATGAGGAACCGTACATCGTGTGTTGGTTCAGTTGTACTTTATTTTCCGCTGCTGTATTGTTCCCGTCGTACGGGTGTAGTTGTATTTTGTCCCCTGCGTGGGCATGAGTTGTATTTGAGTTGTATGTATTTGTGGAAAGACCAAATCGGTCTACTGAGTCATTGTAGCCTCGAAGGCATTGTCGAGATGTTAAATGTCGTTACCAGCCTGGTAGATCCTTGAGGAAAGGTTCTACGGCGTGTAATATCCCTGAGCGGATTGGGGGTGTTACAGTGCACACGAGTTGATGGCTTCGTGAGACTGATTAGGTACAAGACCACACGTGTATTCGATCGATACTCGTCGGTGGCTTGTGCACGGACACATTTCCATCCCGGACGTAGTGTGGCGCCATTCTTTTGAGCCATACTGTTAGTTGATTCATATAGCATGTTTGATTGCGTATGTTTCGACAGGATTGTGTATATTCAACTCTTGAGGATTGTTGTTCTGTGTAACTGACCCCGTTTGGGGATTTTGTTTTCAGGTCATGGCAAGGCAAAAGCATGGGAATAGCATGTTGACGGCGAGGAGTCCCAGTGATACTAGTAGGGGGCCCCAATCCTTTCAGTCATTCCTATTGTTGTCATTTATTTTCCGCTGCAGATTTTCATTTGGTTACTTCGTTTCATTCAGTGTTGTGTATTTTATCTTCATATAAAATATACTAGTATTCGGTATTGTCCTGGTGTTTTGTACTTAAACTCCACATCGGATTAATTATTGTTGTAATGTGGTTCGGTACTTCATTTACCCTGTGTAATTCATTCATTTCCATTTGCCTAGTGGGTCCCAATCGGGGGTCCACAGCACTGTAATATCCGCCTAGTTTGGGGTGTTACAGAGTTGGTATCGGAGCGTGGTTTTGAATACTACCTTCCGAGTCATATCTTATTTGAAATCATCGTCATCAGACTAGTATCATTGGACTTTCGTGTCACGTGTGACCTGTGCAAATGCCGAGCCAATCAGACCGAAAGAACTGTAAGACTTCTAACGCCATGGTATAATTTCTGGCGATAATCATTCATTCATAATTCACTAGTTAACAATCCTCAAACATCATTTTCATTTTAATCATGTTGATCATATTAACTCATTAATCACTCAATTCATTTCATTACTCAGTTGTTGATCTGGAAGATCATATTATTAATCTTGTTAACTTATTCAAGATACTCATTTGAAGAATTTCATCAGATAATCATGTCACCTCAGTTAATCATTCATGTAATCACTGTGTTAGAGCGCATATGCTCATTTTCATCATTTCATGACGTAAATCATAATGCGGTAATCGTACGAGATCTATGATTATCATGCGACCTTCCTACTTCAGTATGGAGAGAGCTGTCACGGGATGCACGGGGGGAGGCCGCGGTGCGGGCCGGAACCCGGGGAATAATCACTCACTGTCGGGAAACCGTATCCGAGACTCCGCCCGATCGGAAGATGTTCGGGTTTATCCACTCACTTTTATGCAGGTCATGGTGACCCATATGCAATTGCTCAATCATCATTGCGCCACTCTGGCCGAATTAATCGAGAGAAGTCTCTCGTGTGAGCCTGCTGCTAAGGAAATTGCTGAGCAACAACCTTCATCTGTCAGCAGGAAATCAACGAAGCGTAATCAATCTGAAGGCGGTCAGTATACCTTCAAGAAGCCTCATGTGGGCCCTAACGTTTCTGAGCGACCTCCTACGGCGCATAATCGTGCGGGATCTCAGTCCCGAGCGGCCAGTTCGGCCATCACCTGTTTCAACTGCGGAACGCCGGGTCATTACAGCACTAAGTGTCTGAAACCGTCTATCACGTGCCATAATTGTGGGATTTTTGGGCATAAGGCCCGTTTTTGCCGAAAGGACTCCAAGTCGGCTCCGGCGGCATCTCAGGCCCCGAAGCAATCAACGATTCAGAATCAGACTACTCTGCCAGCGTCGTTTAAGACGATGGAAGCAAATAAAGACGGAGCTCATATTTATCAGACGGGAACGTCCGGTTCGGGGGCCGGCAAGTCCCGGATTCATGTGATGAAGAGGATCGACGATCCGGTGGCCCAAATGATCTCAGGTATACTCGTAATTTTATTTCAACCTGTGTGTACCTTTTGATACTGGTGCACCGCATTCATTCATTTTCGAATCATGTTTGAATAGACTTAATTTGGATAGTCATATTGCTTGTGGACCTCATACCATCGGTCTACCTGGTGATGGAAGAATTTTCGGAAATCATACCGAATTAAGCTTAATGACCGCGATTGGTTGGTGGACCTAATCGTGGTGGACTTACCTAAGGACGATGTAATATTGGGTGTTAATTAGATGGATCGTCATGATACCATCCTCAGTGATCGTAAGCGTTTGGTCACTATCATTTCAGTCATTGAAGTCGAATGTGTGCTTCAGGGAGGTGATCCCCGTTGTTCCGGAAGAATCATTAATATGATGGAAGTAGTGAAATTACTCAATCGACGTGTTCAATAATTCATCGTATTATTTTCTTCGATTGTCCGTTCTAAGGCAATTGAAGTGTTCAATCATTCATAGTATTATTTTCTTCGATTGTCCGTTCTAAGGCAATCGAAGTGTTCAATCATTCACCGTATTATTTTCATCGATTTGCCGTTCTAAGGCAATCGAAGTGTTCAATCATTCATTGTATCATTTTCATCGATTGACCGTTCTGAGGCAATCGAGGTGTTCAATCATTCATTGTATCATTGTCATCGATCGATCGTTCTATGGCAATCGAGGTGTTCAATCATTCGTGGTATCATTGTTATCGATTGCCGATGTTTTCCAGACGAGTTACCTGGTTTGCCTCCACAGAGAGATGTGGAATTCACGATTGAGTTGGAGCTCGGTACGTCCCCGATATCGAAGGCACCATACCGGATGGCCCCGACCGAAATGCAGGAGTTGAAGAATCAACTAGAGGAGTTGTACGAGAAAGGTTATATCCGACCGAGTGCGTCCCCGTGGGGAGCACCAGGGTTGTTTATCAAGAAGAAGGGTGGTTCTTTTCGCTTGTGTATTGATTATCGGGAGTTGAACAGGGTGACAATCAAGAATAAGTATCCCTTACCCCGTATTGATAATCTCTTAGATCAACTTCAGGGAGCTTCAATATTTTCCAAGATCGACTTAAGGTCTGGATATCATCAGTTGCGAATTCGAGAGTCGGACATCGCAAGGACAGCGTTTCGTACACGCTATGGTCAATATGAGTTCGTAGTTATGCCGTTCGGGCTAACTAATGCACCTGCGGTATTCATGGAGTTAATGAATCGGATTTTCATCGACTTTTTGGATCAGTTTGTTGTTGTCTTCATCGATGACATTTTGATTTATTCTCGTGACCGAGAGGAACACGAGGTTTATCTTCATCAGGTTCTCGACGTGTTAAGACGAGAGCAACTTTATGGAAAGTTTTCCAAATGTGAGTTCTGGATGTCCCAAGTGACTTTTCTCGGGCATGTAATTTCATCAGATGGAGTGCGTGTTGATCCTCAGAAGACGGAGGCTATCCAAGGTTGGTTACCTCTGAAGAATGTTAAGGAAATCCGAAGCTTTCTCGGATTAGCCGGTTATTATCGGCGGTTTGTGGAAGGATTTTCTAAAATTACTCAACCAATGACGAACCTTTTTCGTAAGGATAATAAATACACGTGGTCCGACGCGTGTCAGTGGAGTTTTGAGGAACTCAAGAGCCGGTTAATTTCAGCACATGTACTTTCCTTGCCGCTAGGGACGGAAGGATTTGTGGTTTATAGTGATGCGTCCGGACAGGGTCTTGGATGTGTACTCATGCAGAACGGGAAGGTTATTGCCTATGCTTCACGGCAATTGAGACCTTACGAGGTTAATTATCCGACCCACGACCTGGAGCTAGCAGCCGTGGTGTTCGCTTTGAAAATCTGGCGTCATTACCTTTATGGCATTACTTGTCAGATATTCACCGATCATAAGAGTTTAAAGTAGATAGTTACTCAGGAGGAGTTAAATATGCGACAGAGGCGGTGGTTGGAACTAATCAAAGATTATGATATCGAGAACCTTTACCACCCAGACAAGGCGAACGTTGTCGCCGACACCTTGAGTCGTAAGTCCGTTCAGGAGCAGATGCTTGCTCGATTAACAGTTCAGAAGGAGCTTCACCAGGAATTCCTTAGACCCGAGAACGAGGTCTGGCTTCAGCGAGTTCAGGGACAACTTTGCATGTTAGAGGTTTCATCGCCGCTTGAGGAGGCAATCAGAGAGAATCAGGGTTCAGACCCATCACTGTTGCGCATCCGTGAGGATGTGGCTCAGGGGAAAGCCCCTGGATTTGTGATCCACGGGAATGGACTTTTGCGTTTTAAGAATCGGTTGTGCGTACCGGCGTAAGACGAGTTGAAAAACTCGATTTTGAGAGAAGCTCATGCTACCCCTTATTTTGTTCATCCGGGGTCTAGCAAGATGTGCAAAGACTTGAAACAAAATTACTGGTGGAGTAATATGAAGCGAGAAATCGCGGAATTTGTTTCGAGATGCTTAACCTGTCAGTAAGTCAAGATAGAACATCAGCGACCGGCGGGTATGCTGAAACCTCTCCCTATTCCAGAATGGGAGTGGGAGGATATTTCAATGGACTTCATCACGAGTTTTCCGACGAGTCGTCGTGGCATAAACACAATCTGGGTAATTGTGAATCGCTTAACTAAATCAGCTCATTTCCTTGAGATTAAGGATACGTGGGGTCCCGAGAGACTTGCCCAGCTGTTCATCAAAGAGATAGTGAGACTGCACGGTACTCCTAAAAGTATCGTTTCAGATCGTGACGGACGATTCGTGTCTCATTTTTGGAAATCAGTTCATCGTGCTATGGGAACTCAGCTTAATCTCAGTACAACTTTTCATCATCAGTCCGACGGACAATCAGAGAGGACTATTCACACTTTGGAGGACATGCTGAGGGCATGTGTCCTCGATTGGAAAGACTATTGGGAAGCCCATCTACCATTGATAGAGTTCACGTATAATAATATTTGGCATGCTTCGATTAAGATGACACCTTACGAGGCCTTGTACGGTCGTCGTTGTCAATCTCCTTTGTGTTGGGATGACTTATCAGAATCAATCGGCACCGAGCCCGATATGCTTATAGCCGCCCGTGAGAAGGTAGCTTTGATCAGGAGTCGTTTGTTGACCGCTCAGAGTCGACAGGAATCTTATGCAGACAATCGTCGCCGACCATTAGAGTTCGAGACAGGTGACCACGTGTTGGTCAAGGTATCCCCGAGTCGAGGTATCTTCCGTTTCGGGAAGTGGGGAAAGTTGAGTCCAAGATTTATTGGACCGTTTGAGATTTTGAAACGAGTAGGCGAGCTAGCTTATCGTTTGGCCTTACCTACGGTGTTGAGCCGAATTCATAATGTGTTTCACGTCTCTCAGTTGCGGAAATATGTTGCTGACCCGAGTCACATACTTCAGTTCGACGAAATCGAGATCGCGGATGATCATTCGTACGAGGAGCGTCCCATACGAGTCTTAGAGCGGCGAATCAAACAGTTGGGGAATAAGACGATTCCTTTGGTTAAAATTCAGTGGTCTAGACACGGAGTCGAAGAGGCTACTTGGGAAACCAAGGATAATATGCGGGAGGGTTATCCCGAGTTGTTTGACCCTTAGTTTCGGGGACGAAACTCTTTTAAGGGGGGTGTATGTAATACCCGGTTGTAATTCAGTCATTATCACTCAGTAATTTCATTCGTTAATTGTCACGATGTAATTTTTCACTTGTTAATAATCATTCATCCGTGTTCACCATTCGGAATAACTTCGAGTTGTTTATCGATATTGTTCAGTGTATCTACCTTATTCGGGAATCGAGACAAGAGTATTATCTTGATTGTTGTAATTGATTCATTAGTCGATGTTGACGTTGGAGTTCATGTCATTTCTAATCTCCTCATTGTTCAAATTATGTTTTGTTGGGCGAACCCTTGTAATCATTGCTTGGAACCACCGTTTTGGGGTTTCCGTACTTCCATTTTGTATTATTGTTTCCCAAATATTGATTCCTATTGCTTTTATTCTCTTCCCGGATCATTTTTCATCATTTTAGGACCCAAGGGGGTGTGGGCCGCGGCACAAGGAGTGTGCGCTGCGGCACACACATTTTCCAGTTTTGGCCGAGCAGCCTGTACCGTGGGCCGCGGCTCATGCCGGCAGGGCCGCGGCACACTGCCGAGTCACTGCCGCGGCACACTCGTCCGGGCCGCGGCACACTCATGTTGCAACTTATCGGCCAACCCGTCTGTACCGAGGGCCGCGGCTCATGCCGACGGGGCCGCGGCACACTGTCGAGTCACTGCCGCGGCACATTCGTCCGGGCCGCGGCACGCTGCCGATCACTGGGGGCAGTTTTGGCCCTGTGTCGCGGCACACTTCGGCCGGGCCGCGGCACACAGTGCAGTCAGCACGATAATTGCGTTTTTTGAGCGAGATCAACTCATTTTTCCCATTTCTTCAACCTTTACGAGAGAGAGGGCTTCAGGGGGAAGACTTCCCATCATTTATCACTTGAGTGTTTGATTTTCTTCATCTCCTTTCGATCGTGAAGCCCGGATAGTCGATCTAACGCGTGTTCTTCGGATCAAAGTACTTGGATCTTCAAAGGTAATATTCATCAAACCTCTTGGATTTCGATTTTGTATTGAGATATGATGTTTTGGATGTTAAGATCGTGTTGTATGAAGTGATATACGCATGATTATGGACATGTTTGATTATTAATTGGATTATTGAAGAATTATTCAAGAACACTTTGAATATTGTGTTGGATTTGGGGGTTTTCGATTAATTGTTGTTGAAATCACGATTTTGGATATTCATAATGGATTATTGATCGTATTGAAGATGTTTTGTTGGTTTGAAACACTTCTTGGGGATTTGATGTTGGTATTATTGAGGTTTGGTTATAAACAATCGAAGTTTGGCCACAAAATGTTCGATATAATGCCCCAATGAACTTGGTTTAATCGTATCGACGTTTTGAGTTCGTTATATTCGTGTTTGATTCGTATATTGAACGGATTGTTGGTAATTGCATTATTCAAGGTTGTTCGAGCGACCGATATCTCAATTAGGACGTTGTTCGTGGAAGGATAATTGTCACCGGTGTTGTGTAAGTTAATTCTTACTCAGTTAAAAGGATATTCATTCCTTTCGTTGTTGTTCATTCATAATCATAATTCATTCATAAGGTACTAACCGTTTCAAAAACTTGTAATTGTCACTTAATTACTTCATTCACGAGGAACGACGGTTCCAATCATTTCATTGAGCTGTCATTCATTTCACCATCATCTCATCTTGGTGAGTCATTATTCATTTTCGATGTCACTTTTGTTATATCGTGACATTCCGGGTCATACTGGCGTGCCGGTTGGTATGTGTAGGATTTTCATGTCGGGCGCATTTAAGTCGTGTGTTGGTTGGTGGCCTCACATTGGACTGTGCACACGAGTTGATGGCTTCGTGAGACTGATTAGGTACAAGACCACACGTGTATTCGATCGATACTCGTCGGTGGCTTGTGCACGGACACATTTCCATCCCGGACGTAGTGTGGCGCCATTCCTTTGAGGATTGTTGTATATTCAACTCTTGAGGATTGTTGTTCTGTGTAACTGACCCCGTTTGGGGATTTTGTTTTCAGGTCATGGCAAGGCAAAAGCATGGGAATAGCATGTTGACGGCAAGGAGTCCCAGTGATACTAGTAGGGGGCCCCAATCCTTTCAGTCGTTCCTATTGTTGTCATTTATTTTTCGCTGCAGATTTTCATTAGGTTACTTCGTTTCATTCAGTGTTGTGTATTTTATCTTCATATAAAATATACTAGTATTCGGTATTGTCCTGGTGTTTTGTACTTAAACTCTACATCGGAGTAATTATTGTTGTAATGTGGTTCGGTATTGTCTTAATGGGTCCCAGTCGGGGGTCCACGGTACTGTAATATCCGCCTAGTTTGGGGTGTTACACTATCCTCCCCTTAGCGTGCCACCAACGCACTCTCGCGCGCGCTAGCCGCAAAGCGTAGCGTGCGCTAACGACTCAGAGAGACAGCAACAAAACATCTCAGAAATGGGTATGACACCCCCCCCCCCCCCGAGATCCTCCTGGGAATATTACATGCCGTAAACCCTACTCATAAGGATTTACCAGGCTAAGCACAATTTTCCACGTCATTTCAAAAATGCCAAAAAGACTGATGACGGTAATATTTTCCAAAACTCACAAAATCATTTGTCAAACCGTTATAAAATGTTCAAGGCCAGAATGCCAAAACTCGATTTAAGGAATCGGTTTTACGAAATAAAACTCAGTTTTAAGGAATCGGTTCAAGGATTCCATCATTTAACAACTAATCATACAAATAACTCGTGTCACACGAGGCACAACACAAGGAAGGGAGTTTTACAGGTCGCACGTAAATGACGATCGCCCCTCGATACTAATCACGACCAACGAACTCAGACGATGCATCGCGACGCGACTAAGTCAGACAAAATCCGACGAGACAAAACTCAACAAACACAACTTGACTCGACGGCCTAGGTTTCCCCAAGCTAAGCTGATTTTTAAAATCGTATACTCTAGTTATTCGAAAATAAGACCGATAAATTAAAAATTGTTTTGAAGACCCTTTCAAACATGACAAGGGTTTAACAGCGGTAGCATTTCATAAAATGTCCCAAAACACTTTTAAACACGACTTTCAAATACCGACACCAGGTTTTATTTGATAATATAAGGCTGGCTCGCCCAAATTCATGTCACTTTTCAAAAACCCACAATACGATCAAGTCTAAGGAATTTTCAAATATGCACGCCGCATGTATTATTATTAATAGAAACACATTGGTTGTAAATAACAACAATTAGCCAAGTACCATCAATTCCCGAACACACGCATATACGGCATTCAAAAATCACCAGTTCAACAAGCGCAACTCGGAAACACTAATTTCAAACATATGTCAAACTATCTCTTCAAGTTTAACAGCATAACTAATGAACACCGATTCGAACACATGTCGAAACCATCTATGTGAGTTTCTCAACAAACTCTGCCATCATTACCTTTTTCGGAACATATCAATGTTCAAAACTTCCACATCATACTGCACCCCTCGGTGTCCAAACCATCAGTACGTTCGGCTCAACATACATTTAGTATATCGCAATTACCAAACACAGATTCCATCATATAACGAAAGACTAGAGAGTCAAGCCCTCTCACAATATACCACGGAGCAAATCTCGGATCTTTTGATCACCAACGATCCCACCAATGCTAGAAAGTTTAGCGATGGGAGGCTCACAAGATGACAAACGGTCAAGCCCAGAACAGCGCACATACTCCAGAGAGATAAAGGACTGCGCAATACTAGAATCAAAAGTACACGGACCGGATGGATCAAAAAACAACTCGACGATAAGTACGAGAGAAACAATCACAGTTCAAGAAGTGGGAATACAATACGAGAAAACAAGAGAATCGAGTAAGGAAAACTTACGAGCACTGGATGTACTGAGATGCCGGCAGCGGTGTGACAATGTGCAAAACAAAACACAACTAGACCCAAATAACCGACAAGCCTAGGTATCCATAAACCTAGATCTCCGATACCATTTTCTGTAACACCCCCGAGATATTCGAGGTGTATTACAGCACCGTAGATCCCTACATGGGACCCACCAGGCTAAAACAAGAAAAACACCCCTCGACTAACCGTCTCGGTTAGCAAGGAAACAATGGTTAACAACAAGAACATAAAACAACACGTCCGGTACAACCGGCATAATAAACATCAACCGACAAATATAGTAACTTCAACGAAGACCAATCACAATCCGAAAGGAAAAACCTAAGTACTCGCGAGTACAATCTATAAGTTTACAATTTGGAAAACAACCATATCAAAAGAGGCAGTAGGAAATAACAAGACTCAATTGCACATGTCAACAGCCTTGGCCAACATCCTCGTACCATCCCAGTAGCCGCTCAAATGCAGTGAACATAACCTGAAATCCATAACAAGAATTTCCCCAAAACGGGTCCCCAAAGGGGTTAGCAATTACGCTAGTACAAGTATTCAAGGCAAACCAATCGCTTACACATTTCATAGTACATGCACCAATATCAATTCAAAAACCAAAACCAGACATGTCTTTTCCGGAAACAAACAGTCAAATAATCAATTTGCCTAGGACCAAGACGCCACCATGAATCCCACCCGAGGCCTCTAAGGACCCTCCCGAGCTGGCCACTTTATAAAACAAATCACGCACAGGCATCGCCTAGGACCAGGACGCCACCATGAATCCCACCTGAGGCCTCTAAGGACCCTACCAAGCTGGCTAGCGAAACAAACTCGTGAATCCAGAGTGAAGTCATAGATTCCCCCGAGGCCCCGTCAGACCCTCCCAGGGTGAGAAAAGCACACACAATATACATTACCATTTCACGTTAAGCATAAAGGTTTCCAAAAATACTTGCCTTGAATAATCGACGACGCAACGAACGGAAAGGAAAGTCACCGACGAACGCTAGGAACCAACGAAACCGAACCTAACGATTCGAAGAATACAATCACAACCATTTCTAAACGAATACGGAATTGAAATACACCCGAAAACCCGCCTACGATTCATGTATATTCGTATAAAAACAACAACGAGGGCGGACCACAACCAAACCCTCTTGATTCCGTAAAAACCACGAAATATACCATGAATCCGTAGGGAAACTAAGTACCAACAAGATTAATCATATGCATCATGAATTAATCAACAAAACGGAACGAATCGGACAAAAACACGAAAACCCCCGATTCTTCCCAAAAGTAGGGTTCTAAGGATCTAACCTTGATTCGCTGGATCAAGGGATGATATAGGATGATTGATCGATGATATAACCTCTAAAACTTCGTGGATTTGTTGTTCAACAACATGGCTCCATGATAAGCACACCCCCAGCCGCGGAAGAGGAGGAGAAGAAGGAGAAAAATGGCGAAAAACCCGACTGCAGGGCCTTAAATAGGCTGCCTGCCGGCAGGGTTACGTACGTAACCGGCCAAGGCTTACGTGCGTGGCGAAGTCATCGCCCCGGTCTGCCGCATCGTTACGTACATTACCGGCCAGGGCCTTACGTGCGTAACCGGCCTTACGTACGTAGCTGCCGAGCACTACCGGCCGTAACTCGGCGATCTGGGCACAGGCCATCGCCGGCCATGACTCGGCCGGGGCCAACTCCGACGGCCCGAACGACCCCGAAATCCGAACTTGAATACGAATCGAAGATACGGTTACGAAGTACTCGCAAAGACGAATTCGAGCACTAAGAGAACACACGATTCCGACCACCCGAAGGCTCGAAATTCGACAACGGAAAGTAATTACCCCAAACTTTGGGAAATTACGAAAATGGCCCAAAACACCCGAAAATCACGATACGTGATCGAATAACCAAACCGAAGTTCACAACACGTATAACAAGGTTAAACGGACTTACGGGAAACTTGAAACAGCAGTTTCGAACGAGATTAGCAAGAATCGAGCTCAAGTGCGGAAAAGTCGTCAAAAAGTACGGAACTCAACAAAACGAACTCGGATGACAAAAAGTGCAGAATTAATCATTCTCGGAATGACGAAACGGTCATGAGCGAGTCGTCAAAATGGATTGCCGCCGAAAAAATAAAATTACTGAAGTCCGGAAATTGCGGGTATTACAAGTACTCCAATGATAAATAGAACACTTAATGCTGAAAATGATCCATTCAGTCCTTATGAAGATAACGGAGAAGTACTTGGTCCTGAAGTACTATATTTGAGTGCAATTGGAGTTTTTATGTATCTTGCAAATTGTATGCGACGATATATAGCATTTGCTACGAATCTATTAGCAAGATATAACTCATGTACTATGATGCACGGATTCTTCAAAATTGGACAGTATGCAGTATCAGATACTGCATGGGTGCGTGTGCGGGTGCGATTCGCGTGGGATTCGCACGGGATTCGCCACGTGGCGAATCCGTGCAAAAAAAAAATCGGACTCGCGTATCCTGGCACAGGATACGCGTATCCGGTGCCAGGATACGCGAGTCCTTTTTTTTTTAGATTTTTTTGTAATTTTTAAAAAGTAAATCAAATAAATTAAAATACAAAAAGTAAATCATTTAATAAGTAATTACTTTTACCTTTAGCAGTATTCACGGACAGCATTATAAAGCTCCGCTCCTCAAAGCCATTTTGAATTGTTTTTTGTATGACTTGTTTTATGTATTTGAATTGATTTTATGGTGATATTTGAATTGTTGTTTTTTATATTTAACAAGTGTTATATATATAATAAAATATAAAATAAACAGACGTATCCTTGCCGTATCGCACCCTAACATTTTCAAAAAACCGTATCCCCGCCCCCCCCCCCCCCCCCCCCGCACCTGTGCAACATAGCTCATGTACAACACCGAGACATAATTAATTTGGGATTATTTTATCCCAAAGATTCAAAAGATGAATCAACTGGTTGTGCAGATGCAGGTTATTTATTAGATCCCCATAAAGTCAAATCACAAACTGGTTATGTTTTCATGATCGGTGGTACTGCAATATCCTGGCGTTCCCAAAAGCAAACACTAATTGCAACATCTTTAAACCATAGTGAAGTTATTGCTCTTTAAGAAGCAAGTAGAGAATGTGTATGGATTAGATCTATCACTCAACACATTAAGGAAGCCAGTGGATTACCAGTTAATAAAGATCCAATAATATTGTTTGAAGATAATGCTACATGTGTTGCGCAGAACAAGGGAAGATATATCAAGAACGACAGAACCAAACACATTCCCCGAAGTTCTTCGCATACACTCAAAAACGTGAAAAGAAGAAGGAGATTGTCATTTAGTATGTTCAGTCATGTGACAATGTTGCAGATTTATTTACAAAGGCGCTCCCAACCTCAGTTTTCAGAAAACATGTTCACAGTATTGGGATGCGACATCTCCGAAATTTATGAAGATACTCACCCTTGTTAACTCGAGGGGGGGAGCTCATATAGTTGTACTCTTTTTCCATTATCATGATTTTGTCCCACAAGATTTTCCTGATAAGGTTTTTAATGAGGCAGCTACAAGGCACAATCATTCAAGGGGAGTGTTGAAATGCCCACTTCTCGAGGTGCGTAATAAGATAATATATTATATCATGTGAATGACTATTATGCTCTTGCTGAAATTATGTAATTACGTTTGTGCCATCTGAAATTTTCCTATAAATAGGGCTTCAGTCATTAATGAAAATTGATTCCAAGAGAAATACCTTATTTATATTCTCTCTATTCTCTTTGTATTCTCTTTAGTTTCTTACAGTTTTCTAACAGTCAAAAGTATTTTGAGGATAGAAGTTTAGGTCCCTAGCTTTTTCTAACGGTAACGATATTATACGCTGTATATGTATTGCATTATTCATCCTAAAAATTCCTCACGAATTTACATCCTTATACAAAATATTTGTATCATACAATTAAGATTAATTTGTTTCATTTACGTAAATTTTGCTTACATAAAACTTATGTGATTATAAAGGATATTGGTAAGAGTATCATCATCTATAATATAAAGGATAACGGTATTTTTTGATCGTCATAATATGTATTGGAAAAGACATTGTACCGCTCCCCCGTTTCCCCTTCTTATGTTGAATTTAATGATAATAATAATAATAATATAAATGTTCAACAATAATAAATTTAAAAAATACCTTAAAATATACAATTAAATTAAAAGGGCCAACTAATCTTAAAAAAAATCTTTTTTTTAAGATGATCTCTCCAGACGACCAGTTTTTCTGGCAAAACTGTCGTCGGTCGCCGACGGACCTTCAGCGGCCGACCAATTTTTTTTTCGCCATCCGCCGGCGGCCGACGGATCTCCGACCGCCGTTTATTTTTCTAAACGCCAGGCCGCCGACGAGCGGCCATATTTTTATTTATATTTTTTTAACACCCCTCCGACGGCCGCCACCTTGTTTTTTCTTACCTCAGACTGCTGCCCTGTTTTCTAGTGGGCCAATGCCGGCGGCTGGCCAATTTATTCTTCTCTTTTTTTTGTTATGCTATTCCCGCCGATCTGCTTTCCGGTGGGCCACCTCCGGCGACCGACTATTTTTTTAAGGCTAGACCCGGCGGTCTACTGTTCGATGCTGCTTAAGTTTTTTCTTTTTTCTTACGGCAGGCCCATCAGTTACCGATAGAATTTGGGAACTAATATTTTTTTTCTAGCAAGTAATCTGGTAATTTAATTATTCTAATTCAATTATATCAATGCCATCGTGCTATTATGGCACGAGTGATTTATAGTCTGGTTATATTCAATAGTACTAGTATAACACCCGTGCAATTACACGGGAATGCAAAAAAGATCTCTCATGTAAATATAGAATATGTAAATCGTTCATTATAAATTTCAGAATACTTTTTTATAAACTACACTATTTATTCTGTTTGTGATTACACCATTCTTATCGCAACAAAAGATTTCTAGTCTTTCCTCATCTTCACTCTTGATATGGCTATATAAAGCTAACCATGACCGAATACGGATCTTGGAACCTTGACTCTTAAATATAGTCATGGAAAAGTTCATAATAAGTGGGAATTGGCGTATTTGAAATTTAAATGGTAATCTGCTAATATCAATTGTGGAATAAATACTTTACTCTCAAAATTATTCCCCGATTTTTTTTGTTCAATAATATGGTTACGGATTTGGATGATTATTAATGATGTGACCTTGCATAATCCTGATAATTGATCCATATTTTGAATTAGCATAATTGAAACTAACTTATGATTTCAAGATGTGATTTGGAATTCTAGAACACTTGATGCTATTAAAAAAATCCATTGGATATACTTGATTTTGACCCTTAGAAGTCGCAGAGATTTTGCATATACTATCAAAAATGAGATATATCTGCCTGTCTTTTGAAATCACTATCTCCACAACGTCGTTTGTTGGCGCAAGGATTGCTCTTTCTTCAAAAAATTACTTTATGGAAAGTTACTTATAAGCGAATGATATTGCTTTCAACAATTGCTGCAATATAATTTTCGGCATTCCGAATTAGTAAATATCAAGAATATATCGGCTTTTTCACCATGCTCACCATCTACAATTTTGAGGATTCATTCAGAGAAGTCCTTAATTTCTTGTAGATGGTGACATTGTCTGTCCAACAATTAATCTCATACTCTTGGTCAGTCTTATGAATTTGCAATGATGCCAAAGTGAAGAAGAGCTTATACTTGAATAAACGATATATGCATTGTCCTTTTGTACAGCTTCATATGTAGAATTATACTAAATAATTGTGGCAAGGGTAATTTTAGTAATATTTGAAATTTAAAAAGCTTTTGAAAATACATAAGAGGGTTTGATTTATAACTTAAAATCAAGTACTTCTCAAATTGCAATAAAAATATAACAGTAGTATATATAATTTAATTACTTGTATGACCTATTATAAATATACCTGTTAATTTAGAAAATTACATCCAAGTCCTAGCCTTAAAATTACAAACAAATTTACCAATTTAGATTCTAATATAAGAATAGCTTGGATAAGTTAAAAAATATACATCAGAATTTTATCCTAATTACAAATGACCTTAAAATTTTAGAAAATTACAAAAGAAAAAACTCAATTGATTTGATTGAAGTGAAACAGCACATTTATGGTTATATGATATTTTTCAAACATTTAGCTTCATATTTAAGAGTATTAAAGTCTACACATTTTACATTAAAAATAGAAAAAGAGTTGAAGTACATTGTAATTTCTGAAACTTGTACTACAAAAAATTTCGACGGCATTTGGTTGAAGTGAAACTATATGTATATTCATTTTAAAATAGGTTTTGGAATTACAAAGTAAGGAGATTATGACTTATAACTTAAAATTAAGTACTTCCCAATTTGCCAAAAAAACAGCATCTTCGTAGTATATATATATATAAGTGATTACTTGTATGACTTATTGTAAATATACCAATCGCGGGGTTAACTAAGAAAACTACATCCACATCCTAGTCTAATTAAAATTATCCCCATTTTTAAGAGTAAAAAATGCCCAATTTTATTTGTAATATAAGATGAGCCGGGAAAAGTTATAAGATACTTTTCAGGCATTGAACTTCACATTTAAGAATACTAAATTCAAGAAATTTTACTTCAAAAGAAGAGAAATAATTAGAGTATTTTTAGTAATTTGTGAAACTTATATTACAAAAAACTCAAGTGACATTTGGTTCAGTTGAAACTTTATATCATTTTTATATGATATTATTTTCAAAAAGTCAACTTAATATATGGAAGTATTAAAGTTGGCACATTTACGTTCAAGAGAACACATAAATAGTTGGTCCTTTTTTGGCCAAAATGGTTCAAATCGTTAAGTATTAACTGTTTCTGTTAAATAACCAAAGAGGAGATAATTTAATCCTTATATTTGAAAAAAATTACATAATTATTAGGGTATAATATAAAATACAAAGGCAAATCCAAAAAGTTTAAAAATATATACTTGATTTCAAAAGTAGATAAATTAACAAATCCTTTAAAACTAAAAAAAATAAAAAATCACTTACAACGATCAGTTTTTATTTTCTGAAATTCTCTTTGTACAAAAATGAATCTACGGATTAGTATATTATTATTAAATTTAATTTCTTATATATTTAGAAATATCTCTTTGAAAATTCATAAAATCAGTAATTAAATAATTTAGTAAATATCAGTTTTTTATTTGTTTTGTTATTTTAAATTAATTAAATAAGATTTAAAACTAAAATAGACTAATTGATTTATTCCATAGTTTCTTTGATTTATTTATAAATAATAATTAAAACCATTATTTCTACTCTTTCAATAATATTTTAATAAGATTATTTCGATTTATTTAATTAATTAGGACTTCGAGTACCTTTTTAATTATATATATATTCAACACTTCTTTTGCAATACTTCCAACCATCTTTCATTTGAGTTGATATTTCTTTTCTTGATATACCTAATTATAGTGGCTAACTAATATAAACTAATTAATTAGTGGAAATATATAATATTTTCGCGAGATTTTAGGTTTAAGTTTTTAATATATAGTGCACACTATTATATTAAATTTCTCTTTGTTTGGGATTTATATTTTTTAATTAGTGAAAATATGAAATATTTCTGTAAATATAATCAATTTCAATTTATTCGTAATTCACATTCCTTCATTCATAAAATTAATAAGGTAGGTAGGAGTTATTTGAGGTATAATTATATATAATTAATACAATGATGATTAGGCCAGTAATTGATTATGTGTCAGCTGAAGCACGAGAGACTGACACATAAGCACACGAAGCACCGAAAAGGCGTGTAGCGTGAGGCGTGAAGAAAGCTGGCAGATTTCGGCAAGATATGCGTTAGTATATATGGGAGATTATACAAATATATTACTCCCTCCGTTCCAGTCAAAGATTGAAAGAGGGTATATATTTATTGTATTTTAGGTAATGATTGCTATAAGTTATAATGGTAAATGTATGATGAAGATTAAAAATTAAAAATTATTGATAATAAATGTGTGACGAAAATTAAAAAATAATTATTTGATTTGATTGTGAAAAATAATATACGTAAACTTTAAAAGAACAACTTTTTGAGAGGAAGTATATTGTTGACCTAGATAGAGAAAATATAACAATTAATAAGTTCTAGAGAAAAATCGATTTAAATTGTTCAAATGTAAAACTTCTGCACTAACATAAAAACGAAATGAAGTCGCAACTCACACACCGTGCATCAGTGATTGTACCTTGATGAGAAGATCCAAAGTTAAAAGGAAAAATGACTGATCTAGGCCATGTAACTTGGTCCAATTAACATTTCTATTTTTTTAATAGTTATAGAAATCTACTTTAAACTGTTAAACATGTTGGGATAAAAGAGTAAAATCTGTGAAAAAAGACAAAGACAGGGTTACTGTTTTGTCCCGTGTTTAACGGTTTAAAGTAGATGTCTATAATTGTTAAGAAAAGTAGATGTCCATAATTTTTAATTGGACCAAAGTACATGGTCTAATAAATCATTTTTCATTTTTGTTGCACTATGTTTGTTAAGAAAAATAGTAGAATTCTCTTTCTTCTCTTCTCCTCTTGGAATCCCAGTGTGTACACATATTGTATAAGTATTTTGACAATTTATTTTTTGCATCGTAGATTATCGCTTTGGATGGTAGAATCCTATTACTTTTTATCCAGTAGGAGAGTAGAAGAATTTTAGTGAGGATGGAGACTTGGAGTTTTCGATAATTCCTATTTAATGATTAAAAATTCTTAATCACGTTTAGTCATAAGATTATTTAATTGTCCTTAATATAATGAATTTGTTTAATCTTACGATATTTTTTTAATGGGTCAACTCGCTACTATGCAATATTATGAAATTATAACAAACATAATTAGATTAGATTCATAAGAATTAAATGTTTTGGCCCAAAAAACCTTTAACGGAGTGAAAATTAGATAATAAAATATAAATTCGAGAAATCTTGCTCTAGACATGCACTTCAAATAAATTAAGTTTAAACTTGTCATGTACTCAAAATAATACTTATGCCTCGGACTTTCCAAACCGAGAATTGCGGAGCCGATTCGAACCGTGCAGGAACCTACAGTTCAATTCGGTTCCTAGAAGCAAAATTAACACTATTGTTTAGGCGATTCGGTTCTTGATTTTATAATGGTCCGAATCGCGGTTCCTAGTAATTTTTTTTTAGAAAAATGATTGATTTAAGCCATGTACTTTGGTCCAATTAATAGTTATGGACATCTCTTTTTTTAATAGTTATAGACACCTACTTCAAGCCGTTAAGGGGTAATTAGACCCGGCAATTTACCACACGACACGAAAACACGACACGAAAACGACACGAAAATTTAGTGTTTGAGTTTACATTTTGAGTACACGAACACGAAAGTACACGACTGATATTTAGTGTCCTTTTTGTGTTTATTGGGTACACGACACGACACTAGGTACTCAAAATAAATAAATAAATATAATATTTTATATTTAATTTAATACAAATATATATATTATGAATTCTGATTATACTAAACTTTAAAATTTGAAAATATAATGTGAATTTTTATAAATTTCGTGTAAACATTCGTGTTTTTCGTTGCCATTCCTTTCATTTCGTCTACTAAAACCTATAAAAATAATATTATAATATTAAAATCATTATTTTTATAATATTTTAATATTTATTTTATATTATGTGCCCAACACAAAAACACGACACGAATTTGCGCGGTACACGACACGACATGACACGAATTCATTTAATATCGTGTATGAATTTGGACTTTTGGTACACGAAATACAAAAGTAAACGACACGAAAATACAGGACGCGAGTCGGGTCTAAATAAAACAAAAAACTTGGGAACCATCGTCGCCTTCCAAGTTAAAACAAAAAACTTAGGAACCATCGCCGTGACGAGAGTGAATCGAATACCTTTTAGCCAGCAAAACCATGGGTATTAGTTAATAAAAACAAAAAAACAAAAAAAAAATAATAAAAAAATAATTTCCCCCTTTTTTATTGGCTTTTTCTTGCCTTATTTTAGTGCGTAGCCCTCTCACCGTCCCTCACTTCAAACCCCCCCTCTTCCTCTTTCTGCTATCCCAACCTCTCTGAACCTTTCAATCGCCTTTCCTCAATTGAAAAGCAAGAAATACTTGAAATTTCGAAACCCTAATTATAGCTTTTTATTTGTTTTCTGAAGAAATTTAGAGAAAATGGCACTCAAACTCAGCGTTACTCCCTATAAGATGCCTTCTTTTCCTGGTTATCAGCTCAGATCTCACAGAGTGTCCATGGCTTCGGCAATTCATTCTCCATCAATGTAAGGCGTTTCTTATTCATTTATCATTTGTTTATTTCTTTTGATTTTTTTTTTTTTTGGATTTTGCTTCTGTTATGATGAATATAACGTCCGCGAATGGGTAGCAATAATTTTTTTTAATTATTATCTTATTATTATTATTATTATTATTATTATTTATTTATATATTTAATGTGTTGGAATAAAAAGATTACTCATATTGGAAAAGATTATTATTTTTTATTTTATTTTTTTGGAAAAAGATTACTCAATTTGTGTTTTTAGTTATTTTCTGATTGGTTGTTGGATGGAAAATATTAATAATTTTTCATCTGTTAAATAAGAAAAATTACATTAAAATTGATGCGGTGTCGCGGCTTTATGAATTGCTGCATGTTTAATAGCTTGATGCTTTGTTGTTTCACAGTATAATTCTTCTCTTTGGCAGATTTTCCTTTGTTCTTATAAATTTACAGCATTGTTTATATTCTTAACAACCTTTTTTGGCCTTCAAGTGTTAAAATTTACAGCATTATTTATAAATATTAGTTTCCTTTTTTTCTTGGTGGGGCAGGATTTGATTTGTTTGTGATTGTCTTTTTTGACCTGGCCAGCAATTTTGAGATATTTTTCCTTTTATTATCACTATTATTTTTGTGAATAATAGTGTCTGAAGTTCTTCATAAGACCAAACTTCAAATTTTCATAGTTGTCTTAATTGACTGTCATTTTCCATTGTTTCCAATAGAGCCAAATACTTCTTATTCTTTGGTTCCGGATTATAATGGAATAAAACAAAATGACTCCCTAAACTGTGAAGTACTAGTCATTCCATGCAATGCTCGCTGCAATTTTCATTTTGGATCATCCGGAAACAGCCTCTCTGTGTTAAGACAGGGGTAAGGCTGCGTACTTCCGATCCCCCCCTTACCCCGTTTTTTGCGGGAGCCGTTGAGGCATTGGGGTAATGTTGTTGTTGTTGATGTTGTCGTCTTAATTGACTGTCATCTTATTTAATACATCCATGTGTAGTTTTTTTTTTTTCCCCATAAAAATAAAAAGTACCTATATACACTACTAGCTAGAGATGTTTGTTGAAATTCAACTTCTATAAGGAATTGATGGAGAAGGGGTGGGGGTTTGAAGCATTTAATTCCTAGTATAGTATTTCATTTCCGTCTAAATCAATGTTTTTAAAACCGTTTTTTAAGGTCCGGTTCGGGTTTATAAAACATGTGTCTCTCCGACAATTCAAATTATGAATTTTAGCCATGTCGTGTCCTCGTGTCTTATTTTACGTTAAAATAAGCATGCCCCCATGTCGTATCTTGTGTCCGACTCTCGTGTCCGACTCTCGTGTCCATGCGTTTCCGTGCTTCCCGACTATATATTGAATGTACTTTTTATTTTTTCATTTTTTTTATTTTTAATACTTCAGTTTAAATTGATAAAAACTAGGTGGAATGGGTGATGTAATAGGTGCCTAACATAACATTTCATATGGTATCTTTAAAGCTTCGAGTCTTAAATAGCTTCAGCATTATGTTACCTATATTCTTGACCTTTTCTTTTTGTTTGTACAAACTACAAATGTTGGTGGTTGGTAATTTTGTCCTGTTTTCCACTTAGACACACTTTTTTTTTTCTTTTTTTTTTTGGTCATATTTCCCACCAATATTGTTTTGGCAATTTCTGAACTGGTTTGTTATCCTATCCCTTAATCTCCCTCGTAAAAGGAAGTTGGAAAAAAAAGGAGAAAAAGGATACTAAGTAACTTGGTTCGAGCATCTAGGTAATTCATTTGCATTTTACGAATTTTCTCTTTAGTGGTGACATCGTTTCCAAGTAGAGCTGTTATGTGAACTGAGCTGCTCGAGAGCTTGGCTCGACTCGACTTGACTTGTTAAGGCTCGTTAGGGCTCTACGCATTTAGTATTGGTTTACTGACGATCCGGCTCGAGCTCGACTCGTTAGGCTCGATAACTGAGATTTTTTTTATAATTCCATTACACTTTCGGGCTTGGCTCGACACTATACTCAGTTTCTAACCGCGTCGAGCGAGCTTTCTTGCTTGGTCATGTTATCGAGTCGAGCTCGCAGGCACTCAGGCTCGCTGTGGCTTGAATAACAGCACTACAAGTAAGGATCTTTAATTAAGAACCTTATTTACGAACCCGGGCATTTAGCATGCTTCCGGGTGGACTACTATTTTTTTTTTTTTTTTATGAACTGTAGCGGTGATGTTCTTCATCATGTGTAGAACATCTCCACCGAATGTCCAAACAAAATAACAGCTTGAACAATATTCAACAAACAACTTAGTGAATGTCTACGAAAATCTTGATTATGTTTAATGCAGGGACGTCGGCAAATCCAAAAAACCCTTCACTCCCCCTCGAGAAGTCCATGTCCAAATAACCCATCCATTGCCACCCGAAAAACGCGAGATCTTCACTTCCCTCCACAAATGGGCCGAAGACAACATTCTGGTTCTCCTCAAGCCCGTCGAGAAATCTTGGCAGCCCAATGACTTTCTCCCAGACTCATCCTCCGAAGGCTTTGAAGAACAGGTCAGTGAGCTTCGGAAAAGGGCCAAGGAGATCCCCGATGACTATCTAGTCGTGTTGGTTGGAGATATGATTACTGAAGAAGCTCTTCCGACTTATCAGACTATGCTCAACACCTTAGATGGGGTTCGGGATGAAACGGGTGCAAGCCTCACTCCTTGGGCTATTTGGACTCGGGCTTGGACCGCAGAAGAGAATAGGCATGGTGACCTCCTTAATAAGTATCTTTATCTTACCGGACGTGTTGATATGAGGCAAATTGAGAAAACAATACAATACCTGATCGGCTCGGGGATGGTAAGAAAAACACAAATCTCTATTTTTTTGTGTTTTTTTTTTTTTTTTGGGTTTATTTTATTTTTCTAGTCGAGTTAATAAAAAACTTTTGAGGTTCAGTCTAGTTAAAGTAAAAGAACACACACACACGTATATATGTATCGAAATTACAAACGGCCCTGGATATATGTTTCCATTTTACATATACATACCCTGGGGGTGGGGGGTGTTTGTATTTTGAAAGATGATTAGATTTTAATAACTATTATTTATTTTATTTTATTTTCTAGTCTTGAGGTTCACTAAGAAACAATACCCTTGAGGTTAACCGAATTTCACCTCCACCCCACCCACCCACAAAAAATAAACATAGACATCTTACAAAATTACAAGTTCAACCTTGATATTTGTTTCCGTTTAGGAACTGCACCCGAAGAGGGTGCTCACGCCACATCAAGGGGCAATTTGTAATTTCGAAAATGATCACACCTCATTGATAGATTTGTAATGTTATCCACATGCCATACTAAAAAAAGGGGTAAATACAAATAATACCCCTGAGGTTTACTATAACTACAAAAAACAATACTTATCTTCCAACATTACGAATAACCCCTCAAAGTTTATATTTACCTTACGAGTAGCTCCCCATTTGATTCCTTTGAGGGCTCACTTTTGTCAGGCATGAAAAAAACAGTTGACGGTTTATTTGTAGTTTCTAAAGATAACTGGGCTTTTTCTGTAATTTGGCAAAACCTCAAGGCTGGATTTTGTAATTATCCCCAAGAATTCCAACTTCATATTTCAAATTACAAATACGCCCTTGATATTTCTTTCAAGTCGCAGAGCTTGCATTACCATCAAGGGAGTTTGTAATTTTGAAAGATTACGAATATGTGATTTTTTATAAATCTAACCCTACTGCCGTATACTATACACGATTTTCTTTGGGTCCCGACAGGATCCACGCACGGACAACAACCCGTACCTCGGATTCATCTACACCTCATTCCAAGAACGCGCGACCTTCATTTCTCATGGAAACACGGCCCGGCACGCCAAGGAGTACGGAGACCTAAAACTCGCCCAAATTTGTGGCATCATAGCCGCCGATGAGAAACGTCACGAGACCGCTTACACCAAAATCGTCGAGAAGCTCTTTGAAATTGACCCAGACGGCACGGTGTTGGCTCTCGCCGACATGATGAGGAAGAAAATCTCGATGCCGGCCCATTTGATGTACGATGGTGTGGATGACAATCTATTCGAGCATTTCTCGTCCGTTGCCCAACGGCTTGGAGTCTATACCGCTAAGGATTATGCGGATATATTGGAATTTTTGGTGGGGAGGTGGGAGGTGGATAAGCTGACGGGGCTGTCTGGGGAGGGCCGCGAAGCGCAGGATTACGTGTGCGGTTTGGCTCCGAGGTTTAGGAGGCTGGAGGAAAGGGCGAGGGCCCGCGCGAAGCAGGCGGAGCCGGTGGCATTTAGCTGGGTTTTTGGAAGGGAGGTTAAGATTTGATATTGTGTGGTGGCTGTGCTTTGGAAAGATGGGTGAGGTTATCTATGTATGCATTGTAATGCTTTTGTTTGTCTGTGTTCTTGTTTTTATTTATGTATATACAATTATGTGTTGAGTTTGATGATGATAATTGCTCAGTATCGGATCATGGGCACATTTGGAATTTCGTTTTTCTTTCAATTTTGCTCACAATTTATCTTTTTTTTTTCTGTTTCTTTTATTTTTAATAAAAATAAATAATTATTGTTACGCAATTTGGTTCTTTAATTTTTGAATATACTTAATTCGTTTTTAGAAGTTATTTTTTCTTTCAGATACGTGAAATAAGATTTATTTCAAAGTTTTTTTTTTGGTTTTGAGTCATGACAATTATATATATATTTAATGTCTAATGTGGATTGACTGCACATGTTAACTCTGCATATTTATTTTTTAGATTCATTGCATGCATTTAGTACAGATGTATGATTGCATGTATTTAGTACATCTCAGTGTGCAGTGGTAGGAGCTGTGACATACGATACTATATGTGAAGTAATTCTGTAGTAAATATGGATGGATTTACGTTTTTGGTTAAAGAATAATTTGATTTGTAGCAGTCGAGGGATAATTTGATTAGCATTTAGTAATCAATTTGAGTTTGAACAAGCTTTGATCCATCCGAACACGAATCGAGCTGGAATAATTTGATTTTTTATATGTATTTTATAATTCTTATTTAAAAATCGGGCCGAACTCGATGCGAGTTCAAATGAGATTCGAATATTATGCATTTGGTTATAATGCAAAAAAATAATTGTTGGTTTTAATACTTTGTTTTCAAATTATCAAATGAGAGTGTTCGGAAATGCTTTTAGAAAGTGTTTCCCCGAAAAAAAATGATCAAGGCAAAATTTGATCAAGGCTTGTAGTTTCTAGTAGGGCTGTCAAAAATCGGGTTTTTTTTTTCTTGCAGGAACCGAACCCGAACCGAATTGTGTATTTCGGGTTCAGCTCCATATTTTTTTTTTCATTCGGAACCGAACACAACCCGAACCGAAATTTTCGGTTCGGTTCCGATAATATTTCGATTTTATTTTTTTCATGTCTATATGAATCTATTCATCTGTTTCAATCTAAAAAATTCAATTTTAAACAATAATAGTTTGACTCCAATTTAAATTTCTAAATAACAATAATTCAATTAAAAACAAGATAGTGAAAATACAATATTGAATGTTTAGTTGATACAATCAAAATATCAAACAAAATGAAGCAACATAAGAGTAACTTGAACTTCAATAAATTAAGTAAGACGGTATACTTCTAGGATTTTTTTTATTTTTCTTTATAAATTAACTAATGTTAATAAAAAAACAGGTAAATAGGTAATTTCGGATTTTTGTGAATTTTTTTTTGCAGGAACCGAACCCGAACCGAATTTCTAAATTCGGGTTCGGTTCAAAAAAACAAATAATTTCAACACCCAGGAATCGAACAGAACCGAGAATTTCGATTCGGTTCCGGTCGGTTTCACGGGTTTCAGGTTGAAAATTCACAGCCCTAGTTTCTCTAGTCAAGAGAAACATGGCCCCCTAACTAAACATATGCCATATTCAAATTTATCTGTAAATATTGATTCGGATAGCAATCGATTCAAGTTCGAATGAATTTTAGTCGAGTAGAATACGAATCGAATTAAAGTAGATTGATTTCTTATATGTATTTTAGTTATTTAAAAAACGAGACGAGCTCGATGCAAACTTTATATTTATCAAATACAAAATTGAGCGAACTAAAGAATGCACTTATTTGTTGATATATTTGAATTCAATTTGATTAGTAACCAATTTAAGTTTGAACGAGTTTAATCGAACCGAACAGGAATCGAGTTAGAGTAGTTTGATTCTTAATATGTATATTATTAATTTTATTTAAAAATCGAGTTGAGCTCGAGCTCAATATTTAACTTTTCCACCAATATACCAGCGAGGTTAGGGTCTCTTCTTTGGCTATAAATTAAATAGTCATAAATTTTTTAAAATTAATGTCTTCAGAAGGAACCAAGTCTCCAACTTAAGTTTGAGACCCGTCGCCGAAAAATAACATGAAAGACGGTAATCATAAAAGAACTCGGATAATAATTTATATTACAGAATACAGAGAAATAAAAAATAGAAAATTAAGTTACAAATCAAATAATATTTGTATTACAGCGATAGATCTCCAATAATCAATCCACAAAATACAACACAATAGTATAATAAATAAAATAAATACTTTCCGAAATACAAAAAAAATAATAATTTCATCTCATTAATTAATTAATTAATTAATTTAATTAATTAATTAATTAGACCTGAAAAGGCCAGGGCCAGCTCTTCAAATCCTCCTCATCCTGACCTTTGCCACCCTTCGTTGACATTCCATTTCCATACCCGTTGTTATTTACATTAGTGCCCCTCCTCTCCACGTAAGCATAATAGTTCAAAAAGAATGCCAACGTCAGCACCACCCACTCCAAACAGAACATCAGAATGCACAAACCCCCGGCGAGCCTCAGTATCAAAACGCCGTCGTCCTCCCTCACGTAGGACTTCAAGTGGCCCAGGAAATCCGACGGGCGCGTGAAGATCAGAACCGAGACGGATCCCTGGAAGATGGCGGTGAGCACGGTGGCCACCATGTGCGCCCCGTAGAACTTCCCGGCGGAGGACGCTGCGCGGGATACGGCGGCGCATCCGGATACGGCGCCGACGATGGTGGTGATCTGGAGGAGGATGAATAGGAATCCGACGAGGGAGGGGAAGAGGCGGAGGGAGAGTGTGAGGAATATGCAGCTGGAGGCGGCACCGAGGAGGAAGTAGTTGCTCAGGAGGAAGACTTTGTGTGTGCGGGGGTGGGAGCAGTCGTCGCCAAGGGTGACGGTGTTGATCGATAGACCCATTGTTTCGAATTCTGACGGAGTAATTGAGTGAAGGATGTGAAAATTAGGGTTTGATCTATTAGTTGTTCAGAGAGAGAGAGAGATGATGTGAATCTGTGATGTGAGGGAAGTGACAGTGTATATATACGCAGAGGGGAAATGACCGTTGGGAAGGAGAAATTTGAAAGAAGTGGAAAGTGCAACGGATAGTTGAGAAAATGCAGCCGTTCTTTTTATCCTTTTGCCCTTTTGATTAATTTATTTCTCACTGCTAACTTTGGGTAAGGATGAATAGGTTTTTTTTTTTTTTTTTTTTGTCAGGAGAGAGGAGAAACTCCCGTACCTGTATTAGAGGTTCCTTGATCAGGCGAGTGTTAAATCGAGAGATGATCACTAATGGTAAGCATGAATAGTTAAATACAATTATGGTGTTTTAAGTTTTTTTAAAAAAACAATAGTAATTAGTTAATTTCATTTCTTTTATTTCGAGTGAGATAGGATAATCGGAGCCCTTCCAATCCCAGCGTCTACGTGGCGCTTGACATGGCTACCACATAGGCTTCCACCTATGGGATTGGATATTTTTTAAGAGAAGAAAAAATAAAAAAGGTTGAATTGTAATAAAAAAATTGTTATCTCTATTTTTGAACTTTAATTTTTTTATTTTTTAAAATAAAATTTTTCTACTTAATTTGCTTCTCTTAAAAAATTAAGTTCAAAAATAGAGATAATAATTTTTTTATTATAATTCAACCCTTTTTATTTTTATTTCTCTTAAAAAATACCCAATCTCATAGGTGGCAGCCATGTCAAGCGCCACGTAGGCGCTGGATTTAATTGCCCTTCCAGATGCTGGGACTGGAAGGGCTCCAATAGGATAATTTAATTATTATTTTTAATTATGAATAAGTTGGAATACTTTAGGTTTTTCAATTACAATATTTACGAAAAAAATAAAAATACAACCTACGACACAAGTCGGGTACGGAGGGTTTGAGGGCATTTGAGTGACCATGCCTTTCAAATGGCCTATGGTCCCATGGACTCTGAACTTGTGGTGTAGGTTGTGGCTTCTGCTTCATTATGGATCGGACATAATGAGCGGATTCACGGTGTTTCACCCATTCTTCTCCACAACTACCGTAAATAATTATTATATACGTACCTTGCAGAAAATTAGGGCTCACTTTCCTGTTCTTGCTTGATCAAATCATCGCCCTTTTTGCTCATGTTTGATTGCTCTTCGCCCGGCCGCCGATTTCGACTCCTATGAATACACTGAGTCTTCTGACCAATATTTACATATAATTTATATAATGCTTATGAGTGGTTGTTTTATTTTATTTGGTTAATGTTTGAGGAGAAAAGTAAAGACAGCAATCAATTGTATTGATAACAATGAATAGAGGGGCCTTTATATAGGCATTACAAAGAGAGTCTTTCCATACATAGGATTCCTAGTTAAGGTAAGACATCTAACAGGATCCAACTACTTATGGAAGAGTCTAGAACCTACCATAACTCTTATCCCCCTACAACTAGTATTAGGTAAGACACCAATACGGGAAGGATTTCTAACACTCCCGTGTCGAACACTAATACTAACATGGTGCACAATGTGTTGCCTCGGTAAAAACCTTTCCAAGTCAAATAAAACCCCGTGGGAAAACAAAGACTTTGGTGAGGAAAAGAGCGCAACGCACCAACTACAGATGTCGAATCATGTGAAGTATACTCCCGAGGTATACATGACGGCTCATTCCATCGAGCCATCTTTAGTTGAGCTCGGATAATCGATACATTCCGATGCTTCTCACATGTTTCTCAAATGTAGATTTCGCAGAGACTTAGTGAACAAGTCTGCGATATTCTCATCGGAACTCACTTGTTTCACTTCGATATTGACAATTTCTGCTGCTGATTATAGAAGAACTTCGGCGCAATATGCTTGGTATTGTCACCCTTTATGAAACCTAACTTCATCCGCTCAATGCATGCCGCATTGTTCTCAAAGATGCAAGTAGGAGTTCGTAGTGGGATCTAATCCACACGTTCCTCGTATATGGTCTATGGTATGACCGAGGAGCCAAATGCACTCCCTTACGGATTCGTGTAATGCAATTATCTCTGCATGGTTCGAGGAAGTAGCAACTAGTGGTCCGCTTGGTAGATCGCCAAGATATCGCCGTATTCCCAATGGTGAACACATAACCGGTTTGGGAACGTCCTTTATGCGGGTCGAGAGATAGCAGGCATCAGCAAATCCAACTAACGTGTCGTTAGGATTCTCTGCATAAGGGGTAAGCTTGCTTGCATTAGCACTTCTGGTAGTCAAGCTACCATGCTTAGCAGCAATATCAGAGGAAGATCGACGGTCGGTATGCATCGTCTTCACCTCAACAATTCCTTTCGGAATATCACTCTCTTTTGCGTAGGGAAAGAACAATCCAAGGTCACTGGAGCCTTTCAAGTATCGAAAGATGTGTTTTACTCCATTCCAATGCCTTATCGTGGGAGCGGAGCTAAATCTCGCTAACAGATTCACAGAGAATGCGATGTACGACGAGTACATTGAGCCGATACAACAACGCACCGATTGCGCTAAGGTACGGTGTTTACGCTCCAAGGACCTCTTCATCCTCCTCTTTAGACGAAGCGGATCCTTGTTCATTTCGACTTCGACCAATCATGGGGGTAGCAAGAGGATGTGCCTTGTCCATGCTAAATCGCTTTGAGCATTTTATGGACATGGCGGATGATGAATGAGTATACCATCATCTCGATGTTCTAGCTCTAAGCCCAAGCAGAATCGAGTCCTCCCGGATCTTTCATCTCGAATTCGGATTTAAGGTAGCGGGCGTTTCATTGACCTCATCTATGGTACCGATGACATTCATGTCATCTACATAGACGGCTACAATCACGAATCCTGCATCTGTTCTTTTCACGAATATGCATGGACAGATGTCACTGTTCTTGTATCCCTTCCCAACCAAGTATTCACTTAGGCGGTTGTACCACATCCTTACGGATTGTTTCAAGCCATATAGTGAACGACGCAATTTCACAGCGTACGCGCTCCGTGGTTTAGAGCTACTTGATTTGGGCCATGAAATCCCTTCGGGGACTTTCATATAGATATCCGTATCTAGATCCCCATAAAGATACGCTGTAACCACATCCATAAGCTGCATGTTCAGTTTTTCGGACACTACCAAACTGACTAAGTAGCGGAAAGTGATGATGTCCATAACGGGAGAATACGTCTCCTCGTAGTCAATGCCAGGGCGCTGCGAGAAGCCTTGGGCAACTAGTCTCGCTTTGTAACGCATGACCTCATCCTTATCATTGCGTTTACGAACAAAGACCCATTTATGTCCAACTGGTTTAACGCCCACGGGTATTGGCTCGATACGGCCAAATACCTCACGTTTAGCCATTGAGTCTAGTTCAGCCTGCATTGCATCTTTCCATTTCGGCCAATCGGCTCGTTGTTGACACTCAGCAACCGAGCGCGGCTCAGCGTCGTCGTCTTCAATAATTTCTTGAGCGACGGAGTAGGCAAAAGCATCGTCGACTAGCGTGGACGACCTGTCCAATAGTACGTATTCACTCGTACATTGCATCGAGATTTCTTTATTTTCTGACATCAACAAAGTTTCCGACGCGTCCGTCGATTGTTCCATTGTTTATTCGAGGACATATCCGTAGTCAGAGATAATCTCGTGTGACGGAGTCACTGTGTCGATGATGAGAGGATTTTGTGCCTCCGTTCCTCTTCTCTTTCGAGGTTCGGTATCCTTTCTACCCACTGGCCTCCCCCTCTTTCGAGCAGGGATAAGAGCAGCCGAAGCAGCCGTCCCACCACTAAGGTTGACGCCGGTGGAATCATTCCTTTGGGCGGCTAAACCTTGCCCTATAACTGGGACTTCCAACCTTGCAGGAACATTCGCAGCGGGAATGGTAGATCTTGTCACTTTCGCAGTATCAGTAAAGCTGTCGGGCATCGAATCCGCAACTTTCAAGACCGAGAATACGTTGCACTTCTAGCTCGGATTGAGCCGTGCGGGGATCTTGATGAGGCAAGGAGGGAGCATACTGCACAATTTCTGGCGTTCAACTGGAATCGTTCGATTCCTCTCTCCCCTAACGACGGGAAGTTTGTCTCATCAAAGTGACAATGCAAATCTTGCAAGGAATGATCTCTGTCAAAGGTTCCAAATAGCGGATAATTTTAGGCGATTCATAGCCAACATATATACCTAATCGCCTTTGCGACCCATTTTAGTACGTGGAGGCGTAATTGGCACATATACCGCACAACCAAAAATGCGTAAGTGTGAAATATCGGCTCATATCCGATTACCAACCGGTACGCACTAAACGGTTGATTGGCAGTGGGTCGAAAGCGAATAAGTATAGCCGCATTCAAAATTGCATAACACCATGCAGAAATCGTCAAGTTGTTGAGCAAAACCAATGCTCGGGCGATAAGTCAGAATCGCTTAATCATAGCCTCGGCAAGGCCATTCTGCGAATGAACGTGGGGGACGGGATGTTCAACATCAATCCCAATCGACATGCAATAGTCGTCAAAAGACTTTGACGTAAACTCTCCAAAGATTGTCCAATCTTAATGACGAGATTGGGAAGTCGGGGTGGTTAGCCCGTAACTTGATGATTTGTGCTAGGAGTTTAGCAAATGCAGCGTTTCTTGTGGATAGCAGAGCGACGTGTGACCATCGCGTCGATGCATCAACCAGAACCATACAATATCTAAATGGTCCGCACTCTGGTTGAATAGGTCCACATATGTCCCCTTGAATTCTTTGTAAGAAGCGAATATTTTGTGTTGAGTCTTTAGCAAAGGACGGAGAGGGTATCAACTTTGCTAGTGAACAGGCTTTACAAAACGATTTATGGGCATTAGAAATTGCCACGGAAGCCTCGGGATTTACGAGAGATGCACCGTTAACCTTATTAGGGCGTGCGATCTTTGGTCCCGGTGATACGGTATCAAGCTCACTCACATCAATGCCGATATCGAGTGGTGCTTCCAATCGTTTTCTGGACTTGAAAAACGGATGACCATGTGAGTTTTTCAAAATACGAATCATCATGTCGCGTCCAGGGTGACCGAGTCGGTCATGCCATAGTTGGTATGCTTCGGAATCACACAGTTCGTGACTCACAGCATAGGATTCAATAACCCTTATTGTAGTCTGGTATAAACCACTACTTAGACTCATAAGTTTCTCGAGAATGCGGCGTCTTCCGCATTCTGCCAGAGTAACACACAAAAATTCTGTCCCATTCTCACAATGTGTATCAAGGTGATAACCGTTGGCACGGATGTCCCTAAAACTTAGCAAGGTTCGGTTTGCTCTTGGGGCATAGAGAGCATTTGTGACATTAATATGCGTACCGTTAGGTAGCAAGAAATGAGCAGGTCCCCTCCCTTGAATTACTTTGGAGGAACCAATCATTGTTGTCACTGAGGATATGTATGGCACAATATCCTTGAATAATTGCCTATTCCGAAGAATAGTGTGGGTTGTTCCACTATCAGCAAGGCACTCAATTTCGCCACGAGACATCTACAATAAGACATGAAACTCAATTAGTCTTATGTTTAGAGACATAGCGAAAACTCATTTACATCGAGTTTGGGGAAATTCGACCAAGTTGGTTAGGATCAAAGTTAGCACAATCGCTGGAAATAATTTCCGCGCAGCTTGACCTTTGTTCACTAAAACAACAATAACTTCTTCGTTAAGAAGGCTATGGACGAACGGTCAGTTGTTCTGGAAACTAGACTTCCGTATCTTTCTATCCATAGGTCGTGCACTTTCTGGATCATTAAACTCAGATCTCAGTGCTCGTTTTAATTTGCTATTTTGGTATTTCCCTATTGTTGAGTGAAAGAGCAAGGTTTAAGCCTTTTTCAAAGGCATTATTTTTGATACAATACTATGGAAATATGGCCATAGGAGCGTTTAGATACTTTAAAACGCATCTTGGTTTACGATTTATATCTCTACTAATGATCCTTTCGGTAACTCCAACTTGGTAGACTTGCAGAGAAAGTAGGAATGTCGGTACAGCTAAGGCTGTTTAAAAACCACTGATTCCGTTTGAACTCTCAAGCATAAACAAATACCAAGGAGGATGTGCCTAGTCTTGATCAAAAGTTTTGATGAAATCCTACCAATGTATCAAATTTTTAACCAAGCAATTCGTTGCTAGCAATTATTTTGTGATAAACCAAACATGCTTTCGAAGGGAAAAAATAAAATTCATCTTTGCACAATCACAGCAATTAAAAGAATTTTATTCATCATACCCAACTTTATTACATTCATGAAAATCCAAAGTAGTTCTCGGAAACTAGAAACAAGACAAAACATAACCAAAGCGTAAAACTAGTCAAAGTCGGCAACATCCATATGTTGGTCTTTGTCCGCAATGGTGAGAGGAGGGATCTCAGTCTGGATCTCAATATGGTTCACCTCCGTATTCTCATTATCTACTTCCATGTAATTCGACTCTTGAGCCAAATATTGTTTATAGTGCTTGTAGTAAGCTTGGATGTTCTTTGGCGCTTTGCAATTGCGGTAAGTATGCTTCTTCGATCCGCAAGTATAGCAATTCCGGCCTTCCTTCGAGTGGTTCCATTCCCTGGCAGGAGGCGGCCCACGTGGTTGGGTTCCACCAGTCCCGTGGCCGAGCCACCTTGCCTCTTCCACACGTTGGAACGACGACCTCGTCTTTTCCCTTGCTTGCTCGAGTCATGCATCCGTGGTGCTTGCAAAACCGAGTAGCGTTGCCTTTTCTATTTTGTCGTGGTGCTTTCTGTGGTAGCTTTGATTCACTTCCGGGATCGGCTTCGTACCAGTGGCGCGCATTGCTATTGAGAATAATCTCATGGTGCCTTTCTTTTTCGCGAGGTGGGAGATAAGGTCACTAAAGTTCTTAATTCTCCCTTCCTCATAGGCAACACGGTGATGAGCAATTACACTTGCTCCCACGGAAACGTGTTAAGAGTCTTCTCGATCAAATCTTGATCGGACTTCTTGACACCACAAAACCAAGATCAGCCAAGATCGAGGACGGCTTGATTATAGGCTTCCACATTCGCATAATCCAAAAATCGGATTTGCTCCCACTGAAGTTGCAATTCGGGGAAGCGCTGATCATGCACATTATTAAATCGTTGTTCGAGTGTGTCCCATAGTTCTTTAGGGGTTTGTAAGTTCATAACACTTTTTCAACAACGGATGTATATGTCTACGCAAGTACATCAGTGCATTAGCCTTGGTTTCCTCGCTCGGTTCTTGAGCGGTAGGCTCGTTAGAGGGAAAGATGGTGGTAGTAAATCTCTTACCGACGAACGCCAAGCGAACGTCTGAGACCCACCTATGGTACTCCTTACCAAAGATGGTCAAGGATGTCGAACTCCGGATGAACATTGGAGCTTTGTGCCATCTACAAGATATAAACAAGAGGAAGTTAGTCTTGTTGGATTTTCAGTGACAATGTAAACGGTCACAATCGATGCTTTTAAAAACGTGTAACATAACCGTTACTCGATTTACTTCCCTTAATTGTTGTTTAGTAAAGTCGACAAAAAACGGCGATATCAGATCGCACCCAGATACGTGGTGTATGCAACAACCACAAGATCGACTTTTCAACAATTCCGTGACTCCCAGGACCGTCACATAGTTTTCTTCGACACGCAGAGATACCGACTTCTCTCGCGGTCTCATCCACCGCAAAGTAGCGTGGGAGATAAAGAACCCAAAACCCGTGTCCCCAAAAGAAAAATTCCCAAAAAGGAGAGAATTGAAAAAGGGACAAGTCAGATAGTTACCTCGATTATAAAATTAGGCACGTCTTTGAACTGTTGTGCTTCGATCTACGGTTGGTACTCGATGCGACGACGTGAAACCGGAGGCGCAATTTTGACGGCTCAGAAGATAAGTTGATGTTCGGGTTTTGGTCCGAGAGTCTGAATCGGGCCAGGATCGAGCTGTCGGCCATGGCGCGCGCGGCGGCGGCGGTGGCGGGTGGCCAGCGGCGGCGGCCAGTTGGCGTCGGCCAGCTGTGGTTGGCGGCGGTTGGTGGCGGCGTCCGGTGGCTCGGTGGCGGAGGTCCGGCGGCGAGGCGGTCCGGCGGTGGTCCGGCAGTGAGGCGCTGACGCCCGGCGCGAGTACTGGGACGGCCTTGCGGCGGGCTGGCGGCGGCTGGCGGTTGGCAGCAGGGCAAGGCGGCGGCGGAAGCTGGCGGCAGGCGGCAGGCTGGGTGGCGGAGCTGACGGCAGCGGGCGGCGGAGCTGACGGCGGTGGCAGCAATGGCGGCGGCCTGGGCCAAGTGCGGGTTAGCGGCGACGTGTGGCGGCAGAGGTCGGGCGACGGCGGCGGTGTCGGCGGCCGGAGGTCGACGGCGGCGCGGCTCATGAGTTGGCAGTAGGCTTTTGGCCGATTTTTTTTCTTTCGCTCGAGCTACGTGCCGATAACGTGTTTGAGGAGAAAAATAAAGACAAAGAATCAATCAGATTGATAACAATGAATAGAGGGCCTTTATAGGCATTACAAAGAGAGTCTTTCCATACATAGGATTCCTAGTTAAGGTAAGACATCTAACAGGATCCAACTACTTATGGAAGAGTCTAGAACCTACTATAACTCTTATCCCCCTACAACTAGTATTAGGTAAGACACCAATACGGGAAGGATTTCTCGGAACAGTTAAATCATAATTGTATTGTTATCTTTGTTTAATATGTAAAGAAATAGTGAGAAAAAAAGCTAATAAGACATGCTCAACCGAAGAGAAAATATGCAAGTAATTAAAAAGATTCCAAAGAGAAAAGAATAATACAACTAGTACAAAAGCTCAAAATGATATTGGCCTTAGTACATTGGAACTCTATCTTGTATTCAAATTTATAATTATTCTACTAAAAAACAATATTCAATTTACCGTGTTTATATAAATCTTGGCCCCCTTCAACCAATGTACTTTCTGTATATCCAAAATCTAGACCAGAAACTCACGACCATAGCTTTCAATCAATATGATCTAAGCATTACTACAAAACAGGCATTTAACATCGTTTTTTTTTTTCATTTAATATCGTTTTTTGTAGATTTTGTCCTTAAGGGTTCATATTTTCTTTGGGTTTGTTTTAAAGTTTTAATATGTGATAATTTTGGCCAGTGTTTTTGTGCTAGTTTAAATATATAGTTATTAAATTGAATCAAGATTAGTTTCGGTCCTTCGTTCCGCCCCGACAAAAGCAAAAACAATAATGGACTCATGCAAAGATTAATTGCGCTTATTTGTAATGTTTTAACAAAAAAAAATGTCATGTTTAACTAAATGGAAAAAAAAAACTAAAATCGCTCCCAATTATTTTTTTGAATGTTTTAGTGTATTTGCAATATTTTTGATTTAATTTTAAATTTATCCCATTTCTTGCTTGATTTAGACTTGCGATTTAGTGTCACGAATCCCATAAGAGAGAAACTCATCTCCTCACTTACAAGGTAATGCTAAGTGACAAGGTGATTGAAGTGTAAATGCTTCGATACTGTGAGTTCGAATCCGTATAGTGACAATTATTTTGTTAAAATATTATAATAATTGTTGTTTAATTCGTGTCTCGTTGATCCTCCTTCTTATGAAGCTGCTACTAGTGCACATTTGCGGATTTACAACCCTCTTGATAAGGGACCTCTGATATAAGTGCGACTTTCGTCTTCGAGACATTCCCTTAGTAAAGTGTTACAACATAATAAAAAAAATATTTGTTGGATATTTCACTATCAAATAGATAATTAGATGAAAAAAGATGAGGATTCGGTTAAAGTTAACGAACGTTAATTTAAAAATAATGAATTTTTGGTGGAACTTTCAGTTAAAAGCGATTAAGGAGCGGTGGCTATTAAGGAGCGGTGGAATAGGTATTTTTTCGAACTTTTCAATGAGGCTAGAGGTCGTGACTTGGTGGTGCAAGGAGTTAGTCTATCTTCTGCTCGTTCATTTAGTTCTTGTGAGAGCATCAGCAAGGAGGAAGTAAATGGTGCCCTAATGAAAATGGGTAGAGCTAAGGCTGTAGGTCTGGATCAGATCCCTATTGAGGTGTGGCTTTGTCTGGGGGAAGTCGGAGTTCAGTGGATAGCAGAGCTGTTCAACATCCTCCTCAGAGGTTCTAAGATGCCGACAGAGTGGAGGCATAGTATTGTCGTGCCTTTTTTCAAGAACAAAGGCGATGCTCAAAGTTGTAGTAACTATATGGGTATTAAACTCCTCAGTCATACTATGAAACTTTGGGAAAGAGTGGTGGAATGTAGAGTTAGAAGAGATGTTGAGATCTCAGAGAACCAGTTTGGCTTCATGCCGGGGAGGTCCACGACTGAGGCCATTCATCTCGTCAGACGCCTTATGGAGAAGTTTAGAGAGCGGCGTAAGGACCTCCATATGGTGTTCATAGATCTAGAGAAGGCTTATAATAGCATTCCGCGTGATGTTATTTGGAGGAGCCTAGTAGAGAGGAGGGTGTCGTTGCCGTTCGTTAGGGCGATCCAAGACATGTACTCCCAAGCTAGGACGTGCGTTAGGACCCCAGTTGGTGACACCCCGGATTTTCCGGTTGAGATAGGGCTACACCAGGGGTCGGCGCTAAGCCCTCTTCTCTTCGCTCTAATCCTTGACGTCATTTCGCGAGGGATTCAAGATGGCATCCCGTGGTGCATGCTTTTTGCTGACGTCATTGTGTTAGTGGCGGAGTCGAGGAGGGAGGTGAACTCGAATTTGGAGCTTTGGAGGGCTAAGTTAGAATCCCGGGATTGCGTGTGAGCCGGTCTAAGACCGAGTATCTCTGGTGTAACTTTCGTGGTGAGGCCAACGAGGAAGATGTTGAGGTAATGATTGCAGATCAGATCGTACCCCGTACGGATAATTTCAAGTATTTGGGTTCGATCATTCAGAAGGAAGGTGAGTGTGAAGATGATGTCACGCATCGCATCAAGGCGGGGTGACTAAGGTGGAGAGCAGCGACAAGGGTCCTCTGCGACAAGAAAGTCCCTCTAAATTTGAAGGGTAAATTCTATAGAGCGGCAATCCGACCTGCAATGTGGTGTGGCTCCGAATGTTGGGCTATGAAGAAGTCGCTTGAGAGCAAGTTGGAAGTGACTGAAATGAGAATGTTACGTTAGTCGTGTGGTCGCACAATGTTAGATAGAATCGCGAACGGGGTTTTCAGGAACGCGCTGGAAGTGGCGCCCATTTCAGCGAAAGTTAGGGAATGGAGATTGAGATGGTTTGGCCACGTCCGCAGGAGGCAGGCATCTGTTATGGTGAGGAGGGTCGAGAGTTTATTGGTTGTCGGGGAGAGAAGGAGAGGCAGACCGAGGAGGACGTGGTAGGAGCAACTGAGATTAGATTTGAAGGCCTTAAACCTTTCCGAGACCATGACCGTTGATAGGTGCGCTTGGAGGCGCCAAATCAGAGTTGTGGATTCTTTTGTAGGGAGCGGTGCTGTATTTGAGAGCCTCAGGGTTGAGTTGTCTCGGTTAGCTTTGACCAAGAGCATTGTATTTTTACTTTTATTATATATTTTATTCTATTGTCTTTGCGTGTGGTGTATTTTTGACAGGGAGCTGTGCGCAGAGTCAACCTCTCTTTTGTTAGAGCAGCGTTCATCGGGAGTGAAGTAGCCAAATTCCGCTTAGGTAAGTCCCATGTGGATTAAGCCATGGGCTCAGGTATGGTCTCGATATTTTTCGAATCATATGTTTTTCTTTGTATTTATCACATAAGATTCTGCTGTGCACTAAGCTGGGGGTCTTCACGGAAACAGCCTCCCTACCGTAATAAGTAGGGGCATGGTCTGCGTACATCTTACCCTCCTCAGACCCTGCTCTGAGCGGGATATATTGGGTATGTTTGGTTTGGTTTGGTTTTATGTTATAAAATACTGCACATTAAATATAAATAAAATAAACATTCAATAAAAAAATGAATATTAATAGTGAATAGGGCTGTTACGGTCCAAGTATACACGAGATTCGTTTGATTATTAATCGCTTCTTTCTAAAAAGAAGCATCACGACTAGCATAAGCTTCCTATATCGTGTTTGGATCATCATCAATTACATAAGTCACAAATTTAGGACCAAATGACTTAGACTTTGGAGCTCTCTTACTCTGTTTTGGCTTTTCATTTATAGGATTTGAACTACTTGCAGTTTCCAGAGTTCTTTTGTTTGAGATTGTCACAATCCTCTCTTCATAAGTATAAATATTTTCAAAGAAAATAGCATTTCTAGGCTTAATGACAGTTCCTTCATGCATAGCAGAAATTTCAAATTTATGAATTAAAAATCGGTATTCACTACTATTGTATGCATAACCTATGAATATGCAATCAACTTTTTTTGGACCAAATTTTACTTGTTTTGGTTCACGTACTTCAACATTTGTCAAACATCCCCACACTTTAAGATATTTGAAAGAAGGCTTGCGCCCTTTCCATAACTCATACGGAGTTTTATCTTTCCCTTTATGTGGCGCTTTAGTCAGAATGTGGTCAGCTGTAAGAATATCTTTCCTCCACATGTTCTACGACAACCCTTAACTTATTAATAAAGCATTCATCATTTATTTCTGGGTTTGATTTTTTCATTCAACAACTCGATTTGATTGAGGAGCATAAGGAGCAATCTTTCGATAAATTGTGCCCGAATCAGCGCATAACTGTTCAAATGGTGCTACATACTAAGTGCCTCGGTCACTTTGGCTTGCTTTTATTTTACAATTCATTTGATTTTCCGCTTTATTTTTATATAATTTTAAAGATCCTGATTGCTTCATCTTTGCTTCTCAAAAGAAACACATAGCAATATCTTGTGCAATCATCTATAAAAGTGACGGAATATTTTTACCTCCTCTAGTTTGCACAAATCTTAGATCACACACATGAGTGTGAATTAATTCTAGAGGAATAACATTCCTTTCTACTGAATGAAAAAGACAATTTAGTCATGTTTGCTTCAACACATACTTCGCATTTCTTATTAAGTCCAACATGAGTTTTAGGAATCATTTCTAGATTAATTAGTCTTTTAATCGATTTTAGACCAACATGTCCCAATCTAAAATTCTATAAATCTGAACACTTGAGCAAGTAAACATAAGAAGGATCATTATTATTATTATTTTTATTCTTGCCTTCACGGCTTACAGGCATCACATTTATTTTGAACAATCCCCTCTCAAGATATCCTCGACCAAAATATTCTAAACTTGCTCATAATAAATTTATCAGATTCAAAAGCTAGTCTAAACCCATGACTAGCTAGTAGAGAGCCTGAAACTAAATTTCTCCGGAGGTCTGGGACATACAGCACCTCCTTAAACAATAGCTCTTTCCCAGAGGTCAGCTTTAAAACCACGTTCCCCACATCTGCAGTCATAGAAGAAGCAGAGTTTGCCACATGTAGTTTCCTACCATCACTAACAGTGTAGGAAGAGAACATGTCCTTGTCAGAACAAACATGACGAGTAGCCCCAGTATCAATGTACGAGGCATGGTTTATTGGTTTCAATCACCATAGCCGAGACCTCCTCGTCCAGCTCCTCAACCATGGCTGGCACCTCCTGATCTGGCATGCCAACATCGCCATGTTCAACCACATTAGCAACTCGTTTGACTTTGTTTTTCTGACCAGTTGAATTTATTGGCAAGCGACAATCCTTTGCCTTATGGTTTGGCTTATCACAATTGTGGCAATTTCCAACAAATTTCTTTGCCTTAAAAGGCTTTTCCATTTTTCTTGAATATGGTTCAGTTTCCTCTTTTTGCTAGAGGGTCTATGTTCAAACAAGTTTGCTTTGGCCTCAATCGGACCTCTCTTGAATTTAGAGTCAGACTTTCAGTTGTCTTCCTCAATTCTGAGTCGAACAACCAAATTCTCTAGGCTCATTTCCTTTCGTTTGTGCTTCAGGTAATTTTTAAAGTCCTTCCAACTAGGTGGCAACTTCTCAATTATCGTCCCCACAACAAATGGTTCAGGAAGGATCATTCCTTCAAAATTGATTTCAACCTAGCTTATTTTAGCTGGGTTCAAATATCAGATGGGTTGTGAACGTGTCTCATATCAGTTGGATTCTCAATCAGCACAATCAGCTCAGTTCGAACCTAGCTGATATCAGTAGGGTCCATTGGACTTGACTGCAAGAGATTAATATAGTTACAGCCCAAGCTCCCAAAGCCCCAGTCTAGCCCAAAGTCCAATTGCTAGAACCACGCCCATGCCCACGCCCACGTCCGAGCCAGCGTGCGATCGGCGGTGCGCGTGTGGGCATTGCATCGCTGGCCCACTAGTGTATATTACTGGCTTGTTGAACTACCCATGCACATTCTAACTAATAAGCTAGTCAAGAAGGTTTTAATTTCCAATGTGGGATGATTTTTCATATCCACTTTAACTATTCACCATTTCAATTAAATGGCCAACTTTAGTCATTTATTTCCCACTCACCAAAAATTGGTTTTGAGAAAAATAAAATCCTACATTTATCTCCTCGAAACGTAGATTCACAATTTAATATTTAATTTCTAAGAATTATGTATTTTATTATCATTAAATTGATTTAAATTGAGTCAAAACTCATTTTCTTAAAAAACAATTTCAAATATCTTTTCTCTACTATCAAAGTATTTTTCCCATGGACTTTTTGCTTGATGATATTTTAAAGAGGCAACTTGACATACGTTGAGGACTCGACACAAGAGAAACTGTTAAAGTAAATGCACATGTGTGTGCCTTAGTCTGCTTGTTATGAGTTTTCCTAGTTAGGATAGGATTAAGCCGGATGTATTATAATCTCTCCCTACATATAGGGTTATAATTAATGAAAACAACACATATTTTGCCCTACTTTTCTTTCTACTTTTACATTCTCCCTCGGGATTCTGGAGGGAGGGGAAAGGCTTGGGCCTACAACACATTCACAATAGTAAGGGTAATTAGGCTATGTTTTTTTTAGCTTAATTTCAGTCCATTTCAGTTCATTCACTTCAGTTTAGTTCAACAAATTTTAGTTCAGTTGAACACAATTCAATTCAGTTCAATTTTAGATTAATTAATAGTTATTATTATCAATAATATTATAATAATTGTTATAATGGTTTGTTTTAGTATTGTTAAAATTATTGTTTTATTGTTATGATATAAAGAATAATTATTATTGTTGTATATATTATTTTAATACGATCAATTACAAAGTATTATTGATATTAATTAGTATTATCAATAATGGTATATATAATAATCATTATCAAATATTAATATTATTCTTGTTATTATTTTTGTTGGTGTTGTAATATAAACGATAATTATTATCGTTGCATATATTGTTATCCAATTTTAATATTAATTGTTATTAATATTAATATTATCATTAGTATTATATATAATTTCTAGTATTAGTAGTAATTTTATTATTATTACTATTATTATTGATACTAATATTATCAATTAATATTACATATAATTTGTAGTGTTATGAATAATTTTATTATTATTATTATTATTATTGTTGTTGTTGTTGTAATAAAATTAATTTTTCTATTGTTATATTTTTTCTATATGGTATTATTATTATTTGTATATTAATATTATAAAAAATATTATGTATAATAATAATAATAATTTTTATTAATATTATTATTATTATTATTATTTCCTATTATGATTATTATTGTTGTAATATATATTATTCTTGTTGTTGTTATATATATACATATATTTATTATCTAATAATAATAATTATTATTATTATTGTTTTTTATTACTATTATTATTATTATTCACTAACTTCAGTTAAGTTTAGTTCAATTTAATTTAGTTCAGTTCAGCTCGGTCCAATTCAAATCAGTTCAGTTCAGCAAAATTCAGCTCAAAAGAATGGAGACTTATGCGGTCTATCACATTTGTATTTGTTAGATTCTCAAGAATTAAATATACTCATTATTAATTATTATATTAATTTTATATTTAAAATCAAATATACTAAATTAGCATCATTATATTATATATAACCAAAAATAAAAATGTACCAAAGAAGTTGAAAATGCACAACTATATTAAATCATTTACTAATATATCCTTATTAATTAAACAAAGAATATTATAAGAAAAATCAATGTTGATAGAAAAGTGTCCTCTTGATCTATAAAAATCACCATGTTCGCTTCCGTCGTCTTCACATTTGTTTTCTCTGGCGGGAACGTCGACGATCAATCTTCATTTATTACTGCGGTCACCTGCCAGTCTGCGCGCCGTCGGAACTGCCAGCGACAGACCTCCACGAAATGACTTTTTCTGTCACGCGACTTACTGGCCTGCTTTCCAACCGGACTCCCGAAAGTCGGGAATTTTTATATTTTAATAATAGTAATAATTCCGCGCTAGGGTTCATCGATTTTTCCTCTCCCTTCTCAAAGAACTCGATATAAAAGAACAAAGATGTTTATTTGGACATATTTTTTTATATAATTAATTAAATTTAAGGGATAAATATGTAATTTACTTAATATAATAAAAATTTACAAGAAAAATCTAAAATATACTAAAATTATAAAAAGTACTCTTAAAATATAGTACAAATATTTATGATAAAATTAAATATTTTTTAATGATTGTTTTTATTTTCTCCATCCTAATTAAATAATCCACGTCCTAATAGATCATTTTTCATATCGAAGTAATTCCCCCTAGTAATCTTACATTTTATAGGCCCAAAAGAAAAGCAACATTATATGAAAACGGGTCAAAAAAGCCCCGAAAGAGGTTTCCGAATACGATCCAGCCGTTCGCTATTGTCATTCCAGTTTCCCGAGCTGCAGAGAGAAGAAGAAACCACCAGAGGAAACCTGAAACGATGTCGTCGCAACCACAAACCTCCGGTCTGTGCATGAATTTTCGATGATAAATTGTTTGTTTAAATCTCGCTGTTATCTGTTGGCATGGTTATCAATTGAGAAAGCTTTTTCTGTTTTCTTATATAAAATATTTAATGAGGAATCAAAGGTTTTCCTCTGCTACTACATTTTTTTTTTGGAATAAACTCGTGTTCTATAACAATTTTAGGTGAAATTACAGAAACCAGTACTGGAGTCGGTTGGTATATTCTTGGCCTGGACAAACAGCTTATAGGCCCTTACACTATCTCTGAGTTGCAGGGTGAGTTCTTATTTACTGTCTAATTGTCATCGTATTAGGGATTGTATGCTTAATCATCTGAATGCTGATTATATTGCCCTTTTTTTTTTTTTTTTTTTTTTTGGTTTCGTGCATTGCCTTTAATTTTTTTTAATGTTTCCTCATCAATTAGTTTACGGGTTCTTGAATGCTTTTCTTTTTTCTTATTTTCCGTCACTGAATTTCAGTTTTACAAGCTAAAAGCGATAGACTTGGTATCCGGAACAATCGGTTCATCTGTGTGATGTTCGAATGGTCTTTCGTGATAATGAAATCGTGTGATTAAGCTTGTTTAATTCACATGGGCAGAGCATTATTCGAGTGGATACTTGACCCAGAGTACACTTGTGTGGTCAGAAGGTTGCAGCGATTGGCAGCCTTTGTCGGAAGTTTCTGACTTGTTGATTGATGCTCCTCAGCAGACTGCTAAATATTCGGGTTTGCGAATTTATTTTTTTGGCAATTAGTTTTTCGATTACATACACAAACTACCCTTGGTTCAGTATAATATACAAACAACTTCTTAATTTTTGGTTTTAATTAGCGAATACTCCCCTCTTGATGGTGCAATTTGTAAAAGAGAAACAAATGTTAAAGGGAATTCATAATTTGAAATATACCTGGGTTTTCTTCTTGTAAGCAGGCTGAACATAAGGGGTATTATTTGTTGTTAAAACCTTAAAATTTGGAATAATGCCCTTAAAACTATTGAAATTCATTATCTAAAATAATTTTGTAGTTCCTGTCACCTCCAACGAAGAAGACGAGTTCCAAAAGTGGCAAAGGGAGGTTAGGGAGGCAGAAGCAGAGGCTGAGGTTAACGTAAATGATGATCATGAGAGGCCTACAACACCGCCTGGAGGTGAAGAAGAATTCACCGACGATGATGGAACTACATATAAGTGGGATCGAACTCTTAAAGCTTGGGTACCTCAGGTTGGTATGAAGTACATTACTTTCAATTTTTTTTTTTTTTAACTTGTAAAATTTAGGGTTCGTTGGAACATTATTTCATAAACAATCGGAGTGTTTAGTCACATATAGTTTACAGGCTATTCACTGTCCAAGAGTACTCATTCTTTTTTTTTTTGTTCTCTTTCTTCTTCCTTCTCTTTTTCCTATTGATTTATGATTTTTCCCGATGGTTTTTAGTTTTGTATGTCCCCATTATAATGAGGCCTTGCTATTGTTGTAGAGGTGTTCGGCGGTTCAAAACCGCCGGTTTTTTGAACCGCCGGTTCCGGATGGCTGAAAATCGGAACCGGAACCGAACCGCCTCATGGCGGTTCATGGTTACGGTTTTGAATCGTGAATTGCCGGTTCCGAACCAAACCAGAACCGGCGGTTCACGTTTTTTTTTTAATAATTGAATTTCTTAAATTTCATTTAAAAAAAAATATGGGGTAAAAATTGGACTTGAGCTTAATTCAAATATTTAAACGTGAATTTTTTAATTTTAAATTTTTGAATTAAGTGCCTACGTATCCATATCCGCAACTTTAGAGTTTAGGAATCAAAATCAAAGTCCTCGACCTCGTAGTTCATTTTTAATTTTTTTTTTTGGGGGAGCTTAATTTAAATATTTAAAGTTAAAACTAAGAATTTCAACTTTGAATATTTGGATTAAGTTGCCTACGTATCCCCTTACCTTAGGAATCAAAGTCCTCGTAGTTCACTTACCTTATACTTACCTTAGGGAGCGGAGGCGGAGAGGAGATGGTTCAATCACCCAAGTCAACCGAATCATTGCTAGATCCGGTATGATATGTATCGCTGTCTTCTTGTTCATTAATTTGGTTCTTGTTGGCGTAACTAGGCTTTCACCCAATCATTCAATAATGCTTGGGCTTCAAGATTTTGAGGCGTCAATCGAGATCGTCGTTCATCCAGAATGTATCCTCCTACACTGAAGGGCTTGTTCAACAGAACTTGTTGAGGCCGGGACAACTAGTATTTCCTTTGCGATCGTGGCATCTACAAGAAAGATTGTAGACCTTTTCGCCCACCATTTAAGAAGATTGTTATTACCATTTGGTCCACGTTCTAAAGCTCCCAAATCAAAACCAGTTAAATAATTTTTAAGTTCTTGATATGCATTACTTTGGTACCTTGCTCGTTTTCGGGATAAATCTTCTTGATAGGCATTCCACTCACCAAGATCGGAATAGCAAAATCAAAAGAAGATATACTACTAGAAGTAATGTGAACAGGAGAAGAAGAACACGTACCAAGATCAAGACTACCACTATAAGTATAACTACAAGCATATTCGCGATAAAGAGCAGATAAAGAATTTTTTGCACTTTGAACACAATCACTAGGATTTGGAGGAATAAAATTAGCAATAGGATTAGGAAATAAAGCATTGCAGTAAAGTGTAAGTAATTTTAGCAAACCTTCCTTTCTACCTTGAGGATCTAAAAGTTTAGCAACTAAAAAAATTGGAGGAATGTAGGCGAAATATTTTATCCATTTGTCTCTCATTTTTTTTATACAATTAAATAAATCGGGAACTTTAATTAAAGACTTGAATACAAGTACAATTTTAACACAATGTTCAACAACAAGTGTATAAGTGGGATAATAAACACCGGACAAAGACTCAGTTGCCTCTTTAAATTTTTTTAAAGTGACTAGAGCACTTATCCCATTGAATTGGCAATAAGCAAATGAGTACTTGTTCTTCATTATGAAAATTGCACAATGCAATGCGATATTCATAACTATCATTTAACAAATTGTAAGTAGAATTCCAACGATTTGGCACATCTTTTGAAAATTTCTTTGGATGCATATTATTTTTTATGCAATATCTCCTCCATTTTTTACCTAGAGAAGAATGTCTAATTAAATACATTATTGCTTCACGGATAGGAGCATATGCTTCTTGTAAAACAGGTAAACCATCGTGAACACATAAATTAACATGACAAATGCACCTAACATGAAAAAATTTACCACCAAGAGATGGCTCACATACTGAAATAAGTGATTCTAAACTAGCTGTATTGGAGCTAGCATTATCAAAAGAAATTGAATTTTTTTTTGTACTAAATTATATTCAGATAAAATTGTATGAATTTTATGCGAAATATTTAGGGCGGTATTAAATTCTCTAAATCCAATTAGACGTTTTGGCATAGTCCAAGAATCATCAATCCAAATACAAGTAATTTCCATATATGAATTTGCTTCTCATGATCACTCCAAGCATCGAAGCATATACAAACTTTATCATCTAGTTTTAAAAACATATTAGCTAAAATTAATTTTGCCTCGCTGATAGTTTTTCTAACATCATAGAGTTACGGTAGAGCGTGAAATTTTTTTACTAGCAAGATTAAAACTTAGTTGAGTAAAATTTTCATACATTTGGTCGTCGGCAAAGTTAAAAGGAATAGATTTACCACAAACAAATCTAGCTAATTCTTTTCTAGCGGTAATTGGATTAAATTTAAATAAAGAACTAGTACCTTGATTGGGGGCATTAGACGACGTCGCCGTGCCTCGGAGTTGGGTTTAATTAGACTCTATGCCAACTTTGTCGGGATGTTGTCTTTGTATATGGCCATTTAGTGTCCCGTAACCTCCTCCTTTTTTAAATTTGTAAGTTTTCTCGCAATAGTTGCACTTGACCAAGAAATGACCGGAACCGGAGTCAACGTCGTCCATTTTTGTATAATGCACCGCAAATAATGGAGATTTAAACTCGGACGGTTTCCTTTGTTTTGGTTTTGTTGGTTGCTCATCATCTTCGTCATCTTCGATATTATGAATCGATTTTGAGGCTTCAAACATTTGGTTGATTTGTTCCTCGGTGAATTCTTCGGGAACATGATCTCCAAAATTCGGACTTGGAAATGAAGTAGAACTCGGAGTATAAGTAGAAGTACCATTACCGCTAGCACCACCTCTTCCTCGTCGAGGAAGGCCGGTGATAGCCTTTCCCTTTCCCCGGTTGAATTGGCTGTGTAATACTTGAGAGTAGAAATTAGAATGAAGAATGTAGAGAGAAAGTAGATAGATAATTAGAGTTGGTGTGAGAAAAATGAAGGGTGAGAGGGGGTATTTATAGGTGTAAAAATGTATTAAAAAAAGGGCTTGTGACCGTTGGGAACCGCCGGTTCCGGTCTGAACCGGTGGTTCGGATTAACGGATATAAAATTCAAATTTCAATTTTTTTTTAAAAAACGGCGGTTGAACCGCCGGTTCGCGGTTTGTCAAAACGACGAACCGGAACCGAACCGTCTTAAAACGGTTGACGGTTCCGGTTTTAAACCGAACTGTGGTCAACGGTTCAAAATCGTCGGTTCGAACCGAACCGCTGAACACCTCTATATTGTTGCTGATAACAGGAAAACATCATGCCGAAAGATGAGAACTATGGTTTAGAAGATATGACTTTTGTGCAAGAAGAGGAAGTTTTTCCGATAGTGGATGCTGATGATCCGTCCGTGAATGCTGATGACCTGCCAGTGAAAGAACATGTTAATGATGGTGGTGAAGCTGTTGAAGAAAAGCAAAATGGCAAGAGAAAGCTGCCAGAGAAAACAGATGATGAGAAAATTGTGGATAAGAAGGTTGGTCCCTTCTTCATTTTTTTGTTTGCTGTTGCTTCTTATATTTGAATATCTTCGACAAGCCAAAACAAGGAAACTGGCTTGCCTGCTGGTCCTTGATGAAATTTATATTTTTGATTTAACGTGATGGCTTTAAACGTATTCTGTTAAAGTTATGCTTCGTGCCTGTTGAGTTTTTTTTTTAGGAAGCCAACAAACCTCCTGATACTTGGTTTGAATTGAAAGTGAATACGCATGTATATGTTACCGGCTTGCCCGAAGATGTCACTACTGAAGAGGTCAGTGATGGTGTGTAAATATGTTATTTGTTTGTTTATTTTATCTGGTTTTGCTTACGTAATATATGTGCAACATATGTTCTGTGTTGAAGTTTTGCATTCAAGATGCTCATATTCCCTAAGGACTGTTCTGTATTGAGAATAGACTGACATGAAATCTTGATACAGATAGTTGAAGTGTTCTCCAAGTGTGGGATCATAAAGGAGGTATGTATTACAATATCTAGGCAATGAGCTGTCCACTGCCTGATTTTTTTTTTTAGATCGACAATGCAATGATTTTTTTTTTTTCAGTTTGAGGGTTTATTTTCAGTTTTTTAGAATTTATTTTTCTACTATGTAGCTATTTTAGAATTTTGTAAGCGTTTTTTTAGGGTAAAATTTAGTACTAGGGGTCTGGTCCATGACCAATCTATTAGGCCTCGCGGAGACCAACTATTTAAATTTTCATGCATACCTACAACACTGAAAAGTGTGCTAGTGGTGTTTGGATAGATGGACTGTTAGCTTGGTTCTTCAGTAGTTTCATAGCAGTAATCATTTATTTGCAAAGAAGAAAAACTGTGCTGGTCCATTGGTGGGTGTACTTTTTGATCATAATAACATACTTTAGCTAAAACTCTTTAGGACCCTGAAACAAAAAGGCCTCGTGTGAAGATTTATGTGGACAAAGACACTGGAAGAAAGAAGGGGGATGCTTTGGTAACTTTTCTGAAGGTAATTTTACTTGCTTAAAATACAATGCTAACAAATTGGATAATTTTCTTTTATTATTTATTATAGCTAATATTGTATTATAATCTTATTCTTGCTTAGATGAATGTATTTGCTTGTCGTTTAAATATTTATGCTGCCTGTCTTATTGTCAACTATTGATATGATTCTGGGGGGTTCGCTAGGAAGCATCTGTACTTTTAGCCCTCCAGATTTTGGATGGGGCACCTCTAAGGCCTGATGGCAAGATTTCCATGACGGTTACAAAAGCTAAGTTTGAGCAAAAAGGTAATATTCCCTTACGTTGCTACTATTACTCATTCCTATTTTTTTTCGGTATTTTTTTATTGACGTTCGACTCATTTTTTCTTGTTTATTTATTTACTCCCTCCTTCCGAAAATGACAGTCCTACTGTTGTTTTTACACATTATTAGTTATGTGGTTAACACATAAATTAGGCTCTAGTTTTACGTGTACATACCCTTGTTTAATTGATACCTAGGTAGTTGATTTAAATATATAAAAAAATATTAGTTAAGGGTATATGTGGAAATGATGTGTTAAATGCATTATTCCTCTGTCCCAAAACAAATGTCACCCTAGCAACAAAAATTGTCACAAACAAAAATAGATTTGAAGAATATTCTCTTCAAATCCCCCCCCCCCCTCCCTACAGCATTTAGAATTACCCTTATTTATTCTTCCTAGAACAAGGGTAGATTAGTCATTTTGTTGTCTCCTTAATATGTGTGAAATTTTCTAAAAAGACACATATTGTGTGACGGAGGGAGTGTTAAATATGGCAAGGGAAAGTGGACTATCTTCTTGGGACGGAGGTAGTTTTTTTTTTTTTTTTTTTTTTTTGTGTGTGGGGTGGTGGTGGTGGTGGTGGTTGGGGGACATAAATGAAAGGTCACTTATCAGATGTTGTCCCCCTTACAGCATTTAGAATTACCCTTATTCATTCTTCCTAGAACAAGGGTAGATTAGTCATTTTGTAGTCTCCTTAATATGTGTGAAATTTTCTAAAAAGACACATATTGGGTAACAGAGGGAGTGTTAACTATGGCAATTGGCCTTTTTTTTTTGTGTGTGGGTGTGGGTGGTGGTGGTGGGGGACATAAATGAAAGGTCATGTCTACCTTATCAGATGTTGATTCCTCCCCCCCACCCCCCCTCTAATTATTTCTATTATTATGCCTTTTACCTCCAGGTGATAGATTTGTATCCAAGCAAGTGGATAAGAATAAGAAGAGAAAGATTCAGAAGGTTGAGCAGAAGATGCTGGGTTGGGGTAGGTCCTTTTTTTAAGTTTTAAAAGCATAATGCTGTGTTTTCTGATATAACCACCTTCTAAGAAACTGTTGATACTAACGAGATTTATATTATCGTATTCTCTGGGATTGAGAATTGCATGCTGGTATTTCCTGGTATTTGTTGAATTGAGTAATACTGCTGTATTCTCGACTTCCTATGGACCTGTTTGTGCTAGCTTCTAAATAATGGATTCGTATTTTAAATCACAGACCTGTTTTTACCAAACCAATATCTTAACATAACCTCTATCCTATATCTACCCTATCACCTACTTGTCACATCAAATCTCTCTTAAATAAACACAAATATTTGTCACTTTTGTCACATCATGTCTCTCTCTCCCCTTCTCTCTCTCCTCTTTTTTTCTTTTAAACAAATAAAATTAAATATTATAGTATAATATTACAACGTTTTCGTTTTTCTCGTTCATGATTTGACATTTACTTTCACCTCAATCCTGCCACAAGTATCCTTATTATTTACAGAACTCCCAATTGTCCAATACCCAAGATTTTGAATTCCAGTATTCTTAATCCCAATGAACCCTAGCACAGCATACCCTATATGATCTATAGAAGTCACCAAGCTGGGTATCTCAAATTCTTAATACGGAGTGAAAATTTGGCCTAAAGGCTAAATATGCCGATCGTTATCCACCTCAGATTAATTTTTAAATTACCAATTTTTGTGTTTGTGATCAAACAGGTGGCCGTGATGATGCGAAGGTGTCTATTGGAGCAACTGTTATTCTTCGCTACATGTTCACCCCCGCGGAATTGAGGGTAATGCACTTTCCTACTTCCTTATTTCATTTTATTTTAAGTTCTGAAACCAGCAAGGTTGTCAAGTCGGTAAGTCGAGTCGAGTCGACAAAGGTCCGACTGAGCGACTAGTCGACTAGTCGTCGACTAGTCGTTGACTAGTCGGTATGTAAAAAATAATAAATAATAGATATATATTTATACATGTGATGATATAAATTATAACATGTAATAAAATAACTTGAAATAACTTAGCAAAATATGTTCCAAAAGATGACATATAAGTTCAACACAAGGTTCAACACCACATACAATCTACCATAGGTTTTAGTACAATGCATAACAAGAAAACATAAATGAAAAAAATGCCTGCCTAATACCCAGTTTAGTTTTTTCTGAAAATGTATAGTACAAAACAAAGAATAAGTAACATCTCATGCTTGTAGTCACAACTTTGCTAACATAAAAATTAGTTTTTAATTACTTAATAAGCTAATGAAGAATTAAAACTAAAAAACAGAATTAAAAACTGAAGGGGAAAGAAACCGAAAAACGGGAGTTAAGAAGGGAAGGTTAACAAACTGAAGGGCAAAGACTAACAGAAAAAAAGACATCGACCTGGGCCCTGGAGTTGATCGCCCAGGAAGAATCGGCGACGTCTGCCGGGGATATCGGCGGCGGAGGGGGATATCGGAGGCGACGGGAGGATCGGCGGAGGTGGGGGATATCGGCGGCGGAACCATCTCTCTGTTTTCGCTTCTCTCGCTTTTCTCTTCTATCCTGTGTTCTCTCGCTTATCTCTTTGCTTTGGTTGAGTTAGGGTTTTTTAGATAGCAGATTTAGTAAACTGAAACGAGTCGACGGGTTTGGACGGTCAGTCGAGGCGCCTGGTCGACCAAGTCGACGACTGGAAGCGCAAGGCGCTCGACTAATCACAGGTTCCCTAGTCGAGTGGCCAAGTCGGGTGTAGCTTTCCGACTGGTCGACTAGTCAGCGACTAGTCGACGACTTAACAACAATGGAAACCAGTACGGTTCATTATGTGTGTGTATAGTTAAAATGTGTGTACCGTGAGAACATTGTATATGGTGTTATTCTCATTCTTCATTTGTATGTTTTATAAGTATCGGACGCACGTTCGTCTCATATGTGTCTGATGGGTCCCCCCAAATAAATAAAAACCAAACCAAACCAAACCAAACCAAACCAAACCAAACCAAACATACCCAGTATATCCCGCTCAGAGCAGGGTCTGGGGAGGGTAAGATGTACGCAGACCATGTCCATAGTTATTACGGTAGGGAGGCTGTTTTCGTGAAGACCCCCAGCTTAGTGCACAGCAGAAAATTGCGTGATAAATACAAAGGAAAGCATATGATTCGAAAAAGCTTGATACCATACATGAGCCCATGGCTTAATCCACATGGGACTTACCTAAGCGGAATTTGGCTACTTCACTCCCGATGAACGCTGCTCTAACAGAAGAGAGGTTGACTCTGCGCACAGCTCCGTGTCAAAAATACACCACACGCAATGACAATAGGATAAAATATACAATAAAAGTAAAAAAATGCAATGCTCTAGGTCAAAGCTAACCGACACAATCCAACCCTGAGGCTCTCAACTACAGGACCGCTCCCTACAAAAGAATCCACAACTCTCATCTGGCGCCTCCAAGCGCACCTATCAACAGTCATGGTCTCGGAAAGGTTTAAGGCCTTCAATTCTAATCTCAGCTGCTCCTCCGACGTCCTCCTCGGTCTGCCTCTTCTCCTCTCCCCGACAACCAATAAACTTTCGACCCTCCTCACCGGAGCAGATGTCTGCCTCCTGCGGACGTGGCCAAACCATCTCAATCTCCCTTCCCTAACTTTCGCTGAAATGGGCGCCACTTCCAGCGCGTTCCTGAAAACCCCGTTCGCGATTCTATCTAACATTGTGCGACCACACGACCAACGTAACATTCTCATTTCAGCCACTTCCAAATTGCTCTCAAGCGACTTCTTCATCGCCCAACATTCGGAGCCATACAACATTGCAGGTCGGATTGCCGCTCTATAGAATTTACCCTTCAACTTTAGAGGGACTTTCTTGTCGCACAGGATAGAATAAAAAAAATAAAAAAATATAATAGAGAACTCTAAAAGAATTAATAATGAAAGGAATCAAATGAACCCTAAAACGAAAAGAAGAAACAAAAAAAATCCTATAAAGCTGAAAAACCCCTAAGAAAAAATAAAAAACTGACCCCCACCCCCACCCCACCCCACCCCACCCAAACAAAGAAAAACTGAAAAATAATCTGTAAAGCTTAAATGTCCGTTCTGTCTAATTAGTCTGATTTTTAGGGCGGCAAACTAGCCGAACTGAGTCGAGTTGTGGCCTTAACGAGCTATGCTTGTTACTATTCACGAGCTCGGTCAATTCGAGCTTGAGTCGAGCTTTGACCGAGCATGCTTGCAGCTAGGCTTGTTTGCAGCCTTTGTCTGATACAAGTTTTTGCCTCAAGTATGATATCCTTGAACCATGACTTATGTTTCGGAATTCAACTACAGGCTGATGAGAGTTTGCGCTCGGAATTAGAGGAGGATGTCCGTGACGAGTGTGGAAAGCTTGGTCCATTGGATTCTGTCAAGGTAGTCTTCATTTACAATTAGCTCCTCAATTAAATGTTTCCAAAATACATGTAATAGTTCTGCTTTGACTTGTGATATTCTTGTTTTGACCTGGACCTTTTTTTTTTAAGGTTTGTGAGAATCACCCGCAGGGTGTTGTGTTGGTGAAGTATAAGGATAGCAAGGATGCTCATAAGTGCATAGGGTTAATGAATGGCCGATGGTAAGTTTTTACATTTTTTTACCTTTTCATGCGAAACGGATAGATTTTAGCTTATAACTCGATGTTAAGATGGTGTTAGAAGATCCATAATGGCATGGATCATCTCCCAGCAGAGGATCTTAGAAAAATATATATATCAAATAATCGAACACTTGTCTGAATGGATGGAAGATTCCAAATCTTTAGTTTTTCATTTTTTTTTTCAGTTCTTAGGATTTTTTTTAAGTTTTTTTTAGTTCTTTTAGCTTTTCTTAGGATTTTTCAGTTTTTAGGGCTATTTTGTTTTTAGTTTGGCTAGTTTTCCAATTTTGTTTGTTAGTTTTCTTGGAGTTTTTCTGTTTCTTTTATTTTAAGATATACTTTCAGTAGGGATGACGATTTTGACCAATTCCATTTGGCCCCCCATCTATGGGTCGCCTCGTCCTGCAGTCCACAGCTGGACAGGACGGGTTTGGGTACCACCTTCGCCCCGTCGGGTACCTGCCCCCCCCTCCCCCCTTTTTAGTTTTTATATATATACTTATATATAATTACGTATTTTTTTGATGCATTTATTAGTGTATCTTATGGTAATAGATATTATTAAATAAAACACAAGATAAAAAAAGGGTTAATGACGCCAAAATCCACAACCTTTCATCCGACTTTCATTTTTTCCACAACCTTTTCAAAAATCCTGTAAATCCACAACCTTTGGCACTTGTTCGATTTTTTCATAATTTTGATTTAACCCCAAATTCGGTCCTACGTGGACGCCGGGAGTGTGTCGCCGCCGAAAATTCAAACTACATCGGTTTTAAGGTTAGGGTAACGCCAAAATACACAACCTTTGATGCCCCTTTCATTTTTTCCACAACCTTTGGCACTTGTTCGATTTTTCCATTAGCAGCATCTAAAAAGTTGAAAAATATTTTCAATTTTTAGTTTTTTTGCACAATTTTAAGGACGGCTTTATAATGTAGTTCTATTTTTTTTTTTTTTTTTGGTTTTTCCGAAAAAAAAAATCAATTTGTAGAGTTCCTCTTTTTAGATTTATGACTAGTTAGTTTTCCAATTAGTATATCATGATCTTAAAACAATATACTTCCTAAAAACTGAAAGTTAAGAAAACCCCCCCAAAAAATACAGTTGAAATATGGGGAAAAAACAGATTATATTACATAAGTACAAATAATTAAGGAAAACATTCTTGCCTATTTATTGCCATGAAACCAGATCACCTTACAAACAAACAATTGACATTTGAAACACACACACAAAAGAAAAAACACTGATTTTTTTTGATGCATTTATTAGTGTATCTTATAGTAATAGATATTATTAAATAAAACACAAGATAAAAAAACTTGTAAAAATATTTATTTTACTAATTTTAAACAATATTTTTTTTCTATACGTGTCGATCCTGCCCCGCCCCCTCACCTCATGGGACGCGTCTAAGTCTCCAAGTATCTGCCCCATTCCCATTCCAAAATTCTAGGTGACCTTTCATGTATTCCGACTGCATGACGTTATATCGAACCAATTTAAAATTTTAAAAAGGCTTTATTTGAGTTGATGGATTCGAACATAAGAATCGTAAAACGCTCGATAAAGAATCTTTGATTCTTTTTCTGTTTACATTGTTTATGCATTTTTTTTTGCCCCTCTCAGGTTCGGGGGAAAGCAGATACATGCAAGCATAGATGATGGATCGGTCAACCACGCTTTGATACGGGACTTGGAAGAAGAGACTGATAGACTGGAGAAATTTGGGGCTGAACTTGAAGCCGCTTGACATATGAATTAACACTATGGGATAAACTTTTAGGCTGCCGGACGAAAAAAACCGTAGATGAGGGAACCGGTGCGTGCATGAATCTTCACCGTTTTGTTGCTTGTTTTGCACTTTGTAGAATCACTCATATACGAAACTTTTAAAATGTCCTATATTCTCGATGGAGTTTCGTCGTCTGTATATTTGACTTTTCAGAATGTGAAATCTGCGAAATTGTACTCATTCAAGTGATTGTGGTTTTATTTTTCCTCAATTTTGTTCGTCCTCTTTTGGAGATGTGTATTTTTGTGGGAAAAAACGCTTCATATGCACATTGTGGATGTTATATCACAAGAGTTGTTGAGGTTTTACTTTTCGGTAACTTACGCTTTATGATACATTTTATAATAAAAATAATACTATACTAAAATAATTACACGAATTTCCCAAGTGCTATATTTCAATAATTAGATAATTATTTATAAGTATTTAAATATGATATACTCAATTGAATGATGTATATTGGATTACCAAATAATTAGTGTTCAAATATAATATTTTAGGTAACGAAAATTTAAATCATCGAGTTAGATTTATTCAATTAATTTCTAAATGTTGTATAGATATGAAACGAACTCTTACGGAATGCCACCATGGTGTCTTAACATAATGCTGTTTGGATATTATTTTAGGGCAAATATTTGCGTCGGACGGTCTGACAGAGTGTCGTCTATGTAAAGTTTTTAGTTTTTCAACTTTTTTTTCTCTTCAGTTTCTAGTTATTTTAGGTGTTTTGGTATTTTTGGTTTTTTTTTCAACCAGTATTGTGGTGATAAAAAAATACTCCCTTCGTTCCACCCAAATATTTACATTTCTGTAAAAAGTAGTCCATTTAGTAAGTTTACATACAATATTTTTTTTTTATAATTAATCAAACAATCACCTCTTACTTTTTAATCACCACCAGACATTTATCATCAATACTTTTTATTTTTCAATATCCACCACACATTTACCATCATTACTTATACCAATTATTACCTAAAGTACATCAATTATACACCTTCTGTCAACTTTTGACTAAGACAGAGGGAGTAATAAATTAGATTCCATTTCTGCAATTAGTTTGTCTAATGTCGCAACTTGCCATCTAAGTGTATGTTTAGTAAAAATAAGTTAGTGTTCCGAAAATTATTATTCCCATGATGTGTCTTACATAATGCTGGATGTAGGAAGATACATAGATGAAGATTCTAGATCCTTCTGAGGTAGTAGGATCCTATTAGATGTCTTACCTTATCTAGGAATCCTATGTATGGAAGGACTCTCATTGTAATGCCTATATAAAGGCCCCCTATCAGTGTTATGAATACATTTGATTGACTCGTATTTACAACTTTCTTACTTTCTCCTGAAACATGTTATCAGCACGTAGTCTCCGAACTGAGCAAGAAAAAAATCATGTCCCGATTTTTCAGAAAATCCCGGAAAAAAATGGAAAATCGAATTTCTGCAGAAACCCTAGCCGTCAGTCATCTTCTTCCTCCAATCGCCGCCGGCCATCTGCTCCAAGTCGCCCCAACCGCGTTTTCCAACCCTAAATCCTCGCCGCCGCCCCCGTTTGCTACATAGAACCTGTGGTCGTCCCTTCTCCGATCCGACCACGTCGCCCTTCTGCAGATCGAAAATCCGCGCCATCCCCCAATCGTCCCCGAAGTCAGACACGAGAGCTCCAACCCGACCGTTCGCCCAGATCACGCCGCAACTCCTCGTCTGCACAGATCGAAGTCCCCTGCCCGTTCGACTCCCAGTCTCCATCTACAGACCAGACCCGCTCACGACCCAAATCAGATCGGCCCGTCACCTTCTTCACAATAGATCGGACCTTATCCGATCCTAATTCCCGCCGCGAAGCCCCGGACCAATTGCATCCCGCCCGTCGCCTTTTCGGCCTTGCTTCACTGTCGCTCTGATCCAGACCCGCTGCCGACCGAACCAGATCCGATTGCCGACGTTGCCACCGTCGCCCCTATTCACGAAGTAAGAACTACAAGTTCAACGGTGGAGATCGGATTTGGAACAGTATTTATCGACGAAACTGTACGCGAACAGAAGCAGATTTTTACACACATAAAAAAAACGAGAGTCGAGAATTTCCGTGCGTAAATTTTCTGCACAGCGCAGTCGTACTAAAATCATGTTTCCCGATTCGTTAACCGTCGGATCGGTGCGAAATTTTTACAGAAACTTTCCAACACAAATAACTATATATTTAACGGTGGAGATTGGATTATGAGTAATATTGCGTACTGAATCTGTTTCCGAACAGAAGGAGATTTTCAAAAGGAAATTTGGAGATCCGACCTTATCCAATACTGAGCTGCTGAACCGCCGCCGCCGAGTCCTTTTTCGGCCGATTATCGAGTCTAGTAGCCCTTTCCGGGCATCTATCAACTCTTCATCTTTTCCTAATTAATGATTCACTTGTTCATTGATTTGTACACTTATGAATCTTACCATGTTTATGTCTTACGTGCATGTAGGAAAATATGTTGCTCATGATGATGTGCACGCTATGGAGAAAAGTCATATTTATTATCCCGTTCAAGGATAAAAGTAAATATGGAACCGAGTACCCACGAAAATACGTTGCTCATATGGAGAGAAGCCAAATTTATTATCACGTTCAAGGATCAAAGCAAATATGGTACCGAGTACCCACGTAAGATTTTATTAAAGTTCCCGTTTTTCAATTTCTCTCTTTTGGAATTTTTTTTTGGGGAATTGGGTATTTGGGTTCTTCATCTCCCACGCTACTTTGCGGTCGATGAGACTATGAGAGGTGGTATCTGTAATACCCGTGATTTTGATTTCCGGTAATTTCTTTTTTTTTCGGCGGAAGTCCGTTTTGATGACTCGCTCATGACCGTTTCGTCATTCTGAGAATGATTAATTCTGCACTTTTTGTCATCCGAGTTCGTTTCGGTGTCGTTTTGTTGAGTTCCGTGCTTTTTAGCGGTTTTTCCGCACTTGAGTTCGATTCTTGCGAATCTCGTCCGAAACTGTTGTTTCAACTTTCTTGTAAGTTCACTTAATGTTATTATTCATGTTGCAAGCTTCGGTTTGGTTATTCGATCACGTATCGTGATTTTCGGGCGTTTTGGGCCATTTTCGTAATTTCCCAAAGTTTGGGGTAATTACTTTCCGTTGTCGAATTTCAAGCCTTCGGTGGGTCGGAATCGTGTGTTCTCTTAGTGCTCGGATTCGTCTTTGCGAGTACTTCAGAACCGTATCTTCGATTCGTACTCAGTTCGGGTTTCGGGTCGTCGGGCCGTCGAGTTGGTCCCGGCCGAGTCATGGCCGGCCATGCTCGCCAAAGCACTCGCCGAGTAACGGCGGTAGTGACCGGCGATACGACGTAAGGCGGTTACGACGTAAGGGCCTCGGCCGTAACGCACGTAACGCTTCGCATTTTCCAGCAGAGTTCGGCCATGGCGATTACGCACGTAAGCCATGGCCTTACGTCGTAACCCTACCGGATCCACTATTTAAGGCTCGCGACGGTTTTCTTCAACCATTTTCTCCTTCTTCTTCTTCCCGTACGCGGCTGTGGGTGTGTATATCATGGAGAGATATTGTTGGACAATCAATCCATGAATTTTTAGAGTTCATATCATCAATCATCAATCCTATAACATCCTTCAATCTACCGAATCAGGTCAGATTTCCTAGAAATCTAGTTTTGGGGAATTTGGGTATTTTGGTTGTTTTCGTCCGATTAATCCGATTTAACTTAGGATTATGATGTATTGATGATTATTTAGATGTTTTATATCATTTCCCTTGTTATTCCATGGTTGGATCGTATCGATTCGTTATTTGGGTCGAGTTCTTGACCGACGCCTTGAAGGTGTCCGGTAAAATGTCTTAGAGGGGTTTTCGGGCGTTTTACGATTATCCTTTCTCGTATGATTGTTGATTTATGGATTATATGATGTTAGGGTCGAGTTTCTTGCGAAGAAACCGTGTTGAACCCTTCCGTTCGTTGTTATCTCCCTTTTCGTTAACATCGGGCGTTTCGAAGCTTTTCGGTTGAGCCGTGTTCGTCGGAATACCTGCGTGCCGATTTCGAGGCAAGTACCTTGTCCATACTATTCTTGTTTTGTGAATATGATAATTGGTGATCGTCTTTATATGTTTGTTTGATTGTTTGAAACGAGTTTTCAAAAGATTCGATTAGCCTGGTTAAAGGCTCTCTTTCAAAACGCGTGTGTTTTGTAATTGTGTGGGTTGTAAGTGACTACGTGGATATTTGGATATGTCTGGTGTTGATGTTGCGCTTGATAATACGTGTGTACGTATATTATCTCTTTTCAGTGCGTTGTGGATTGACGTGGTGTTTTGCTAAGTGTTTGAGGCCTCTGGGCGAATTGTTTGAATATCCTTGATGTGATATGTTGATTGTGTGAATGTGTGGATATGGTTGAAGGTCTACGGTGACACATGGCACGTGATCATGTGGTCAGGATGCAACAAGTGATTGATCCAACCGTGAGAGCCTGAGATAATCTACGGTGGCACATGGCATGCGATCATGTGGCCAGGATGCAACAAGCGATTGATCCAACCGTGAGATGTGTGTGATTTGTTTCGCTAGCCATGGGAGGGTCCTTCGAGGCCTCGAGTGGGATTTGTGGCTTCCCCTGGCCCTAGGCGATGCGCGTGCGTGATTACGTTGTGTTGATTTTTATGTCCGTCGAGGACACGTGATGTTGGGCTCGGGCCTGTGAATTGTTGTCTATTCTCTATTTGCGAAAATAAAACCTTTGGGCTGTGACCTGTTGATTTTGGAAAGAGAAGGATTCGATAATCTTAAAATTGTTTTCTATTAAAACTCTCGATGGCATTTTAAACGGTTTTATAAATTGTTTCCCTTGATTTATGCTCTATCGGTTTTGGAGTGTTTTACCCAAACTCATGCCTCGAGAAGTACTTTTCGTTTTGTTTGGATCTTTGAGGATTCCTGGTTATTGTTATTCGTGGAATGTGAATTGTATGGCTCGTATTTTTGCACTTGTATTGCACTAGCAAAACAAAGGAGTTTGCTAACCCCGAGTATTCGGGGTGGATGTCTCAGACAGATTCGTGTTTTGGAGCGTAACACGTGGTCGGCATGAAGGATGATGAAAGATGAACGATACTAATCACACGAGGATCCGTGGATGTCGTATTGGTTTAGTTGTATTTTATTTCATTGTAGTATTCTTTTCCCGTCAGACGGAGTGTGTTGTATTCGACCGCGTGGGCATGTATTGTAATTGAGTTGTATGTATTTATTGAAAGACCAAATCGGTCTACTGAGTCATTTTAGCCTTAAAGGTATTGTCGAGTTGTTCGTTTGTTGTTACCAGCCTGGTAGATCCTTGAGGAAAGGTTCTACGGCGTGTAATATCCCTGAGCGGATTGGGGGTGTTACAGAATGGTATCAGAGCTTAGGTTGTGGAAACCTAGCCGCCGGGTCGATGGTGTCTATTGAGTTTTTGTCTCGTCGGATTTTATCCGATCGAAATGTGTCGCGACGCGTCGTCTGAGTTGGTTTATTGTGATTAGTATCGTGGGGCGATCATCATCTTCGTGCGACCTGTGGATGTAAGTCTCCCTTCTTTGTGTTGTGCCTCGTGTGACACGAGCTATTTTTTTTTTTGATTATGAGTTAATTGACGGAATCCTCTTATGGATTTTGATTTCGTGATACGTGATTATTTGACTCCCATTTTTCGTTCATATGAGGAGTAGTGTTGCTGTCTTGTGCATGTTTGACTTTATTTCTTTTATCCATTGCGTGAGTTCTTCTCAGAATGGCTTTCGGTATTTTACCGACTGAGTTTTATTTTGAAAACCGATTCCCTTAACCGAGTTTGTGGCATTATGGCCTTGATCGTTTTGGCGAAATTCTTATGACGGTATTTAGTATTTTCTAAATGACTTTTGTAAGTTTTTGAAATAATACCGTCATCAGCCTTTTGGCATTTTTGTAAATGGTTTTTAGCGTGGTGGGTTCCGGCTGGCCCACGGCGTGTAATATTCCCGGTTGAACTGGGGTGTAATATTTCCGTGAAATTACCTGAAATTTTTGGGCATTCTAGCCCATTGAATTATTTTTGAAAACCTTGAGTATCTTAGAAAATTAAAATTCGAGACGTACTTTTAAAATGAATTATTTTCTCGTGGTACGTCCAAGGTGCCACAATATATTTCAAAATTCTTCTAACTCGAGGACCGAAATATTTTGAGATATTTTCAAATGTTTTATAAACACTTTTACTTAGACCCGAGGGTCGAATATTCTGAAAGCTTTTCACTAAAAGAAAGTGTTCTCATTTTTAACAAATGCGAAATGGTTTTCCAAAGTCTCGATAACGATGTTTCACGTTTTTACTTTTTTTGAAAGGTGATACTCAAGATCAACCGTTGTTTTTCTAAATTATTTTCAAGAGGTGGTTTTCATTTGTTTTAAAACCTATCAATTCCCGTTTGCGTTTGGGAATGTATGTATGATGTTTGCATTGTCGTTATGGTGTTTGCTCCCGAGTATGATCGAATTGGTGGCATGAACGTCGAGGCGTTGCCACGCATTTGTTGTACTAGCCCTCTGTGAGAGGTGTGAACTGGTATTTACTGTTTGTCGCCTCGTGGTGATTTGCGTGTTGTCGCACGGGTGTGAGCTGTTGAAGCTTGGGTTGGTACATTCGTGTATATGTGTGATTGTTCCATGATGTTTTGTGATTATGTGGCCGTTATCGTCGGCCGTTGAGGTTGCCGAACGATATCGCTGCTATGATTTTAATATGCGTGTTGCTTTACGATGGAAATCATTGTATGTGGTATGTGCTATGATTTTCACAGTCTTGAATGGTTACTTATTCAAGATGCCGAGGGGCCGAGGTCGTGGTCGTGGCGACCGGATGCGTGATCGGATCATGCCACGGTGATGGTATCGTATTGGTGTTGCTACTATTTTGGCAGCAGTAGCCACTCGGATGACTCGATTGACTCAGGCGATTCACGTGTTACGATGTGACCCAACACTGGTGCAAATCGGTGGCTTCGAGAAGTGGTTCGTATGAATCCCCTCGTTACCGTGCCGCAGATGCATTAGTGGGATGGTTGGCTCTTCCAGTTGGAAAAGATATTCGAGGTAGTTGATTGTCCTAAGAACGTAAGGTACCGGCCGCCAAGATCTCCTCGACAAAGATGCCGCTTAGCCGGTGGGAGGCCGTTAAGCCTCGAGATCGTGTTGTCACGTGGGCGAGTTCCGTAAATTCATGAGAGATGAGTTTTGTCCGAACCGATCAGAAATCGAGAGGATTAATGAATTCTTTTCGCGAAACCGCAGGATGTACCATTGTCTCAAGCTATTATTGATTTTAGCAAACAAATTCGGCTATGTGCGTAATCAAGTAAGGACAGAGGAGGACAAGATTTGTCATTTTAGTAGGCGGATGAAGCCGAGATTCACAAGACATGGCAGTCTCGCTTGTACTTCCCGAGAGATTATCGAATAGGGCGTTAGCTCATGAGCTATCCAGATTATCGACCGAGAGTATGTCCGACTCAAGAAACAAAAACCGTTGGGAACTTTTCAGAAATCGGGAGTGGGCCCCTTGAGGTTGGGACTTCGTTTCGTCATCCCAAAATGGTTCCTAGATCGCGTGATCGGAGGAGTAGTACCCCGCGGTGAGTAATGTGAGCACTTCAAGATATGTTATAACCGTAGTCGAGCGGGCCATACGAAGAATTGTCGTTCACCGTTAGTCACTTTGTTCGAGTGTGGCTGTGTGGGTCACCGATCCGTACATTGCGAGACGGTAGCCGAGAGGTTTGGGGATCGAGGTTGCGTCTGCTCCGAAAGGACACGGAGATGCCTAGTGTGGTTTTGAGGATTTCGCGTAGTCCGACTATTTATGATTGCCCTTGTGGATCGCTTTTGTTTATTCTGCTTTTCTCGATCGCGTGTTTTCTTGTAACAAGTACTTTGTGTTTTGTGATTGTTTGGATAATTGACTTGATTGTATTATCTGCTTGATGACGCTTGTCACTTGTTGGTTTTATTATTTCTCTATCGGTGGCGTTGTGTTGGTCGTGGAGCGTGTTTTCACGCCATATGTTCCGCTGCATTTCTTGCAATGTTTCGCCATCGGGCGCGAGTTTTCGGTTTTGGGTATCTCGTCGAGTTTTCTGACAATGGATATTGCTTCTCCTACTTATTTTAAGTTTCGGACGAAACTTCTTTTAAGGAGGGTAGAATGTAATACCCGTGATTTTGATTTCTGTAATTTCTTTTTTCGCGGAAGTCCGCTTTGATGACTCGCTCATGACCGCTTCGTCATTCCGAGAATGATTAATTCTGCACTTTTGTCATCCGAGTTCGCTTTGGTGTCGCTTTTGTTGAGTTCCGTGCTTTTAGCGCTTTTCCGCACTTGAGTTCGATTCTTGCGAATCTCGTCCAAACCGTTGTTTCAACTTTCTTGTAAGTTCACTTAATGTTATTATTCATGTTGCAAGCTTGGTTTGGTTATTCGATCACGTATCGTGATTTTCGGGCTTTTGGGCCATTTTCGTAATTTCCCAAAGTTTGGGGTAATTACTTTCCGTTGTCGAATTTCAAGCCTTCGGTGGTCGGAATCGTGTGTTCTATTAGTGCTCGGATTCGTCTTTGCGAGTACTTCGAACCGTATCTTCGATTCGTACTCAGTTCGGGTTTCGGTCGCTCGGGCCGTCGGAGTTGGTCCCGCCGAGTCATGGCCGGCCATGCTCGCCAAAGCCACTCGCCGAGTAACGCGGTAGTGACCGCTACGCACGTAAGGCCGATTCACGACGTAAGGGCCTGGCCGTAACGCACGTAACGCCCGGCATTTTCCAGCAGAGAGTTCGCCATGGCCTACATGACGTAAGCTATGGCGGTTACGACGTAATCTACGGGCAATACTTATTTAAGGCTGCATGACGGTTTTCTTCAACCATTTTCTCCTTCTTCTTCTTCCCGTGACGCTGTCAGGTGTGTATATCATGGAGAGATGTTGTTGGACAATCAATCCATGAATTTTTAGAGTTCATATCATCAATCATCAATCCTATAACATCCTCCAATCTACTGACCAGTCCGATTTCCTAGAAATCTAGTTTTGGGGAATTTGGGTATTTTGGTTGTTTTCGTCCGATTAATCCGATTTAACTTAGGATTATGATGTATTGATGATTATTTAGATGTTTTATATCATTTCCCTTGTTATTCCATGGTTGGATCGTATCGATTCGTTATTTGGGTCGAGTTCTTGACCGACGCCTTGAAGGTGTCCTAGAAATGTCTTAGAGGGGTTTTCGGGCGTTCTACGATTATCCTTTCTCGTATGATTGTTGATTTATGGATTATATGATGTTAGGTCGAGTTTCTTGCGAAGAAACCGTGTTGAACCCTTCCGCTCGTTGTTATCTCCTTTTCGTTAACATCGGGCGTTTGAAGCTTTTCGGTTGAGCCGTGTTCGTCGGAATACTGCGTGCCGATTTCGAGGCAAGTACCTTGTCCATACTATTCTTGTTTTGTGAATATGATAATTGGTGATCGTCTTTATATGTTTGTTTGATTGTTTGAAACGAGTTTTCAAAAGATTCGATTAGCTCGTTAAAGGCTCTCTTTCAAAACGCGTGTTTTGTAATTGTGTGGGTTGTAAGTGACTACGTGGATATTTGGATATGTCCGGTGTTGATGTTGCGCTTGATAATACGTGTGTACGTATATTATCTCTTTTCGGCGTTGTGGATTGACGTGGTGATTTGCTAACTGGTTGAAGCCTCTGGCCGAAATGTTAGATTATCCTTGAGGTGATATGTTGATAGAGTGAATGTGTGGATATGGTTGAAGGTCTACGGTGACACATGGCACGTGATCATGTGGTCAGGATGCAACAAGAGATTGATCCAACCGTGAGAGCCTGAGATAATCTACGGTGGCACATGGCATGCGATCATGTGGCCAGGATGCAACAAGCGATTGATCCAACCGTGAGATGTGTGTGATTTGTTTCGCTAGCCAGCTCGGGAGGGTCCTTCGAGGCCTCGAGTGGGATTTGTGGCTTCGTCCCGGTCCTAGGCGATGCGCGTGCGTGATTACGTTGTGTTGATTTTTATGTCCGTCGAGGACACGTGATGTTGGGCTCGGGCCCTGTGAATTGTTGTCTATTCTCTATTTGCGAAAATAAAACCTTTGGGCTGTGACCCTGTTGATTTTTGGAAAGAGAAGGATTCGATAATCCTAAAATTGTTTTCTATTAAAACTCTCGATGGCATTTTAAACGGTTTTATAAATTGTTTCCCTTGATTTATGCTCTATCGGTTTTGGAGTGTTTTACCCAAACTCATGCCTCGGGAAGTACTTTTCGTTATGTTTGAATCTTTGAGGATTTCCTGGTTATTGTTATTCGTGGAATGTGAATTGTATGGCTCGTATTTTTGCACTTGTACTTGCACTAGCAAAACAGTGGAGTTTTGCTAACCCCCGAGTATTCGGGGGGTGGATGTCTGTATTGCATTCAGGTTTTGGAGCAGAACACAGGGTCGGCATGAAGGATGATGAAAGATGAACGATACTAATCACACGAGGATCCGTGGATGTCGTATTGGTTTAGTTGTATTTTATTTCCGCTGTAGTATTCTTTTCCGCCAGACGGAGTGTGTTGTATTCGACCCCTGCGTGGGCATGTATTGTAATTGAGTTGTATGTATTTATTGAAAGACCAAATCGGTCTACTGAGTCATTTTAGCCTTAAAGGTATTGTCGAGTTGTTCGTTTGTTGTTACCAGCCTGGTAGATCCTTGAGGAAAGGTTCTACGGCGTGTAATATCCCTGAGCGGATTGGGGGTGTTACAGTATCACTCTCGTATGTCGAAGTAAACTGTGTGACGGTCCTGGGGGAGTCACGGATAATTATTGAAAGTCGATATTTGTGGTTGTTGCATACACCACAGTTTGGGTGCGATTTGACGTCGTCGTTTTGTCGATTTTAAACCAACAATTGAAAAAAATGAACATTGTCGGTGACGTTAAAGTTATAACTTGTTCATGATTACTCACGAATTTGTGACGTATAAATAGGACAAACATCGATTGCGATAGATATGTCGTGGTTAAAATCGATTAGTGACGGATTTGTCACGTTGAATTGAGGGACCACCACGTTGGTCTTGACCCAATCCCATACTTGGAAAACTCCATCTTTCATCTTATTAAAATAAAATATTGCATATGGGTGTAGTCATGCACCGTCTCCTTGGAGTATGATATATGAAAGAATATAAGAGTAATTCTCATAAACTTTAACATGTAAAGCAATGGCATAATGCGGTAAATACATGAATTCGTTGACCTCGATTATAGTTCGTGCGACTATAGGTCTGAATACTTTTCCAAGTATAAATAAGGGCATACGCCTTACACATTTGACTATGTTTAGTCGATTTATTGGACAGTCAAGACGAGTTGGTTATGGTATATTCATTATGTCTCATGGTTCAAAATGCTTAATTATGATGCACCGCGTTGCATCCACATAACATGGCTATTATGACGTATACTTGCAAACTGAGAATTGAAATACTTGGTTGATTTGATGCATTTGGTGGATATTGTCTACACTTTTGATCATGACTAGGCGCATCCTCCTTGGTATTTGTTTGTGCATTGAAAGTTCAAACGGAATCAGTGGTTTTTAAGCAGCCTTAGCTGTACCGACATTCTACTTTCTCTGCAAGTCTACCAAGTTGGAGTTACTGAAAGGATCATTAGTCGAGATAAGACATCGAACACCTTGCTCGTTTAAATGCACATATGGCTGTCATTGCCATACTTTTACATCAACACTTATGCCATTGAATATGGTCGCAACCTTGTTTTCTCACTAAACTTGGCAAAAACTAAAGCAGCCACGTAAAATATGCACTGTGATCTGATTTTAATGATCCGTGTGGTGCACGACCTATGGATAAAATATGGAAGTCTAGTTTCCAGAACATCTGACCGTTCGTCCATAGCCTTCCTAACGAAGGAGTTATCGCTATTTTAGTGAACAAAAGTCAAGCTGCGCGGAATTTTATTTCCAGCGATTGTGCTAATTTTTGTCCCAACCAACTTGGTTCCCACTTAAATTTGCAAGAAGTCTTATAACACTTTTTTCAACCTCTTTTTGGCCAAATTTGCCACAGATGATGCGATTTTCGGTAAAATGTCATCTTTCAAATGTTGAAAAACAATTTCATTGGGGAAGCCCAAACACGCACCCTTATAAGAAGGTCGAGCGTGTGCATGGTAGTTTTACACCATGCTTGTGTCGTAATTTTGCCCCTTAGGCATATAATCTTCCCATGTTATGCACTCAATATGATAGATCATTTTGATCGTATCAGGTATAAAATCTCTATGTTGTTAGAGTGTTCGCTATGCGCATGTTTATAAAAATTTTGCAAGCGAAATTGAGTGCGTGTTAAGCTATTTTCAAGGAACACAATATTTTTGGATTTCGTGTTATAAATCCATTGTGACTATGATGACTAGGTCATCACAATCAATGAGTGGTGCAATGTTCAAGTTGTTGAATGCCGAATGGCGTTTTCTAGTAACATATTTTCCGTAACAATTTAACCATGTTATGACTCGATGATATATATGCCAAAGTGTATCACTCATAGCATCACATTGTGATTTGTGAGAAATAAAATCTTATGAATCACTCGTATTGGATATGTGAAAGAATATGCATGAGTCAATAAGGTCCGGCTTGCATAAGTTTTTGTAACCAGAAGATGTATTGGAAATATTGACACATTTAGACTTTAATAGTCCGGAGTTTGGACAGTTTGATGATCCATATACCACGATATTGCCATGGACATCATTTTTCTTTGAACAAAGAAGCTAGCTGGATTAAAGACACCAAAGTACGTTGGTGGAGTCGTGAGCAGGGCTCATGACCGACGATGGTAGTTATGTCATTCGCGTCTTGCTTTCATAAGTATGTGTGACGCCAAAGACCCCCGATGATCCTTCTTAGCCATGTTCATTTATTAAAGCCTATTCTTTGGCACAATTAGGCGAATACACCCTCCTATGCTAACGAGAATAATGTAGCGACTTGCATAAGCATGATGCTCAGTCCTCCATTTTCACCGAGTCCTTATACATACATGATCATAAGTGTTAGCCTGTGTGGCTTATGATGCATATTCTGTAACACCCCCAGAGCCATCCGGGAATATTACAGCGTCGTGGGCCCCGAGATAGAACCCACAAGGCTGAAAGACATTTTTGCAAATATTTACAAACGCCTAAGAGGCGAACGACAGTATGATCTTTAAAACATTCGAAGATTTAATAAAATCCGTTTATCAAAACCGTCGTAAAATCTCGTTTGAAACCACAAGGTTCGAAGTACCAGAACTCAACAGTTTAAAAACATACGTTGAGCTATCACTTATACGTACCGACAGAATAGATTAGAAAACGATTGCCAAAGTAACCCAAGTTACCATATACCAAAAGGCTATTTAAAAATACTCACGCAGCGGAAAAAGACAAACAATTAAAATACTCTAGCAGCGGAATACAAGAACTGATCAGGAACTCAATACACAAATACATGTCTTAGCCAGTATCCTCCGGGAAACTCATCTCTCCACGACCGCTACAAGCTTGATAATCCAAGAACCTAAAAAGAAAGCCCACGACGGAGACAGTCATAATATCCAACAATGATAACCATCACATCACGTCAATAATTACATACCAATGAAAATACTAAGTAAGAATACGACCAATGTAATCTTACCGCCATAACTTTACCAACTCGTGATAATAATTACCAAAGTTCACATCTCGTATCCTTTCAACAACACGATAAGCTCATACCGAAATATCTGTATTGTATCTCAACAATACCCAAGGTTCTCAAAATATTATCATAACTCACTGCTACGAAATCTACTAACTCTGTCCAACCCAATCCGTCGGGTAACATCATCACATCTCAACACGATAATCGATTGTTCATGAAAGACAAATACCAAAGGAAATACGGAACATACCTCAAGATATGAAAAGCCACGACGAAATCATGTCAGTCTAATCCAAGACCAGATCAACACAATATACGGACATGATCCTAACACAAGACCTACAAATGCATACTCATATGACAACGTCAATATGCTCACATCAATAACAACACTGTATACTTATGGCAAACCCATAATATACATATGTACAATAACAACACATAGGTAATCCGATGATCCAGCGTTCACTGCCTAGATCCCACGATGACCCCGTCAGACCAACCGTGGTGGAAAACCTATCCGATGATCCAGCGCACGCTAGCATAGATCCCCTGATGATCCCGTCGGACCAACCCGAGGTGGACATACAACAACAATGCACAAATGCATATAACAATGATACACAATGCATGACAACAACGATACACGCATGTATCACAACATGATCGACACGAAGTGACAAAAATGATTAGAGTACTTGCCCCGAGTCCTTCGAGAGAAATCTCGATTTCCAGACCATCACGAACAATTATTCTGAATATTCGACGATCCAAAATGTCACGGACGGTAGATAATTCATGTCTTTGTCTATACCATGATGTGTCCTCGATACCAAGTATACCAACAACAATGTAAATCATATACATTATGATTTAATTCCCAATACTCAAATACAACTTATAATCCCAAATCTCTTGTGATTACGATTATAAACATTGCTTATACGAATTATAAACGAATGAAACGTAAACCATTCATTAAATATTATAAACTGAGCAAGTAATAACTTGCCTCGATACCGATACGACGATGATGAAGCCGCTACCAACCTCATTGCCTTCGTCCACGAGTTCCTCGGCCCTGACCCATGCAATTCATGAATATAATCGAACACGACCGCAACATACGGTTATAATCACCGATCAATAACCTCAACCTATTGAAGTAATCAAATAGTAACAATTCGATAACACAATAATCGATATAACCAATCCACAACCCCAACGGTTCAACAATATCTCGGTTAACCACAAGACTGATCAAATCAACTTAAACGATCACGAATTCATAACCGAAACAGGATATACTACCCTGCCTGTTGACTTGGCGCATGTTAATCACTTTAACATAGCGTGCGCTAAGTCGTTCCCGTTAGCGTGCGCTAGACAGTAACACTAGCGTGCGCTAATGACATGCAGTTACATGAATTTCAGATACCGATCAACATATGGCGATTATCAAGAACACTAAGTGATTCTAAACCATGTTCATAGCTATCAAAACAACGAAATCCGATATCCTTTAACATGTAGGTAATCATCCAACTCTTAATCCAATTCATATATTCACATATCATCTTCTTCCTCAAATATCGACATCATGAACACCAAGAATCCTAACATCACTTCCCTAATCTAACATTACAGAGATTAATCACCAACAATGACATCAACATCCGCAAGGGAGAAGAAGGATTAACCAACTTATCTCAAGAAAACGAACTACACAATTCAAACCACACGAATCATGAATAACACCCGAATTCTCTTATCACAATTCTAATAAACATCACATAACATCGTCACATTATAATCCAACATGCTTCCTCACAAATAATAATCCTTTAAGAACGAACACTATCAAAGGGATACGAGAATTACCTTGTATGGACGAACCAAGAAGAAGAATAATTGAACTTCATTCCAAGAATCATGAATAACTTCAAGAACAAGGCCTTAATCCATGCTCTCCATCTTAATCTTGTTAAAGATCATCATCTCAAAGTGTTTAGGAACTTCAAGTACCTCCCAAGGCTCTCTCTATCGACTGAAGGAAGGAGAATGTACAAAATGCCTCTCAGTACCCGTCTGTCCCCTTTTATAAAGTATATTACTAGCATGCGCTAAACCTTATGTTTAGCGTGCGCTAACTGACTTTGTTAGCATGCACTATCGCAACCCAGAGGCTACTGTATTGCTTCGTTCATCAACTTACGTATGTAATATAACTGCATTAACGTACGTAACCACTATGTATAGCGCACGCAAGTCCTTAACCTTAGCGTACGCTATCCACAGTTGACTTGCTACAGTCTGCACCTACCACCCGTGCCCCCACATGCCGACAGCAACTGACAAGGATAAGATTCCCTCTGCTCGATCTGGAATTAGCGTGCGCTAACCACAGAGTTTAGCATGCGCTAGCCCTACATGACAAACGTCCGTTGACCTTATCCGGACATGCGTCGAAAGTGGTCGGGTCCACTCGCCGAAAGCCAAGATTCCTTCAGATCTGTGTGTACTAGCGTACGCTACCCTATGCCCGTAGCGTGCGCTAAATCCGCACGATATCGTGCGTTATTCATGAATATTAACTGTAATATCCGGTATTTTTCTTTCCCTTGTATTTTCATTTTTGGTATATTTCTCGGTCATAGTGACCCTCATGTATCTTTCGGTATGTCCTTCCTGTCAACTGTTGAATTGTATTCTCGTTATTGTTCATTGTTTCAACTTTCCTCATATGAGTTCGACTTTGTTAGATCACCATTAATTTTGGTGACTCCAAAATTTATAAATCTTTGCAATATTATAGAACATCGAGTTAGCTTTCCAATGGTTCTAACGGTAAGTCAATCGGAGTCCGGACGAGAGAGTTATGGTCGTTTCAGTTCTTGGCCAATCGCTGTGGAAATGGAGCTTTTTCCTCAAATTTCTTCACATTCGAACTTCCAGAGCCTTTCGCCGATAGGGGGTCGATAGGCTCCACCGCCGGCATTCGTATGGGTATCGGTTGGGCCTATCGGCCGATAGCCGGCCGATAGGTAAATTTCTTCACATTCGAACTTCCAGAGCCTTTCGGTAGATAGGGGGTCGATAGGCTCCACTGCCGGCATTCTGTATGGGTATCGGTTGAGCCTATCGGCCGATAGGCTGGCCGATAGGTTCTGCTGTGTTTCACTATATTACATGGGATCTGAGGAAGATTTTTCATTTTCCTCTCCTCTCTTTTCTTCCTCTCGTCTTGGGCGATTCAGGAGCAACTTTTGGGCGATTTTAACATTTTCGGACTTGAAGAAATCATCCACTCCGAGTTTTGTTGTAGATTATCGATTTCTTCTTGAATCATTCATCCTAATCCAAGGTAATCTTCTAAGAACCCATTTTTGGGAGATTTGGGGTTTGGGTTTTTCTTCCGATTAGTTCCGTTTTGTTGGTGGATTCTTGATGAATACGATTAATATTGTTAGTATCTTTAGTTTCCTACGGATTCATGGATATTTTGTAGATTTTTACTAATCGAGAGGGTTTGGTTGTGGTCCGCCCTCGTTGTTATTTTTGGTATGAATATACATGAATCGTAGGCGGGTTTTCGTGTATTCCATTTCCGTATTCGACTAGAGTTGGTTGTAATTATGTTCTTCGAATCGTTAGGTTTGGTTCCGTTGATTCCTAGTGTTCGTCGGTGATTATCCTTTCCGTTCGTTGCGTCATCAAAATATTCAAGGCAAGTAATTCTTGGAAACCTTTATGCTTAACGTGAAATGGTAATGTATATTGTGTGCTTTACTCACCTCGGGAGGGTCCGACGGGGCCTCGAGGGAATCTATGGCTTCGTCCTGGATTCATGAGTTTGATTCGCTAGCCAGCTCGGGAGGGTCCTTAGAGACCTCGAGTGGGATTCGTGGCTTCGTCCCGGTCCTAGGTGACGTGTGGTGCTTGATTTGTTTTGTGAATGTGGCCAGCTCGGGAGGGTCCTTAGAGGCCTCGAGTGGGATTCGTGGCTTCGTCCCGGTCCTAGGCAAATTAATTGTGACTGTTTGTTTCCGGAAAAAGACATGTCTAGTTTTGGTTTTTGAAATGATATTGGTGCATGTACTATGAAATGTGTAAGCGATTGGTTTGCCTTGAATACTTGTACTAGCGTAATTGCTAACCCTCCGGGACCCGTTTTGGGGAAATTCTTGTTATGGATTTCAGTTATGATTATCCGGACGAGCGCACCGGACAAGACGAGGATGTTGGCCGTGGTCGTTGACATGTGCATTTGGGTCTTTCTATTTCTTTCGTCCATTTCGATTTGGTTGTTTTCTACATTTATAAACCGATAGATGTACTCGCGAGTACTTAGGCTTTCGTTTCAAACTCCGTGTCGTACTACTTTTAAATTGTCACGTTGTTGGTTGATGCTTATTTTGCCGGTTGTTCGGGCGTATATTTATATGTCATATTATTTAATTATGTATCCTCGCTAACCAAGATGGTTAGTCGAGCGGAGTTTTCCTATTGTAGCTGGTAGGTCCCATGTAGGGTCTACCAACAGTAACATATTTCCGAATATCTCGGGGTGTTACGTAAAATGGTATCGGAGCTGTTTATGGATACCTAGGCTTGTTGGTTATTTGGGTCTAGTCATGTTTTGTTTGCACATTGTCACACCGCCAAAGATCTCGGTACTTCCAAAGTGCTCGTAAGTTTTCTTACTCACCTTTGTTTTCTTACATTGTATTTCGCCGAGTTAAAGTTGCTTTTTCCTCCCTTACTCATCATCAATATACTTCTGTTATCTCTTAACACCAGTATGGACGCCGGAGGTAACCGTGGTCGTGGTCGTGGTCGTGGACGCGGCCGAGGACGTGGGGCAGCCGGTGGGGCGGCCACGTCACATTCTTCGGGAGCCGGCAGTACCGATGACCGTCATAGTCATGCTTCTTCTCAGGAGCGCGCCGATCTTGGTATTGCGGCTGTTATGCAGCAAATGGTTAACCAGATGGCGGCTATAGCTCAGGTGGTCCAGAATCCCGATCAGGCCCATGCTAATCGGGGCGGAACGGATCGCTGGCTTCAGGATGTCATCAAGATGCATCCTCCCCAGTTTTCGGGAGCTTCGGACCCGATCGGCTGGGAAGGGTGGGTCAAGGAGATATCCAAAGTCTTCACTGCTACCAACTGCCCCGAGGACCGTAAGGTCCCTATTGCTCAACATTTTCTCACAGGAGATGCTACGGATTAGTGGGAGGCCGTTGGTCCCAAAGATCATGTGGCTTCATGGGCCGAATTTCAAGAATTGATGGAGACCGAATATTGTCCGTGGCCGGTCAGACAGGCTCGAGTGCATGCATTCTATGATGCTCAACCACGGGATATCCCCGTATCTCAGGCCATTGCCGACTTTAACAAGGAGTTGGGTTATGTGAAGACCCAAGTTGTCGAAGAGAGCGACAAAATTTTCCATTTTTCCAGGAGGATGAAACTGTCCATTCGGGACTATATGTAGGCTCGCCTCGTACTACCTTGAAGGATTATCGAGTCGAGCTCTTGCTTATGATATGTCGGTGACGGCTAGCGATTTGCTCGCGAGCAAGAAGCGTAAGTCGGTCGGAAATTTTTCTCGTCCCAAGAGTGGAGGCCGCAGAAATCTCAGCCGCAAATATTTCTACGGCGGTTCGGCTGCTTTTCCGGGAGCTGAGTACCGCCGAACCGTCGTCCGGGACCCCAGATGCTTTAAGCGTGGCAAGCCGTGCCACATGAACCGGGATTGTCTTCGCCCACCTTTGACTTGTCATACTTGTGGTCATCGGGCCACAAAGCTTCTTTGCGAGAAGCTCGAGCCATTCGCGGTGCCGTTCTTCTCACCCAAAGACCTATGGAGCCGAGCGTGAACTGTGGCTCATTTGCTCGCCGCCTCCACCGAGTGCCGCCGAGGTAGGGGTCGGGGTCAGCCCGCTAGGGAGGAGCATCCAGTGTCGGCTGCCCGGCCCGCGTATCTACGAGATGAGGAGGACCGATGATCCGGACATCTTGTGGCGGCAGTACCGTTCATATCCATTCCCATCCTCGCTGTACTTTTTGATTCGGTGCTACGCATTCATTCATTTCTCTAGAGTGTGTACGCCGTTTGAGTCTCGACCGCTTGTCACCTTGCGAGCCTTTCATCGTTAAACTTCCTAGCGGTGATAGAATTGTCGGTGATCGAGAAGTCCGGACTGCTCTGTGATTATTTGTGAGAGGGCTTGGCTCTCTAATCTTATTGTCGTGAGTATCGAGGGCGAGGATTTAATTCTCGGGAATGATTGGCTCGAACGGCATGGTGTAATCATGAACTACCGCACGAGGATCATTACCATGTTAGCCGAGGACGGCATCAACACTCTTTCGCAGGCGAAAGAGAAACCAAGTTTATTATTAACGCCTTGAAGGCGATGAAACTCTGCGAAAAGGATGTATCGTTATTGGTGCTACGCCTTGAAGGCGGAGAATGGTGGAGTTGAGCTTTCATCGATTCCGGTCGTTAGTGAGTTTCTGATGTATTTCTGACGAGTTGCCGGGATTGCCGCCGGATCGTGAGGTTGAGTTTACTATAGAGTTAGAGCCGGGTGCGGCTCCGATTTCGAAGGCACCGTATCGCATGGCACCTTCAGAGATGTCAGAGTTGAAGAAACAGTTGAGTGAACTTCTTGAGTCGGGGTATGTTCGACCGAGCGCCTCGCCTTGGGGCGCACCGGTCTTGTTTGTGCGTAAGAAGGATGGTTCACTACGTTTGTGTATCGACTATCGTGAACTGAACAAGGTGACCATCAAGAACAAGTATCCTTTGCCGAGGATTGACGACTTGTTCGACCGATTGCAGGGAGCGGCGGTATTCTCAAAGATTGATTTGAGATCGGGTACTATCACTCCGGTGAGGGAGTCCGACGCCGAAAACAGCCTTTTCTGGACGAGATACGGACATTATGAGTTTGTAGTTATGCCTTCGGGTTAACTAACGCTACGGGCGGTGTTCATGCGTTGATGAACAAAGTCTTTATCGAGTATTTGGATAGGTGTGTCGTCGTCTTCATTGACGATATTCTTATTTATTCGAGGAACGAGGAAGAGCATGCCCATCATTTGCGGGTAGTGTTAGACATTTTGAGGACCGAGCAACTCTATGCAAAGTTCTCGAAATGTGAGTTCTGGCTGAAGGAAGTGATGTTTCTAGGTCACGTGATTTCACCGAGGGGTTCGGGTGGATCCACGTAAGATAGAGGCGATTGGATTGGGCACCGCCAAGAATGTGAAGGAGATTCGTAGCTTCTTGGGTTTGGGCCGCTACTACCGTAGGTTCGTCGAGGGTTTCTCAAAACTAGCTCGGCCACTTACACGCTTGCTCCGTAAATCCGAGAAGTTCGTCTCGGACCGATGAGAGGCGCCGAGTTTCGAGGAGTCAAGAAGCGTCGACTTCAGCCGGTTTTGGCATTGCCATGTGGCAACGAGGATTCGCCGTTTATAGCGATGCTTCGCCGTGGTCTTGGGTGCGTATTGATGCAAAGACGGCAAGACCATTGCCTATGCGTCGAGACAGCTTGAGGCCGTATGAGCTTAACTACCCTACTCATGATTTGGAGTTAGCGGCGGTTGTCTTTGCACTCAAGATTTGGCGTCACTATCTTTTCGGCTCTGCATGTCAGATTTTTACCGATCATAAAAGTCTGAAATACATATTTACTCAGCGAGAGTTGAATATGAGACAGAGGAGGTGGTTAGAGTTGATTAAGGATTATGACCTCGAAATCCTTTATCATCCGGGTAAGGCGAATGTCGTGGCCGACGCCTTGAGTCGGAAACCGATTGCGTTGCGAATGCTTGAGATCCTTACGTCTCAGTCTGAGCTTCGGCGGGCTTTGATTGAGTTTGATATTGAGGTTTTGTTGCTCGGAGTCGCTGGCAACTTTGTGCTTTAGAAATTTCGTCGTCTTTGATCGATGAGATTAAGCTAAAGCAAATAGAGGATCCGATGATTACTCAAATCCGAGAGAACGTTCTTAAGGGAAAGTCTCCTGGGTTTGTGATTCACGAGGATAGTGTTTTGAGGTTCCAGAGTCGGCTTTGTGTGCCGAACGATCCAGAGTTGCGACAGAGTATTTTGCGTGAGGCCCATTCCACACCCTATTCCGTTCATCCTGGTTCGAGTAAGATGTACAAGGACCTGAGGAGGAACTTCTGGTGGAATGATATGAAGGAGGAGGTCGCACAGTTTGTGGCGAGATGTTTGACTTGCCAGCAGGTCAAAATCGAGCATCAGCGACCGGCTGGGTTATTGCAGTCACTTCCCGTTCCGGAATGGAAATGGGAAGATATATCGATGGATTTCATTACGAGTTTGCCGAGATTGAGATCAGGCATGAATATGGTTTGGGTGATTGTTGATCGTCTGACCAAGTCGGCACATTTTCTGGGCATCAAGGACACTTGGGGCCCGGAGAAATTGGCTCGTGTGTTTATCGCGCAGATTGTGAGGCTTCACGGTACTCCGAAGTCTATCGTTTCGGATCGTGATGGCCGTTTCGTATCACACTTTTGGAAGGCGGTGCATAAGGCATTGGGTACCCGTTTGCAATTGAGTACCTCTTTTCATCCCCAAATGATGGACCGGAACGCACTATCCGACATTCGAGGACATGTTGCGTGCTTGTGCCCTCGATTGGAGTAGCGATGGGAGGAGCATTTGCCATTGATCGAATTCACGTACAACAATAGTTGGCACGCGTCGATTCGGATGGCACCGTATGAGGCACTTTATGGGCGGCGATGTCGGTCACCGATTTGTTGGAATGAGGCGTCCGATTTAGTCGGGACCGAGCCGGATGTCGTTTTAGAGACGAGGCGGAAGATAGAATTAATTCGAGAACGGATGCTGACGGCCCAGAGTCGACAAAAGTCATATGCCGATGTCCGTCGTAGACCTTTAGAATTTGAGGTGGGAGACCACGTTTTGTCAAGGTGTCGCCAACAAGAGGAGTTTTCCGTTTCGGGAAGAAGGGGAAGTTGAGTCCGAGATTTATTGGACCCTTCGAGATTCTCGAGCGAGTCGGTGGGTTAGCATACCGTTTGGCGTTACCTCCGGCCTTGAGTCATGTTCATAGCGTTTTTCATGTTTCCCAGCTGAGGAAATATGTTCCGGATCCTAGTCACGTCATCGATTATGACGAGATTGATATTGCTGAAGATATTACTTTCGAGGAGCGTCCTTTGAAGATTTTGGAGCATCGGGATAAACGACTGAGGCATAAGACCATCCCTTTGGTCAAAGTGCAGTGGTCGAGACACGGTGTCGAGGAGGCAACTTGGGAAACCGAAGATAGCATGCGTGCTAGGTACCCTGAGTTGTTTGTTTCTTAAGTTTCGGGACGAAACTTATTTTTAGAGGGGTAGAATGTAATATCCGGTATTTTTCTTTCCCTTGTATTTTCATTTTTGGTATATTTCTGGTCATAGTGACCCTCATGTATCTTCAAGATGTCCTTCCTCACAACCGTTGAATTGTATTCTCGTTATTGTTCATTGTTTCAACTTTCCTCATATGAGTTCGACTTTGTTAGATCACCATTAATTTTGGTGACTCCAAAATTTATAAATCTTTGCAATATTATAGAACATCGAGTTAGCTTTCCAATGGTTCTAACGGTAAGTCAATCGGAGTCCGGACGAGAGAGTTATGGTCGTTTCAGTTCTTGGCCAATCGCTGTGGAAATGGAGCTTTTTCCTCAAATTTCTTCACATTCGAACTTCCAGGAGCCTTTCGGCCGATAGGGGGGGTCGATAGGCTCCACTGCCGGCATTCTGTATGGGTATCGGTTGGGCCTATCGGCCGATAGGCTGGCCGATAGGTAAATTTCTTCACATTCGAACTTCCAGGAGCCTTTCGGCCGATAGGGGGGGTCGATAGGCTCCACTGCCGGCATTCTGTATGGGTATCGGTTGGGCCTATCGGCCGATAGGCTGGCCGATAGGTTCTGCTGTGTTTCACTATATTACATGGGATCTGAGGAAGATTTTTCATTTTCCTCTCCTCTCTTTTCTTCCTCTCGTCTTGGGCGATTCAGGAGCAACTTTTGGGCGATTTTAACATTTTCGGACTTGAAGAAATCATCCACTCCGAGTTTTGTTGTAGATTATCGATTTCTTCTTGAATCATTCATCCTAATCCAAGGTAATCTTCTAAGAACCCATTTTTGGGAGATTTGGGGGTTTTGGGTTTTTCTTCCGATTAGTTCCGTTTTGTTGGTGGATTCTTGATGAATACGATTAATATTGTTAGTATCTTTAGTTTCCTACGGATTCATGGATATTTTGTAGATTTTTACGGAATCGAGAGGGTTTGGTTGTGGTCCGCCCTCGTTGTTATTTTTGGTATGAATATACATGAATCGTAGGCGGGTTTTCGGGTGTATTCCATTTCCGTATTCGACTAGAGTTGGTTGTAATTATGTTCTTCGAATCGTTAGGTTTGGTTCCGTTGATTCCTAGTGTTCGTCGGTGATTATCCTTTCCGTTCGTTGCGTCATCAAAATATTCAAGGCAAGTAATTCTTGGAAACCTTTATGCTTAACGTGAAATGGTAATGTATATTGTGTGTGCTTTACTCACCTCGGGAGGGTCCGACGGGGCCTCGAGGGAATCTATGGCTTCGTCCAGGATTCATGAGTTTGATTCGCTAGCTCGGGAGGGTCCTTAGAGACCTCGAGTGGGATTCGTGGCTTCGTCCCGGTCCTAGGTGACGTGTGGTGCTTGATTTGTTTTGTGAATGTGGCCAGCTCGGGAGGGTCCTTAGAGGCCTCGAGTGGGATTCGTGGCTTCGTCCCGGTCCTAGGCAAATTAATTGTGACTGTTTGTTTAGGAAAAAGACATGTCTAGTTTTGGTTTTTGAAATGATATTGGTGCATGTACTATGAAATGTGTAAGCGATTGGTTTGCCTTGAATACTTGTACTAGCGTAATTGCTAACCCCTCTGGGGACCCGTTTTGGGGAAATTCTTGTTATGGATTTCAGGTTATGATTATCCTGGACGAGCGGGCACTGGACAAGACGAGGTTGTTGGCGATGGTCGTTGAAATGTGCATTTGGGTCTTTCTATTTCTTTCGTCCATTTCGATTTGGTTGTTTTCTACATTTATAAACTGATAGACTGTACTCGCGAGTACTTAGGCTTTTCGTTTCAAACTCCGTGTCGTACTACTTTTAAATTGTCACGTTGTTGGTTGATGCTTATTTTGCCGATTGTTCGGGCGTATATTTATATGTCATATTATTTAATTATGTATCCTCGCTAACCAAGATGGTTAGTCGAGCGGAGTTTTCCTATTGTAGCCTGGTAGGTCCCATGTAGGGGTCTACGGCGCTGTAACATATTTCTGAATATCTCGGGGTGTTACATTAACGTGCACTAATAATGCTACACTTAACCATTTTCAGATACTCTTGTCCAACGTTTCGACATGCAGAATACGAACATACGGCATACTGAATACATATACATCTTTCAACAATATTCTCGTATGATAAGCCCGACACGCAATGTTTTCCAATACAACTGTCAACCAAGTGCGGTAATAATACCAATACAGATGTCTCAGTTCTTTATTTATTTTATCCATATTGTACAGATTCCACGCTGTACAATATAATTCGGGTAAAATAATATTAAACAACGGTCAAGTGTATTCTCTCGCCGGTCAAGTGTATTCCCTCACTCCCAAAGTGTATAATGGGATAAGTGACGCTCAAAACTCATTCAATGAAATAAGAATCCCATAGGCTTGCCAATCGTCTACATCTCTACCACTAGTTGTGCATGCAAATTTGGTGAATCAGAAAGGACTTTATTGGTTGTAATGTAGGCTTTTTGGTCGGGGTAAGATAAATATGACTTAAAATGACTTGATTTGAGCAAATTAGAACATCATCTTACTAATCACTTCGCTCAATTTGAAGCTCAAAATTTTGTTTTCCCTGGAATTTGCTTCCTTCAACCCCTTGATTTTAATATAATCGCACTAAGCGCTTTTGAAAGTGAAAATAACAACCTTATTCCTTCTTATTGCTCCATTTATTTTATTTCCTCCTTATCGCTCCAATAAATCTCGTTTTTTTTTCTGCCCACTCTTTGTTTTTGTCTTTTCATGTGGTGGACAACATCATCATTATAATCACACCATTCTTCCTTCAAATTTATTTTGATAAATCATTGCAATTGAACCAACAATCTTCCCAATCGCCTCCACACACCTTTTTATGCTTTTGCCAATTTGTTCTAATAAGCTCAAGTATAGGGACAAAAGTTTATAATGAAACGGAAAGCTCATAATGTGGCTAATAAGAAATACGCTTTAAGCCCAATCGGGCTAACTAGGGAAATAATTTTTGGGTTGGCCATAAGGTTTGAAGGGTTGCCAAAAAAATCGCCTAAAATCACTTTCACTAATTTGCACACACGCTTGTAGTTTTGATTAAGATACCAAGGCAAGTTCTAGAGTCTTAAAACATGAATGATACACTCGACAATGAAACTTGCATATTTAATGATGCACGAAGGCTCAAAAGCTCACAAGTTAGATTTGTTCATATTTCCAAGATATTAAACTATTTATTCAATTTCACACCCTTTCGATTATTCTACAATTTTTCCTCTTCAAATTATCCTCGATTTGCATATCAAAATAACAAAATAAATCCCGAGGTATCCAAGACAAGAGTTCATTCTTTCGAGTTTTCATCCAAGTACATGATACTCAAAACACACCAAGTTTAAAAACAATAAATTCACACCAAAATCCAAGCAAATCTTCACACCAAAATTCGAAAAAAAAATAGAAACAAACAAACAATAAAATAAACAAACAAAACAAGGTGTTAGAAAGAAAAAAAACTAACAATATAAGTATCTTGACCCAATATCTCTCTCAAACTTGAATTAAATAATATAGACACGAAGGGGGTATAGTATTTAAACAATAAAAACTTTGGCTCAAGAAATACTTACAACCGGTCATATTGATTGGGCGGAGGGAAGTGGCCTTGTTGGACATGTCTCGTGTCATACCTGCTCAGATTTGCCAAAAATCGTCTGCCCACCTGACCCGACCGTGTCAAACGACACGACCCGTGTCGCACCTGCGCGGAAAGTGAAAATCACCTGTCAGCCTGACCCGACCATGTCAAACGACACGGCCCATGTCATACTTCCCCAGAAACTAAAAAAAAAACGTCTGGATGCCCGACACGACCGTGTCGAATGACACGACCCGTGTCGTACTAGCCTGGAAAGTGCACTTCTGGTCTCCGGATCTTTTTCCTACGAATTGGACACCTACAGTTGAACTGGTCAGTTCCTCATCAAGAAAAAAATGCGAATAAGAACAAAATAAACTAACAAGAACCATTGGGTTGCCTCCCAATTAGCGCTAAGTTTAACGTCTTCAGCCGAACGCAAGTGTTGGGTTGCCTCCCAACCAGCGCTAAATTTAACGTCTTCAGCCAGACGCATATTTCCTTTATCCTAGATCATTCGACGAGCTCTTACAATTCGGTTTACGTGCAATTTTATCGGGAGGTTCTCCATTTGTCAATCCATCAAATCAAGGGGTCATCAAAAATACAACATTTTGACTATGCATCCTAATCGTTAATTCTCCTCGATCCACATCAATTAATGCTCGTGCAGTGGCTAAAAATGGTCGTCCAAGTATTATAGACCCTCTTTCTTCCCCTCATCATCAAGCACTATAAAATCAATGGGGAAGGCAAATTTATCAATCTTTACAATCACGTCCTCCACTATTCCCCTTGGGTACGCCAAAGATTGATCTAAGAAGTGTAAATGCACTGGAGATGGCCTCAATTTTTCTAATCCAAGTGTCCTGAAAATAGATAAAGGTAATATATTAACACTTGAACCGTGATCATACAATACATCTTTTAATGAATATCCAGAAATAGAGCAATTAATTGAAAAACTCCCTCGATCCTTAAGCTTTTGCGGTAGGCGCTCCAATTCTTTTTTCTTTGACGCCATGGCTTGCATGAAAACCTCAAAGTTTTTCTTCTCCTCAATATGCTCAATATCGGACCGATCCTTCACCTCATTAATGGAAATTATCAAATCAGCTTTATTAGACGACACGATTGCATCTTCATCTTCATTCTCCGATTCCGGTAGCTCTTCATTCACAATATACGAAAAAATAGCATTGCATTGTGCTTTTGGATTTTCCTCGGTGTTGCTTGGAAATTGGCCCTTTTGATGTTGGCTTCCTACGATCTTAGCCAATTGACCGATTTGCGTTTCTAGATTTCTCATTTGAGCTCCAACGGTGGTTGCTAATTGAGTCACGTGATTTTTAATCCAATCAAAGCTTTTGTTCATCTCGGGTAAACCGACTCTTTATTTCCATCATGAAAGTAGCCAAAATATTCTCTAGATTAGAATTTGGCTTGGACTCTTCTATCACCTCACCATTCGACACTTTAAATCTCGTCGGTGGTTGAAACACATTTCTTGAATTCCCGTAGCTAAAATTCTCGTGATTCCTATTTGAAGGATGATAAAACCCCGGATGAGGATAGTTATTGAAATTATGGTTATTGATTTAATGAGCCTCCTCCAAAGGATCAGGTGGTGTTGCACTTCCTTTAGGAGTTATTTTTTCATTTGCACTCTTCGTCAGAACTCCCAAATGGTTGGTCAAAATCGACATTTGTGTAGTTAAAGCCTTTACGGGATCCGAATCTGAAACTTCAGCCACTCTACGCACATTAGTTCTCTCAGTAGGCCATTGGTAGCTATTCATGGCCATCTCCTCGATCAATTCATATGCTTCTTCAGCACTTTTAGCTAGCAAAGCTCCTCCGGCCGAAGCGTCAACAAGATTTCTCGTCTCTCCGGCCAACCCATTATAAAAGAAACACATTTGTTGGTTTTCCGGAAACCCATGACGAGGACATCGTCTTAAAAAATCATTGAAGCGTTTCCACGCCTCATATAATATTTCTGAATCCATTTGCCGGAATTGCATGATTTCACTTTTCAATCTCATGGTCTTGTTGGGAGGGAAGAATTTGAATAGAAATTTTTCACCCAACTCATCCCATATACGTATGCTCCCGGAAGCAAGGGTTCCAAGCCAACTACGAGCCTTTTCTCTCAAGGAGAACGGAAATAGTTTCAATCTTATTGCATCGTTTGGCACCCCATTCATTTTAAGGGTATCACAAATTTGAATAAAGTGGAATAAATGGGCGTGCGGATCTTCTGCGGCAAATCTCCCAAACTAATTTTGTTGAACCATCGATATTAATGAAGGTTTCAACTCAAAATTGAGGGCGTTGATAGGAATATGAGAAATTCCCCCAAAATTTTGGTCAAGCTTCAGCCGAAATCCATCCCGAATAGATTGAATTCGAACTGCGGGCTGCTCAGCCCGTACACCTCTGTTGTTTGGATTGTGGGCTGGTGCATTTTCATTGCCCTCGTTGGTAATCTCTCCCGCTCCCACCATTTCGTCAAATATATCCCTTTGTAACTTCTGCGTAGCAACACTTGTTCTTCGAGCAAATGCTTCTACTTCGAGAACAAAATTTTCCAAAGGTTCTCGAGATGAGCGGGTGTTCATGTACGTCCTGCAACATGACCAAAAACAATACGGACGTAACAAAATAAAATAAGATAGAAAAATTGTATAAAGTAAGACCGAAAACACTTATCGTAATATCAACACTAATAAAAGTAAATTAGTCCCCGGCAACGGCGCCAAAAACTTGTTCGCTATATTTTTAAACAATCTGCAAGTGTACGGAGTAAGTGTAGAAAGCGGCGAGCAAGGTCGTATTCCACAGAGACTAAATATTCGTATTGTGTTGAATACTAGATTATAATGATTCCGATTTTATCTAGATGATCGAAAGTTGAATGAATGATTTAACGAAATAAAATAAAATGATGATAATTAATTTAAATAAATGACAATATTTAAAGAGAATTTAAAGAGTTTTGAAAGATAGATTCCAAGGCTAGGTTTCCGTTGATCACTAAGTTTGGTCGGGATTGATATCGAAGGATTCTAAGTGCGTCTCCAAAATGATAATCACAACAATATTCTAAAGTCTTTCTCGAGATGCATTAAAACGTAGATTAAACAACCTATAACAACGTCTCCGTCTATTATAAATTATCTAACTCCAAAATATTCAAAAGATTAAATATCATCATAGTTCATCACCAATTTCTCAATCTCGTAATTTACTACGTCAAATACTCGAAACCTATTAATGCCCTCTTCTCTCGAATTATGAGCAATTAAGTAAACATGTAAAAACATTGATCAAGTGCTCTAACGTGAATTAAAACCAAGCATTTGATAAAGAAATCACAGTAGATATATATAATCACCAATCCCTCAAAAACAACATGAATCAACGTACTCCCATGCCCGGAATCTACAAGTTTACCCGGACATGGTAATGAAGGAAATCTAATAAATATTATGTTCATCATGTTCATACTAAATAAAACAACAAAAATAAGTAAAAGATAGGGAGAAGATAAAACTCGGATGGTGTCGTGAGTGGATGTAGGATCAAGCCTTCAAAATGTTCTTCAAGAGTTCTTCCTTTTCTTCCTCCAAGTCTCCTTCTTTTGGTAGGTTTCTTTCTTAATCTTGTGTTTTTCTTCCCTCACCAACTCTCCAAGACTCTCTAAATCAGAATATGTCCATAAGTCCAGCCAAAGATCCTTTTTATAAAGCCACAATGCCATTTTTCTTGTTCAAATCATGCAAAGATGTCAAAAAAGTGATTTTGCACCGAAAAGTGACATGGCCCGTGTCATAGTGCTCTAGAAACAGCAAAAGTCACTGGACAAGGACTCGACCGTGTCAGTTGACACGGCGGAGCAAGTGAAACGGTTCATGTCAAATGACACGGCCGAGCCCGTGTTGGTCCGTTTTGACTCCGTTTTCGGCTCGATCTTTCGTTTTCGCATTGCTTGATATGTATTGAGGGTTGAGACTTCGTTCTTACTTGATTAAGATCCATAAAATACCTATAAAATCAATAAAATATACCCAAGCGTGATCGAGTCCAATAAACACAATATGAGCACAAACGACGCAATTCTACATATTTTAGGATCTTAAAATCCGAAAAGATTTGCAAAACTATGTGTAAAAATGAGTGTTGTCAGTGAACCACTTAAATGAAGTTTTCACATACCACCAGCCGTCCCAACGACCAGTTCGATGTCATTTTGACCGGTTTCTATTTTGTAGTGTTTGGGGCTGGTGAAGGGAGTGAACTCTTAAAGAAAACACTAGAAGTTCGATAAAACCAACGGCCTATCATCGGTTCAATTGTTTCTTTATGTTTGATCCTGGTGGTGCATGGTGGCGGTTTTGTTGGATTCTCAAGACCAGTAGCTGCAGTTATGTAGCATAGGTCAACATGTCATATTCACCTATACCTTTCATCATTTAAATGCTTAGTTACCAGTGTAACAGTACGCATTTTGTTAACTGGATTGTGTTAACAATGGAAACCTTTATCGTCCAAATGTTCATGTGCCAAAGTGCGTCACCACAACGCATTATGATGGGTTATAAATGATGAACATGACATGCGCTTTCACTCATAGTCCGCTTAAAATATACCTTGGCAGACGATCTCGTAAGTCGTATTGATGAGCCAGTCTTCCCATCGCTAGGGGGAGATGCGAACGATCATGTTCGAGTAGAACAACTTGGAATTGTCGTAGTTTGTCCCTACTGTGCCTCACCAAGTTCCCTAAGGTGACGAGATTTAATACATGATGCAAACATGTCTGCAAGGATTGTGTCCGGTCATGAACATTCGTCACATATAAATGGTGATATGGTAACACCATAAATTGTGGTAGACGGTGTTACTAGGCTGTGGATCTCATAGAGTATTGGTATGCCACTTGGTTTGATAAATACTCTCGCTAAGAATGTATGCGAGTTTTGTACATGAAACTTGATCATCTGGTCAAATGAACTTATTCGTCTCATGTGATTCTAAATTATAGTCATCATTGGGGGACGCCTCAATGAATGGCAGTCCATAAAGTGTACTCTATGAGTAAAGCCAGTTCATGAGGACGTGGAATTTGAGTTTAATCGAATCATACTTCGTTGAAAATCTACAACGTTGTGCATTGGCCTAAAATGGAAACATATGCGACTCCAGTATGAACAAAGTGATAGCCCTTTGTTGAAGTGGTGCAGACACTCCAAAGATAATATCTATCCATATACTTTGTTAAAGCGAGTGAGAGAAGGAGTTAAACTCACCTCATGGCACGACGTTTCTCATGAACGCGCTGGAATCGACTACGATGACACGAAACTTAGTTGTGCTATCGTAATGGATGTTATAGTATCCACTATCTTTTCAGTTAGATAGTTTCCGAAAAAACTGACATGCATCTCGTGATTAAATCTTATCTTAGTGGGGAACTAAGTTAAGTGGTAAAAGGATCTCATGGTGGATCAGACTCAAATCAAGTGGCTCCTGACCACGGAGTGCATTGACAAGTGATTGTTGGGAACGCATACTAAGTATATACTTGATTTGGAATAGATATGAAGCTTTTGCGTGTAAAACTAAGGGTTTATAGTGATGTACTCTTGTGAGACTAAGAGATTCCGCTGAATCCAAAGTTAAGAATGAAATGATCTTGGGGACACTTGATGATGCGTATTCATCAGTCGGTTTAAGGCAATCTAAGGGACGATTTCCATAAGAGACGATAAAGTAATGACTATATATGATTCCCAATGACTAGTCGAAGTCATAATATGACTTGGCTCACATGCAGTCTTAAGAGAAGTTCTCTCTATCAAAGTACGGTAATGTACTCACATTTGACTCGACAAACTCATTCGTAATAATCCGTTTAAGCCAATGTGATGATGGCCTAGTATGCGCTCACGTAATGTCTGTGATTGACAAGAAGCTTGAAGCTCGCTCTATCTCGATAAAAGGATCAATACTCGAACTTGCCCAGAATGTATTAGTCTATCTCCCATATGACCTACAGGGCAACTCACTTGTTGGAAAATGGTGAAATTGGTAACATTGGAAAGGTCTGTGTCTACTTCTCAAGAAAATCAACCATTTGATCACATTCATCATGTTGAGTGACATATGACTATTGTTTCAAACTAGGACGGATATATCCGGTAATTTGTTGAGTCAACTTCGATAGAGCTTTGTGATCTGCTCAGGACGATCTAGGTTACGTACTGTATGTGAATGAAAATCTATGAGTGTCTAGTTTTTAGAATTCCTACAGTTTCGTTGATACCTATTAAATCGAAAAAGTTATGACTGATTTAGTGCATGGAGGTCAAGACTTTGGAAAACTTGATTTTCGAGTAAGTCTTTAGCGACTCTGCACTTTGGATGTGTCGCGCTTTTTCTGCCCTTAGACCAAGGTTTGTTTTTCCCATTGGGTTTTCACTTGGTAAGGTTTTTAACGAGGCGACCTATGAGAACATCCATACAATGATACTTAGACCAATAGGTATTTTTCCCACTGGGTTTTTCCTTGGCATAGTTGTGAGGGCAACTTGGCATTTGACTCATATGATTTGATGTACTCATCACGAGGAGTTGTTGTGTATACATTAGGGGGAGTATACATGACATGTTATGTCATTGCAATCTTTTTCCTGATCAAGCCTTTATTTTTCCCATGGGGTTTTGTTTTGACTTGGAATAAGTTTTTACGAAGGCAACATCTTCTGCACCATTGTTGTATTAGTGCTCGACATAGGGGGTGTAACACCCTGAAACCCAGCAGTTATTACACTGCCGTGAATCCCCAACTGGGATCCACCAGGCGAAACACAGTACAATAATTGACATAACATAAATGCAGTACCGAACCACATTATGTTTACCAAATACTCCGATGAGGAGTTTATACAGATATACTGGCTAACATGCGCCAAATAGACCAGGATCAACATAATACATGTATACTCTATATGAAGATAGATATACCGATACAATACAAAATACATGAGAATAAAAATGCAGCGGAACTGAAAAGAATTACAACTGAAAACAAGAAGACTCGGGCCCTTGACTAGTATTCTTGAGACCTTTCGCCGTCACATTGTCTTTCCTGTGCCTTAGCCTTCCGGCGACCTAAAATATGATAAAACAACATATTTCGCCCAAAACCACAGGATCAGTTACACAAGATAATAAATCTCAATATGTCAAACATACATAATCACACATGCTATATGAATTAACAAATCATCACCCAAAACCGGAATATACGCAATCATACATGCTGTATAAACCACAAGTTCGATCAAAATTTCAAATCGTTGAACACATGCGATCAAATGTGAATCGGCCAGATTATAACCCAATCCTGTTGAAAACATACGCAATCAAACATGCTGTATTAATCAACTAATAGTACGGCTCAAAGGGTGGCGCCACACTACGCCCGGGATGGAAATGTGTCCGTGCACAAGCCACCAACGAGTATCGATCGAATACACATGTGGTCTTGTACCTAATCAGTCTCACGAAGTAATCGTCTCGTGTGCACAGTCCAATGTGAGGCCAACAACCAACACACGACTTAATATGTGCCCAACATGAAAATCCTACACATACCAACCAAGACGCCAAGATGACCCTAATGCCACGAGATAACAAAAGTGACATCGAAATCAATAATGACTCACCGAGATGAAATGATAGTGAAATGAATGATAGCTCAATGAAATGATTGGAACCGTCATTCCTCGTGACTGAAGTGATTAATTGACAATAACAAGTCTTAATACGGTTAATACATTATGAATGAACTATAATTATGAATGATCAACAACGAAAGGAATGAGTATCCTTTTAACCGAGTAAGAATTAACTTACCGAAACGCAACGAGGGTATAAATAAGACTTGGAACCAACGTTCCTCAAAGGATGATCGACCAGATCAATGATAACATCACTATGAATCGAAATTCATAAAGCATAAATGAACGCAAATATATATAACATATATAAGACATATTATCATCATAATCAAGCAAGAATTCACTTGCCTCAATACTGAAGACGTAAAATGCTTCTGCATGATCACAACGTCCTCCATGAAACGAACGAGCAACGATCGAATGAACAACACCCAACAATCAACGAACAACCTTAGATCCAACGAACGCGATTCCCGATCAAGGGATAGCTCACGAGCTCAATGGTCCCCAAATTACGTCCGATTATCATACCTTAATACACGATTTATAAATCAAGATACTATCACTAATTTATTTGATTCTAATAACTCGATTAATTATCACTGGATAATATTTTAATGACATCATAGGGTCAAAATCGAAAGATAGCTGAATTTACTCGAAATTTGACTGTCAATTTAGGAACACCAATGGACAGTCAACCGATCAAATCTCTAACCCAAATTAATCTCCGTTTCCCAACTATCCAAATTGATGAATCCGGCCTAACAACATTTTCCAACACCAACACATACAATACTCACAAACACTCCCAACATATATATATATATATATACATATGTGCACACACATACACATTAATATATATATATATTTATATTGATCAGCACACACATACACATTGATATATATATATATATATATATATATATATATATATATATATATATATATACTACACGCACCCACACATCACATCACACACACAACACACACACATATATATATATATATATATATATATACAGAAACACACATACAGCACACACCCTCAGTCTCGCCAGACGTCGTCTCCCTGCATCACCGGATTCTTGGTCGCCGGAAAACCGACCCGTCGAAACTCATCCAGCTCCAACTCAGTTCCGACCATGGCCGAACTTTACCAACTCCAGCCCCGCCTGCAAACCTTTGCCGGAAGTCTCGCCGCGCCTCCGTTCATCTCGTCCGTTCAGGTCAGAAGCCATCTCCGATCGTCGAAAAACTCAACTCAGGTGGTTGACTTCTTGTCAAAAGATCTCTCTCCGATCGTCGGAAATCTATCTCACCGGATCACCATCTACAGGTCAAGAACCCAGTACATATCCGACTCCATCCGGACCTCCATTAACTCCGACCCGAGACACAGAATCCGGTCTCTTTTGAACTCTGCCGCCGTCGGAAGTCCGGCCCCAAGTCCCGCTACCTCGCCCTCCTTCGCCGTCGCCTGAAACTCGTCGAGAGGGACGGGTAGAGAGAGATAGGGAGGAAAGAGAGATGAGAGAAATAGAGATGAGAGAGCTGGTGAGAGAGAGAGAGAAACGTGAGGGAGAGAGATGAGAGAAATAGAGAGGAGAGCTGGTGAGGGAGAGAAAGAAACGTGAGGGAGAGGGATGAGATAAATAGAGAGGAGAGCTGGTGAGAGAGAGAGAAACGTGAGGGAGAGGGATGAGAGAAATAGAGAGGAGAGTTGGTGAGAAATAATGAGAGAGAGAGAAACCAATGATGTTTAATAATGATAATAATAATAAAATAAAATAATAATAGAATAATACTTAATGATTAAGTAAGTGGTGTATTAAAATGGTACAGCTCAAATCATAAATGGATCCAATGATCCATTAAATAAATTATTCAGTCGAATTGCCACATTTTCGTCTGGTCTACGTTAATTGTTTTAGTCATTTAATAAGAAAATAAATATCTATTAATTCCGCGACTTCTCGCTTCATATTACTCCACCAGTAATTTTGTTTCAAGTCTTTATACATCTTGCTAGACCCCGGATGAACGGAATAAGGGGTAGCATGAGCTTCTCTCAAAATCGAGTTTTTCAACTCGTCATTCTCCGGTACGCACAACCGATTCTTAAAACGCAAAAGTCCATCCTCGTGGACCACAAATCCGGGGGCTTTCCCCTGAGTCACATCCTCTCGAATGCGTAACAAAAATGGGTCTGAACCCTGATTCTCCCTGATCGCCTCCTCAAGTGGCGATGAAATCTCTAACGTACAAAGTTGCCCTTGTACTCGCTGTAACCAGACCTCGATCTCGGGTCTCAGAAATTCCTGCTGAAGTTCTGATAGATTTTTTTTGCACGAAAAAAATTAATACACGTTTTTCTAATTAATACAAGTTTTTTTTTCAAATTGTAATTAATACTCCCAATGGTGAGATAGAATTTTTTTTGGTTAAAAATGAAAATATCTCATTTTTTTTCTCCATGTACCAAGTACAGTTTCCACTGCAATTATTAGTCATGATGGCTATTCAAGTAGCTACGTTGTGGAAGTACTCCTCAATTTTTCGGTATAAGGATTTAGTTTTTATATATCAATTTATTAATTATCTATATATCAATGATACTACTAAATTGATTTTCTTACCAAACATTTTTTGGTAGCAACTCGAGCTGTTAATGAGGATGGTGTTGCAAGTACCAATATTACGAGTGGAAGTGTTAATATTTGTTCTGGTATGCCATTTGCAATAATAGATAAAATATTATATTTTATGTAGTTGTTTTCTTTTATTTGTCTGTTGCTATGGTAAAATAATATATTTGATTGTTTTTCTATTGTAGATCGTGATGACAATATAGATCCTACAAGTAAAATAAAAAAACATGTGAGCAGATACTTTAATCGAGCTATAAATAGTAATGGATCATCAAAGCATGTTGGTATGATTAAATATTTTTAATTAATCCGTTCAGTTATTACATTTTTCACTATTCATATATATGTATTTATATGTATTTATTATTATTTTCTACATTCAGAATATTGGGATATTGGCGATCCGTCATATAATTGCAGATATTGTGGTGCTTTGTTCTGGTGTGGGGAAAGATTATCTACCTCCTCAAAGTTAAATCCCGTATATTCTGGATGTTGTGGTAGGGATGGAAAAATACAACTCCCCAAATTGAACAACCCTCCTCAAACATTGCAACAACTATTACATGGAGACAATGATAAGAGCAAACATTTTCGTGATAATATTCGATCATACAATAACATGTTCTCATTTACATCCATTGGAGCAAGAATAGATACGAGTATTAATCAGGGCAAATCACCTCCGATCATTAAGATGCAAGGGCAAAATTACCACTTAATGGACGCTTATATTTAAGTTCGGACGAACCATGTCATTCAAACAAGACAACTGATGTCATAAATGCACTTCACACAACTGAATTTTTGAATGAAATAAGATCTTCAGGAGTTCCAAACCATGAACTTAATTTGAAAGTAGGTACTACGATGATGTTACTACGAAATGTTTACCATTCAATTGGACTGTGCAATGGTACAAGAATGGTCGTGACAAAGCTTGGGAACCATGTCATTGAAGCTGAGATTTTAACAGGAAGTAACGCAGGACATCGAGCACTAATTCCTAGAATGTCGTTGACACCTTCTGATCCCAGGCTACCAATCAAATTCACAAGAAGGCAATATCCCTTGATCGTGTCATTTGCGATGACCATCAATAAGAGTCAAGGTCAATCTTTGACTCACGTTGGATTATTTCTTAGGAAACTAGTTTTTGTCACGGTCAACTATATGTGGCTTTGTCAAGAGTTACACATGCAAAGGGTCTCAAAATCTTGATATGCGACAAAGAGAACAACAAATCAACGACAACAAGAAATGTCGTTTATAGGGAGATCTTCCGCAATTTGTAAAAATCATTATTTTCATTTATCTCTGACAATATTAAATGTATCACACTATGTTATATTGAGCTTAATATTTTTTCTCTTTATTATTTAAACTATATCGACTATTAACAGAATTTAACTTAGGGGCTATTTACTTATGACTTAATCAGCTTAATGGATAAAATGTCTTATTCGCACAGACGTTTCGAGGTATTTACATATGACTTAATCGCTCAATTATTGTCTTAATCGCTCAGTTGCCTGATCCCCTGTTGTCCCCATACAGACGCCAAAAAGTCGAAGGCTACCCCTTGGCCCTTTCACGCTCAGGTTTCCAACTTTCCCATTCGCAAGCCCTAATCAGACGCAAGAATAAGAACGAAGTTATCTGGACCATCGCCTCCGATCGCATTATTCACCAACGACGGTATGTTTCTCCTTCCCCCTCCATTTTTTTTCCTCACGTCTCAACCCTAGCCGCTCCCGACTTTGCTTGCATCTGCGGTCAGGTATCCCCTTTTCCAATAGCTTTGTGTTCCTATATCCAGCATCTCGGGTTTCCCCTTTTCCAATTTGTCCGTCGGTGTTGGTTCCCGCCTGTGCTTGACATTGTTCAAATCTATGTTTCTGATTAGTTGGAAGAATCCAGCTTTCTCTGATATGTTTAATTTACTTTTGATTTTTTTGATTGATGGATTGTTTCCTTCATAGGTGTTCATGAATTTGGATGTGTTTGTTGAAACCTTGTAACTGGAAATCTTGATGAAGAAAAACAGACTTCAATTTTGATATTATTCTGTCTGTTTGATGTGTGATTCTTTCATGTTTTTTCAAGCAGTGCTTCAATCTGTATTTTGTCTTTGTTTCATGTTTTTTCATGTGATTCCATATTAGACGCCAAATTCATTGAATTTACTTGTTGTGAGTTTGGTTCAATCTGGAATGAACAAGCAGTGCTATCCAGACTTGATCTCATACATCATCGTCGTGTTGTGTGATTTCTGGTTTCTTTTTTGCTTCGTTTTTCTTCATCTATATGGCTTCGTTTTTCTTCATCTATGTGGCTTCGTTTTTCTTCAAAATGGACAGAATTTGATAGGAATTTTTTGTGGGATCAGGTGCTGTTTTTTTCTTCAAAAGGGACAGATTTGTGTGGAAAATATTTGTGGGATTTATGTGCTTATTTTCTCCTAAAAATGGATAGATTTTTAGGTATGGAACAATCCGGGAATCACACCAACACAAGAGAATTAGGACAGAATTTTGATTTTTGGATTATATCATTTATATGGCTTAAAAAATAAACAACAATTTATAAAGCATCTTATAATTCATATTCAGGGGTAAATCGGTCATTTCTGTTATTCAGACAGTTTATTCAGATGAAAAAGTAAACAACATCAATTTATCCAGACAGACACATTTACCCAGACAGACAAATTTATCCATACAGACACAATTTACCCAGACAGACAAATTTGGTAAACAGCCCCTTAGAGCTCGTTCATCGCACAGCGGGTTTTACTAGTATAAATGATAGTGATATGTTAAACGGGTCCATCGCACGCACATACCAGATGTTACTAATCTTGACGACTGAGGCTTCTGCATATGTACCTTCCTCCTCCGCGGGTTAGGGTTTCTGTAAATAAACCCCCGCCGCTACTTGTCATACTCACACGCAAATGCCTAGATGTAAGCTATCTACTGCGAATCTCGTTTATCGCCTTTGAGATTTACTTTTAATTTGAATTTTTGATTTGAGGATTCATCTGGATTAATTTTTATGGTTTAGGTTTGGATTTTGTATGATTGTGGTTCCGCTTGAATTTGTTTTGTAATTGAAATCGGATTCCTTCGAAAGCGCGATTTAGGTTTAGATTGTAATTCGTTAGGTCTGTTTCTAGGTCTATTGTGTATTGATACTGATTGATTGCTGGTTAATTTGTGTTCCTCTCCTCTCGTCCAATCACGGCAGCAATGATGGATACCGATTATACTGGATCACTCCTACCTACTCATCTACACATGGAAGGGGATCACGATCCCCATGCCAATTATCGAACTAATCCTTCTTCTTATTTGGCAATTGACGGCGACACTGGTCAATATAGCATCTCATATGATCCCCCAAAAATTCCCAAAGGGTTTACGATTACACCACATAGGAGATTCCATGGTCTTCGTCAATTTTTGGTTACTAAGGATGATGATGCTGATACCTATGATCTTGTCAATGTCGGAACCATGATGGTCCAAAACGGCTATGCTTATGTTGCCGGTACAGGTAGGTACCTCTGCTCTGCTCTGTTCTCTCATTCCCTCATTCCTTTTTTTTTTTTTTAAATCTAATCTTACTCTAATTGTATGTGTGTGTTTCTTTAGTCATCCATCTCGAGGGACCGTCTGCCTCTGTCTTCAGAACATACGTCGACTTCCCCCCATTTGCATTCAAATTTCCCTATAAAATACCTGCTGGAGTAAGACTAGAAGAACATTTTGTGAGTGATTAACGGTGATGGTGATTGTGTTGTGCCTCTCACTCTCTAATTTGTGTTACTATTATTTTAAGAAAGATACATAGCTCATGAAATGACCGGCCGACGTTAGAATGAATTTCATGCGATCGAGCTGAGTGAGCAATTGTGCATGGTTGTGCTGTGCCTAGCTAGCTATCAGTCTCTAATTTGATTTCTTCTACTATTAATTCAACTTCAACTACAATTGCAATTGCAGGAACAACTGAGAAAAAAACATGAGGATGAATTGAAGGAGATCATCAAAAGTGATGTTGAATGGACTGATATAACTCAGCCTCGCATTCTTGAATTTCGTTTGACCTGGTAATTACCTTTACCTACAGTACATGTATGTGTGTGTATTTGGGTTATAATTAGTGACAAATACAATCATACAATCAAGTGAAGAAACACCACCATTACTATTACCATTACTATTACTATTACTAACTGGATTTGAATTGTTAATGTGATTGTATTGTTTAGGAAAAATTCGATTTCTCCTACCTGTTCTGCTTGTGGGGCTGAACTGCCGGATAGATTCTGTCCTGATTGTGGTCTGTACCTCAAAACTTGTACTTGTATATACTCATGCTTAACCATCCCATTTATTCTATTGTTTGCTCACATATACTATTCTTTTCTTTTATTTGGTTTTCTTTCATCGATCTTCAAGGTTTTGAATGTCTTCAAGTGGAGAATGCAGTCGATGAAAGTGATAAATATTTTGGAGGTTTTCAATCAACCGAAATGCAGTTAGGATCAGGTGTGTACCTTAAAACTTGTGCTTGTATACACCAATGTTATCAAATATCTGCCATGGCGGTGGCGGATTTTTGTTGAACCGCCATATGCTATGGTATAACATGGCAGTTTTGCATGGCGGTGTATGGCGGCTGCCATGGACGCCATCTCTTGCTGGTTATGGCGGCCGCCATTGGATATATGGCGGTCCAAATTCAAATTTATTGGAAAAAAATAATGTAATTTAGTCATAGTGTCGCTCCTCTCCTTTTCTCTTCATTTTCCTTCTCATCTCGCTTTTTCTTCCATTTCTTTCACCTTTCTTCCTCCCAACAAGCTCCGTCGACCCACCTGCTCCGGCCACCTAATGCTCCGGTGACCGACCTTGATGATGAGATCGAGGACTAAGCATTTTACTGCTTAGTGCTTGTTCAACATCATCTCTTACATATTTATTTAGGGATATTATCAAATTTACATGCTTTAAATTTCAGAATTTAGGGATATATATTTATTTATAATATTGTTTAGCTAATCCGCCATACGTCCGCCATATTACCCGCCATAATCTTATGGCAGATTTTGGGCTGACCGACATGAACCGTCATACGCCATCAATAACATTGGTATACACTCACTCTCCTCTCCTTAACCATCCCATTTATGATATTGTTTGCTCACATATACTATATTCTTTTATTTTATTTGGTTTTCTTTCATCGATCTTCAAGGTTTTGAATGTCTTCAAGTGAACAATGTAGATCGCGGGATGTATGTTGATCAGTCAACTGAACTGCAGCTAGGAAAAGCGATATCAGGCCACATAAAGCAAGCACTAAAGTTAGAGATGGACGAAATCTGCACTGCTAATACCACAATCAGTTCTAAATTAGAAGATGTATCAGAGACAATCAAAGCACTCAAGAGCTGCAAAGAGAGAGGCCCTCATGGAAGTCAGCAGAATGGCAGAGGAAGTCTTGAAGAGTAACAGAAAGGCAGTGCATGTGGCTGAGCAGCTAAAGGCTGTGCAAGCAGCCCTTGCCACAGCCAAGTCTGAATTAGAGATAGCAAGAGCTGCTTTGAGAGAGGCTGTCACGGAAGTCGGCACATCGACAGAGGAAGTTAGAAAGAGCAAGAGAAAGGCAGAGCATGTGGCTAAACAACAAAACCTGAAGGTGCAGGTGGATCCGTTGAAGAAGAGGATGCCATTTGGTTCTCTAATCGCTGATGACCAAGAGCATTGTCTAATTGATAATGAGACATATAAGAAGAAGAAGAAGAAGCAGAAGAAGAATGTGGACATGCCGAGAAGATTTGGTGTGCCTACACAGCAACTTCGTGATATTTTGGGCAACTGAGATATATTTGTCTCAATCTTAGTACTACACTACTATCACTTGTTTGCATACTTAAATTTTGTGATTGTTTTGCAGGTGGAGAAGAGTCTCATTGTGATATGTTGATGTTTCTGGATGTTTAATTGGTGTGTTTGATTGTTAAGCTGGTGAGTTGGTTGGATTTCAGTGAGTTTGTTTGAAAACAATTTGTGATGAATTATATCCTTGTGATGTTTCTGGATTTTTATTTGATGTTTACGTTTTATGTTGGATTGTTTTGTTGTTTGAGAACAATACGTGATGAATTATTCTTGTGACTTTCAAGTATCAACTAAGATTATTATGTCCTCATTTTGAAATTAATTCTATATTTAAAATTTACTTTATTGTAATTTATAAGCCATGTTTGTGTTTTTAAGCAATCAATCTTGGGCTCAAGAGCTCTTCAATGTTTCTTATCTTGTTGGGACAAGGTGATTGGGATTGCTATAGCACATGGCACTTCTTGATGTGTTGTGTTTGTTGATGGTAATATATGGTGGTGTCATTTATTTAGGGTTGGGCCTAGTTGAGTTTATTTTATGGGAGATTTTGAATATAGCCCCCAAATTAGCCTCTTAAATAAAATAATAATAAATTAAATTATAAATTGACCATTATGCCCCCAAAATTATTAGCATTTCCATAGCCCTAAATTGATCTTCCATTTCTAACAATCCAACCCATAACCCCCGAACCCCCGCAAATGAAACCGCAAGCTTCTCTAAACTATGTTTTTCATCCCATAACCAACAAATGAAAATGAGATGATTTATTTATTGTTCAGAATTATAAACACAGATACACTTATCATTGTAGTTGACTTGGTTGTGGATGGCGGCAAATTAGCAAATCACAAATCTCTCTCTCTCTCTCTCTCTCTCTCTCCTGTAGATGGATGGAGATTTCTTATTCCTATCACTCGCTCGCTCTAGTGCAGTACTTACACAATTTTTTAATATAAAAAAATGGACATACCTCCATTAAATATTTGAATTGGATCTCCATTCATTATCAGAAAATTGTTCTTTCTTATGCGTGGCCGATGAATATAATTACTTTCGATATTTTTTCCTTTTGCTATTCTTTCTCGGATCTGCTGCTTATAAGACTCGATTATGATCATAGGTTTCAGCTTTAGTTATTGTTATTTTAATTATGAAGGGTATTATAGTACATTTTTTATTTAAATTAATATTTTTATAATTAGGGGGCTACACTACATAGAGAGATTTGGGGGCTGTGTTTAAAATCACCCTTATTTTATTTTATTTTCTGTCATCGTCAAGGCGAAGAAACATCAATAATGTGGGAATCAATTTTTTAATACCAAATCATAAAATTGATAAGTTTTATGTCCTCATTCATAAAACTATAAGTTTAGTACCATTTTGATTAAAAAGACTAAAATGTCCTCTATTTTGTTGTAATGTTGACTTTTCCTTTTTTTTTTTTTAATTTTATTTAATTTAAACTACTTTTTTTCTCTTTTTTCTTTTTTACTTTTCTCATCTGCTCCGATCGATATTAATGTCCAACAACCAAAATTTAACTACAACATATACATCAAAACAACACAATCATTTTTGACAAAGGGTCTCTCAAAAATCTTATAAAAATCACAAGATTATTCGAAAAGAAAAGTTGACGTTCAAATAGGACTTCATTGGTCGTACTTCTGGGTTCATAAAGAAGGTATGCATCAGTATTTGACCGCTGAATTTTTTTTTTGCCAACCAGTTCTTACGGACACGATCGCTGCACACGATGGGAAGCCACTGTGTGCAACGATCGTGTGCAACGGTCGTGTCCAACGACCTTGACATCGTGCGCACAACTAACGTGTTCACAATCGTTTAACACGATCGTCTACAATCGTGTGCAGCGATCGTCTACAATCGTGTGCAGCGATCGTGTTCATGGCCAGAAACTTGCACACGATCAATGCACACGGTATCATACGACCGTGTGCATCGGTCGTGTCCAAGGCATACCGTTTTATAATATTGTTCGCTCAGTTTTCTGAATAGTTATTCATCTTTTTGTAATCAGATGTCGTGGCAGCGTATTTTGATACATCACGGTGGTCATTGGGAGCGATCGACATATGTAGATGGGGACTCCTTTTTTGTCTACATCGACACGAGCAAAGTTAGTCGTGCAAACCTCGTGGGGGTTATCAGAGAGGGTTTGGGTGGTCCAAATGAGTCCGATTATAAATTATGGTACTTGACACACATGGCCAAGGGAAACAAAGTAAAAGTCCTATTACGGGGCGATACCGAGATACTTCGATTACTAGTAGAATACAAGGAGGATCCTGAGGTCTATGTTGAGAACGGCAGCTCCTCCACTCCCGAGGTTAATATGGGATGTAGCAGCTCGAGAGTAGAGCCCGACAACATAAATTATGACATGCCTTCCGAAGATTATCAATACGAGGAAGATGAGGAAGACGAGGAAGATGAGGAAGTGCATACATCCGGAGATGAAGATTGTTGTAAAGACTTGCTTGAGTCACTATCTGCGAAATTTCTTGATTGGGTTCGCCAACCGGCCCAAATGGATAGGATTATGAGTCGTCGGAACTTCTCATCCGACCATCAATCTGCGAGCGAGCATGAGCATCTACAATCAATGCGTAACTGGATCATTCCATTTCCGGACCCCGGTAGTGCCGAGACTTTGGGTTGGGTCGAGCAGTCTCCACCAGTTACCGGTCAGCTAGAGGGGGGTCCACCTTTCGTTCCAAGACAGAGTTGAGGATAACTGAAGGAATGTATCATTTGGAAAACATGGTACAGTGTATCACTGATCGTTCCGCCGATAAACGTATAGTGTTTGTCTGTAAGATGGGGCGAAAAAATTGTCAGTTTAGGTTGTGTGCTATTGAGGGTGCAACTATTTGGAGAATTACTAAGTTGACCTTGGAGCACAAATTGTCACCCGATTTGAAACTGTGGCCGCCGCACGATCGGTCACTTCTGAGGTTGCCGCCCATTATTTTTCTAAAAGATTGACCGGTGAGGGGGTCACTTTGAGGCTAAAGGAGATGATTGCAGAGATGTGTAGGGAGTACGGCATTGACATGCTATACAGTTTTGCTCTCCGGACGAGGAATATAGCGATAGAGAATACATATGGCGGCTTTGATGAGTCGTATCAGAGGCTCCCATCTTATCTGTATTTGTTAAAACAGCGTAATCCAGGGACAATTTATGATTTGCATACGACTCGTGAGGGAGTGTTTTGCCACATGTTCGTTGCACTCGGATAGAGTATTATAGCATTTGATACGTGCCTTCGACCGGTGATTATAGTTGATGGGACCCACCTAAAGGGAAGGAATAAAGGAACTCTATTTGCGGCCGTCACATTTGACGGGAACGAGCAATCCTCTTGCAGTTGGTCTCGGTCCGATAGAGAACGATGAGTCATGGACTTATTTTCTGTATAACCTGCGCAGATGCTACAATCCGATGGAAGATTTACTGATTGTGAGTGACCAACATAAGATCATTCAGAATGCTGTTCGAGTCGTCTATCCGAATGCATTCCACGGGTTGTGCTATCACCATCTTGCAAAAAATCTGACCTCCTACGGTGCGCATGCTATAGGACTATTTAGAACTGCTTCCTACACGCATCGTGAAGAAGTTTTTGAAAACTACTTTTCGAAACTACATATTGAAAGCCCTAATGGGGCTCACATGTGCCTTTCTGAAATTGGGCCAGAGAGGTTGGCTAGGTCGAAGTATCCGATACGACGCTATAACTTCTTGACATCCAATGCTGTTGAATGCTTTAATAATCGTATGTTGTGGGCGAGGCGTTTACCTGTTTGCTCGTTACTTGAGATATTTCGCCTAATTTTAGAGAATTGGTTTGATGAGAAGTGGGGAGAAGCTACATCAAGAGACCATGAGTTGACAATGCACACTTTTGAAAAGCTTTTAACTCGTGTGCTTGGCCCGACTCTTACCGTTCGAGCTACCACCCCACTTGTTTATAAAGTCGAAGAAAACAAAGTTTCTTATGAGGTCGACCTTCGAACCTGGACATGTTGTTGTCGTGAGTTTGATTTGGATCAGATTCCATGTCGTCATGCTGTTGCCGCTATAAGGTAATTGTTTTGCTCTAATGTGCACATCATTCAATGTTTTTGTCTATGCTGTCGTGTGCACACGCTCATGGTCGTGGGCATGCGGGTGCTGTCTGACGTTGTATCCTGCAACTTGCGGGTGCTGTATCCTATAGCTTGCGGGCGCTGTATCCTACAGCGTGCGGGCGCTGTATCCTACATCTGCTGAGTGCTGTCGGGGTACACGGTCGTGCCCACGATGGGACTAGCCATCGTGTGCCCACGGTCATGGCAGTATGCACACGACAGCAGCAGCCCATGACCGTGGGCAAGATGCACACGATCGTAACCCACGATGGGCACGATCGTGTGCTGCCATCGTGTGCAAAACAGGGTTGGTCTGGATTTATCCTACACCTCATCAGTATCAAAAATACATTATCCTACACCACATCCTTGACATAATTGCTTATTGTAACAGGCGCGTGACACGCTTTTAGTGTAACTATCGCAAGTGCACGATATCGTATCAAGTAGTAAAGTGGACTTTTTGAGTCCAGTTTATCGATCCCACAAGGAAGTTTGGTTATAATTTGAATGATACACTATTAGTCTATTTTTATAGATACTTAAGATTAGTGAAACACACAATTTAAAGAGTTTGGTTTAATTGTTGCAAAGTAAATGCAATAATAGTTCTAATATTTTAAGGAAATGAAAAGATTGCAATATTAATATATTGATTAATGATAAAATGAAATAGTTGGGATTACAAACTTAGTTCGTCATTAGTTATAAAAGATGTATTGGAGATCATAAGATGAATTTACTTATTATGTTGTGTAGATTCGATTTTCCTTAAAAAGACGGTTTCTCTTTCGAACTATAAAACGTCCCTTACATATTGAATCAATCCACTATATTTCTATGTTGATTGGCTTCAATACATAGCATTAGGATTTATGAAAATAACTCAAAGAATCATCTAAGGACTAGGGGTATATTTCTATCCCCGAGAACAACATAGAGTGAAGATCATTTGATCTAATCAAACATATTTTCTTTGAAACATATGAAGACCATAAATATCGTCATTTATTGGCCAAATAAATAAAGATTGTTCAAACAATGAAAATCACACACAATAATAAGTAATTCATAATAGATCTTTATACAAACATAAATAACATGACTAACCTTGTTTATAATCCCAACTAAAGATTACTTAGCCCATGAAGGGTTTATTATACATGTTACAAGCTTTGGTGGTCATTTTTAGTTGAATCAAGAGAAAGAATTGATCCTAACTCCCTTAGTAGATAAAGGAGATAGAAGCAATAAACTCTCTGAACAACATATACTATACCACACTTACAAAGATCACTCAAGAACACAAGTGTGTTCTTCACACAAAATGAAAAGTTTACAAAAAATGGAAAATTATAAGATGAATGGTGAATGATGAAGGATCTAAGGAGTCTATTTATACATCTAAAGTCATCTAATAGCTCCAAAACTCCAGCATTATTACATTATATCGGATCAATGCCAGCCATCCCCTCAATAATACACAAAAAGTATAAAAAATTAGACAAATCATAGCAATCAAGAGTTACTAGTAACATTCGGGAGTTACTACGTAATAAGGATGACTTACGGCCGTAACTCCCGAATGTTACGGCCGTAACTCGCTTCGTAAATTTGCTCACCGGATGCTTTGAAAGTTACGTTTTGCACAATTTCGGACTTTGCGTTTTTGCCCTGCATCTTCTTCGGATGATAACTTTTGATATATAACTCGATTTTGAATCCGAAAGACCGCCGAATTCGTCTCGGAAAGCCCTACAACATGAATATATCAAAATTCAATAAAGAGAATATTTATTAAACATGTTGTTTCTTGAGTAATTTAGTTATTTAATCCGATCATCATCCGATAAAAATAAAATTATTAAAACTAATAAATTAAAAGCAAAAAATGAGTAGACTAGCTCAATTATGGGTGAATTTTATCGATACAAACCATGGATAAGTGTACAAAACTGACACTTATCACACCCCCAAACTTGAATTCTTGCTAGTTCCGAGCAAGACTCTTTATTATTCACACTCCAAAAATAAAAATAAAAATCACTAAAATAAGAAAATTAATATACACATAAATTAAAATATAAAAAGAGAAAAGGAGATCAAAATGCCATTAATAAACAACAACCAGCTTTATACAGTAGATAGAAATGAATCAAGATTCAAAATAAATCTACTAATGTTTTTGAAGTTAAAACACGGTTTTTATTTTGTAATTCCAAAATGTAAGGTTTTCCCCAAAAGGTTGATTATTTCTTTCCCACTCGTGATACACACGACTCCTTTAATGGTTGCTCTCGATCACTCGTTTATTTTTCGACTCAATATGAAGAAGAATTTCATCAAGGCCATCAAATATTGTGATTTTCACAAAATTGAGTGTATTGAAATTCACCGCTAATTAATTCAAATCGCTCATAAACTACATCCCTTTTAGTGATAGCTTTCACACCGTTATTTGCTAACGTGTAGCTCTTTTCACTAACACAATTTCTATCTCATTTTTTTCGTAAAAAGGTGATAGCTTTCACACCGCTATTTGCTAACGTGTAGCTCTTTTCACCAATTTTTCGAGACGGCAGCTACGCACCAACAATGGTTAGTCCTTTATTTTTCGCAAAATTTAAGACTTCCAAAATTAGGCATTGTTTTGCTCAACACTTCTCCTTTTCGTCATTTATTTTTTTAGGTGATAGCTTTCACACCGTTATTTGCTAACGTGTAGCTCTTTTCACCAATGACTCCTTTTTTAGGGAATAGAATTTTTGCGTAAAATCATTTCTTAGTTTAAGCATGAAAAATCAAAAACTCCACAAATTAAGTAAATTTCAGTTCTATTTTTCATCAACCAACTGATTCTTCTTTTCTCAAGGTAACGAATGACTCGATTTTATATGATAATTATAAGGCTTGGAAAGAGAGATTAAGGCTCAAAAAATTTTGGAATATACAATTTTTTTACCGGTTAAAACGATTTTAGAAGCTTGTATATAGCTAATTTATTGATGTTATGGCCAGATCTAGAAATCTCATAAATCAAAGTACTATAAATATATATATATATATATATATATATATATAATAAAAAAAATTAAGGCAAATAACCAAATCAATCAAAACACACCAAAATTATCAAAACACACCAAAATTACAACACACCAAAATACTAAAACAAACCACCCCCAAACTTGAAAATAAAACTGTCCTCAGTTTTAAAAAATAAAAAGCAATGCAGAAAAGCGGAATACTCCCTGTTAAGAAAGTTGATATTTTAGCTAACGCCTTTTAGAATCTGCTAGAGAATAAATATACGAGGCACACAACAGAAGAAAATAAAATATACTCGGAAGTATAACACAATTTTTAAGATGCGCATCAAGAAAGTCCGAAGAGTCGCCTTACGCTGCCATCAAAGTTTTTATAAAAGCAAAACACGCAATAAAAATTACAGAAATACATAAATCGCGAATAGATGCGCGTCAAGAGATCAAGAAGAAACTCCTTAAGCTGCCACCATTTAGCACGATTATTACACACGACATAAAGTAAAAATACAAGAGGTCCGACATGGGTTATCAAAGGGAGAGGAATGAATCCACTTTTCGTTTTCTCACGGTAAAATCTTCTACCTGCATAATTTTAGCTAGAGCTGGATCTGGTTGAGGAACAAATTCATTGAGTTTTTTGATTAGTTCATCTGGTGTTGTTGCAACGACTATGATTCGTTTAGCACGCTCGGAAATAAAACCTTTTTCAGCAGAGTAGTTGATGAAAGACAGTAAACCATCAAAGAAACCATTGACATTAAGCACACCTATTGGTTTTTGATGAACATTTAGCTGGGCTCTGGTAACCACATGAAAAAGTTCCTCAAGGGTGCCAAAACCACCGGGAAGGGTGATAAAGGCGCCAAAATTATTTATCATGTGAGTTATGCGATCTTGCATATTTACAGATCTAAACTCATCTCCAATAGTTGACCCGGTGATTTTACTTTCAGCCAGAGGTTTTGGGATTACTCCCAACACTCTTACTCCTTCCATATAGGCAGAAGCAGCAGCTCGACCCATTAATCCTGGACTTCCTCCTCCGTAAACTACATGAATGCATTTTTCTCCTAAGGTGCGACCCAAGTTGTGGGCTGCTTCTGTAAAGCATGCCTCTTTTCCAGAACTAGCTCCACCAAAAATGCATATCGTGTTAAATTTTTTTGTTGAAGATGATGACTCCATTTTTGAAAAGAAAAATTTTAGAGAGAAACAGAGAAAAGTGCAAGTTTTAGGGATGATTGAAAGAAACCAGTAGAAAGTTTATTTATAGAAGAAAAAGAAGGTAAAAATTGTTTAACAAGTTTGTGATTGCGTTGATTTTGCTTCAACTACTCAATTAGAATAATGACTGCATTTATCGCGTATCACATTTTTTATTCAGAAAATCTCACCACACGACAAAAATAAAAGATACTTACGCGTATGTACAGTAGTTGTGATTGTGGCTCACATTTTCCTCTGATTTTACGTTCAGAAACGGCCTAAACGCCTTCTATGAGTCGGGGAGAAGCTTCCCATCCAATTTTCTTACAAATTGGCAAACAGGGTCTTTTAACGTCAGATTCCCAAGACGTTGTTCATATTCTGGTTTGAATTTATTCCACAAACATTGAATTCCGTAATATACAAGTCCACTAGGATGCGTGTCAAGAGAAACTTCGATATTATCTAAATTCTCCTTATTCAGACCATCATTAATGAACTGAATTTTATCTTCTCTGTTTGTAGATGGAATTCCTAAAGATCGACATTTTACATTACGCCCATCTAGCACATTTATAGCAAACAAACTAGCATCTTTGCTCGTCGTTTCTTGGCATATGAACTTTTTCCAAGCCCCGTAAAAATCTAGTCGGTGTTTCTGTGAATTCACCTTCTATTCTTACTTTGGCTTCGATAATGAATCTTATGTCAAAAGGTATGCTTTTATTCGTTAGCAACCTCATCCTTTCAAGCCTCGTCTTGTAAATTTTTAAAATTGCATTTTTGCTTAGAAAGGGGAATCTTTTTTCAATTTTATACAACGTTTCTTCCATGATAAAAAAAATAAAAAGACAAAAAAATAATCAAGAAAATATCTACAAATATCGCTTGTTGTGGAAATCAAAAATCCGACTTTAATAGTCACGAGTACCGTTATCCGCCACTTAACCGGACAAACACAATTGAGTACTAAGTTACAACGTCCGAGAAATTTGTACCTATAAAAATAGTTTACAATGTAAGATTTCAAATATAACTTATACTTCCTAACGGCGCCAAAACTTGACACGCTTTTAGAGTAACTATCGCAAGTGCACGATATCGTATCAAGTAGTAAAGTGGACTTATTGAGACCGGTTAATCGATCCCACAAGTAAGTGTGGTTATAATTTGAATGATACACTATTAGTCTATTTTTATAGATACTTAAGATTAGTGAAACACACAATTTAAAGAGTTTGGTTTAATTGTTGCAAAGTAAATGCAATAATAGTTCTAATATTTTAAGGAAATGAAAAGATTGCAATATTAATAGATTGATTAATGATAAAATGAAATAGTTGGGATTACAAACTTAGTTCGTCATTAGTTATAAAAGATGTATTGGAGATCATAAGATGAATTTACTTATTATGTTGTGTAGATTCGATTTTCCTTAAAAAGACGGTTTCTCTTTCGAACTATAAAACGTCCCTTACATATTGAATCAATCCACTATATTTCTATGTTGATTGGCTTCAATACATAGCATTAGGATTTATGAAAATAACTCAAAGAATCATCTAAGGACTAGGGGTATATTTCTATCCCCTAGAACAACTTAGAGTGAAGATCATTTGATCTAATCAAACATATTTTCTTTCGAAACATATGAAGACCATAAATATCGTCATTTATTGGCCAAATAAATAAAGATTGTTCAAACAATGAAAATCACACACAATAATAAGTAATTCATAATAGATCTTTATACAAACATAAATAACATGACTAACCTTGTTTATAATCCCAACGAAAGATTACTTAGCCCATGAAGGGTTTATTATACATGTTACAAGCTTTGGTGGTCATTTTTAGTTGAATCAAGAGAAAGAATTGATCCTAACTCCCTTAGTAGATAAAGGAGATAGAAGCAATAAACTCTCTGAACAACATATACTATACCACACTTACAAAGATCACTCAAGAACACAAGTGTGTTCTTCACACAAAATGAAAAGTTTACAAAAAATGGAAAATTATAAGATGAATGGTGAATGATGAAGGATCTAAGGGGTCTATTTATACACCTAAAGTCATCTAATAGCTCCAAAACTCCAGCATTATTACATTATATCGGATCAATGTCAGCCATCCCCTCAATAATACACAAAAAGTATAAAAAATTAGACAAATCATAGCAATCTGTCAAGAGTTACGGCCGTAACATTCAGGAGTTACGGCCGTAACAAGGATGACTTATGTCCGTAACTCCTGAATGTTACGGCCGTAACTGCTTCAGTAAATTTGCTCACCGGATGCTTTGAAAGTTACGTTTCAGCCCGAATTTCTCGGACTTTGCGTTTTTGCCCAGCATCTTCTTCTGATGATAACTTTTGATATATAACTCGATTTTGAATCCGGAAAGATCGCCGAATTGCCTCTGAAAGACCTACAACATGAATATATCAAAATTCAATAAAGAGAATATTTATTAAACATGTTGTTTCTTGAGTAATTCAGTTATTTAATCCGATCATCATCCGATAAAAATAAAATTATTAAAACTAATAAATTAAAAGCAAAAAACGAGTAGACTAGCTCAATTATGGGTGAATTTTATCGATACAAACCATGGATAAGTGTACAAAACTGACACTTATCAGTGCGCCGGCAATGGTTTGTCCGTGTATGATTTTGTTAGTCGTTATTTCAAGCAACAAGGCCTTAGAGAGACTTATAAGGAGCATATTAATACTATCCCACATCCTGATGAGTGGAATGTCCCACCGGAGATCTCATCTATCGTTTGCATACCTCCACAGGGGGTACGACAAGCCGGTCGACCAAGGATGTGTCGTGCACGGTCCGCTGCCCGCAGGTGGACGGCCTCAGGTGTGCGGTAGGTGTAAAGGAACCGACCACAATAGAAAATCTTGCAAAGCATTCATTCCCATAGGTGGTGTGGATTTGAATATCCCTGAAGAAACTCAAGGATGGATGAACAAACGAGGCAAAGGCGCCGGCAGAAGAAGAGGTGTAGCATTTGTCGTAATGATGACCATGACATAAGGGGATGCCCATACCATGAAACTTAAATTGCTTATGTATTTTTATATTTTGTGACTTACTAGCAACAATCATGTGCTGATATTTTGATCTTCGATGGACCATGTATTGATTCAGTATTCTGATTATTAGTTGAAATGCATAATTTTGTGTCTATTTCTTTATCTTTGAATTGAAATTTAAGTCAAACCTCAGTGATGTAAAGCAAATAAAGGCGATTATGGAGGCAAACATTAACCATAACAAAATAGCTCACTTTAAAGAGCAATAGTTTACACCAAAAGCATATAACTTTATAAAACAAAATTTCATCACCATCACACCAAAATATCTAATAATAACTTAAAAACCACAATCACTTGGATCCATTCTCCCCCATCTGCTGCTGTTTCTTTAGTCTTGTATCATCATCTCCATGAACTTCTTCTTCTAAAATAACTTCTTTACTTGTCTTCTCAGAAATCTCTAAATCATCATCATCATCACCATCTAGTATGTCGTCACGGCATAGAATAAAGTAGTAGTATATAAACAAATTGGACACCTTCACATAATCTCTTATGTCTCTACCAAAATCTCGAGCATTGAACCTTTTCCGCAGAACACTAACCTTAATATTTTTGCCATGGAGTATTCTGTCGAAAATACCGTCAGACTGAAGGAGATGGTCGTCTTGTGGATGGAAGGTGGAGTTTCCAAAATGCAGTCCAGTGATCATGGCAAAATCACGGGCCGTAAAACGAATGGTCCTCCCGCAAACCTGGAACCACGACTCATCCGGGGGGATTTGATCACCCTCCAATTGACGGGCAATCAAGTGATGTAGGGCAGTATTTGAACTCCCATTTCTCCTAACTTTAATCAAACGCCCCAGGACCCCCTCGGTCAAGCTCTCGATAGCTCGATCACCAACTGCGGAATTGCGGCCCATACTTTTTAGTGTCTCAATGATCTCTTTAAATACCGCCTCCCGTATGTAAAGATTCACTTGACGTGTAACAAAGCGCAATGTAGGTCTCTTCCATACGCAACCAGTCTGCAATATAGACATACAAATCATAAGAATATGACAGAATGCTTAAGAGAATGAAAAAAAAAATTCTGCATTGCACACGATGGCATGCACACGATCGATGACTGTCGTGTGAAGACCATCATGTGCAACACGACGGCTCACACGACGGACATCGATCGTGTTCAAGGCAGAAGCCTTTGATCTTCTTGCCCACGACGGCACACACGATCGACGACCGTCGTGTGTAAACCATCGTGCCCACGAAAGACCATCGTGCACACGATGGTGTCATCTTCTTCAGCACCATCGTGAGACGATGAACAACCGTCGTGGCACGATCGTGTGTGAATGAAAATACATTAACCGGTGGCTCATTGACGAATTCCTCTTCAGATGGAGTGTCACTAGCGTGTGAGGAACTTCTGGCGTCTTCAGATTCTCTGTGGTAGTCGGAGTTCGACATTTTCTGGCCGGTGAAAGGGTTTCACGACGGGAGAGTTTTTTTGCAGAGAGATACAGCGGAGAGTTTTTTTGCAGAAAGAAATATTGAGTTGTGGGACCGTTTAGATTATTGTTCTTTGCTTTTAATAATTTTCTATTTTTTTATGTTTTTTATCTTTTAGTGGTAGACTTTAAGGGTAATAAAGTCTTTTAACACATTTTGGTATTAAAAATTTATAGTTTTATGAATGGGGATATATAACTTATTACTTTATGATTTGGTACTAAAAAAGAGAGATCCCTTAATTAATTCCGTAATCAAATTCCTGAAGAAATTTATCTTCTCATGGCTGCCTGCCTAGCCGAAGCCATCAAAGAAGGACGGCTTGATATTCCTTTACGAAAGCTAAATTTAACTGGATTACTAAATACCGCCCTAAATTACTAGACACCGCCCTATAATATTACCATTTTGCCCTTAATTCATATTAAGCAGATCTGTAATCCTAATTTCTTAATACTTTTCTCTCTCGACCTATCGTAAAGACCCTACTACCATACAGCTCGCACCGCCGCCACACCACGCCGCAAATGCGTCCCGCCACCACACCGCCACCGTCCGCCGCCATGACCGGAAAAGGAAAAGCTCCGGTAACTAATTTTTTTCGTTTTACTGGTTCGTTGACCGCGGCCGCCGTGTCGGAGTGCACGACAGAGGCCGCGGCCGTTATTTTGTTACAGGCGTCCGACGATGACGCCTGGCCATGGCACAGGCGTCCGCCGATTCCGCCTATCCATGGCGCAGCGCCTGTATGACGCGCAGCCAGTGGTATAGACGCCCAAGTCGGACGTCCAAACAGGTACAAAGCGCCCGTGACGGACGCCTAGCCACTGGAGTAGGCGTCCGTGACGGACGCTTGAACCATGGTCGTGGCGCCTGCATCGCCGCTCGCTTGTTCAGCGCCCGGCCGGACGCCTGGGCCATTTTTTCGGGAAAAAAAAATAAAATTTTCAATTAATAATTAATAATGTGTATTGTTTGTATGATTATTACTTATTAATTGTATTGTTTGCTAAATGCAGATGAGAGGAGGAGCGAACAAATCTATGCCGCTAGTCACAGAGTTGATGGGTTCTGGAACGCGTCACACCAGAGCTCGTGGTGTTGATGCTTCCGTTCGTAGACAGCGGGAGGCAGAGCGTAGGGGATTCGAGGACGTACCTTACACTGATTTTGGTACTGAGGATTCGAGCGAGTATTATTCGCACGATGACAACGATCAGGAGGGTGGTGATGATTCTTCTTCCTTTTCGTGCCGGGTTCGGAAGGGGAGAGGTTTGTCACTTCTAGGTCTACCAGTAGTAAACGACGTAGGGCAGAGGATGACACATCTTGGATGGTTACTGAGGAGATGCCTGGTGGCCCTATCGACGGCAGCGTTATCCCGAGTTTCGGTGGGCATGTCGCCGCGCATATCTGGACTGGAGATATGAGAGGTTTGCTGAAGTGTCACACCAGATCGCCGCTTGTCGAGCTTGAGCCGCGGCGCCGGTGATGTCACCCTCTTTAGTGAGTCGGATCGCTGACCGGGGTATCCCACCCGACGGATGCCATGTTCGCATATTGACTCCGCTGATTTCTCGCTCGTTGAGCGGTGGCACCCGATACGAACTCTTTTCACATGCCGTTCGGAGAGATGACCATCATGTTACATGATGTGTGGCGATCCTTCGCATTCCCGTCGAGGGGCGATTGGTTGATGCCGATAGCACATCTACACGCTTGCGGTGGATGTGATGGAGGTTCTTGGAGTATCGCGGTTGGAGCTACCGAGTACTCACCGGGGGTGGCGGCGTACTTATGGACTTGATTTTCGTGTCATGCCGCGATGGAGGTCGAGTGGAGGGCACCTGTGCCGTAGCTCGATGTGGTTGTTATTCGATCCACCTTGTTTGTTGACAAGAGTGGTAACCGGATTAGCCGCCCCGCATATCGAGGTGAGGGACGGTATGGATACGATCGGTCAGTATTCATGGGGTTCGGCCGCATTGGCTTTCATGTACCGTCAGCTCGGTATCGCTAGTCGCGGCAACTCCATGGGTATTTGTGGATGTCTTACCCTCGTTCAGGCTTGGATTTATCAGTATTTTCCCTGCTTTCGACCTCATCGAGAGCGTATGATTGTTGACTCCACGCAGCCTCGAGCTTCTACATGGAGTGTCCAGCCCGAGGGTAAGGACGAGCACCGACTCCAGTCTTTGCGTCGCCGCATTGATCAGTTGACAGCCGCAGAGGTATAACGATTCCTTCTAATAATATCACAATTCATTTAAAAATAACTTGTATAATTTGTTGATTACATGTACGCAGATACAGTGGTTGCCTTATGGCCCTGATCCGGTGAGGGATGTCCCGAGGACCACATTCATTGGATGGCTACGATATCGGGATATTATCGAGCCATACATGCCTGGTCGGGCATTACGGCAGCTCGGTTATGTGCAGACCATCCCTTTCCCGATCACCAGACCGGAGAAAGCGGTTCGGGCATGGTCGAGCAGATTGTACCGAGTTGACTATCCCATTCGGATGTGATCTGATGCTTGGATGATGTTTCCGGGCGCATACATGCTTCCTCTCGCTGACTATCAGGCTGCTACTCATGATCAGGCTGCATGCGCCGATGATTACATTGAGTGGTATTATCGGTAGACCTGTCAAAATAGGCCCAGACCCGCGAGTTAGCCCAGCACGCCCGTTTTTGGGCGGGCATCGGGCTTCAGTTTTTAGACCCAACAAAAATCGGGTCTTTTTGACCCGCCCAAGATTTGGCCCGGCCCAAGATGGCCCAGCCCGCGGGCGCCCGGCCCAGCCCAGCAATAAAACTAGGTTAACATTTAATTCAACATCCGCCGTCTCTGGACTTCTCATTTCATTTCTCCCTCTCCCACCCCCGTCCCCGTCTTTTTTCCCCCTTCCCCTTGCCGTTTCCATCTCTCCTTCTGTTTCATCTCACTTTCATCTGGGCGGCCATCGACTTTTTGCATCGGATTCAAACCGCCGCCGCCATCAGTACCAACTCCTCATCTCTCAGACTCTCAGATTCAGATCAGCACGTCGGCCATCGACTTTTTCGCGTCAGATTCAGACCGCCGCCGCCATCAGTCCCGACTCCTGAGCAACATCCACCACGCCATCCGTTCCGACTACTCCACTCATGGTGAATTTTTTTTTCTTATGCATGATTAAAGTTAGAAAGAAATCAAGAACCCCCCTTTATTGTGAAACCTTTTCTTCCTCCCTTAGCAGATGACTATATTGATTTAGATTTAGGGATTTAATTTTGTAATTTATTTTCTTGGATTGTTTTCATTGTGATTTTGCATTAAGATATTTAACCTTCAAGGGAAGATAATCTCAATAGAAAAATGTATAGGAAGTTCTAGATTTTTTTTTTCTGTTTGGAGTGATCTTGCGTACTTTTCTTTTTTTTGCTTTTGTTCTATTTGGTTTTATCTGTTAGTTGTTTAAGAAATCAAATTATAATATACAGAAATCAAAACGTTCTCGGAAGATCTCGCTAGTGATAGGTTTTTATTTATAATTATGTGAATCAAAATGAGCCTTGTTTCATGGAAAGTAGATTACACATATCTAGAATAGAGACCGTTTAGTTGGGAATGGAATTATTTTTGGTTTGAAGTGTTTTTTATTTCTTCGTCTCCGGGTTTTTTATTTCTCCGAGTGTTGATCATACATACTTGCAAGTTGGGCTGGAGCATGGATATGTTGGGAGTTGGGATATTATATTTTTGGAATGATTATTTGTCTACTTGCATAAGCTTTCAGAAAAAAAAAAAAAGCTGGATAATGTGCTAGAGGCCCGCGGGCCGGGTTACGCCCGCCCAGGGCGGGCCACGGGCTGCAATAGTCCAGCCTAAAAATTTCTGGGCCTTTTTAGCCCATCCCAAGAAAAGCCCGCCCGTCAATAGCCCAGCCCGTTTGGGCTTGGCCCGCCCATTTGCCAGGTCTAATTATCGGTATTCGCACCCTCAACTACTGAACGACGGTGCAGCATCTGGATCAGTGATCCCTTCTCGTTCCAGCAGCGATTACGTATGTTCTTTAACTTTGCACTTTGTTTGATTTCATCATACATTACTCATTGTATTATATTGTCTATATTTTTTACAGTGGGTGAGTCGATTGGCCGATATTACCCATCACTGTATCAGACACCTTCCCCCAGACCAGGCGGAAGAAGCGACGACGATGCTTGAGGAGTACATGAGGGATTGGCATTTGGCCAACTGATTTTGTATTTCGTATTTTGTTTGTTTTGTGTAAGACGGTATTTTGATTGGCACTTTCGTTTTTTTTTTTGTATTTTGTATATTGATTGGCACTTTCGTTTTGCATTTGGCACTGTACTTTTGTTTGTTTTTTTCTCTTCTGCTTACAAAATCGAAAATTTTTCTGTCAACTATCACGATGAACAAAAAAGAAAATCAACTATCAACTATAAAGATCAACAAAAACGAAAATTTTAATAATTAAGGAACATACAACAAATTCATTTTTACATCATACCGACTAATCTATTCCATTTTTCTGTCCTGCTCGTATACAAATTCTCCCAGCCACCAACACTACTATCATGGAATCTAAACCAGTTAGTCACTATGGGCGGTACAGGAAAATTAGGCATTAAATCTAGACGAATAAAATGAGTGATTGTGCATACCCTTACTCCCAGAGATCGGTCTGATTATCCAACCACTCAAGTCATGCAATTGTTCGGCCTTTATCTGAAATGTACACTTGCATGCTTTCGTCTTTGTGTCCTTTCGAACAGCGACATCCAAATCTCTTAATACCCCTCTGCACTGCTCACCACTTACATCTCAATAGCTTTATCTTTCCTTTATTCTGTATTTATTTAAATGATCAACTCGAAACCAATTTGAAGAGCAATTTTTTCGCCCAACCAATCGCATCACAATCACTAGCGAATATTTCGTCATTAACGAAATAACCACTATAATCAACGCCGTCACCTTCAAATTCTTCCAATATAACCTGAAATTTTTAATTGACAGAATGTTAATAATAATACCAATAATATTATTTTTAAAATTTAAAATCATGCGAGGCTGCGCTTGACGCTGCCACGGCTACAAGCGTCAATCGGACGCCTAGCCATGGCACAGGCGTCTGAATCGGACGTCCAGACCATGGTTCAGGCGCCTGGTAGACTTTAAGGGTAATAAAGTCTTTTAACACATTTTGGTATAAAAAATTTATAGTTTTATGAATGGGGATATATAACTTATTACTTTATGATTTGGTACTAAAAAAGAGAGATCCCTTAATTAATTCCGTAATCAAATTCCTGAAGAAATTTATCTTCTCATGGCTGGCTGCCTAGCCGAAGCCATCAAAGAAAGACGGCTTGATATTCCTTTACGCAAGCTAAATTTAAACCGAATGAAAAGCTATCACCTGCCAATTCCTTTAGCAAAAATTAGACTCGGGCGGGATTCTTTCTTAATTATGGATTTTATTAACCTTAGAAGTTTTCGATTTTACCTCCGATGTAGTAATTGTTCTTTTAACTAAAATTTCATGGATATCCACTTTTCTTGTAATCCTTGTCCTCTTTATCTCTCTTCATTATGTATTATTTCACATGCATGTTCCTTTTGGGTCAGTCAGGGGCTATGACATTTGATGTTCTTATACTTGCAGGGGTTGTGAATTTATTGTTGATTATGTATTAGTATTTTAGACTATAGGGATAAAATAGTATATATATATATATATTTACTATTTTTAAATAATGGGGGTTGTGAGGAGAAATTTGAGGGCTGCATTTAGAATCACCCATTTCAAAATACGTTTTACATGTCCTATTCTGGTAAATATGCTGCAGCCCAAAATTTACAAATAGTGTACTTAACCCTTATTTTATTCTCCAAAGTTTCTAGTATTAATTAAAAAATAATTAAAAATATGCAATTTTATGTTTGATATAGCCAGCCCAGCCCTCAAACATTAAGATTAAATAAAATTATAAGAATCTCATAGCTCCTAAACACAACACAGCAATCTGAATTACCATGGCCTGGCCCCACTGAAACCTCAAACACATAAATCTGAAATGAAACTAAAAAAATAAAAATAAAAATGAGAACTCCACAAGACAACCTTCTAGGTTTCAACCCCAAATAGTGAAGCTCGTAGAAATTTGGTCTGTTGTTTGTCTATGGAATACAAGGAAAATGCTCCCATCAACGCCATCAAAATGCTATTGATTTGTTTTATCAAAAACTAAACCTCTCTCTTCTTGTCTCATTTTCTTCTCTTCTTGTCTCCTTTTCAGCAATTGCTCAGCCTGCTGCCTTTTCCTTTCCATCTTGGCCAAGTATGGCTACGGAAAAAAAAAAAAAAAAAAAAAGAGAGCGGAGACTTAAAAAAATTAATAATTATTTAATAATTAAAACAGAGAGAGAGAAGAGTAATAAATGTACCGTTTTCCAACCATATGGATCCCAGGTATAACATATTCCCGAACATATATTCCAAAGTAGAACGCTAGTTTTGCTTTTATCACCACTTTCATGAGTAATCTCATCACCAAGGAACCACATGTGTTTTTTACACATTTCTGTAGGGCTTATAGGACGCAAATGCACAAGCTCTCCATGGCCCTCTCTTTCCATATTATAAACCTTTTGATGCTTGAAAATATGAAGTGCAACTTCAAAAGCCCTCATATATTGAGGTAAGCTATATCTCTCAGGTAATTTAGGTTTTAGGTGCTTCATCACATCTTCATAGTACCAGCCCAACCTCATTTTCTCGATGGTCAACCTGAACTGCTCATTATCTAACACCCCAGGTACGTAGTCACAACCCCGTAACAAACATAGCTGCAGAATCTGCTCATTATTTAATTTCTGCAGATATTGACTTCTTGTCTTCTCTAGACTAAAATCCATGCATTTCCAGTTCTCCATGTTTAAATAAAATAGTACCTAAAAATAATAAAAGTAAAATAATTCAATGGAGATGACAGGAGGCATATTGATGGAGAAACCATTAATGCTTGTTTATAATTATAAAGTCAGTGCGTTATGCAATTCTTATTGTTTTTGTTTTGATTTATATATGTCTACTTTTACGCTATGTGCGATTCTCTTAGAAATGGATCATCTTTCATCAGAGTGTTAGGAGCTTTTCTATTGCATTTTATCAATTTCCTCACATGGTTATCGGGTTATGCTTTAATGTACTTTCCACTGGACGCTTTAATCCAATTACTCATGTTCAATGAACATCTTTTTTCACTTCTAAGGTAAGAGCTCCCAGATCCCACACTTCCTACTCGAAGAATATATGCAGGCCGTAATTTGCACACAGTCGGAGGAGATTAGCTGTTGTAGCACTATAGCAGTTGCTAGAATGGTTGCGAAGGCTCGTAATTGTGTAATAGGTGGAGAGGTTAGGTACTACATTGGTGTCACTTACGAGTCTACTAGCTGGGTACTTGCGGTTAATGTTTCTGCAACATCCGATACATGTTCATCCGATCATATATATCATTTAAATGGGGTCTGTTAGGAGACCTACGTGGGACAACACCCTTGGTGACTAAGAAAGTGTTTCTGCCTGTGCACTGCATACCCTAAGTACGTACCAAAGCATAAAAGCTTGTTTCGGTGTCCTTAAATACTTGGTTGCTAGATCTTAAAATTATTGTATCACAAAAGGTTACTTAAGTTCCTTGTGGCTGAGTAGGTGGAACAACTCTCATTTCTGTTTCCAACTTGGCCTATAAATTTACTATACATTCAACATCTTCAGTGTAGGGGGCAACTATGAAAGTCTTTGGGAGAATGTTCTTAAAAAGTACAGAAATAATAATGAATATAAGGTTTGGATTATTAGTGCTTGAGCTATAAATTACCATTAAAGGAATTAAACTAATGAATAAGTTGAAGGAAAAATACACAAGATGCTACTTTTAACTTTAATTGTTCAAATGATCTCATAGGTGTTATTGCAAACATCTGAAAATGGTGGTTTAACTCTGATGTGTTTTTTCAGCTTCCCATGCTTAGCATGTTATGCGTGCGCTGTATTATATTGCAACAACTAGCCTCCCCTAACCCCCATATTTGGTGTCAAATGTAACACCTATATCATTATTTCTATTTATCAGTGTCTTCCTTTGCATTTTCTGCCTATTATTATCATTTGAAGTCCTAGTGTCCATTGCTTATTTGTCTGTATCTATTAATCATTAATTTATTCATGCTGTTGTGTTCAGCCTCTGATATATTATTTGTTTATTTATGAGATTAATTTTTTCTGCCAGCTCCGAAAGTTGTTTCTAAAACAGCTGGGGGTTTTTTAGATGAGTTGCGAAACAAGGGAATGAAAGCTCTTAAATTACAAAGTTATTATTCTAGGTGAAGTGCACGAAATGTTCTTGTTTGCATAAAGCAGTTGGAAGCGGGGACTTAAAGGTTGGCAATCTTTTGACTTAATCTTCACTAGTTTTTGTCCATACTCATACAGCTCTGAGCAACATGCTAGTGCACTATGATATGGTTGGTTCTACTTGATAATGCAAGAGGGTTGCAGGCAAAAGGTGTTGTCACATGCTTAAATACCTAAGAGAGATGAAGAGATGAACGAGATAGAAAATATATCATATGCTAATATCAGGTTCATTTTACTATGAATAAAATACACAAAATTCGTACGTACTCGGGGACAGCAGTATGCTATGAAATCTGAATCTTTTGTAATGACAACGTTGAACCTACCAGTCTCGAAAAGGTATACCAACTGCGCGTCCGCCTCGTACGGGGCAACCAAATATGAACCAATCCCCCACACTTCTTGCAATTCCTATTATTATAGTTGTAGTATTAAGTATTGTACTATAGTTGACAAAACTAGTAAAGTACTTTGAAAAACATAAAAATAAATGTCAAATATGATATCAGGCATCGTGCGGCCGCCCACGGTACTGAATTTATTCAAGTAATTGATTGAAAATTAACATTTTAATCATCGCTTTCAATTTAATAATTTTACAACATTTTATACTTCACGTTTATTATTTGAACGCACGCTTTCTAATCCCTTCAAAATGATCCTTTTCAAAAGCTTTCTAGTGCTCGATAGCTAACGAATGACTAACGAGGTTAGCTGAGATTTGAATTTTGTTTCAACTATTCATTTTCTATCATAAGTTTGAATTCACTACAAGAAGCTTGAATTTTACCCACAGATAAATAGCCACACAGAAAATGTGTAGGTACTTTTGCGACACATAATGTAAATAAGTGTGGTTAATGAATTTTTGATAATTTTTTTTAAAAGCTATTAACTTCCCTTTTATCTTATAATTTTGCGTCATTGAATTGTTTTACCATTTGGTGACGTGGACCTATTTTTGCTACACTTGAGTATAAATGTGAAAATGTGTAGATAAAAATTAGTTAAAGTGACATGGCAAATAAATAAATATGAATATTTTAATTAAGTTGGAGCCAAAGTCTGAAATTAAAATTAGGTCTAAAATATTTTCGTTCCCCGCGCTAACAGCAGTTACTCTATTCTTTAAAAATTTCACGTGAGCGCCAGAATACTCATAGTTCTCCTTCAAATTTTATATAATCCAAGACCTAAAGATATTCATAGTATTCTGTTTCGTTGTATTCAAAATTACTAAATTTTAAATTCAAGTTTGGTGCTCAATTTTTTGGTTTGGTTCTCAATTTCAGGTTTGCAGCTGAACAATACCGAAAATATTCTCCATTTAATCTCGAGGTTGCACCAATGAAGATATTTAATTTGAATGTTCGATCCAATATCATATCAGGAATCACAACTTCAGGTTTGCTTCTCAATCTTTTGGATCTCGTAGCGGTCATGATTTTTCTATCTGTTCGGTAGGTTGTAGATTTTCCAATATTATATTGCTCACGCTCTTCTGCTCTTGATGAAGATAAGTGTCAAATTTTAGTTGTGCTAGAGTTTTTCGAAATCGAGAGTGAGAGAGGTTGGATATATTAGAAGAGAATATAGAGAAGGTGATTAATTGTGATAAGATTATTGTTAATATTACAGGTCATTTTAATTTGTTTTGGTGGGGATTATGATTTCTTATACATTGTTCTTGCAGGTTATCTGTGGATGGCCGTTCTTCCACAATTTTTGCAGTTTGAGAATATCTAATATGGTATTTTCTTTGTTTTTTGAAGGTAATATTATAAAATTATGACTTCTTATTTCTATCTCACCCCATGTTATGCGTTTATTGCACATATTTGTTATTATATGTGAAGTGGATGGCATTTCCTCTTCACTTCAGTAGTTGATGCCAATTTGTGTGAGGATTATTTTGGTGTGTGATTTTGTATAGCTTTATTCTATATAGAGGTTGTGTTCAAAATGAAGAGAAAGTAAGTTATACTTGCTTCTTTATCTACACATACAATTATACGTGGGTAAAACTCTCTCTCTACTGAAAAATAACCACACACGTTAACACTTAGGTTATGCGTATGTAAAAACTTATACTCACACATAACCATATTTTTACTGGCACATCCATGTGTGGGTAAACACACCATTTTCTTGTAGTGATTCTACATATACCATTTCTCATTCTTTTTCATAAAAACAATTTAATTTAAATTAAACTTACCTTGAGTGAACGTTTCTGGTCTTCGAGCGCTGATCGTAATCAGACCAGCGGCCAAGAAAGGTACCGTCAAACACAAATATTGCCGTCGCCACGTGCGAATCACGCAGACGCTGTGCTTTCTTCATGAAGTACTCCACCAACCTGAAAAACGAAATTGATTAATAAAAAATAGTAATTAGTATATTAAAACAACAAATTTAACTTACTTTCGCCCATCATATTCGAGACTTTTGCTTCTTCAAGATAATCAAACATCCAAATGGACGCGTCAATTCCCGCCCTCATCCTCTTTCTGTCCTCGGGTTCGATATATGTGAGATTGTGCTTGAACATTTCGAATATGTTGGATATACCCATCTAAAATAAGGAAAATGAGCTAGACGTCAAATTTGGGACCTAAGAAACGGGGGAGGATTCCCTGCTGTGTGCCTTTCCACAGCAGAAGGGGGTGCTGTGGTGTAAAAACGCCGCTGTTTCATATGATTTTCTCCTTTCTTTTGCTTAATTTTTTTTTTTCTGGTTTCGATAGTTTTATTTTATATTTTCTCTTTTCCATATAATTATTACTAAAAAATGATAAATATGACAAAAATCAAATAAAGTAAAAATCCAAAATTTAAATATAGAAGAGAGGAAGGAAAATGTTTACTAATAAAAAAAAAAAATGTTTATAGTATCTGAAAAGAAAAATATGAAATTAATTATCAAAATTCGAAAAAAATAAAATTAAAAGAAAAGAAAGGAGAAAGAAAAAAAAATCAGATTGCTACATAATTAAATGAAACGGCGGCATTTTACACCACAGCACCCCCTGCTGGGATCCCCCCTAAGAAACAGGTGGTGTTATTTCAAAAAAAAAAAGAAAAAGAAAAAAGAAGAAGAGAGATCTTGCCGGCTAGTGTTACCTCGTTGTTGCCTGCACGAAGGAGAAGCTCCTAATTGGCAGCTACCCAGCTACTGTTTAAAAAAAGAGAAAAGACGTTAAACATGTATGAATTATTATTTCAAGAGAGAGAAAGAGAAGCTTGGGAAAGTATGCCCTAGGTGGCGTGGTGTTACCTCAATGAGTTGAAATCGGTTTCCGGTTTGCATTTTGATATCTAACTAATTTGAACCGCCGCGCAAGTCTCATGAATCATGACGATGAAACTAGTGGGGCTAATTGAGTTTTCGCTTCAACTGCTGATGTTCCTTCATCCTGCTTAATTCATGAGGCTTGCATTTGATATATAGTATTCTCTATTTTTTTTTTTTAATTTTTATGATTTATTTACATATTTTCTCTGTTGTAGATTAATGACTTCATACAGCTCTGGGGTCGTTTTGCATGAATACGGAAGTACAGGGACCTAAATGCAATTCTGGGAGTTAGTTTAACTAATGTGAGTAATGTCCAGCTCGGCGGATTCGAGGCGTCCATGTGTGCGGTGCTGATGGTTTCTGAGTTATATCTGTTGCTAAACGGTTTTCTCATCAAATGTAATGTGCTCCCATTAAACAAGGTGCAAATCGCATGTAGCGCATCCTCGGATGCACTACACGCGATCATGCTTAACGTTGCAGATCACGACTAGATGGGCGATCGATCTACACCGTCCATACACGCCACGTGTAGTGCATCCGGCAGAGGATGCACTACATGAGGGTGTACCATGGACCCAACCATTAAACAAGCACGGGAATTAAGGAAGAAGGAAAAAGACAAAAAATTGAAATTTTGAAGGGTTAATTATTACCATTTTAGGAAACAGACAAATGCTGAGGGATAAAGGTCCCGTCGATAAACTTGAGATCACTCTGTTGGTGGTTACCACTGGCAACGTCGTTGCAAAGTACGGATAACTCAATCTGTATTTTTTATCATCCTTCAACATTAGTACTCTTCTTTTAATTTGATCCTTACTAACCAAGTAATAATCATAATTCGAAAGTACCAATATCAATCAAAGAGTTGTTGTCCAAAGTAATATCCCAGTCGATGCTTTTGGTTGTCCATGACAGCGGCGTCCATCACGGTAGTGTTAACCATTAGCCACACATCAAAAGTTTTGAGACTCGTAGAAAAATGAAGAAAAGGGGGCTTTTCGCGGACATGAATCAAGTTCTGATACTCAATGAACTTTTGAAACAGATTCATTCACTGTTTAATACTTCTCATATGTCGCTAAAAGTGCTTGGAAGAGATGCTATAATGCAGTTTCTACTTTCTAACGACGCCCACCTAGCGTTAATACTCCTTCAATCCTAAGAAAATAACTAAAAGCAAACTCAATCATTTTGGGTTACTTAACATCACTTAGGCCAATAGCATACACTGATGCAGATACTGAAGAAGTGAACATTGTCTCGACAATGTGAAGCACGAAATTCTGTTGACTGTGTGTGTGCTTGGTGGGATGATCCATGGGGTCAGCAATTTCAACAATCAAATGTTGAGGAGAAAAAAAGTACTAATATTCACTGGATTTTATGATATGTTTCTATTGAGTTTAAATGTGTTCTATATAAAATTTAAGGATATTATAGAAAGTTCATTAATATGCAAATTTTGAAATTTAATTAATAAAAAATTTAAATACTACGGTATTATTTTTAGTAAAAGTACAACATTTAAATTGTAGCATAAAAATTTCGACATTCATGATCGATTTTATCATAATCTAATAGATAAGATTATTGTACCTGTACATGGTTTCTTTTGTTGAATAATTCAAAAGTTAATTAAATAAAATAATGCGATTTTATAACAAGATTGACTAAGAGGATTTTCAAAAGATAAAAAGATGTTCAGTTTACCACTGAAACAAGTAAAAATGAGGCAGTCAATACAAGCATTTTACTAAGAAATCGATGAAATTATGAAGTGACTTTACAACACTTTCAAAAAAATTATTCAAACCCCAAGTTAAGAAAGAGACAATAACAGCCAAATGATCTCTCAAGCTGAAGAAGTGAATATTGTCTCGACAATGTGAAGCACGAAATTCTGTTGACTGTGTGCTTGGTGGGATGATCCATGGGGTCAGCAATTTCAACGATTAGATGTTGAGGAGAAAAAAAGTACTAATATTCACAGGATTTTATGATATGTTTCTATTGAGTTTAAATGTGTTAATGATATAATGATTTAATTATATAAAATTTAAGGATATTATAGAAAGTTCATTAATATGCAAATTTTAAAATTTAATTAATAAATTTTTTAAAAATGCCACGACATTATTTTTAGTAAAAGTCCAACATTTGAATTGTAGGCATAATAATTTTGACATTCATGATCGATTTTATCGTAAGCTAATGGATAAGATTATTGTACATGTACATGGTTTCTTTTGTTGAAGAATTCAAAAGTTAATTAATTAAAAAAATAATACGATTTTGTAACAAGATTGACTAAGAGGATTTTCAAAAGATAAAAAGATGTTCAGTTTACCACTGAAACAAACAAAAAATGAGGCAGTCAATACAAGAATTTTACTACGAAGTCAATGAAATTATGAAGTGACTTTACAACACTTTTAAAAAAATCATCCAAACCCCAAATAAAGAAAGAGACCATAACAGCCTTCCTCGACAAACTAGTCCCAACATCCATCGCTATTCCTTCCCACATCCATTCTGGAATGGTCAATGGCTGTAACTTCCCATAAGGTCGTTGGTGTAGTGCTTTCACTTGCTGACAGTCCAAACATCACTCGACAAATAAAGCTACATCCCGTTTCATACAGTCCCACCAGAAATTTCTCTTCAGGTCTTGGTATATCTTGGTACTTCCTGGGTGAGTGGTGTAGGGAGTATCATGAGCTTTACTCATAATTTCATTCTTTAACTCCTCATCATGTGGAACACATATTCTCTCTTCGAACATAATTGCGTTATCCGTCGCTTCGCGGTAACTTCCTGGGTTATCGGATCTAATTCTCATATGTAGTTTCTCAAATGCTTCATCTCTCCCCTGCACATTCATTATCCATCCTCTCAGATCTGGTGTCGTCACTAATGTCGTGACACGGACCATTATTGTTTTTGGTGGATGAACCACCTCTAAACTCATTCCTTCAAAATCTTGGATTAGTTCCCCTTCTGCGGTAAGTAGGTATCCCAATTGTGGTGGAGTCTTATGACTCAAGGCATCTCCTACCACATTAGCCTTTCCGGGGTGATAGTTAATACCACAATCATAATCCTTTACCAATTCGAGCCATCTCCTTTGTCTCATATTCAAGTACTTCTGCTCGAAAAAGTACTTTAAACTGTTGTGATCAGTAAAAATTTCACACCTCACTCTATAAAGGTGATGTCTCCATAGCTTTAATGAGTGCATAACTGTGGCTAGTTCCAAATCATGTGTGGGATAATTCACCTCATGCGGCCTAAGTTTTCTTTACGCGTAAGCTATCACTTTACCATCTTGCATCAATACACAACTGGCCCATTCTTAGAAGCATCAGTGTAAACCACATACTCCTTGTTCGCTTCTGGTACTGCTAAAACTGGCGCAGTAGTCAATCTTCTCTTGAGTTCCTGAAAACTCACATCACATTCATCCGTACATAAATACTTAATTTCTTTCCGCAACAGTTGTGTCATTGGTCCAGCAATCTTGGAAAATCCTTCGATGAACCTTCGGTAGTACCCGGCTAGACCCAAGAAACTCCTAATCTCATTAGGGTTGGTTGGTGACTTCCAATCACGTACTGCTTCCACTTTAGTTGGGTCCACCTTAATACCATCTGCTGACACAATGTGCCCAAGAAACATTACTTCTTTTAACCAAAATCACATACTGGATTTGGCAAAGGGTTTCTCAGTGCTCAGTGTTTCCAACACTATCCTGAGATGTTCTTCATGCTCTTTCTCGCTTCTAGAGTAAATGAGAATGTCGTCTATGAACACCAAGACAAACTTGTCCAAGTATGGGTGGCACACTCTATTCATAAGATCCATGAATATTGTGGGAGCATTAGTCAATCCAAATGGCATGACTATAAACTCATAGTGTTCATATCTTGTTCAGAATGCTGTCTTGGGTACATCTTCCAGTCGAATCAGCAACTGGTGATACCCAGGCCTAAGGTCTATCTTAGAAAACACAGTTGTTCCCTTGAGTTGACCAAACAAATCCTCTATCCTTGGTAGATGATACTTGTTCTTGAGTGTTAGCTTGTTCAGCTACCTGTAATCTGTAACACCCCAAGTTATTCAGGGTATATTACAGCGCCCCGCCATGAGACCCACAAGGCTATTTATACACGGAACTATGAACTTTGACCGAGAAGGTCTAAGTACAATGAAATGGAAGACAATAAAAATGGTATTCAAAACCATATCCAATACATCCGAATACAGCACATCACAAACGAATACCACGGCAACACAGGCCGAAACATCAAGGAAACCGAAAACAGTACTCGGGTATTAAAAAACCATTCATGTACAACAACACTGAATGGAAGAAATACAAAACATAACCAGAGACAAGACACAACATCACACTTTCCCATCATCTTCATGCCGACCCGGTACATGCCTATCCGCTCTCCTGGATCCTAAAATACATGAAAGGTATTTCCCCCATAAAGAGGTTAGCCGTCGAATAACTAGTACAAGTATATCGAATATGAAACACAATACTCCTCGACAATAAAGTAAATGTAATCATCATCTCATCAACTCAAGACTAGTATTCCGGAATAACTAAATCTCATAGCATCACATTCAATACATGCAATATTAACCGCGGAACCGCACTAGAGGCTACGCAACCCTTAGAGAATCTGTCAGCCGTCCCAGAGTGGTTAACCCAAAATATCCGTGGAACTGCACCAGAGGCCACGGAACCCTTAGAGGACCTGTCAGCCCGTCCCAGAGTGGATATAAACCATTATACAATTCATATATCTTACTTTCAAAGTCGAGAACGTACAATCATAAACATATACTTGCCTTTGAGACATCGAGAATCGGAAGAAAAAGAGTATAAGTTCGGTAGGTCCAAGAACGCACTTCCGACACCTAAAAGATTCGTAAGGAATATGATAATCAATAATCCATACTCAAATCACACGAAGAAACTCCCAAACCCGCCTACGATTCACGAAACTACGAGGAAAATCAACTAGAGGTTTGAAAATCACCCAAACCCTCTCAAGACCGAACAAGGTACAAAACAATCCATATAATCGTAGGGGAAACGTGGGTACGGGGTAGATACATCATAATCTCAAAGATCTCAAGCTCCAAAATGGATAAATCAAACGAATCTAAGAAAATCCCCAAAAATTCCCAAAACTAGGGTTCTAAGGATTTTACCCTGATTTGGAAGATAGAAATGGATTAGATGTTGTATAATCTTTGTTATACAACCAAAGATGATGATAGTTGAAGAAAGACCGCCTCAAATTGCCCCAAATCGCCCTCTCCCGAGCTCTCCCATCGGAATGAGTGAAAAAGATGTAAAATGACAAGTGCAGGGGTTGACTGCCCCTTATATAATACACCAGGTTAGCGCACGCTAAAAATCGGGGTTAGCGTGCGCTAACGAGGTCACCTGGTAGTCCAGTGGCTTCTCTCCTGAGACGTTAGCGCGCGCTACCACACCTTAGCGTGCGCTAACTGGTATCCTGCAAAAATTCCAGTTCACTGCCCAACTCCACTAGCATGCACTACGACTGGGCACTAGCGCGCGCTACGCAACACCTATAGCGTGCGCTAGCTGCCGCCTAGCGTGCGTTACCTGCTAGTCCAAAAAGTAGAAATATCCCACTGCCTCTGCCGACTCAGCTCATTAGTGTACGCTACGGGCGATGTTAGTGCACGCTACTGAACACGAATAGCGTGTGCTAGCTAACACCTAGCATGCGCTAACTGCTAGTCCAGAGGGCAGAATCCGCTACTGCCTCTGCCATGCTCCGAACGTTAGCGCGCGCTAAGGCTCAAAGATAGCGTGCGCTACTCAAGTAGGAATAGCGTGCGTTAGCCTAGGCCTAGCGTGTGCTATCTACCTGTCTCAGAACACTTCCGAAAGGTCCAGTCAACACGATCATGATCCAAAAAGATACGAAACTCTAAATCAACATCGACAACATCTCAAAGTGTTTACAAAGCGACAAAATAGGAAGAACGGCAAGGTCAAACATTCAATAAATAGTACGGGTATTACATTCTCCCCCTGTAAAAAGAAGTTTCGTTCCAAAACTTAAGAAATAAAAAGTTCGGGGTAATCTGATCGCATCTTCTCTTCCGTCTCCCAAGTCGCCTCCTCGTCTCCATGTCTCGACCATTGCACTTTAACCAACGGAATGGTGTTGTGCCGAAGCTGCTTCTCACGACGTTCAAGGATCTTCACCGGCCTCTCTGGAAAGGTAACATCCCCGGCTACGTCAATATCACTATAATCGATAACATGACTTGTATCCGGCACGTACTTTCTCAACTAAGACACATGAAAAACGCTATGAACATGACTCAAAGCTGGAGGCAACACTAGGCGATAAGCTAAATCTCCAACCCTGTCTAAAATTTCAAAAGGTCCGATATACCTCGGACTAAGTTTCCCCTTTTTCCCGAAGCAGAAAACTCCTCTGGTCGGTGATACCTTGAGTAGAACATGGTCTCCCACTTTGAATTCTAAAGACCGACGACGAGTATCAGCATAAGATTTCTGACGGCTCTCGGCGGTCAACAACCGGTCCCGGATTATAGAAATCTTCACCTTAGTCTCCAACAACATGTCCGGTTCCATTCCGACTAGCTCCGAAGCCTCGTCCCAACATAATGGCGATCTACACCGCCTACCATAAAGTGCCTCGAACGGTGTCATTTCGATCGACGCATGCCAACTATTATTGTAGGCAAACTCGATCAACGGCAAGTGAAACTCCCAATCATTACTCCAGTCTAGGGCACAAGCCCGCAACATATCCTCCAACGTCTGAATCGTGTGCTCCGTCTGACCGTCTGACTGAGGATGGAAAGACGTGCTCAGTCTCAACTCAGTGCCCAAAGCCTGATGAACGGCCTGCCAAAAATGCGATACGAAACGACCATCTCGATCGAAAACAATGATCTTAGGGGCACCATGCAATCTCACGATCTCAGCTATAAAAGTTTGAGCCAATCTCTCCGGTCCCCAAGTATCCTTAATACCTAGGAAGTGTGCAGACTTGGTCAACCAATCGTTGATTAGCCAAATCATATTCATTTCAGCTCTAGTTCTCGGCATCAGTGATAAAATCCATAGAGATATCTTCCCACTTCCACTCGGGAATGGGAAGCGGCTTCAACAACCCCGCCGGTCGTTGATGTTCAATCTTAACTTGTTGACATGTCAAGCATCATAGTACAAACTCCGTGACATCTTTTTTCATATTATTCCACCAAAAATTTCGCTTCAAGTCCTTGTACATCTTACTCGTTTCGGGGTGGATTGAGTAAGGCATAGCATGAGCTTCTCGGAGAATTCTATGCCTCAACTCTAGATCATTCGGAATACAAAGCCTGCCTTGAAATCTCAGAATACTATCCCCGTGGACCATAAAACCAGGGGCTTTTCCTTTAATTACATCTTCCTTCAGTTGAGAGATCATCGGGTCACTCCACTGTTTCCCTTTGATGTCGTCAACCAAGGACGAAGTAATTTCGAGAGTGCACAACTATCCTTGCACTCTTTGAAGCCAAACTTCTATTCATTGCTCGATTAAATCCTGACGAATCTTCGTCTGAGATGTAAGAACCTCGAGCATCTGAAGCGATGCCGATTTACGGCTCAAAGCGTCTGCGACGACATTGGTCTTTTCTGGATGGTAAAGAATTTCCAAATCGTAATCCTTGATCAATTCCAACCAATGTCTCTGCCTCATATTCAGCTATTTCTTACTGAAAATATACTTCAAACTCTTGTGATCGGTATAAATCCAACACGGAGAGCCATACAAATAATGCCGCCAAATCTTAAGTGCGAAGACAATTGCGGCCAACTCCAAATCGTGAGTAGGATAGTTCATCTCATACGGCTTCAACTGTCGTGACGCAAAAGCTATCGTCTTATCATGCTGCATAAGCACACATCCAAGCCCTTGTCCCGAAGCATCGCTATAAACTGCAAATCCTTCACTACCCTGGGGTAAAGTTAGAATTGGCACTGAGATCAAACGTCTCTTCAGCTCATCGAAGCTATGCTGTCTCAGCCGTCCAAACAAACTTTTATGTCTTCTGGAGTAATTTCGTAAGCGTCCGAGCGAGTTTCGAAAAACCCTCGACAAACCAACGGTAATACCCAGCAAGACCCAAAAATCTACCAACTTCTTTATCATTTTTAGGCGGTGCCCAATCTAGCACTGCCTCAATCTTCTGCGGGTCTATACGAACCCCTTCGACCGAAATCACATGGCCGAGAAACATAACTTCTTCCAACCAGAACTCACACTTCGAGAATTTTGCATAGAGGTGCTCGGCTCTCAAAACATCTAGTATCAAACGCAAGTGCCGGGCATGTTCCTCCTTATCCCGAGAATAAATTAAGATGTTGTCAATAAAGACGACCACACATCTGTACAGGTATTCGATGAATATCTTATTCATTAGTTGCATGAATACTGCTGGTGCATTAGACAATCCAAAAGGCATGACCACAAATTCATAATGTCCGTACCTCGTCCGAAAAGCAGTCTTCGGAACTTCGGACTCTTTCACCGGGAGCTGATAGTACCCTGATCTCAAATCAATTTTTGAGAATACTGCGGCCCCCTGCAACTGATCAAATAAATCATCTATACGAGGAAAAAGATACTTTTTCTTGATGGTCACTTTGTTTAGTTCACGGTAATCAATGCATAAACGTAGTGAACCATCCTTGTTCCTCCCAAAAAGAACAGGCGCACCCCAAGGCGAAGCGCTCAGTCTGATGTACCCTTTCTCCAATAGTTCTACCAGCTGACTCTTTAATTCTTACATTTCGAAAGGTGCCATCCGATAAGGTGCCTTAGAAATCGGAGCCGCGTCAGGCTCTAAGTCCATAGAAAATTCTATCTCTCGATCCGGCGGTAATCCCGGGAGGTCGTCTGGAAAAACGTCGGGATACTCATTAACAACTGGGATCGAAGAGAAATCGACTTCGTTCCCTTTCGTCTTCAAAGCATAACACCAATAGCCCGTGCAACCTTTATTCAAAAGTTTTACAGCCTTTATGGCGCTGATAAGCAACTTAGGTTGGCCCGACTTACGTCCTATAAATGAGTACTCAGAACCGTCTTTAGTCATTATAGTGATAACCTTAGTACGGTAATTCATAATCGCTTGGTGACTGTCAAGACAATCCTCACCGAGGATCACATTCCCGTCTTTCATATCAACCATAATCAAGTTCGACAACCAATCCATACCGGTTATATTCACCGGAAAATCTCTAATCTCCCGATTCCCCACGATTCTATCCCCGCTAGGTAGTTTCACAATGAAAGGATCGCAAGCAGTCATACAAGTTATATTCAAACGACATACACACTCTAAGGAGATGAAAGAATGTGTAGCACCCGAATCGAAAAGTACACGAACTGGATGAGATAGGATATGAATGGTACCTGAGGCCACAGCCGCATCGGATTCGTATGCTCGACGCATCTCATAGACTCGTGGGTGTGCCGAACCGACGCTAGAATCTCCCCCTCTAGCGTTCTGACTCCGTCCCCGGCCTCTGCCGTAACTCTACTTTGATTGTCCAACCGGTTACCGCTGATTCATACTCTGATCTAAAGGCGCTGGGGCAGAAGCCCGAGTGTCCACAGTCTGATCTTGTTCGAGGCAATAAGCTACCCTATGTCCCATCTGTCCACAAGTGTGACACTTCATGGGTGGGAAATTGCACTCCATATTAACGTGGTCTGGACAACCACAATTAAACAAGTTACCGGGCGAGTTGAGGTGCCCGGAGTAGAACGAAAACTCCTCTTCCCTCTAGCAGAATGTGACAACTGCCCGACAGAACGGTTAGTTGTCTGAATCTCTGGAAGTTGCCACCTTTAGAACCAGAAAATTACCAACGATCTTCTGCTTCTTCGGTTCTTCTACGGTATCATTGTTGGGACTTAACATGTCATATGCCAAAGCCCTGTCTTGGTATTCCTTCAAGGTAGTACAAGCAAACCTAGCCATATAACGCCGTAATTCCATATTCATCCGCATATCAAAGTAACGAATCTTGTCACGCTCATCCCGCACTTGATTCTTCACGTGGATCAGGTGTTGGTTGTATTCCACTATCGCCTGCGAGACTGGAATATTCTGCGGCTTAGATTCAAAAAAGGCTCGGATTCTGCCTTCTTGTACTGACCAGGGACAAAACTCGGCCACCAGTAGCTCTTTAAACTCTCGCCATGTAACATCATGATCCTGAGGCTTGATAACTTTCCACCAAGTCGCGGCTTCCTTGGTAAGGAAGTACTGAGCAATCAGTACCTTCCTCACTTCCGGACAATCAACCGCTTCAAACACTTTCTCTAACTCTGCCAACTAATTCTCCTCCCAACCCATCGGGTCTGTAGCACCGCTGAACTGCGAAGGGTACATACGGATCACATTCTGAAGCAAGGCATCCGATGTCAGGTTCAGATTGTTCAGTTGAACTGCTTGGGCCGGGATAGTCATCTGGTTAGCCAATTGTTGAAGGACATTCATAACTCCAAAATCTACGTTATTCCCTTGACTGGTCGACTGGTTGTGATGACCCTCGGTATAAGGATGTACTGAGTTAGATAAACTAGGGGTGGTCGACCCCGCAACGGAACTGAGGAAGCGACCGCGCCACGTCCTCATCCGCATCCACGACCACGACCTCGTCTCTGTCCCCTATTAGCAGACATTCTGAAGGATACACAAAGCACGTAAGTACAATTCAAATCGCACGTCATCGAAGGACCGATTCCCAAAAGTACCAAATCAAAAGTAAAGCGATTAAGGAAACACTAGGAGAGTAAGAGGTCTTAAAAGTAGCGGTCGCACTATGATGATGGCAAAGTAGTGATACTGTAGACAAACGATGACTCAATCGACCCAAAAGACCGACAGCCTAGGTATCCATAAACCTAAGCTTTGATACCATATTCTGTAACACCCCCAAGTTATTCAGGGTATATTACAGCGCCGTGAGCCCCGCAATGGGACCCACAAGGCTATTTATATGCGGAATTATAAACTTTGACCGAGAAGGTCCAAGTACAATGAAATGGAAGAAAATAAAAATGGTATTCAAAACCATATCCAATACATTCGAATACAACACATCACAAACCAATACCACGACAACACAGGCCGAAATATCAAGGAAAACGAAAACAGTACTCGAGTATTCAATAACCATTCAAGTACAACAATACTTAATGGAGGAAATACAAAACATAACCAGAGACAAGACACAACATCATACTTGCCCATCATCTTCCTGCCGAACCGGTACATGCCTATCCGCTCTCCTGGATCCCGAAATACATGAAAGGTATTTCCCCTATAAAAGGGTTAGCCATCGAATAGCTAGTACAAGTATATCGAATATGAAAGAAAATACTCCTCGAAAATAAAGTAAATATAATCATCATATAATCAACTCAAGACTAGTATTCCGGAATAACTAAATCTCATAGCATCACATTCAATACATACATGATTAACCGCGGAACCGCACCAGAGGCTACGAAACCCTAAGAGGACCCGTCGGTCCGTCCCAGAGTGGTTAACCCAAAATATCCGCGGAACCGCACCAGAGGCTACGGAACCGTCTGAGGACCGGTAGGCCCATACCAGAGTGGATATAAACCATTATACAATTCATATATCTTACTTTCAAAGTCGAGAACGTACAATCATAAATATATACTTGCCTTTGGGACATCGAGAATCGGAAGGAAAATAGTATAAGTTCGGTAGGTCCAAGAACGCACTTCCGGCACCTAAACGATTCGTAAGGAACACGATAATCAATAATCCATACTCAAATTACACTAAGAAACTCCTGAAACCCGCCTACAATTCACGAAACTACGAGGAAAATTAACTCGAGGTTTGAAAATCACCCAAACCCTCTCAAGACCGAACAAGGTACGAAACAATCCATATAATCGTAGGGGAAACGTGGGTACGGGGTAGATACATCATAATCTCAAAGATCTCAAGCTCCAAAATGGATAAATCGAACGAATATATGAAAATCCCCAAAAATTTCCAAAACTAAGGTTCTAAGGATTTTACCTTGATTTGGAAGATAGAAATGGATTAGATGTTGTGTAATCTTTGTTACACAACGAAAGATGATGATAGTTGAAGAAGGACCGCCTCAAATCGCCCCAAATCGCCCTCTCCCGAGCTCTCCCATCGAAATGAGTGAAAAAGATGTAAAATGACAAGTGCAGGGGTTGACTGCCCCTTATATAATACGCCAGGTTAGCGCGCGCAAAAAATTGGGGTTAGCGTGCGCTAACGGGGTCACTCGGTGGTCCAGTGGCTTCTGTCCTGAGACGTTAGCGCGCGCTACCACACCTTAGCGTGCGCTAACTGGTATTCTGCAAAAATTCCAGTTCACTGCCCAACTTCGCTAGCGTGCGCTACGACTGGGCACTAGCGCGCGCTACGCAACACCTATAGCGTGCGCTAGCTGCCGCCTAGCGTGCGTTACCTGCTAGTCCAGAAAGTAGAAATACCCCACTGCCTCTGCCGACTCAGCTCATTAGCGTATGCTACGGGTGATGTTAGTGCGTGCCACTGAACACGAATAGCGTGCACTAGCTAACACCTAGCGTGCGCTAATGACACGTCTTTAGTGTAACTATCGCAAGTGCACGATATCGTATCAAGTAGTAAGTGGACTTTTTGAGTCCGGTTTATCGATCCCACGAGGAAGTTAGGTTATATATTGAATTATACACTTTATCTATTTGTTATAGAGATTAAGATGAGTGAAACACACAATTTAAGAGTTTAGTTTGACAATTGCAAGAAAAATGCAATAATAGCTCTAAAATTTAAGAAAATAAAAGATTACACTAATAATAGATTAATAAAAAGGGTGAAATGAAATAGTCGGGATTACAAACTTAGTTCGTCATTAGTTATAGAAGATGTATAGAAAATCATAAGATGAATTTACTTATTATGTTGTATAGATTCGATTTTCCTTAAAAAGACGGTTCCTCTTACGAATGTCAAAACGCCCCTTATATATTGAATCAATCCACTATATTTCTATGTTGATTGGCTTCAATACATAGCATTAGGTTTTATGAAAATACCTCAAAGAATCATCTAAGGCCTAGAGGTATATTTCTATCCCCTAGAACAACTTAGAGTGAAGATCATTTGATCTAATCAATCATATTTTCTTTCGAAACATATGAAGACCATAAATATCATCATTTATTGGCCAAATAAATAAAGATTGGTAAAACAATGAAAATCACACACAATAATAAGTAATCCATAATAGATCTTTATGACAAACCTTGTTTATAATCCCAACTAATGATAGCTTAGCCCATGAAGGGTTTATTCAACATATTACAAGCTTGAGTGGTCATTATTAGTTGAAAAAGGGAAAAAATTGATACTAACTCCCTTAGTAGATAAAGGAGAAAGAAGCAATAAACTCACTCAACAACATAAGCTAAACCACTATTACATACACTCTCAAGAACACAAGTGTGTTCTTCACACAAAGAAAAATATTACAAAAGTGGAAAAAAATATAAGATGAATGATTAATGATGGATCTAAGGGGTCTATTTATACACCTAAAGTCATCTAATAGCTCCAAAACTCCAGCATTATTACATTAGACCGGATCAAGGCCAGCCATCCCCTCAATAATAGACCAAAATTTATGATCGGCTACGAGCGGGGTATTAGTATAAAGTAGCACCCAATTACCCGATCCGATCACCCGATCCACATATCCGTTTGAATTATATAAATATATTATTATATATTTTGCATATATATTATATATGTTATATATTGTATTACATAAATCATAATTAATTTATTAATTATATATATGATATATATATTAAAAAATATTTATAAATTTTAAATATAAAATATGTGGATACCCAAATATCGATTGGATATTTGATTACACGATTAGCAGTACTCGAACTCTATTCAAATCAGATAGAGTAGGGTATGAGAGGTACCCTATCAATCCATTACATTTCCTAAAAATATTTGACTTAATTGTAATTTTGGAAGTTTCCATGGGGTGCAAGGAAATTAACATAAAATCAGGCCAGATTTAACATTTTTTGGCATTTTGCTCAACACAAAGCAGTCTAGTACGGTAGTACCCCTCGTTCTGTTTTTATCTTTTTTTTTTTTTTTTTTTTTTTTTTTAATTTAATATTTCCCCAGACCAAAACCCTACGCGTAATTTGCTGGTTCTCAAAGCGACACTACGTATCGAACAAGGAGGAGAAGTAATGGACGGGCTGAGGAAGCAGCTGGATGTATTGATGGGAGCGAATCGAAACGGCGACGTTCTGGAGGTGACGAGGAAGTACTACGATCGTGATGTTTGCCGTCTCTTCCTTTCCGGCGTTTGCCCGCACGAGCTTTTCCAACTCACTGTACGAATCTTATTTGCTATTTTGTAGTTTAAGATGTGGCGAAGCTCGCCACAGATTGATATACGCTGCTATAATGTGGTGTAGGTTTAACGTTAACTCCATCAGTGATAGTGTAATGCGTCTGTGAGATTGTGAACTTTTTATGTAATTAAGTTTCAAAAATGTTGAAGACAACTAATTAGTGATTTTTCTGCATTTGATATCAATAGTGGGGCTTGGTTTATTGGGCAAGTGTATTTACGTGTTTATGCCCGGTTACTCTTTTGGTGCAGAAAATTGACTTGGGTCCATGCCCTAAGGTGCATTCATTGCAGCTGAGGAAAGAGTATCCTTCCGCTGTTGAAAATGTGTAAATTTTGTTGAAGATTTTGTTATCTTGTTAAGTGTACATGATCACTGACGTTTTTATGTTCGAATATTATAATGTGATGTGTTGGCAGGAAAACTTACAGATACGCTGTTGAGAATCTGTCAAACGTTAACACACAATTCTCTTGAAAATAATCTCTTATTGCCTCCTTCCACGCCTTGTAGTTTAAATGAAAAAAGATTGAATTTGTATGCTGTTATGATTGTCCTGATGTCTAACTGACTAATATACATTTGCCGGAAGAAGAGAATTCATCACTTTGGGGCTGCAGATTTAGTTGCATCTTGTTATTTTTTCTATGGAGCAAGATAAGTCATCATTATGAGGCTGGATATTTGCTGCATAAGTGCAGTTGCTTATGAAAGTATTTCTGTTTATATCATGTAAGGTGGGCAATATGCATCATCGGAGTCTTATACCCCTTGTGAAACTTTAACTATTCTTCAGATATGAGGAAGCAAAAGCAAAGGGTCTTGATAATTATGACAGGGATTTGGAGGATACAATAGACAGACTTAGGGCACTGAAGAGACTTGATGAGGAGGATGCTAAAGCAGCTATAGCAATCTCGGTATCAGAAGTAACCCAGGTTGAGGCAAGAGTTTGAGAAGATATTCCAAAACCGAAAGATCACAATCAATGGAAAAATTTATAAAACAGTTTAGAATGCCATCGAGAGTTTTAATAGAAAACAATTTAGGATTATCAAATCCTACTTTTCAAAACCCAAAAGACAAAAGGGGTCACCGCCCCAAAGGTTTACTTTCCGTAAAATAACCTTTATCAAACCGTTGGGATTTTAGCCCCAAATCCGTAAAATGACCTTTACAAAACCATTGGGATTTTAGCCCCAAATCTCATCAACTCACAGTACACTAGAACGACCACAAGGTTCGTCTCCCAACATCAAAATCCACAAATAAAGGATTTAAAACAAACAACAAAATACTCTAGTGCCATCCTAGCCAAGTAAGCCAAACGAACAACTTACCTCTTACACACTTAGTCGATGCATGCAATCATGAAAACCATTCGAAAGCACTCATTTCCGGAAATGCCATAATCAAATCACATTTGTAAAATGCACCACAATTAACCGTCGATCCACGTCTCTGTGGACCCCTACCGAGACCCCGTCGGATCTAACCCGTAGTGGTTAAAAGCAAGCTCGTCGATCCACGTCTCTGTGGACCCCTACCGAGACCCTGTCGGATCTAACCCGTAGTGAGCATACACACACACATTACTCATGCAATACTAATATGCTAAGAATGTAAGTTCATCAAGAATACTTACTAGAGATGGCCACTTATCCGACACCATTATCAAACTCTTCAAAACACAATAACAAGATTAAACTTGGAATACACGATTCCGTAACTTTAAACAATAGGGGTATCATCAAGCCTTCAACATTCAAAACAATCAAATCATAATCAATTTCCCAAAACACACCGTTCACAAAACACACGCGTTTTGAAAGAGAGCCTTTAACGAGGCCAAAACAATCTTTTGAAAATTCATTTGCAAATAACCCAACAAACACACCAAGACGACCACCGATCATCATATCCACAAAATAAGAAATGTATGAGCAAGGTACTTGCCTCGAATAAGAACAACGCGGAGAATCGACCGAAGTGAGAAGACTCGAACCGACTACGAACCCACCGACTCCACTGAAAGCCAAATCGCGATAATAAACTACGAAGGACAATAACAACAATGAAATTAATTCCATAGCACGACTCAAAGCCGTTGAATTCAAAGAACGAATGACGAAAGTTCAAGTGTTTTCCCCAAAACGGCCAAGAACACGATTCGTCCCGACAAAACACGAAAACGGAATTCCAAGTTGAAATATGGATATACAATCCATAGAATGTGTTTAACAACATCATTTAACCACAATCGATCCATCAAAAACGGATGAAAAACGAGATCGAGAACAAATCCCCCAAAAAGTCGATTCGAAGGAAATCAAGAAATATACTTCGATTCGACGAAGAACAATGGATTAAATGATGTTAAACACAAGAATACTACCAAGATTAATCATACCCATCATGAATTAATCAACAACACGGAATGAATCGGACAAAAATGCAACAACCCCCAAATTCACGAAATTAGGGTTCTAAGGAAGATTACCTTGATTCGCTGGATCAAAGGATGATAACGGATGATTGATTGATGATATAACCACAATAACTTCGAGGATTTGTTGTTCAACAACATGGCTCCATGATAAGCACACCATCAGCTGCGGAAGAGAAGGAGAAGAAGGAGAAAAATGGCCAAAAACCCGATCGGGGCCTTAAATAAAGCCGACCGCACAGGTGCCATGGCCACCCGAATCAGCGGCACAGGGACAAAACTGCGCCCAGTGATCGGAAGTGTGCCGTGGCCCAGACGAATGTGCCGCGTCAGTGACTCGACAGTGTGCCGCGGCCCCGTCGGCATGTGTCGCGGCACACGGTACAGAAGGTTTGGCCGCACGAGTGTGCCGCGGCCCGGACGAGCGTGCCGCGGACCACGGTACAACTGCCGAGCACTACCGGCATGTGCCGCGGACCACGGTACAATCGCTGAGCACTACGGCCAGAACCGGCCAGATGGCTGGGCCTGATTGCCCGGCCATGACTCGGCCGGGGCCAACTCCGACGGCCCGAACGACCCCGAAACCCGAACCGGAATACGAATCGAAGATACGGTTACGAAATACTCGCAAAGACGAATTCGAGTACTAAGAGAACACACGATTCCGACCACCCGAAGGCTCGAAATTCGACAACGGAAAGTAATTACCCCAAACTTTGGGAAATTACGAAAATGGCCCGAAACGTCCGAAAATCACGATACGTGATCACATAACTAAATAGAAGTTCACAACACGTCTAAAAAAGTTAAACGGACTTACGGGAAACTCGAAACAGCAGTTTCGGAAGATATTCGCAAGAATCGAACTCAAGTGCGGAAAAGTCGCCAAAAAGCACGGAACTCAACAAAACGACACTGAAACGAACTCGGATATCAAAAAGTGTAGAATTAATCATTCTCAGAATGACGAAACGGTCAAGAGCGAGTCGTCAAAACGGACTTCCGCCGAAAAAAGAAATTACCGGAAATTGAAATTACGGGTTTTACATTCTACCCTCCTTAAAAGAAGTTTCGTCCCGAAACTTAAAATAAGTAGGGAGAAGCAATATCCCCTGCCAGGAAAACTCGACGAGATACACAAGAAACGTGTAACCTACGCCCATCGGCGAAATGTTACAAGCAACGCATAGGAATATACGGCGTGAAAACACGCTCCACGGCGACCAACACAACGTCGCCGTTAGGGATATAATAAAACCAACAAATGACAAGCGTCATCAAACGGATAGTATAGTCATGTCAATTATCCGAACAATCACAAAACACAACGAACGAAAATCAATAAGATTGACCAACCCAACGGTACATCAATCAAAACGCGAGCCAATCGCTGAACAAATACGGAATTCCACCGCCCAAGGGTCGGAAGATCGAAAACGATACTAATTTCCCGAACTTAAGGAAATTAGGAAGGAGCCTGAACGCTCAACAATCACGAAACGAGAACGAAAACCGAACAAACAAACGATCGAGACAACAAAAATCGAACAATCATGTTCGAAATACGAAGGATAATAAAATTCAAACAACAATTCCCAGGATGATCTGGTGAGAACAACAAGACATGCATTCCCATAAGATCCACAGGAAAGGGAATAGCGGTTGAAAAGTCACAACGACAAACGAGTTATTCCGAAACAACACCACCCTCGTTCGATCAACAAAAGCAAGGGATAGGGAAAGTTCATAAAATGTTAATGAGCATAAACGAGTCGACAGAGTCGAAAACACAGGAGTTCCAAATCCGATCCACTTCGAATAAAAGAACTATTAGAACCAAATGATGTCACTTCCGAACAAGGTTCACAAGAATCGAACCGAACTCGAAAAAGTCACAGCGATAACCAGATCAACCCACAACAAGATCACAGTTCGTTCGGACGATGAAACCAAAATACAGAACAAGTTCAGAAAGTATCAACGAATACGAGCGAGTCGAAAGAATGGAGAAAGAGAAAATACAGAAGTCAAAATAGTACGGGTATTACCTTCGACCTCGTCCACGAAATTCACAAAAACGGGAGCAAGGTAACATGTCATTAAACAACCGACACATAACGGAACCATCACCGATGCACACGGTCATACCAAACCAAGCTCTAACAGCTCGCACATGCGCGACAACGCAGAAATCACTACGAGGCGACAATATTCAATACCAACATCCCACCTCTCCCAGAGGGCTAACACAACAAATGTGTGGAAAACGACTCAACGCTCACACCTCCAATTCGATCATACTCGGGAGCAAACATCAAAATGACAATGCGAACATCATACATACATACCCAGCCCTCAAACGGGAATGGATAGGTTTTAAAAACGAAAACCTCATTTTGAAAATAATTTAGAAGAACACCGGTTGATCTTGAGTATCACCTTTCAAAAAGTACAAATGTGAAACATCGTTATCGAGACTTTGGATAACCATTTCGTATTTGATAAAAATGAGGACACTTTCTCTTAGTGAAAACTTTCAGAATATTCGACCCTCGGGTCTAAATAAAAGTGTTTCTAAAACATCAAAAATATCTCAAAGCATTTTGGTCCTCGAAGTAGAAATTTTTTGAAATATATTGTGGCACCTTGGATGTACCACAAGAAAATAACTCATTTGAAAAGTATGTCTCGAAATTTATTTTTCTAAGATACTCAAGGTTTTCAAAAATCCAGTAGGCCAAAATGCCCAAAACTCACACATATCAACATTCACTAAAACAACTCCTAGTACACACATCAAAACGTTTAAAATCAAGACAATACATGTCTTTAAACGAAAATAAACGATAAAATACCACATTCAGAACAAAACCGCTGACCCCATTCGAGGCCTCTAAGGACCCTCCCGCACTGGCTAGTGAACAAGTCGAACGCGTATAAGCACAAAGCCTCCACAAGAGAACTTGTAAACGTGCAAATCGATTCGAAAATCATCAGCAACGGACAAAAACAACAATAAAAAGACATGACAAGCGACGACACTCCTCGTATAAATCAAATACGAGAGTCGACTAAATACATATCGTGAAATTAAAATCCACATAAGGATTCCATCACTTAACAAATAATCATAAAAATAACTCGTGTCACACGAGGCACAACACAAAGAAGGGAGACTTACATCCACAGGTCGCACGAAGATGATGATCGCCCCACGATACTAATCACGACCAACAAACTCAAACGACGCGTTGCGACACGACTCAGTCAGATAAAATCGGACGAAACAAGACTCAAACAACACGACTTGACCCAACAGCCTAGGTTTCCTCAACCTAAGCTCCGATACCATTTATGTAACACCCCCAATCCGCTCAGGGATATTACACGCCGTAGAACCTTTCCTCAAGGATCTACCAGGCTGGTAACAACATATAACAACTCAACCATGCCTTTAAGGCTAAAAAGACTCAGTAGACCGATTTGGTCTTTCAATAAGAACATACAACTCAATTACAACTCATGCCCACGCAGGGGTCAAAACACAACCACACCCGTACAACGGGAAAAATATAGCAGCGGAAAATAAAGTACAATTGAACCAATACACGATGTACGGTTCCTCATGTGATTAGTATCGATCATCTTTCATCATCCTTCGTGCCGACCCTGTGTTATGCTCCAAAACCTGAATGCAAAAACAGACATCCACCCCCCGAATACTCGGGGGTTAGCAAAACTCCACTGTTTTGCTAGTACAAGTACAAGTGCAAAAATACGAGTCATACAATTCACATTCCACGAATAACAATAACCAGGAATCCTCAAAGATCCAAACGAAACGAAAAGTACTTCCCGAGGCAAGAGTTTGAGAAGATATTCCAAAACCGAAAGATCACAATCAATGGAAAAATTTATAAAACAGTTTAGAATGCCATCGAGAGTTTTAATAGAAAACAATTTAGGATTATCAAATCCTACTTTTCAAAACCCAAAAAACAAAAGGGGTCACCGCCCCAAAGGTTTACTTTCCGTAAAATAACCTTTATCAAACCGTTGGGATTTTAGCCCCAAATCCGTAAAATGACCTTTACAAAACCATTGGGATTTTAGCCCCAAATCTCATCAACTCACAGTACACAAGAACGACCACAAGGTTCGTCTCCCAACATCAAAATCCACAAATAAATGATTTAAAACAAACAACAAAATACTCTAGTGCCATCCTAGCCAAGTAAGCCAAACGAACAACTTACCTCTTACACACTTAGTCGATGCATGCAATCATGAAAACCATTCGAAAGCACTCATTTCCGGAAATGCCATAATCAAATCACATTTGTAAAATGCAGCACAATTAACCGTCGATCCACGTCTCTGTGGACCCCTACCGAGACCCCGTCGGATCTAACCCGTAGTGGTTAAAAGAAAGCTCGTCGATCCACGTCTCTGTGGACCCCTACCGAGACCCCGTCGGATCTAACCCGTATTGAGCACACACACACACACGTTACTCATGCAATACTAATATCCTAAGAATGTAAGTTCATCAAGAATACTTACTAGAGATGGCCACTTATCCGACACCATTATCAAACTCTTCAAAACACAATAACAAGATTAAACTTGGAATACACGATTCCGTAACTTTAAACAACAGGGGTATCATCAAGCCTTCAACATTCAAAACAATCAAATCATAATCAATTTCCCAAAACACACCGTTCACAAAACACACGCGTTTTGAAAGAGAGCCTTTAACGAGGCCAAAACAACCTTTTGAAAATTCATTTGCAAATAACGCAACAAACACACCAAGACGACCACCGATCATCATATCCACAAAATAAGAAATGTATGAGCAAGGTACTTGCCTCGAATAAGAACAACGCGGAGAATCGACCGAAGTGAGAAGACTCGAACCGACTACGAACCCGCCGACTCCACCGAAAGCCAAATCGCGATAATAAACTACGAAGGACAATAACAACAATGAAATTAATTCCATAGCACGACTCAAAGCCGTTGAATTCAAAGAACGAATGACGAAAGTTCAAGTGTTTTCCCCAAAACGGCCAAGAACACGATTCGTCCCGACAAAACACGAAAACGGAATTCCAAGTTGAAATATGGATATACAATCCATAGAATGTGTTTAACAACATCATTTTACCACAATCGATCCATCAAAAATGGATGAAAAACGAGATCAAGAACAATTCCCCCAAAAAGTCGATTCGAAGGAAATCAAGAAATATACTTTGATTCGACGAAGAACAATGGATTAAATGATGTTAAACACAAGAATACTACCAAGATTAATCATACCCATCATGAATTAATCAACAACACAGAACGAATCGGACAAAAATGAAAAAAACCCCAAATTCACGAAAGTAGGGTTCTAAGGAAGATTACCTTGATTCGCTGGATCAAAGGATGATAACGGATGATTGATTGATGATATAACCACAATAACTTAGAGGATTTGTTGTTCAACAACATGGCTCCATGATAAGCACACCCTCAGCCGCGGAAGAGAAGGAGAAGAAGGAGAAAAATGGCCAAAAACCCGACTGCAGGGCCTTAAATAGGCTGACTGCACAGTGTGCCGCGGCTCAGCCGAAGTGTGCCGCGGCACAGGGACAAAACTGCGCCCAGTGATCGGAAGTGTGCCGTGGCCCAGACGAATGTGCCGCGTCAGTGACTCGACAGTGTGCCGCGGCCCCGTCGGCATGTGCCGCGGCACACGGTACAGAAGGTTTGACCGCACGAGTGTGCCGCGGCCTGGACGAGCGTGCCGCGGCCCTGCCGGCATGTGCCGCGGCCCACGGTACAACTGCCGAGCACTACCGGCCAGTGCCGGCCTGGGCCCAGATTGCCCGGCCATGACTCGGCCGGGGCCAACTCCGACGGCCCGAACGACCCCGAAACCCGAACCGGAATACGAATCGAAGATACGGTTACGAAATACTCGCAAATACGAATTCGAGTACTAAGAGAACACACGATTTCGACCACCCGAAGGCTCAAAATTTGACAACGGAAAGTAATTACCCCAAACTTTGGGAAATTACGAAAATGGCCCGAAACGTCCGAAAATCACGATACGTGATCGCATAACTAAACCGAAGTTCACAACACGTCTAAAAAAGTTAAACGGACTTACGGGAAACTCGAAACAGCAGTTTTGGATGATATTCGCAAGAATCGAACTCAAGTGCGGAAAAGTCGCCAAAACGACACGGAACTCAACAAAACGACACTGAAATGAACTCGGATGTCAAAAAGTGTAGAATTAATCATTCTCAGAATGACGAAACGGTCAAGAGAGAATCATCAAAACGGACTTATGCCGAAAAAATAAATTACCGGAAATCGAAATTATGGGTTTTACACCTCCCAGTCACTACTCCAGTCTAACGCACACGCGCGCAACATATCCTCAAACGTCTAAATGGTACGCTCGGACTGTCCGTCGGTCTGAGGATGGAAAGATGTACTCAAACGCAAATGTGTCCCCCAATGCCTTATGTACCGCCTGCCAGAAATGCGATACAAACCGGCCATCTCTGTCCGAAATAATGGTCTTCGGCGTACCATGAAGTCTCACTATCTGTGCGATAAAAACACGAGCCAACTTTTCCGGACCCCAAGTGTCCTTGATGCCCAGAAAATGTGCCGACTTAGTCAGTCGGTCTACGATCACCCACACCATATTCATTCCGGTCTTCGTCCTCGGAAAGTTCGTGACAAAATCCATGGAGATATCCTCCCACTTCCATTCCGGGACGGGAAGTGGTTTCAACAATCCGACTGGCCACTGATGCTCGATTTTGACTTGTGGACAAGTCAAACACTTAGCCACGAACTAGACTACCTCATTCTTCATGTCATTCCACCAGAAATTCTTTCTCAAATGTTTATACATTTTACTCGAGCCCGGATGGACTGAGTAAGGTGACGCGTGAGCCTCTCGCATAATACTCTGCCTCAATTCCAAGTCGTTCGGAACACAAAGTTGACTTTGGAATCTCAACACACCATCCTCATGTATCACGAATCCCGGGGCTTTCCCCTTCCCCACATTCTCTCGAAGCTGAATAAACACCGGGTCCTCTAACTGTCCCGACTTAATGTCGTCGACTAAAGACGACGAAATCTCAAGTGTACGCAACTGCCCGGAACTCTCTGGTAGCACAACCTCAATACTCAACCTCATAAACTCTCGCTGAAGTCCCGACTGAGCCGTAAGCAACTCAAGCGCCCGAAGCGATACCGATTTGCAGCTCAAGGCATCTGCCACCACATTTACCTTGCCCGGATGGTAGAGAATCTCGAGGCCGTAATCCTTAATCAACTCCAACCATCTCCGATGTCTCATGTTAAGCTCTTTCTGCGTAAAAATGTACTTCAGGCTCTTGTGATCGGTGAAAATCTGACACGACGAGCCATACAAGTAATGACGCCAAATCTTCAACGCAAATACAACCGTGGCCAACTCAAGATCGTGGGTAGGGTAATTTCAACTCATACGATTTCAACTGACGGGAAGCATAGGCAATCGTCCTCCCGTGCTGCATGAGTACACATCCGAGCCCTTGGCCCGAAGCATCACTAAAGACTGAGAAACCCTCATTACCACTCGGTAAAGCCAAAGCAGAGCGGCCAACCGCTTCTTCAACTCCTCAAAACTATTCTGCCTCTCATCGGTCCACACAAACTTCTCTGACTTCTGTAACAACTGAGTCAGCGGTCGAGCGAGATTAGAGAACCCCTCGACGAATTTACGGTAATATCCGGCCAAACCCAGAAAACTACGAACCTCCTGCATGTTCTTGGGCGGCGCCCAATCTAACACTGCCTCTATCTTATGTGGGTCCACACGAACACCCTCGGCCGAGATCACGTGGCCGAGAAACATAACCTCCCGTAACCAAAACTCACACTTTGAGAACTTCGCAAAGAGATGCTGAGTTCTCAAAATATCTAACACGATATGCAAATGACGGGCATGCTCCTCCTCGCTCCTCGAGTAAATCAGGATATCGTCGATAAAAACGACTACGCACTTATCGAGGTACTCGATAAAGACTTTGTTCATAAGCTGCATGAACACGGCTGGTGCGTTGGTTAGCCTAAAAGGCATAACCACAAACTCGTAGTGACCGTATCTCGTCCGAAAGGCCATCTTCGGAATATCGGTATCCTTCGCTCGGAGCTGATAATACCCCGATCTCAAATCAATCTTCGAAAACACGATTGCCCCTTGCAATTGGTCGAACAAATCATCGATCCTCGAGAGCGGGTACTTGTTTTTGATGGTCACTTTGTTCAACTCTCGGTAGTCGATACACAAACGAAGTGACCCATCCTTCTTCTTCACAAACAGGACCGGTGCGCCCCAAGGCGAAGCACTCGGTCGAATATACCCCATGTCTAGCAACTCCCCCAACTGTTTCTTCAACTCAAGCATCTCGTCAGGCGCCATACGAAATGGCGTCTTAGAAATCGGTGCTGCACCCGGCTCTAAATCGATGGTAAACTCAACTTCTCGGTCCGGCGGCAAACCCGGCAACTCATCTGGAAAGACGTCAGGATACTCACACACTACCGGAATAGACGAGAGCTCAACTCCCCATTCTTACGATCTCAAAGCGTAACACTAATACCCCGTGCAACCTCCTCGAAGAAGTCTCACCGCCCTCAAGGCGCTGATCAGGAATCTCTGGCTACTCCGCTTACACCCCACAAAAGAATGCTCGGTACCGTCATAGGCTAACATCAAAACGGTTCTTGTTCTATAATTCATAATCGCCCCATGACGGTCCAGCCAATCCTCACCCAGAATCAAATCCTCATCTCTAATATCTACCGCAATCAGATTAGAAGGCCAAACCCTCCCCGCGATACTCACTGGAAAATCTCTAACCTCATGATCCCCCACGATGCTATCCCCACTAGGCAGTTTAACAACAAATGGTTCACACGCAACTAGGCAATCAACATGCAGACGACGCACACAATCCATAAATATGAAAGAATGCATAGCACCAGAATCGAATAATACGGAAACAGGATGGTCAAGGATGTGAACGGTACCTGTAGCCACCGTCGCGTCAGGATCTCCTGCTCGTCTCATCTCATATACTCGGGGCAGAACAGACCCCGCACTAGAAGCTCCCACTCTAGAAGGCTGTCCACATCCTCGACCTCTACCAAAAGTCTGCTGTAGCTGAGGAACTGTCGGTGTCTTATTCACACTCGGCTCTCCCGCAGCTGGGGCTGATATCTGAGTAACTGGCGCCTGAACTGCATCCGTACAAAACATAGCACGATGTCCCATCCGACCGCACACAAGACACTGAATCGGGGGCCTATCACACTCACTCATCATGTGGCCGGGACGACCACAGTTAAAGCACGTAGGACCGCGAACGGAACCAGTAGGAGCAGACTTAGAACCGTTTCCTCGCCCAAATGACGGAGACTGACCCCCGAAGACTCTCGAACCAGACTGAGCCTTCGGATGCCCACGAGACTTGCCTCCCGAAAACTGGCCGGAGGTCTTCTGTTTCTTCCCCTCGGCTGCCGTCTCTGTCGCAGAAAACGACATCTCATAAGCCATCGCCGTATTCTGATACTCTTTCAAAGTTGTGCATCCCAGACCAGACATGTAGTGATGCACCCTCAGTTTCACCCGCATATCGAAGTGGCGGATCTTATCAAGCTCATCTCGGACTTGGTTTCTCACATAATGAAGCTGTTGGTTGTAGTCCTTGATAGCTTGAGAGATAGGAACATCCTGGGGCTTAGCCTAAAAGAAGGCTCGGATCCTCCCCTCTTTAACTAGCCACGGACAAAACTCGTCTTCCATCAGCTCTCGGAATTCTGCCCATGTGGCTGCCCGATCATGTGGTTTTACCGCTTGCCACCACGTTGCCGCCTCTTTAGCAAGGAAGTACTGAGCGATGGGTACCTTCCTCTCCTCAGAGCAGTCAGCAGCCTCAAATACTTTCTCCATATCAAATAGCCAACTCTCCCAACCAGAAGGGTCGGAAACACCATCAAACTGCGGAGGACGCATACTGTAACACCCCCAAGTTATTCAGGGTATATTACAGCACCGTGAGCCCCGCCGTGGGACCCACAAGGCTAAACATACGCGGAACTATAAACTTGACCGATAAGGTCTACATACAATAGAAAGAAAGACGATACAAATGGTATTCAAAACCATAAACAATGAAACCATATACATCACTGCACTAATCAATACCTCGACAACAAAGGCCGGAACATCAAGGGAACTGAAATACAATACTCGAGTATTTAAAAATCCATTCCAGTACAACAACACTGAATGGAGGAAACCAAAAGAGATAACCGGAGACAAGACACAGTATCACACTTGCCCATCATCTTCATGCCGACCCGGTACCCGCCTGTCCGCTCTCCTGGAACCTGAAATACATGAAACGTATTTCCCCCTTAAAGGGGTTAGCCGTCGAATAGCTAGTGCAAGTATAACAATATGAAACATAATACTTCTCGACAATAAAGTAAATGTAATCCGTCAATTCATCAATATCCGTCAATTCATCAATTCAAGACTAGTATTCCGGAATAACTAAATCTCATAGCATCACATCAAGACGTATATGAATACCGTGGAACCGCACCAGAGGCTACGGAACCCTTAGGGGACCTGTCGGCCCGCCCCAAAGTGGTTCGTTCATATCATCCATCATAAATACATATATGAATACCGTGGAACCGCACCAGAGGCTACGGAACCCTCAGAGGACCCGTCGGTCCGTCCCGGAGTGGTTAATTCATATTATCCATGGAATCGCACCAGAGGCTACGAAACCCTCAGAGGACCCGTCGGTCCGTCCCGGAGTGGATATAAATAAGCATGCCAGTAATATTTCATACTTTCAAAGTCGAGAACGTACAATCATAAATGTATACTTGCCTTTGAGACATCGAGAAATCGAACGGAGGAAAGGTATGAGTTCGGTAGGTCCGAGAACGCGCTTCCGGCACCTAAACGATTCGCAAGGAATATGACAATTAATTATCCATACTCAAATTACACGAAGAGACTCCCGAAACTCGTCTACGATTCAAGAAAATATACGAGTGGATAACTAAAGGTTGGGAAATCGTCCAAACTCTCACAAGTCCGAAAACGGCACAATCTAACCCGTAAAATCGGAAGAAAACACTCATACGGTATAGATATATATCAAAATCTCAAGGTTCTCAAGCTTCAATCGGACAAAACGGACGAATCTACGAAAACCCCCAAAATCCAACACAAAAATCAAAGTGTTCTTGAATAATCTTTCAATAATCCGGTGAATACTCAAACATGTCCATAATCACGCATATATCGCACCATACACCATGATTTAATCATCCAAAACGTCAATACCCACACAAAATCGAGAAGTCAAGATGTCGAAGAAAATTACCTCTTGAATATCCAAGCTCTATGATTCCAAGGAACACGCGTTAGATCGATTATCCGGGCTTCCCGATCGAAAGGAGATGAAGAAAATCAAACACTCAAATGATTTGTGAAGGAAATCCCTCCCTCAAGCTCTCTCTCTCGGTTGTAGGTGAAGAAATGAGACAGAAATGAGCTGAAATGCTCAAAAAAAAACAATTATAGGGGTTGACTACCCTGCCGGACACGGCCCGTGCCGATCGGCACGGTCGTGGCGCGCAACTGGCCGACAGGGACTCGACCGTGTCCTGCTTGACACGGTCGCGGCGCGTGAGGGCTCGCCGATAGTGACCCGTCCGACAAAGAACTCGAATGACTCGGCCGTGTCATGGAACACGGTCGGGCGCCTGGGCGATCGGTTCAGCTTATCCGGAAGAGTTCGACTCGCCGCGCTGCACGACACGGTCGGGTCTGTGGCGTAAACTTCGCATTTCCGACGAGTTCGACTCGGCCGTGCTGCATGACACGGTCGGGTCCTCGTGGCGTAAACCGTCATTTCCGACGAGTACGGCACGGGCCGTGTCGGAAGACACGGCCGAAGTTCGGGTCGGCAAAGGATCGCCAATAAGTGAGAAATGAGCGGGTGAGCTAAAACGACCATAACTCTCTCTCGTCCGGACTCCGATTGACTCACCGCTTGAACCATTGGAAAGCTAACTCGATGCTCTATAATATTGCAAAGATTAAGAATTTTTGGAGTTACCAAAAATTAATGGTGATTTAACAAAGTCGAACTCATACGTGGAAAAGTCGCTAAAGAACACGGAATTCAACGAACGATACCGAAACGAACTCGGATGACAAAAGTGTAGAATTAATCATTCTCGGGATGACAAACGGTCCCAAGCAAGTCGTCAAAACGGACTTCCGCCAAAAATAGAAAATTTCCGGGATCAAAATTACGGTATTACATTCTACCCTCCTAAAAGAAGTTTCGTTCCGAAACTTAAAGCAGTAGGAGAAGAAATATTTCGCCAGGAAAAACTCAACGAGATGCACAAGAACCGAAACTTACGCCCAAACGGCGAATCATCAATATAGAACACCACAATACATTACCCGAAGGCAAACCAAACCAATGCCGAAAAAGATACGAATTCACAATGCCCGAAGGCTCCAACGGAAATACCGATACATCACAATGGCCTGAAAGCCGAACAGCCCAAAGCTGTAAATCATCACAATACAGATCTCAAAGAAGCAAACCTGACTGTCGGACATACCCCTCGGCGTATGAACAACCAATCGCAAATCGTCGGACATATCCAATACAACATGGACTACGAACAACCAAACAATAAGGCTCAAAAGGGAACATCACAGTACGCCCGATCCGGAAATGTGTCCATGCACATGTCCACCCCGTATACAGAATCCAGAATATACGTGTGACAATGTACCTAATTAGCCTCAAGAACTACGTCTCGTGTGCACGGTCCAATGCGGAAATATCCACGCATGACCATCGAGTGCCTGGCTAAAAATCCTACACATAACCAATCGGCACGCAGATATGATTCCAGATATGCCACGATACATCATGACCGCGAAGCTCGAAGAATAACATATCCAATACGAATCACGCGACTCACCAAGTGAACGATGACGCACGAATAATGAAAGATCGACACGACCAACAATATCCAACATAACCATCCTGGGATCAAAATCCCTAAGGACCGATTAACATGAGCAATAATAACAACACAACAATTCGGAAAATCCTCAACCCTCAACGATCACAAAACTACCGAGTTCACAAGAATAATAGTGTGCTGCCTTGAGTCGGCCAACACGACAATAATAATTCAACGGATGGGAACTATCCTCGACAGTCCCAATTCAATGCTTCGATTACCGTAGAATGGCCAATCGATAACAACGATACAACGGATGAGAGTATCTTCAACAACGGATGGGAATTATCTTCGATAATCCCAATTCAATACCTCGATTACCTTAGAACGGTCAATCGATAATCAATGATACGATAGAATAGATGTCCCGGTGTCTTAAACCGACCACCGAAACGGAGATGACAAAAGGATATATCAAACGTCTCTAATCGGTTAATATAATATTTAATATAAAAACACCGATATCAATGACGACGATCACCACAATATCTCAATGGAGCATCCATCACAATCACAATCGATACGTCGATACCGCGAACCGGCAATCGACAGCGACTTAACCAACAAGTATCGCAATACCTCGAACCGGCCTTTTACAAACAACAGTAACATTTGGCATAATTTGTCGACGGGTGTCGTATCAAACAATCCCCTGTTATCAATAGAATCATAAGGAGGCCAAGTCTTGAAATGATACACACATTCGTACACATACACGATAACATTAGTCTCATGATTAGTACGAGTATAAAACTTGCCTCGATATCAATACAACGAACTGTTACCAATTCAGTTGATTTCGTCTTACGAATTCCCTCAGTCTCGACCAAGTTAATCTACGAACCCTTCAACCTTAACCGCAACACAACAATCATAATTCACGATCAAACATCATACCTTATTGTAAAACGAAGGATTGATAATCAACCGGTTCGATGACGACCAATATCAATACCACCAAACCACGAACTCAATCGTTTTACCATATCTCGACTAATCACAGTCTGAACAATCCAACTCAGACACTTACAAATCCTGTCCACAATACGAGTCGAAATATGATGATCATATCAGCAACCAATTCGGACCAATAATAAGGGTCTAAATGTTCCAAACTCAATTCTTAAATACGAATTGACAAGGTTCCCTTCTCGTAAATCCATCGTTAAAATTTACTTATGACCGTCATCAATTCGAATCATCCGACTGGTTCAAAACAATAGATAATCATATTGAAAAGGTTATCAAACAATCCAATCATTCGATTTGAATATTTGCTCCATACGTATGGGCTTCCAAATTCAGAGATGACTAATAGTCTCATCAAGCTCATCATCACATTCGTATTCCTATACGAATATTATTTCCAACACATAGTTTAGCTCTAGATATGAATATTCCATATTCATTTTCAAAACATCAACACTTCTTAAAAATTTTCATCATCTCGTATAATTCAAGAGTTCTTCAAGAATATGAAATATCCGAAATCACGTTCAGAATAACATATCCGAGGTATATATCTCCATGTTACCATTTCCTTCATCATGTCATTCATACAACCTCAAGAATCGTAACAAACCCTTATCATCATATGAAGAAGATCTCAATAATCATATCAACATCCGAAATCTCTTATTACAATTCCAATAAATCTCGTATAACATTATCACATGATACCATAATTGTAACACCCTGCACTTCCCAGGAATATTACACGCCGTAAACCCTTCTCACAAGGATTTACCAGGCTAAGCACAATTTCCACGTCATTCCAAAAATGCCAAAAGACCGATGACGGTAATATTTTTCAAATACTAAAAAAAATCATTTTCCAAATACCGTCAAAACGATCAAGGTTAAAATGCCAAAAACTCAGTTTAGGGAATCGGTTTTACAAAATAAAATTTCAGTTGGCAAAATACCAAAATCCATTTCAAAAATACTCACGCAGCGGATAAAAGTACAGTCCAATTTATGCATTTTCATTGAAATAAGATGAACATCAAAATACACGATTCCCAACATACTCCCTCCCAAGTAGTAATCCAAAAAGAAAAAAAATGAGCCACTATCAAAGGGATACGAGGATTACCTTGTATGGACGAGCCACGAAGAAAGAATAATTGAACTCCATTTCAAGAATCATTAAATCATCATAGTCATCATATGGCCTCAAGAACATCAAGATCTCTATGATTCCATAATCATAATCAACATATTCAAAGCATATCATTATCTTCCTTCAACATAAACCTCATAGAATATGGATAACACAAGAAATCACTTCAAGAATCAACAATAGTTCCATAACCAAGCTCTAATTCCATGATTCCAAGCTCACAATCATGTTAAAAGTGTTTAGAACACTCTTAAAAGTGAAGAGGGACGAGTTTTGGAGAGAAATATCTCAAAGGATCGTGAGAGAAATGAAAGGCAACACTTCAATATATAAATTGCACTCTCATTACGTACGTAGGTGTCCTTTCTTAACGTACGTAACAACTTTAACGTACGTAACCCAAAATCCATAACGTACGTAACCAACTCACTGTCTCATTCCGTGCAGTCCATTACGTACGTAACCCATACCATACAACGTACGTAATATATCAGTTAACTTGCTACAGTACAATGGTTGTGTTACGTACGTAACACGTACGTTGACTCACCTGTCAACATCCTCCGCCGAAAGTTAAGGTTCCATTATTAGCGATCTGGTGTTAGCGTGCGCTAACCAACATGCGTTAGCGTGCGCTAACTGAATATAAAAATCAACCTGGCCTACCTGTCGGTCGCCTTCCGAAACTAACCCAGCAAGTCGTTACGTACGTTAGGGGTCCTCCTTAGCGTATGTAACCGAACCTCTTAGCGTGCGCTAAGTATGCACCGTAGCGTACGCTAAGTATATATCTTAGCGCGCGCTAGGCATACCTTGTAGCGTGCGCTAACGTAGCTGTACTTAGCCATTTTCAACAATTCCTGTCCAAAGTCATGACATACCAAATACGAGCATACGGCAAAATCAATACATATACTCAATTCAATAACATTGTCATACGTTCACAACGTCCTCAAGAACAATTATCCATCAACGACATCCAACATATAAACGAAAAAAAATATATCCGAAAAATCGGGGTATTACACTCTACCCCCCTTAAAAACAAGTTTCGTCCTCGAAACTCGCAATCACTCGCACAAACAACATTTCAACGGGAATTCAAATTCACCAAGAATTATCGAATAATTCGAACAACATAGTTACAAGTCTGCGAAGTCGAAGATCTCCCATGATACTAGCATGCGACTCCTAAACAAAGTCTCAACATAATATCGATACACACCATTATCGCCATTAGCAACTTAACAAAATCTCAAGGAAGAGTTAACGTCCGTGACCACGGCCACGATTCTTCCTACTTTCAGCCAACATTCTGAAGGGCACATACGTGCGTAAGTATAATCCGAATCGCACATTCTCGAAGTGACCAAATCCCAAGAATACCAAGCTATAAACGAAACGATTAAGAAAAATTCAAGGAGAGTGAGAGGACTTACAAGTACCGGTCGCACTGTGATGATGGCAGAGTAGTGATACTGTGGGCAAATACCGACTCAATCGACCCAAAAGACCGACAGCCTAGGTATCCATAAACCTAAGCTCTGATACCATATTCTGTAACACCCCCAAGTTATTCAGGGTATATTACAGCGCCGTGAGCCCCGCCGTGGGACCCACAAGGCTAAACATACGCGGAACTATAAACTTGACCGATAAGGTCTACATACAATAGAAAGAAAGACGATACAAATGGTATTCAAAACCATAAACAATGAAACCATATACATCACTGCACTAATCAATACCTCGGCAACAAAGGCCTAACATCAAGGGAATCAAATACAATACTCGAGTATTTAAAAATCCATTCCAAGACAACAACACCGAATGGAGGAAACCAAAAGAGATAACCGAGACAAGACACAGTATCACACTTGCCCATCATCTTCATGCCGACCTGCACCCGCCGTCCGCTCTCCCGGAACTCGAAATACATGAAACGATTTCCCTTAAAGGGGTTAGCCGAATAGCTAGTGCAAGTATAACAATATGAAACATAATACTTCTCGACAATAAAGTAAATGTAATCCGTCAATTCATCAATATCCGTCAATTCATCAATTCAAGACTAGTATTCCTAATAACTAAATCTCATAGCATCACATCAAGACGTATATGAATACCGTGGAACCGCACTGCAGGCTACGGAACCCTTAGGGGACTGTCGCCCGCCCCAAAGTGGTTCGCTCATATCATCCATCATCAATACATATATGAATACCGTGGAACCGCACTGCAGGCTACGAACCTCGGAGGACCCGTCGGTCCGTCCGGAGTGGTTAATTCATATTATCCATGGAATCGCACTGAGGCTACGAAACCCTCGGAGACCTGGGCTGTCCGTCCTGAGTGGATATAAATAAGCATGCCAAGAATATTTCATACTTTCAAAGTCGAGAACGCATAATCATAAATGTATACTTGCCTTTGAGACATCGAGAAATCGAACGAGGAAAGGTATCGCCTCGGAGGTCCGAGAACGCGCTCCTAAGGCACCTAAACGATTCGCAAGGAATATGACAATTAATTATCCATACTCAAATTACACGAAGAGACTCCCGAAACTCGTCTACGATTCAAGAAAATATACGAGTGGATAACTAAAGGTTGGGAAATCGTCCAAACTCTCACAAGTCCGAAACGGCACAATCTAACCCGTAAAATCGGAAGAAAACACTCATACGGTATAGATATATATCAAAATCTCAAGGTTCTCAAGCTTCAATCGGACAAAACGGACGAATCTACGAAAACCCCCAAAATCCAACACAAAAATCAAAGTGTTCTTGAATAATCTTTCAATAATCCGGTGAATACTCAAACATGTCCATAATCACGCATATATCGCACCATACACCATGATTTAATCATCCAAAACGTCAATACCCACACAAAATCGAGAAGTCAAGATGTCGAAGAAAATTACCTCTTGAATATCCAAGCTCTATGATTCCAAGGAACACGCGTTAGCTCGATTATCCGGGCTTCCCGATCGAAAGGAGATGAAGAAAATCAAACACTCAAATGATTTGTGAAGGAAATCCCTCCCTCAAGCTCTCTCTCTCGGTTGTAGGTGAAGAAATGAGACAGAAATGAGCTGAAATGCTCAAAAAAACGAATTATAGGGGTTGACTGCCCTGCCGGACACGGCCCGTGCCGATCGGCACGGTCGTGGCGCGCAACTGGCCGACAGGGACTCGACCGTGTCCTGCTTGACACGGTCGCGGCGCGGAGGGCCTGCCGATAGTGACCCGTCCGACAGCGACTCGGCATGACTCGACCGTGTCATGGAACATGGTCGGGCGTCTGGGCAGTCGGTTCTGGCTTATCCGGAAGAGTTCGACTCGGTCGTGCCAGACGACACGGTCGGGTCCTGTGGCAGAAACTTCGGCATTTCCGGACAAGTTCGACTCGGCCGTGCCAGACGACACGGTCGGGTCCTGTGGCAGAAACTTCGGCATTTCCGGACGAGTACGGCACGGGCCATGTCGGAAGACACGGCCGAGTTCGGTCGGCAGTGATCGGCCAATAAGTGAGAAATGAGCGGGTGAGCTAAAACGACCATAACTCTCTCGTCCGGACTCCGATTGACTCACCGTTTGAACCATTGGAAAGCTAACTCGATGCTCTATAATATTGCAAAGACTAAGAATTTTTGGAGTTACCAAAAATTAATGGTGATTTAACAAAGTCGAACTCATACGTGGAAAAGTCGCTAAAGAACACGAAATTCAACAGAACGATACCGAAACGAACTCGGATGACAATAAGTGTAGAATTAATCATTCTCAGGATGACGAAACGGTCCCAAGCAAGTCGTCAAAACGGACTTCCGCCAAAAATAGAAAATTTCCGGGGATCAAAATTACGGGTATTACACATACGGTCCTGAAGTAGCTTATCATTTCCGGATCCAGTAGGCGGAACTGGGTTGGCATTAGCTTGGCCGACCAGGACGGCCTGAGTTAGTAGCGTCATCTGGTTCGCTACGTGCTGCAAAATGTTTGCCACTCCAACATTCTCATGCACACGAGCTAGCAGATCGATCTCGCCGACTTCGAACTAGGCGGAACACTGTTCGACAAAGAAGGCATAGTCGAATCGGTTCCCGAGTTATCGGACATGGCCGCCCCACCGGCTGCGCCACGTCCCCTACTGCGTCCGCGTCCTCTGCCAGCAGAAATTTTGAAGAAGTAGTGGGTGAGTACAATTCAAATGCAAAAAGCAACAAGATATCAGGAAAGGAAACAGAGCAGGACAATATAACGAGTCAAGTTAGGGAAAACTTACGAGCACTGGCGTATTAAGATGATGGCATGGCCGCGATACTGTTCAAAAATGACACTCGACTAGACCCAAATAACCGACGGCCTAGGTATCCATAAACCCTCGCTCTGATACCATAATCTGTAACACCCCCAAGACGATCAGGGCATATAACAGTGTCGTGGACCCCACACCGTGGAATCCACCAGGCTAACGTACCAAAATAACATCCGACAAATACATACAACCATCACAAAACGACAATTCAAATAAAGACTACAATTCGTCAAATAAAATCTGACATCAAATCCATTTCCCAAAATGGGAACACAACGTTAACAAAATCAAAAAGGAAGTACTCGAGTACTTAAACCAATTTTATAATACAGAAATCCCAAAACAAGACATCAATAACAACCGACAGAACAGAACACCAACAATTGACTACTGAACAGTATCATGCTTGCCCATCATTCTCATACGGCTCGAGTGCTCGCTTATCTCCAAGACCTATACCTGAAATACAAAAAAAGTATTTCCCCCATTTAAGGGGTTAGCGACAACTGCTAGTGCAAGTACAATCCATTTGAACTACATTCTAATCAGATGAATATATGCGCCAAAAATCATTTTAGAATTCATTTATATTCCGGAATATTTACAGTGCACACGCACAAAACACATTTTCTCTAACAAAACAATTAAAAGTTAACATTGGTACGAGACTCACGGCCACCGTACCCCGCAGAGCCCCGTCGGACATCCCTGGGTGGTTAACCATAGTCCGTGATACGCACACACACGACAATACGTATCCCTAGAGGCCCCATCGGACCGTCCCTAGGTGAACATACACATATCCATCCACAACAACCACGAAGCCACAATTCAAATACTAGAACATGTAAACAAATGTAAAGTACTTGCCTTTGAGACATCTCCGACGAAATGGGGACGAAAAACGACTATGAATGATCCGGACGGAAAACGACGATTCCTAAATGAAGGATCAATATAACTCAGTCCTAACGGACAACAATAATCGAATGGAATACACCCATAACCCCGATTACAATTCATGACAATAAACGTTCAATCGATATGTGCGAGGGTTTACGCAATATCTCCCCATATCAACAATTCACGGATTAAACTTGAGGAAAACGGATTGGGAATCACCCAATAACAACTGTCGGTAAGGAATTTCGTAACATACATGAACAATTCGGAACCAATCACGAAAAACCCAAAAAAACCCCCCAAATTAGACAAGCTAGGGTTCCTGAAGAAAATACCTCGGATTCGGGCGATGGAGGATGATTACGCTGATGGTAATATGCTAACACGACTCTACGGTGATGGAGTTTGAAGAAAACTCCGAACAATTCCGATGGAATTCGCCTCTGAAGTCGCACGTCGAAGAAAACGAAGAGAATGGATGAAAACCATGCTTTCGAATCGCCTACGTTCTTAAATAAATGGTCATTACGGCCGTAACAAAGGCTACATTACGGCCGTAACAAGGCCAACATTATGGCCGTAACGAATGGGGTGTTACGGCCGTAACACCTTGGGCCGATGATCTGGCATTCCGTCCGAACCATTCTCGATTTACTCAAACCGGACCTGCTATCGAACCGAAAATATGGCTACAAAGGATATTCGATGACGAGTCTAACCGCTACATGAAAACATCATTCCGACTACCCGGGAATCCGAAATACGACAACGAATATAGAATTCCCTAAACTTATAGGAAATTATAAAAATGGCCCAAGTGCCCGAAAATCACGATAGGACATCGGATTAACAAACCGAAAGTCTCAACACGACCAACTCAATCATACGAACTCATGCAAACCAAGAAACAACAAAAACGAACAAGTTTTACGAGAATCGAACGTACATACGGCAAAACATGATATAAAATGAAATCACGTAAAAACATCACCAAAACTCGTCCAAATGGAAAAACTCCAAGAATAAAGTAGATTCAAAATGTCGAAACAGTTACAAGCGAGTCGATAAAATAGATATACACTGAAAATGGAAACTGCTAAGAATAGAAAGGTATGGATATTACAGTTATACCCTAGTGTTAACGTACATTATGGCGCTCAGTGTTTTGGACAGTGAGTTTGCCCGGTTTTGAATGAGTCCGTACGTATGTAAACATGCTGGTGTTACGTACGTAAGACCTCCTTGTAGCGTGCGCTAGCCGTCAGATGTAGCGTACGCTATCGGCATAAACGATTTGGGCAGATTGTTCTGCCGAGCCATTACGCATGCTAACACATGTGCGTTACGTACGTAATGAGCATAACGTACGTTAACAACTGCATGTTAACGTACGTAATGAGAGGTCAGGTTTTATAAACATGAGTTGACCTTGCATTCGCGATATTCTTCATTTTCTTCCTTCCGTCCGCAGCGAGAGTTTTGGAGAGTTCTTGAGTGATTCTTCAAGTTTTGCCCGTGGAAATTCTTGGGAGATCGAGTATTGTGTTCCTAGTGTAGTTTATCATCATCATAATCGTCTTCCTCCATCTGAATCAAGGTAAATCTTCTAAGAACCCTACTTTTGGGTAAATTGGGGGTTTTCGATTTTATTGCTCGGTTCGTTCCGTGTTGTTGATTAATTCATGTTGAATATGATTAATCTTGTTGGTATTGTTGGTTTTCCAATGGATTCATGGTATATTTCGTAGTATTTTCGTAATCGAGAGGGTTTGGTTGTGGTCCGCCCTCGTTGTTGTTCTTGTACGAATATACATGAATCGTAGGCGGGTTTTTGGGTGTATTCTATTTCCGTATTCATTTAATAGTGGTTGTGATTGTATTCTTCGAAGCGTTAGGTTCGTTTTCGCCAGTTCCTCGCAGTCGTGTTTGATTCTTCCTTTCCGTTCGTGTCACCGTCTATTGATCGAGGCAAGTACCCTTATGAACTTACAATCTTGACATAGTAGTATTGCATGAGAAATGGTGTGTGTGTTATGCTCACTACGGGTTAGATCCGACGGGGTCTCGGTAGGGGTCCACAGAGATGTGGATCGACGAGCTTGCTTTTAACCACTACGGGTTAGATCCGACGGGGTCTCTGTAGGGGTCCACAGAGACGTGGATCGATGGTTAATTGTGGTGCATTTTACAAATGTGTTTTGGATTATTGGCATTTCCGGAAATATGTGTTTCAACCGATGTTTTCATGATTGCATGCTTTGACTATATGTGTAAGGTATGAGATATTCATTTAGTTACTTGTACTAGCGTTATTGCTAACCCCTTTTGGGACCCGTTTTAGGGAAATTCGTTTTATGAATTTCAGGTCAGATTCATCGAGACGAACGGGCGCTGGACCAGTACGCGGATGACAGCCATGCGTGATGATTGTGCATAAGTGCGTTTTTATGGCTTTCTTTACTTTGTTGCGTTTATCCATTTGTAAGCTAATAGAAGTACTCGAGTACTTAAGAGCTTTGGTTTGTTCGGATTGTGATGTTTGTCTATTAGGTTTGTGTTGGATGATTGTGTTGTGTTTGACCGGTTGAACCAGGTGGATTATTTTGTTTTGCGTCTTTATGATGGGGTTTTACTATGTTGATTCCGCAAGTTGATGAGTATGTTTGATCGTTTAGCCTGGTGGGTCCCATGTAGGGATCCACGACACTATAATATATCTTGAATATCTTGGGGGTGTTACAGAAAATGGTATCGGAGCACTAGGTTTATGGATACCTAGGCTTGTCGGTTTATTGGGTCTTGATGTGTTTCGTTTTGCACATCGTCATCACGCTGCCATGATACCGGTGCTTCCAGTGCCCGTAAGTTTTTCCTTACTCTGTTTCTTGTTTCCTTGTATCGCACCTTTGACTCTCGATTTGTGATTGTTTTTCTTCTTGTACTTACCATAGTATGGCTTTTGCTACTTACTTAACATCAGTATGGATGCTGGAAGAGTCCGTGGTTGTGGTCTTGGTCGAGGATGCGGCCGGGGATGTGGGGAAGCCGGTGAGGCGGCCACGTCGCATTCTTCCAGATCCGGCAGTACCGGTGACCGTCATAGCCATGCTTCTACTCAAGATGGCGCCGACCTTGGTGTTGCGGCTGTTATGCAGCAAATGGTGAACCAGATGGCGGCGATAGCTCAGGCGGTTCAGAACCCGAATTTGGCCCATGATGCTCGGGACAGAGCAGACCGGGCTTCAGGATGTCATCAAGATGCATCCTCCTCAGTTTTCGGGAGCCTCTGACCCGATTGGCTGGGAGGGGTGGATCAGAGAGATATCCAAGGTTTTTATTGCCACCAACTGTCCCGAGGACCGTAAGGTCCCTATTGCCCATTATTTTCTCACTGGGGATGCTAGTGACTGGTGGGAGGCGTTGAGCCCAGGGACCGCGCTGCTATATGGGATGAGTTTAAGGACCTGATGGAGACCGAATATTGACCGTTTCCGGTCAAACAGGCTCGAGTCCATGCCTTCTTTGATGCTCAGCCTCGGGACATCCCTGTTTCTCAGGCTATTACTGACTTCAACCCGGAGTTGGGATTCGTGAAGGCCCAGGTTAGAGAAGAGAGCGACAATATTTTCCACTTCTCCAGGTAGATGAAATTGTCGATTTGTGACTACATGTCTGGGCTCGTCTGCACTACCTTGAAGGATTACCAGAGTAGAGCCCTTGCTTACGATATGTCTGTGACGGCTGTCGAGGCGTCTCGCGAAAGCAAGAAGCAGAAGTCCGCCGGTAGTTTTTCGGGCCACAAGGGTGGGGGTCAGCCGAAATCCCAATCTGCTAATTTTTCCACCGGTGGTGGTCCAGCTCGTTCTACCTGGGGTTCTGGTAGAGCTACCAGTGATCCTTTCCGTGATGTGAAGTGTTTTAATTGTGGCCGTACAGGCCATGTCAGTCGTACTTGTTTGAGCCCCTGCTGACATGTAATCAGGGTGGCCAGCCGGGCCACAAGGCTGCTTTCTGTGCCGAGAGGGATAGAATTCTTGGTGCCCGGGCTTCCATTCTAGCGCCTAGGGAACCAAGTGTGAATCAAGGATCATTTGCTTCTCAGTGTCCGCCGAGTGCCAGACGAGGGAGAGGTCGGAATCAGCCCACCAGAGGGGGAGGTTCCAGTGTCGGCTCCGCTCATCCACGTGTTTACGAAATGAGGAGGGCTGATGATCCAGCTGCCACCGTAGCCACAGGTACCGTTCACATTTATTCGCATCCTGTTAGTGTGCTTTTCGATTCTGGTGCTATGCATTCCTTCATCTCTTTGGAGTGTGTGCACCGTTTGAGTCTTGATTGTTTGATGCCTTGTGAGCCTTTCATCATTAAGATTCCTAGCGGTGATAGGATCGTCGGTGATCGGGAGATCCGAGATTGTGTTGTGACTATTTGCGAGAGGGCTTGGCCCTCTGATCTTATTGTTTTGGGTATTGAGGGTGAGGATTTAATTCTTGGGGATGATTGGCTCAATCGGCATGGTGCGATCATGAACTACCGCACGAGATCATCACTATGTTAGCCGGGGATGGCACCGAGCACTCTTTCGCAGGGCGAAAGAGGGGAAACCAGAAGTTCGTTATTAACGTTTTGAAGGCGATGAGACTCCTTCGGAAGGGGTGTACTGGTTATTAGTGCTACGCCTTGAAGGTGGAGAGTGGTGGAGTCGAGCTTTTATCTATTCCAGTTGTTAGTGAATTTCCTGACGTTTTTCCAGACGAGCTACCGGGTTTGCCACCGGACCGTGAGGTAGAGTTTGCTATCGAGTTAGAGCCGGGTGCGGCTCTAATTTCGAAGGCGCCGTATCGCATGGCACCTTCCGAGATGGCCGAGTTGAAGAAGCAGTTGAGTGAGCTTCTTGAGTCAGGGTATATTCGACCGAGCACTTCGCCACGGAGTGCACCAGTTCTGTTTATGCGGAAGAAGGATGGTTCACTACGTTTGTGTATCGACTATCGCGAGCTAAACAAGGTGACCCTAAAGAACAAGTATCCCTTGCCGAGGATTGATGACTTGTTCGATCAGTTGCAGGGAGCTGCAGTATTCTCGAAGATCGACTTGAGATCGGGGTACTATCAGCTTCGGATGAGGGAGTCCGACGTTCCAAAAACAGCTTTTCGGACGAGATACGGACATTATGAGTTTGTGGTCATGCCCTTCGGGTTAACCAACGCGTCGACGGTGTTCATGCAATTGATTAACAAGGTCTTTATCAAGTATCTGTATAAGTGTGTCGTCGCCTTCATTGACGATATCCTTATTTATTCGAGGAACGAGGAGGAGCACGCGTGTTGGGAAAACAAAGACCCTGTATCGAAACAGCCGGGATACTCGAATCCCTGTATCGAATGTTATTTAGAGGTTTTGACATATATGCCAAATACAGTAAAGGAAATTGTATCGAAGCTTTGAGGCTTTATCCTGTATCGAAGACCTGCCTCGAATCAGCATAAAGTGAAGCTCGTCAGTACAGCAAGTAGTCTTGTAAAAAGACCAAGTATGGAAACTGTCTCGATGCTCAAAATACAGTATTGTTCACAAAAGGACAAGAAGGAACACAAGTCAAGTCCCGTTGAACAAAGAAGTATTTAAATACTCAAGGATAAAGTATTTAAATACTGCCAGTCTTCAAATCCTCAGAATCCCGCGAAATCCGGATCATGTCATATTCCCGTTGAAGGAAATCTTATTCAAACGGATACATCTCAACGGATACTTTCTTCAGAGACTATATATATCCTATGAAGACATTGAAGATCGGCCATCAAGTAACCTAACACTCAAGCTATCAAAAGTTATCATCAGAGCAAACATATCTCCAAAGCATACTGCTATTAAGAACGAAAGAGATATACAGTGCTCAACATCAAGAACAGCCATCATCAGCTCAAGAACTTCAAAGCTGCTATTCTTACCTGGTTACCTACCTTTTACCTCTGTGTAAAAACCGAGCTCTGTGTGAACTCATCAAGTTATTCTGACCTGTGTGGGACGAATAAGGACGAAGCTTTGGAACTGTGTGTGAAGAAGCTAGTCAAGAAGAAAGCTTTAACCAATCTGTGTGAACGGTTGAAAGCGACATTCTTTGTATCAATCTGTGTGAACGATACAAGGATAGGTTTGTTTATAATTACGTAGTTGTGTACGCAGTAATTATAATAAACTTTACTCTGTGTGGAGGACCAGTGGACGTAGAGGGGTTTACCTCGAACCACTTTAATTACTGTGTTATTTACCTTCAGCTTTTACTGTTTTAAATTACTGTGATATATTAAGTATACACCATACACTTAGTTGCTGTATCCATAGCAACCTACTGTATCCAAGACTTCCGCTACGCACTCAGATTTAGAATCCGTACAGTTTGTTGGTTAAACCATTTTTCCAAACTGTATCCAGTATACTTAAGTGGCCAACAACGCGCATCATCTGCGAGTAGTATTAGACATTTTGAGGATCGAGCGACTCTATGCAAAGTTTTCGAAATGTGAGTTCTGGCTAAAGGAAGTGATGTTTCTAGGTCACGTGATTTCAGCCGAGGGATTCCATATGGATCCGTAGAAGATCGAAGCAGTGTTGGATTAGGCACCGCCTAAGAACGTAAAGGAGGTCCGTAGTTTCTTGGGTTTGGAGGGCTACTACCGTAGGTTCGTCGAGGGTTTCTCGAAACTAGCTCGACCACTTACACAGTTGCTTCAGAAATCCGAGACGTTCTTCTGGAATGACGATAGGCAGGCGAGTTTTGAGGAGCTGAAGAAGCGTTTAACTTCAGCCCCGGTTTTAGCATTGCCGTATGGCAACGATGGCTTTGCTGTTTATAGTGATGCTTTGGGTCAGGGTCTTGGGTGCATATTGATGCAACACGGCAGGACCATTGCGTATGCATCGAGGCAGTTGAGGCCGTATGAGCTTAACTACCCTACTCACGATTTGGAGTTAGCGGCAGTTGTTTTCGCACTCAAGATTTGGCGTAACTACCTGTTTGGCTCCACATGTCAGATTTTTACCGATCATAAAAGTATGAAGTACATATTTACCCAGCGGGAGTTGAATATGAGGCAGAGGAGGTGGTTGGAGTTGATTAAGGATTATGACCTTGAGATCCTTTATCATCCGGGCAAGGCGAACATCGTGGCCGACGCCTTGAGTCGGAAACCGATTGCGTTCAGGACACTTGATATCCTTACGTGTCAATCTGAGCTTCAGCGGGTTTTAATAGAGTTGGATGTTGAGATTTTATTGCCGAGAGAGGTCAGTCAACTTTGCGCTTTAGAGATTTCGTCGTCGTTGATCGATGAAATTAAACTAAAGCAATTGGAGGATCCGATGATTTCTCAAATTCGGAAAAATGTTCTCAAGGAGAAGTCTCCCGGGTTTGTGATTCACGAGGATGGTGTGTTGAGATTCCAGAGTCGGCTCTGTGTACCGAACGACTTGGAATTGAGGCATAGTATTTTACGGGAGGCCCATGCTACGCCTTACTCCGTTCATCCTGGTTCGAGTAAGATGTACAAAGACCTGAGGAGGAATTTTTGGCGGAATGACATAAAGGAGGAGGTCGCACGGTTTTGTAGCGAGATGTTTGACTTGTCAGCAGGTCAAAATCGAGCATCAGCGACCGGCTGGGTTATTGCAGTCGCTTCCCGTCCCGGAATAGAAATGGGAAGATATTTCAATGGACTTCATCACGTGCCTTCCGAGATCGAGATCGGGCATGAATATGGTTTGGGTGATCGTGGATCGTCTGACCAAGTCGGCACATTTTTTGGGCATCAAGGATACTTGGGGTCCGGAAAAGTTAGCTCGGGTGTTTATTGCACAGATTGTGAGACTTCACGGTACTCCGAAGTCTATTGTCTCGGATCGGGATGGCCATTTCGTATCGCACTTTTGGCAGGCAGTGCATAAGGCGATGGGTACTCGTTTGCGTATGAGCACTTCTTGGTATAGAAACAAGAGATAGAAACAAGAGAGAACTCTTTTTCTAAACACACTCAATTTATTTCTTAACTTCAAGATGATTTAATATATAGGAGAGTAATCTAGTTATAGAAAAAAATACAATATGAAATGATAATGTGAATGGTTGAATGTTGAATGGTTGAATGGTTGAATGTTGAATGTTGAATTCAATTCTTCTAGATGGTGGATTTGAATCATACTCCCCGGGTTACAAAGAACTCGCTCTCGAGTTTAATCTGCTTCATTATCTAAATAAGGCGAAAGATCAGCGACGTTGAAAGTTGCAGAAACACCATATGTTCCAGGTAGTTGCACCTTGTAAGCATTGTCGTTGATTTTCTGGACAATTTTGAATGGCCCATCAACTCTAGGGGACAACTTGGCATTTGGTTGATTTGGAAAACGTTCTTTTCGCAAATGAATCCAGACCAAATTTCCAACTTTAAAAATTTGTTTCTTCCGATGTTTGTCACGCTGAGTTTATATTTCGAATTTTGTTTTTGAATCCTCTCTCGAACTTGTTCATGTAGTTTCTTGATTTCCTTTGCTCGACTATCTGCATCTGAACTGAATTGTTGTTTGTCGGTTAACGGAGTCAGATCAAGTGGACTAAGAGGTCGGGTGCCATATACTACTTCAAATGGACATTTTCCCGTGGCTTGATTAGTTGAATTATTGTAGGCAAATTCAACTTGAGGAAGAATAAGATCCCATTGCTTCAAATTTTTACCAACAAAACTTCGAAGTAAATTTCCCAATAGACGGTTGACAGCTTCGGTTTGTCCATCTGTATGTGGATGAATGGTGTAATATCCGCAATTTTCGATTTTCGGTAAATTTCTTTTTTTCGGTCGGAGTCCGTTTTGACGACTCGCTCATGTCCGTTTCGTCATTCTGGGAATGATTAATTCTACACTTTTTGACATCCGAGTTCGTTTCGGTGTCGTTTCGTTGAGTTCCGTGCTTTTTAGCGACTTTTCCGCGCTTGAGTTCGATTCTTGCGAACCTTGCTCGAAACCACTGTTTCGAGTTTCCTGTAAGTCCGTTTAACTTTGTTAGACGTGTTGTGAACTTCGGTTTGGTTATTCGATCACGTATCGTGATTTCCGGGCGTTTTGGGCCATTTTGTAATTTCTTGAAAGTTACGGGTATCCGTATCTGTAATTGTTGTCTCGACCCATTTCTTGGTCGCGTATGATTAATTATGGTATTATGTTTTCATTTCGGGTCGTTGATGTCGTCCGCGAACTTTTCGTCGTGTTCGTTCCGTGCGTTTTCGGAAATCGGGTCGTCGAGCCCTGACGGTTGCGGGACTGGCCGGACGGTTGCGGGACTGGCCGGACGATAGCGGGCACCGGCCGGACGGGTGCGGCAGGAACCGGCGTAGCGCACGCTACGGCCGGAAGGCTGCGCGCGCTAACCGGCAGGTGTAGCGCACGCTACCGGACGGCCTAACGCACGCTAGCGGGCCTGGACAGTGGAGTCCTGGGGGTTCTGGAATCGGTCAGGCTCGGCAGGTAGCGCACGCTACTGTCGGACGCTGCGTACGCCACGGCCGGCAGGTAGCGCACGCTACGGCCGGAAGGCTGCGCACGCTACCTGGCCGAGCAGCCTAGTCCAGAAGGCTACTGGATCGCGGCCTGGGCCGATAGCGCACGCTAGCTCGGCAGCCTAGCGCGCGCTAGTCCGGCCCAGTATAAATGTGGCTGAGCAGTCACATTTCATTTCGTTTTTCACTTCCTTCCTTCTCCGTCCGCGGGTGGCGATTCATGGGTCACGAAGCCATGTTGTTTAACAACAAATCCATGAAGTTCTTGAGTTCATAACATCAATCAATCGTCCGTTATCATCCTTTGATCCAGCGAATCAAGGTAATCTTCCTTAGAACCCTAATTTCGTGAATTTGGGGATTTTTGCATTTTCGTCCGATTAGTTACGTGTTGTTGATTAATTCATGATGGGTATGATTAATCTTGGTAGTATTCTTGTGTTTAACATCATTTAATCCATTGTTCTTCGTCGAATCGAAGTATATTTCTTGATTTCCTTCGAATTGACTTTTTGGGGGATTTGTCCCCGATCTCGTTTTTCATCCGTTTCCGATGGATTTATTATGGTTAAATGATGTTGTTAAACATATTCTATGGATTGTATATCCATATTTCAACTTGGAATTCCGTTTTCGGGTTTTGACGGGACGAATCGTGTTCTTGGCCGTTTTGGGGGAAATCCTTGAACCTTCGTCATTTGTTCTTTGAATTCAGCGGCTTTGGGTCGTACTTTGGAATTCATTTTCGTTGTTATTGTTTTCGTTCGTAGTTCATTGTTGTGGATTGTCGTTCGGTGGAGTCGGCGAGTTCGTAGTCGGTTCGTGCCAACCTACTTCGGCCGATTCTCCGCGTTGTGGTTATTCGAGGCAAGTACCTTGCCCATACTTTTCTTATTTTGTGGATATGATGATCGGTGATCGTCTTGGTGTGTTTGTTTGGTTGTTTGTAATGAAGTTTCAAAAGATTTCGGTTCGGCCTCGTTAAAGGCTTTCTTTCAAAATGCGTGTGTGTTTTGTGAACGGCGTGTTTTGGGAATTGATTATGATTTGGTTATTTTGAACGTTGAAGGATTTGATGATGATACTCCTATTGTTTAAAGTTACGGAATCGTGTATTCCGTATTTAATCTTGTTATTGTGATTTGAAGAGTTTGATAATGGTGTCGAGTTAATGGCCATCTCTAGCAAGTACCCTTATGAACTTACAATCTTAACGTAGTAGTATTGCATGAGAATTTTGTGTGTGTGTGTGTGTATGCTCACTATGGGTTAGACCCGACGGGGTCTCGGTAGGGGTCCACGGAGGGGTGGATCCGCGAGCTTGCTTTTAACCACTACGGGTTAGATCCGACGGGGTCTCGGTAGGGGTCCATGGAGGGGTGGGTCCATGGTTAATTGTGGTGCATTTTACAAATGTGATTTGATATTAGCATTTCCGGAAATGAGTGCTTTTGAATGGTTTTCATAATTGCATGCATTGACTAAGTGTGTAAGAGGTAAGTTGTTCGTTTGGCCTACTTGGCTAGGATGGCTCTAGAGTATTTTGTTGTTTATGTTTTAAATTCTTTATTTGTGGATTTTGATGTTGGGAGACGAACCTTGTGGTCGTTCTTGTGTACTGTGAGTTGATGAGATTTGGGGCTAAAATCCCAACGGTTTGGTAAATGTCATTTTTCAGAAAGTAAACCTTTGGGGCGGTGACCCCTTTTGTCTTTTGGATTTTGAAAAGTAGGATTTGATAATCCTAAATTGTTTTCTATTAAAACTCTCGATGGCATTCTAAACCGTTTTATAAATTACTTCCATTGATTTATGATATTTCGATTTTGAAATGTTTTCTCAAACCCTTGCCTCGGGAAGTACTTTTCGTTTCGTTTGGATCTTTGAGAATCCTTGGTTATTGATATTCGTGGAATGTGAATTGTATGGCTCGTATTTGCACTTTGTTCTTGCACTAGCAAAACAGTGGAGTTTTGCTAACCCCCGAGTATTCGGGGGGTGGATGTCTGTTTTTGCATTCAGGTTTTGGAGCATAACACAGGGTCGGCACGAAGGATGATGAAAGATGATCGATACTAATCACATGAGGAACCGTACTTTGTTTATTGGTTCAGTTGTACTCTATTTCTCATTGCTATATTTTCCGTTATACGGGTGTGGTTGTATTTTGACCTGCGTGGGCATGAGTTGTATTTGAGTTGTATGTATTTGTTGAAAGACCAAATCGGTCTCTCGAGTCATTTTAGCCCGAAAGGCATGGTTGAGTTGTTATATGTCGTTACTGGCTGGTAGCTCCTTGAGGAAAGGTTCTACGGCGTGTAATATCTCCGAGCGGATTCGGGTGTTACATAAATGGTATCGGAGCTTAGGTTGAGGAAACCTAGGTCATCGGGTCAAGTTGTGTTGTTTGAGTCTTGTTTCGCCGGATTTTATCCGAGTCGTGTCGCGACGCTGTCGCTTGAGTTTGTTGGTCGTGATTAGTATCGTGGGGCGATCATCATCTTCGTGCGACCTGTGGAAGTAAGTCTCCCTTCTTTGTGTTGTGCCTCGTGTGACACGAGCTATTTTTATGATTATTTGTTAAGTGGTGGAATCCTTATGTGAATTTTGATTTCACGATATGTATTTAGTCGACTCTCGTATTTGATTTATACGAGGAGTGTCGTCGCTTGTGATGTCTTTTTATTGTTGTTTTTGTCCGTTGTTGATGATTTTCGAATCGATTTGCACGTTTTACAAGTTCTATTGTGGGAACTTTGTGCTTATACACGTTCGACTTGTTCACTAGCCAGTGCGGGAGGGTCTTTAGAGACCTCGAATGGGGTCAGTGGTTTTGTTCTGAATGTGGTATTTTATCGTTTATTTCCGTTTAAAGACATGTATTGTCTTGATTTTAAACTTTTTGATGCGTGTGCTAGGAGTTGTTTTAGTGAACGTCGATATGTGTGAGTTTTGGGCATTCTGGCCTATTGGATTTTTTTGAAAACCTTGAGTATCTTAGAAAAATAAATTTCGAGACATACTTTTCAAATGAGTTATTTTCTTGTGGTACATCCAAGGTGCCACAATATATTTCAAAATTTTTCTACCTCGAGGACCAAAATGTTTTGAGATATTTTTAAGGTTTTATTTAGACCCGAGGGTCGAATATTCTGAAAGTTTTCACTAAGAGAAAGTGTCCTCATTTTTTATCAAATGCGAAATGGTTCCCCAAAGTCTCGATAACGATGTTTCATGTTTGTATTTTTTTTTTGAAAGGTGATACTCAAGATCAACCGGTATTCTTCAAATTATTTTCAAAATGAGGTTTTCGTTTTTAAAACCTATCCATTCCCGTTTGAGGGCTGGGTATGTATGTATGATGTTCGTATTGTCATTTTGATGTTTACTCCCGAGTATGACCGAATTGGCGGTGTGAGCGTTGAGTCGTTTTCCACACATTTATTGTGTTAGCCTCTGTGAGAGGTGGGATGTTGGTATTGAATGTTGTCGCCTCGTGGCGATTTCTGCGTTGTCGCGTAAGTGCGAGCTGTTAGAGCTTGGTTTGGTATGACCGTGTGCATCGGTGATCATTCCGTTATGTGTCGATTGTTTAATGTCTTGTTACCTTTCTCCCGTTTTTGTGAATTTCGTGGACGAGGTCGGAGGTAATGCCCGTACTATTTTGACTTCTGTATTTTCTCTTTCTCCGCCTATCGATTCGCTCATGTTCGTTGGTACTTTATGAACTTGTTCGTATTTCGGTTTCATCTTCCGAGCAGTGTGATCTTGTTGTGGGTCGATCCGGTTATCGATGTGACTTTTTCGGGTTGATTCGATTCTTGTGAACCTTGTTCGGGAGTGACATCATCTGGTTCTATTAGTTCTTTTATTCGAAGTGGATCGGATTTGGAACTCTTATGTTTTCGACTCTGTCGACTCATTTATGTTCGTTGACATTTCTGAGCTTGTCCTGCCCCTTGTTTTTGTTTATCGAAAGAGTGTGGTATTGTTTCGGAATAACTCGTTTTTCGTTGTGACTTTTCAGTCGTTATTCCCTTTCCTGTGGATCTTATGGGAATGCATGTCTTGTAGTTCTCACTAGATCATCCTGGGAGTTGTTGTTTGAATTTTATTATCCTTCGTGTTTCGGACATGATTGCTCGATTTTTGTTGTCTCGATCGTTTGTTTGTTCGGTTTTTGTTCTCGTTTCGTGATTGTTGAGCATTGAGGCTCCTTCCTAATTCCCTTCAGTTCGGGAAATTAGTTTCGTTTTCGATCTTCCAGCCCTTAGGCGGTGGAATTCTGTATTTGTTCAGCGTTTGGCTCGCGTTTTGATCAATGTACCGTTAGGTTGGTCAATCGTATTGATTTTCGTTCGTTGTGTTTTGCGATTGTTCGGATAATTGACTTGATTGTATTATCCATTTGATGACGCTTGTCACTTGTTGGTTTTATTATATCCCTAACGGCGACGTTGTGTTGGTCGCCATGGAACGTGTTTTCACGCCGTATATTCCTTTGCGTTGTTTGTAACATTTCGCTGTTGGGCGTTAGTTACGCATTCTTGTGTATCTCGTTGAGTTTTTCCTAGCGGGATATTGCTTCTCCCTACTTGTTTTAAGTTTCGGGACGAAACTTCTTTTAAGGAGGGTAGAATGTAATATCCGAAATTTTCGATTTTCGGTAAATTTCTTTTTTCGGTCGGAGTCCGTTTTGACGACTCGCTCATGTCCGTTTCGTCATTCTGGGAATGATTAATTCTACACTTTTTGACATACGAGTTCGTTTCGATGTCGTTTCGTTGAGTTCCGTGCTTTTTAGCGACTTTTCCGCGCTTGAGTTCGATTCTTGCGAACCTCGTTCGAAACCGCTGTTTCGAGTTTCCTGTAAGTCCGTTTAACTTTGTTAGACGTGTTGTGAACTTCGGTTTGGTTATTCGATCACGTATCGTGATTTCCGGGCGTTTTGGGCCATTTTGTAATTTCTTGAAAGTTACGGGTATCCGTATCTGTAATTGTTGTCTCGACCCATTTATTGGTCGCGTATGATTAATTATGGTATTATGTTTTCATTTCGGGTCGTTGATGTCGTCCGCGAACTTTTCGTCGTGTTCGTTCCGTGCATTTTCGGAAATCGGGTCGTCGAGCCCTGACGGTTGCGGGACTGGCCGGACGGTTGCGGGACTGGCCGGACGATAGCGGGCACCGGCCGGACGGGTGCGGCAGGAACCGGCGTAGCGCACGCTACGGCCGGAAGGTTGCGCGCGCTAACCGGCAGGTGTAGCGCACGCTACCGGACGGCCTAACGCACGCTAGCGGGCCTGGACAGTGGAGTCACGGGGTTTCGAATCGGCCAGGCTCGGCAGGTAGCGCACGCCATCGTCGGACGCTGCGTACGCCACGGCCGGCAGGTAGCGACGCTACGGCCGGAAGGCTGCGACGCTACGGCCGGCGGCTAGTCCGTAAGGCTCTTGGATCGCGGCACGGGCCGATAGCGACGCTAGCTCGACACTTAGCGCGCGCTAGTCCGGCCAAGATAAATGTGGTCGAGCAGTCACATTTCATTTCGTTTCACTTCCTTCCTTCTCCGTCGCGGGTGGCGATTCATGGGTCACGAAGCCATGTTGTTTAACAACAAATCCATGAAGTTCTTGAGTTCATAACATCAATCAATCGTCCGTTATCATCCTTTGATCCAAATAATCAAGGTAATCTTCCTTAGAACCCTAATTTCGTGAATTTGGGGATTTTTGCATTCGTCCGATTCGTTAGTGTTGTTGATTAATTCATGATGGGTATGATTAATCTTGGTAGTATTCTTGTGTTTAACATCATTTAATCCATTGTTCTTCGTCGAATCGAAGTATATTTCTTGATTTCCTTCGAATTGACTTTTTGGGGGATTTGTCCCCGATCTCGTTTTTCATCCATTTCCGATGGATTGATTATGGTTAAATGATGTTGTTAAACATATTCTATGGATTGTATATCCATATTTCAACTTGGAATTCCGTTTTCGGGTTTTGACGGGACGAATCGTGTTCTTGGCCGTTTTGGGGGAAATCCTTGAACCTTCGTCATTTGTTCTTTGAATTCAGCGGCTTTGGGTCGTACTTTGGAATTCATTTTCGTTGTTATTGTTTTCTTTCGTAGTTCATTGTTGTGGATTGTCGTTCGGTGGAGTCGGCGAGTTCGTAGTCGGTTCGTGCCAACCTACTTCGGCCGATTCTCCGCGTTGTGGTTATTCGAGGCAAGTACCTTGCCCATACTTTTCTTATTTTGTGGATATGATGATCGGTGATCGTCTTGGTGTGTTTGTTTGGTTGTTTGTAATGAAGTTTCAAAAGATTTCGGTTCGGCCTCGTTAAAGGCTTTCTTTCAAAATGCGTGTGTGTTTTGTGAACGGCGTGTTTTGGGAATTGATTATGATTTGGTTATTTTGAACGTTGAAGGATTTGATGATGATACTCCTATTGTTTAAAGTTACGGAATCGTGTATTCCGTATTTAATCTTGTTATTGTGATTTGAAGAGTTTGATAATGGTGTCGAGTTAATGGCCATCTCTAGCAAGTACCCTTATGAACTTACAATCTTAACGTAGTAGTATTGCATGAGAATTTTGTGTGTGTGTGTGTGTATGCTCACTATGGGTTAGACCCGACGGGGTCTCGGTAGGGGTCCACGGAGGGGTGGATCCGCGAGCTTGCTTTTAACCACTACGGGTTAGATCCGACGGGGTCTCGGTAGGGGTCCATGGAGGGGTGGGTCCATGGTTAATTGTGGTGCATTTTACAAATGTGATTTGATATTAGCATTTCCGGAAATGAGTGCTTTTGAATGGTTTTCATAATTGCATGCATTGACTAAGTGTGTAAGAGGTAAGTTGTTCGTTTGGCCTACTTGGCTAGGATGGCTCTAGAGTATTTTGTTGTTTATGTTTTAAATTCTTTATTTGTGGATTTTGATGTTGGGAGACGAACCTTGTGGTCGTTCTTGTGTACTGTGAGTTGATGAGACTTGGGGCTAAAATCCCAACGGTTTGGTAAATGTCATTTTCGTAAAGTAAACCTTTGGGGCGGTGACCCCTTTTGTCTTTGGATTTTGAAAAGTAGGATTTGATAATCCTAAATTGTTTTCTATTAAAACTCTCGATGGCATTCTAAACCGTTTTATAAATTACTTCCATTGATTTATGATATTTCGATTTTGAAATGTTTTCTCAAACCCTTGCCTCGGGAAGTACTTTTCGTTTCGTTTGGATCTTTGAGAATCCTTGGTTATTGATATTCGTGGAATGTGAATTGTATGGCTCGTATTTGCACTTTGTTCTTGCACTAGCAAAACAGTGGAGTTTGCTAACCCCGAGTATTCGGGGTGGATGTCTGTTTTTGCATTCGGGTTTTGGAGCATAACACGTGGTCGGCACGAAGGATGATGAAAGATGATCGATACTAATCACATGAAGAACCGTACTTTGTTTATTGGTTCATTGTACTCTATTTCTCCGCTGCTATATTTTCCCGTTGTACGGGTGTGGTTGTATTTTGACCCCTGCGTGGGCATGAGTTGTATTTGAGTTGTATGTATTTGTTGAAAGACCAAATCGGTCTACTGAGTCATTTTAGCCTGAAAGGCATGGTTGAGTTGTTATATGTCGTTACCAGCCTGGTAGCTCCTTGAGGAAAGGTTCTACGGCGTGTAATATCTCTGAGCGGATTCGGGGTGTTACATAAATGGTATCGGAGCTTAGGTTGAGGAAACCTAGGCTGTCGGGTCAAGTTGTGTTGTTTGAGTCTTGTTTCGTCGGATTTTATCTGACTGAGTCGTGTCGCGACGCGTCGTTTGAGTTTGTTGGTCGTGATTAGTATCGTGGGGCGATCATCATCTTCGTGCGACCTGTGGAAGTAAGTCTCCCTTCTTTGTGTTGTGCCTCGTGTGACACGAGCTATTTTTATGATTATTTGTTAAGTGGTGGAATCCTTATGTGAATTTTGATTTCACGATATGTATTTAGTCGACTCTCGTATTTGATTTATACGAGGAGTGTCGTCGCTTTTGATGTCTTTTTATTGTTGTTTTTGTCCGTTGTTGATGATTTTCGAATCGATTTGCACGTTTTACAAGTTCTATTGTGGGAACTTTGTGCTTATACACGTTCGACTTGTTCACTAGCTTGATCTGGGAGGGTCTTTAGAGACCTCGAATGGGGTCGATGGTTTTGTTCGAATGTGGTATTTTATCGTTTATTTCCGTTTAAAGACATGTATTGTCTTGATTTTAAACTTTTGATGCGTGTGCTAGGAGTTGTTTTAGTGAACGTCGATATGTGTGAGTTTTGGGCATTCGGCCTATTGGATTTTTTTGAAAACCTTGAGTATCTTAGAAAAATAAATTTCGAGACATACTTTTCAAATGAGTTATTTTCTTGTGGTACATCCAAGGTGCCACAATATATTTCAAAATTTTTCTACCTCGAGGACCAAAATGTTTTGAGATATTTTTAAGGTTTTATTTAGACCCGAGGGTCGAATATTCTGAAAGTTTTCACTAAGAGAAAGTGTCCTCATTTTTTATCAAATGCGAAATGGTTCCCCAAAGTCTCGATAACGATGTTTCATGTTTGTATTTTTTTTTTGAAAGGTGATACTCAAGATCAACCGGTATTCTTCAAATTATTTTCAAAATGAGGTTTTCGTTTTTAAAACCTATCCATTCCCGTTTGAGGGCTGGGTATGTATGTATGATGTTCGTATTGTCATTTTGATGTTTACTCCCGAGTATGACCGAATTGGCGGTGTGAGCGTTGAGTCGTTTTCCACACATTTGTTGTGTTAGCCTCTGTGAGAGGTGGGATGTTGGTATTGAATGTTGTCGCCTCGTGGCGATTTCTGCGTTGTCGCGTAAGTGCGAGCTGTTAGAGCTTGGTTTGGTATGACCGTGTGCATCGGTGATCATTCCGTTATGTGTCGATTGTTTAATGTCTTGTTACCTTGCTCCCGTTTTTGTGAATTTCGTGGACGAGGTCGGAGGTAATGCCCGTACTATTTTGACTTCTGTATTTTCTCTTTCTCCAGTCTATCGATTCGCTCATGTTCGTTGGTACTTTATGAACTTGTTCTGTATTTCGGTTTCATCTTCCGAACGAGCTGTGATCTTGTTGTGGGTCGATCTGGTTATCGATGTGACTTTTTCGGGTTCAGTTCGATTCTTGTGAACCTTGTTCGGGAGTGACATCATCTGGTTCTATTAGTTCTTTTATTCGAAGTGGATCGGATTTGGAACTCTTATGTTTTCGACTCTGTCGACTCATTTATGTTCGTTACATTTCTGAGCTTGTCCTGCCCCTTGTTTTTGTTTATCGAAAGAGTGTGGTATTGTTTCGGAATAACTCGTTTTTCGTTGTGACTTTTCAGTCGTTATTCCCTTTCCTGTGGATCTTATGGGAATGCATGTCTTGTAGTTCTCACTAGATCATCCTGGGAGTTGTTGTTTGAATTTTATTATCCTTCGTGTTTCGGACATGATTGCTCGATTTTTGTTGTCTCGATCGTTTGTTTGTTCGGTTTTTGTTCTCGTTTCGTGATTGTTGAGCATTGAGGCTCCTTCCTAATTCCCTTCAGTTCGGGAAATTAGTTTCGTTTTCGATCTTCCAGCCCTTAGGCGGTGGAATTCCGTATTTGTTCAGCGTTTGGCTCGCGTTTTGATCAATGTACCGTTAGGTTGGTCAATCGTATTGATTTTCGTTCGTTGTGTTTTGCGATTGTTCGGATAATTGACTTGATTGTATTATCTATTTGATGACGCTTGTCACTTGTTGGTTTTATTATATCCCTAACGGCGACGTTGTGTTGGTCGCCATGGAACGTGTTTTCACGCCGTATATTCCTTTGCGTTGTTTGTAACATTTCGCTGTTGGGCGTTAGTTACGCATTCTTGTGTATCTCGTTGAGTTTTTCCTAGCGGGATATTGCTTCTCCCTACTTGTTTTAAGTTTCGGGACGAAACTTCTTTTAAGGAGGGTAGAATGTAATATCCGCAATTTTCGATTTTCGGTAAATTTCTTTTTTCGGTCGGAGTCCGTTTTGACGACTCGCTCATGTCCGCTTCGGCCATTCCGGGAATGATTAATTCTACACTTTTGACATACGAGTTCGCTTCGATGTCGCTTCGTTGAGTTCCGTGCTTTTAGCGACTTTTCCGCGCTTGAGTTCGATTCTTGCGAACCTCGCTCAAACCGCTTCGAAGTTTCGTAAGTCCGTTTAACTTTGTTAGACGTGTTGTGAACTTCGGTTTGGTTATTCGATCACGATCGTGATTTCCGCGTTTTGGGCCATTTTGTAATTTCTTGAAAGTTACGTGTATCCGTATCTGTAATTGTTGTCTCGACCCATTTATTGGTCGCGTATGATTAATTATGGTATTATGTTTTCATTTCGGTCATTGATGTCGCCCGCGAACTTTTCGCCGTGTTCGCTCCGCATTTTCTAAATCGGGTCGCCGAGCCCTCGACGGTTGCGGATCGCCGGACGGTATGGGATCGGGACGATAGCGGCACCGGACGGACGGCGGTAGTGGCGAGACCGGCGACGCCACGGCCGGAAGGTTGCGCGCGCTAACCGGCAGTGTAGCGACGCTACCGGACGGCTTAACGACGCTAGCGGGCACGACAGCTGGAGTCCTCGGGGTTCTGAATCGGTCGGGCTCGGCAGTAGCGCACGCCATCGCCGACGCAGACGCCACCGGCAGTAGCGCACGCCACGGCCAAGGTCGCAAGACGCTTACTCGCCGAAAGCGGCCCTAGTCCGTATACATCGATCGCGGCTTCGGGCCGATAGCGCACGCTAGCTCGGCAGCCTAGCGCGCGCTAGTCCGGCCCAGTATAAATGTGGCTGAGCAGTCACATTTCATTTCGTTTTTCACTTCCTTCCTTCTCCGTCCGCGGGTGGCGATTCATGGGTCACGAAGCCATGTTGTTTAACAACAAATCCATGAAGTTCTTGAGTTCATAACATCAATCAATCGTCCGTTATCATCCTTTGATCCAGCGAATCAAGGTAATCTTCCTTAGAACCCTAATTTCGTGAATTTGGGGATTTTTGCATTCGTCCGATTCGTTCCGTGTTGTTGATTAATTCATGATGGGTATGATTAATCTTGGTAGTATTCTTGTGTTTAACATCATTTAATCCATTGTTCTTCGTCGAATCGAAGTATATTTCTTGATTTCCTTCGAATTGACTTTTTGGGGGATTTGTCCCCGATCTCGTTTTTCATCCATTTCCGATGGATTGATTATGGTTAAATGATGTTGTTAAACATATTCTATGGACTGTATATCCATATTTCAACTTGGAATTCCGTTTTCGGGTTTTGACGGGACGAATCGTGTTCTTGGCCGTTTTGGGGGAAATCCTTGAACCTTCGTCATTTGTTCTTTGAATTCAGCGGCTTTGGGTCGTACTTTGGAATTCATTTTCGTTGTTATTGTTTTCTTTCGTAGTTCATTGTTGTGGATTGTCGTTCGGTGGAGTCGGCGAGTTCGTAGTCGGTTCGTGCCAACCTACTTCGGCCGATTCTCCGCCAGAGTTATTCGAGGCAAGTACCTTGCCCATACTTTTCTTATTTTGTGGATATGATGATCGGTGATCGTCTTGGTGTGTTTGTTTGGTTGTTTGTAATGAAGTTTCAAAAGATTTCGGTTCGGCCTCGTTAAAGGCTTTCTTTCAAAATGCGTGTGTGTTTTGTGAACGGCGTGTTTTGGGAATTGATTATGATTTGGTTATTTTGAACGTTGAAGGATTTGATGATGATACTCCTATTGTTTAAAGTTACGGAATCATGTATTCCGTATTTAATCTTGTTATTGTGATTTGAAGAGTTTGATAATGGTGTCGAGTTAATGGCCATCTCTAGCAAGTACCCTTATGAACTTACAATCTTAACGTAGTAGTATTGCATGAGAATTTTGTGTGTGTGTGTGTGTGTATGCTCACTATGGGTTAGACCCGACGGGGTCTCGGTAGGGGTCCACGGAGGGGTGGATCCGCGAGCTTGCTTTTAACCACTACGGGTTAGATCCGACGGGGTCTCGGTAGGGTCCATGGAGGGGTGGGTCCATGGTTAATTGTGGTGCATTTTACAAATGTGATTTGATATTGGCATTTCCGGAAATGAGTGCTTTTGAATGGTTTTCATAATTGCATGCATTGACTAAGTGTGTAAGAGGTAAGTTGTTCGTTTGGCCTACTTGGCTAGGATGGCTCTAGAGTATTTTGTTGTTTATGTTTTAAATTCTTTATTTGTGGATTTTGATGTTGGGAGACGAACCTTGTGGTCGTTCTTGTGTACTGTGAGTTGATGAGATTTGGGGCTAAAATCCCAACGGTTTGGTCAATGTCATTTTTCAGAAAGTAAACCTTTGGGGCGGTGACCCCTTTTGTCTTTTGGATTTTGAAAAGTAGGATTTGATAATCCTAAATTGTTTTCTATTAAAACTCTCGATGGCATTCTAAACCGTTTTATAAATTACTTCCATTGATTTATGATATTTCGATTTTGAAATGTTTTCTCAAACCCTTGCCTCGGGAAGTACTTTTCGTTTCGTTTGGATCTTTGAGAATCCTTGGTTATTGATATTCGTAGAATGTGAATTGTATGGCTCGTATTTGCACTTTGTTCTTGCACTAGCAAAACAGTGGAGTTTTGCTAACCCCCGAGTATTCGGGGGGTGGATGTCTGTTTTTGCATTCAGGTTTTGGAGCATAACACAGGGTCGGCACGAAGGATGATGAAAGATGATCGATACTAATCACATGAGGAACCGTACTTTGTTTATTGGTTCAGTTGTACTCTATTTCTCCGCTGCTATATTTTCCCGTTGTACGGGTGTGGTTGTATTTTGACCCCTGCGTGGGCATGAGTTGTATTTGAGTTGTATGTATTTGTTGAAAGACCAAATCGGTCTACTGAGTCATTTTAGCCTGAAAGGCATGGTTGAGTTGTTATATGTCGTTACCAGCCTGGTAGCTCCTTGAGGAAAGGTTCTACGGCGTGTAATATCTCTGAGCGTATTGGGGGTGTTACAACTGGCACTACTGAACTGAATCTTAGTTCCCATCTTCTTCCATAAAGTTCTCCAAAAATGACTTAAAAACTTCACATCTCGATCAGAAGTGATAGTTTTTGGAATTCCATGAAGACGGACTATTTCTTTGAAATACAAATCAGCAACTTGAACAGCATCATTAGTCTTCTGACAGGGAATGAAATGAGCCATCTTTGAAAATCTATGTACCACGACCATGATTGAATCTTTCTGGCGTTGACTTCGTGGTAGTCCTAGAATGAAATCCATGTTAACATCTTCCCATGGTGATTCTGATACTGGAAGTGGCATATATAATCTGGTATTTTGATGTTTAGATTTAGCCAAATGACAGATTCTGCATCGTTGTATATGCCGATTGATATCTCTTTCCAGTCTTGGCCAATAAAAATTCTCCTTCACCAGGGCCACCGTTTTATCTCGGCCAAAGTGACCTGCTAATCCTCCGTCATGGGCTTCCCGGATAATGGCTTCTCGCAGTGAACATTGAGGAATACACAAAGTTTTCCCTTTGAATAAATGTCCTTCATGCCTGTAGTAATCTTGGGAGGATTGCAATTCAGTTGCATCCCATATTTTCTGAAAGTCATGATCATCCGGGTACAACTCCTTGATCATTTCAAAGCCAACTACTTTTGTTTGGAGGGTAGAAAGTAGAGTATGGCGCCTACTGAGGGCATCTGCAACAATATTTTGAACTCCAGCCTTGTGCTTGATCAGAAAAGGATAAGACTGTAAAAACTCACTCCAAGCAGCATGTCGACGGCTAATCTTCTGTTGAGAGTTCAAGTGTTTTAAAGCTTCATGATTAGAATAAAGAATAAATTCTTTATTCAGCAGGTAATGACTCCAATGGTGCAAAGCACGAACAATTGCATAAAACTCCTTGTCGTATGTTGAATATCGGAGTTTAGCATCGTTGAGCTTTTCACTGAAGAAGGCTATAGGATGACCTTCTTGACTTAAAACAGCACCAATTCCAGCGTTGGAAGCGTCACAGCTAACTTCAAATACTTTATCAAAATTGGGAAGAGCTAATACTGGTGCTTCAGTCAAACATTTCTTCAGCTTGTCAAAACTTTTCTGCACGGCTTCGGTCCATTGAAACTTGTCTCCTTTTATGCAATCTGTAAGTGGGGCGGCAACTGAACTGAAGTTTTTTATGAATCTTCTGTAAAAAGAAGATAATCTATGGAAACTTCTTACTTCACGGATTGATTGTGGGATAGGCCAACTATTGATTGCTTCTATCTTTTCAGGATCAACTCGTATGCATTCAGAGGTGATGATATAACCAAGAAAACTAACTTCATTAGTTAAGAAAGAACATTTCTTCAAGTTGGCATAGAGTTTTTGTTCACGAAGAGTTTGTAGCACTTGTCGAAGGTGCTCCAGTGTTCGTCTTTATCCGTACTAAATATCAAAATGTCATCAAAATAGACGACGACAAATTTACCAATAAAAGGTCGGAGGAAATGATTCATGAGTCGCATGAATGTACTCGGGGCATTGGATAACCCAAAAGGCATAACAGTCCATTCATAAAGACCATCTCTGGTTTTAAAGGCAGTTTTCCATTCATCTCCATGTCGAATTCTGATCTGATGGTATCCACTTCGAAGATCAATCTTTGAAAATATAGTGGAACCATGTATCTGATCTAGCAAATCATCAAGTCTGGGAATTGAAAATCTATACTTGATGGTAATTTTGTTGACAGTCCGACTATCAACACACATTCTCCAGCTTCCGTCTTTCTTAGGGACTAGAATGGCAGGAACCGCACACGGACTAACACTTTCATGTATTAATTCTTTTTTTAATAGTCCTTCCACTTGACTTTGAATTTCAGCATGCTCCTGAGGACTCATTCTGTAGGCTGGTCTGTTTCGAATCACTGCTTCTGGAATGAAATCAATGGCGTGCTGGATATCTCGCATTGGTAGTAGTCCAGATGGAATTTCTTTTGGTACCACATCAGGAAACTCCTCAAGTAGTTGTTTAATTCCTACTTCAATGATAGTCTCCTTATTTGACTCGAATAATAGAATAAAGCTCATGGTTTGAACTTCCTCTACAGCTTCTTTTAGTTGTTCCTTCGTGACTAGGGACACCAACGGTTTGACTTCATTCTTGTTTTTATCAAGCTCACTCGGCAGAGTAGCTAGCTTGATTTTTACTCCATCTTTGACAAAAGAGTAGGTGTTTGCATATCCGTCATAAAGTACTCGACGATCATACTGCCATGGTCTGCCTAGGAGAAGATGACAGGCATCCATAGGCACAACATCACACTAAACCTGATCCTGGTACTTCTGACCAATAGAAAATGTCACAAGGCATCGTTTGTCAACTTTTACTGTACTTCCTTTATTGAGCCAATGCAACTTGTAGGGGTGTGGATGAATCTGGGTTGGTAGATCCAACTTTTCTACCATGTAACTCGAAACGACATTTTCGCAACTTCCATTGTCGATAATGACATCACAAATTTTTTAGCAGATGTGCAACGGGTGTGGAAAATATTGCGCCTCAAACAAGGTTCTTCATTTGTGGTCAATGTATGTAGGCTCCGTCTGATTACTAAAGATTCACGATGGTCAGCAACAGTAATTTCTTCATTATATATTGGACCTATATCCTGTTCTACTTAGGATTCTTCTCGAGCCTCGTCTTCCTCAAATACTTCATAGGCTTCTCCTTTGATAATTGTAATAGTTCTTCGGTTTGGACAGTTGGAGGCAATGTGACCAAAACCTTTGCATTTAAAACATTTGATGGCCTTGGTTTTGTTTTCAGTAGAAGTGGGTTTGACAATGAGTTGGTTGGAGGAACTTGGTTGGTTGGTGGGTGTTTTGCGGGTGTAAGGTGGTTGGTTTGATGGAGAGAAACTTCTATAAATGGATCTTTTGGGTGATTGCTTCTCTACTCTTATAGAAAGACGAATAACATCTTCTAACGACCAATATTGTTGAAGTTCAACACAATCAGCAATATCAGTGTTTAATCCTCCAAGATATCTAGCAATGGTCTGCTCCTCTTTTTCTTGTATATCACACTGCATCATCAGCTTCTCAAATTCTCTTGTGTAATCTTCGACTGGTAAATTCTTCTGACGAAGATTTTGCAGTTGGATGAATTTATCTTGGTAATATTGAGGAGGAAGGAACATTAAGGTTAATTCCTTTCGCATTTTCTCCCATGTTGATCTTACTTTTTCCTTCTCGATCTCGCCTTTTCTTAAGGTTTTCCCACCAAATAGAAGCATGTTTCTTTAACTTCACAGCAATAATTTTTACCTTTTTTTCGTCTGGAATCTCCTTGTACTCAAACACTCTTTCGACTGTCTGAAGCCAATCAATGAAATCATCCGGTTGAAGTCTTCCTTCAAAGTCAGGAATGTCAACTTTGATGTCATCATGTCTAATCGGCGGTCTTTGGGGACGTCGGTTTGTAGGTGCTGAAGAATCACTGGAAGAGTCTTCATCTTCTAACTGTTGTTGGCGTTCATTTAATAAGACTTGTTGGGCCTGCAACGCATCTTGTAATTCCTGAATTTGTCTCCGCATGTCTGCCATTTCAATGTCTCGTAGAGGTTGTCTTCGCGGAGGCATGTTGCAAAATGAATAAAATTGTAAAACACTTGTTTCTGATGTGTAGTTTTTTTTTCGGGTCAACTCTGACTATGACTGGTCAAACTTTGACTGGTCAAATTTTGACTGATGATGTCAAAGTGAGGTGGCAGTGAGGTGGCGCTAAGGTGGCTCTCTTGACACGTGGCATGAAGAGAGTGGCTGACGGTGTGACGTGGCACTATGATGTGGATGGTGACGTGGCGTCGTCTTCAACCTCAAATTTCCGACAGTTTTTCCGGCAGCGGTCCGGCGGCAGCTCTGCACTTTCCGGCGATTGGAATTTTTCCGGCGGATTTTCCGGCTACGAGAAATTTTCCGACGAATTTTCCGGTGACCTTCGTGGCGGCGGGTGGAGGCTCCGTTGGACGCGAAACTTGGGTTCTCGACGTTGCGGATGTGATGGCGGCGTTAGTTTTGTGAAAAGATGGCCGCAAAGTGGAGTTTTTGGCAGACGACTCTCTTTCTCACCAAAAACACTCAACTTTTCGTTGATTTTTTCACTCAAACTTAACTCCGGGATCTAAGAACTTGCTCCGGTACCAATATGGTATAGAAACAAGAGATAGAAACAAGAGAGAACTCTTTTTCTAAACACACTCAATTTATTTCTTAACTTCAAGATGATTTAATACATAGGAAAGTAATCTATTTATAGAAAAAAAATACAATATGAAATGATAATGTGAATGGTTGAATGTTGAATGGTTGAATGGTTGAATGTTGAATGTTGAATGTTGAATGGTTGAATGTTGAATTCAATTCTTCTAGATGGTGGCTTTGAATCACTTCTTTTCATCCTCAGTCGGATGGGCAGTCGGAGCGCACTATCCAGACATTTGAAGATATGTTGCGCACTTGTGTTTTCGATTGGAGTAGTGAGTGGGAGGAGCATTTACCATTGATCAAGTTCACGTACAACAATAGTTGGCACGCGTCGATTCGGATGGCACCGTATGAGGCGCTTTATGGGCGGCGATGTCGATTACCAATTTGTTGGAATGAGGCATCCGATTTGGTTGGGACCGAACCGGATATCGTGATGGAGACGAGGCGGAAGGTAGAATTGATTCGAGAGAGGATGTTGACCGCTTAGAGTCGACAGAATTCGTATGCTGACGTTCGTCGTCGACCTTTGGGACTCGAGGTGTGGGACCACGTTTTGCTAAAGGTGTCGCTTACGAAGAAGGTTTTCCACTTCGGGAAGAAGGGAAAGTTGAGCCCGAGATTTATTGGGCCCTTTCAGATTCTCGAGAGAGTCAGTGAATTGGCATACCGGTTGGCGTTACCTCCGGCCTTGAGTCACGTTCATAGCCTTTTCCATGTTTCCCAGTTGAGGTATGTTCCAGATCCTTGTCACTTCATCGACTATGGTGAGATTGATATTGCTGAGGATATTACTTTCGAGGAGCGCCCCTTGAAGATTTTGGAGCACCGTGAGAAGCGACTGAGGCATAAGACCATTCCCTTGGTCAAAGTGCAGTGGTCGAGACATGGTGTCGAGGAAGCGACTTGGGAAACCGAGGATAGCATGCGTGCTAGGTACCCCGAGTTGTTTGTTTCTTAAGTTTCGGGATGAACTTATTTTTAGAGGGGTAGAATGTAATATCCGCATTTTTCTTTTCCCAGTATTCTCATTTTTGGTGTATTTTTCGTTTTTAGCGACTCGCTTGTTACCGTTTCAACATTTTGAATCTATTTTATTCTTGGAGTTTCTCCATTTGGACGAGTTTCGGAGATATTTTGATATTATTCCGTCTTTTGTCATGTATTGTTGCATGGATGTTCGATTCTTGGAGAACCCGTTCGATTTTTTAATTTCTTTGGTTGCACGAGTTCGGACGGGCGAGTTGTTCGTGTTGTGAGTTTCAGTTTATTGATCCGACGTCGTATCGTGATTTTCGGGCGTCTGGGCCATTTTGTAATTTCCTATAAGTTTAGGGAATTTTACTTTCATTGTCATTTCTCGGATTCCTCGATAGTCGGAATTGTATTCTCCTGCAACATTCAGTTTCCTCGTCGTGAATATTTCGTATCTACGCGTTGGGTTTTGTCCTTGTGTTGTGTCTCATGTTTGGACGGCCCGGTGCAGCTAACTTTGTTCAGCAGTGCTGAACTGCTGCATGCATAACGTGCGTTATGCATGCTTCTTAGAGTGCACTATCGGTACTCACATAATGTACGTTACACCTTACTGTTAACGTACGTTATGGCGCTCAGTGTTTTGGACAGTGAGTTTGCCCGGTTTTGGCTGAGTCCGTACGTACGTAAACATGCTGGTGTTACGTACGTAAGACCTCCTTGTATCGTGCGCTAGCCGTCATATGTAGCGTACGCTATCGGCATAAACGATTTGGGCAGATTGTTCTGCCGGGCCATTACACACGCTAACACATGTGCGTTACGTACGTAATGAGCATAACGTACGTTAACAAATGCATGTTAACGTACGTAATGAGAGGTCAGGTTTTATAAACATGAGTTGACCTTGCATTCGCGACATTCTTCATTTTCATTCCTTCCATCCGCAGCGAGAGTTTTGGAGAGTTCTTGAGCGATTCTTCAAGTTTTGCCAGTGGAAATTCTTGAGAGATCAAGTATTGTGTTCCTAGTGTATTTTATCATCATCATAATCGTCTTCCTCCGTTCGAATCAAGGTAAATCTTCTAAGAACCCTACTTTTGGGTAAATTGGAGGTTTTCGATTTTATTGCTCGATTCGTTCCGTGTTGTTGATTAATTTATGTTGAATATGATTAATCTTGTTGGTATTCTTGGTTTTCCTACGGATTCATGGTATATTTCGCAGTATTTTCGTAATTGAGAGGGTTTGGTTGTGGTCCGCCCTCGTTGTTGTTCTTGTACGAATATACATGAATCGTAGGCAGGTTTTCGGGTGTATTCCATTTCCGTATTCGTTTAATAGTGGTTGTGATTGTATTCTTCGAATCGTTAGGTTCGTTTTTGCTAGTTCCTCACGGTCGTGTTTGATTCTTCCTTTCCGTTCGTGTCACCGTCTATTGATTGAGGCAAGTACCCTTATGAACTTACAATCTTGACATAGTAGTATTGCATGGAAATGGTTTGTGTGTGTGTGTGTGTTATGCGCACTACGGGTTAGATCCGATGGGGTCTCGGTATGGGTCCACAGAGACGTGGATCGACGAGCTTGCTTTTAACCACTACAGATTAGATCCGACGGGGTCTCTGTAGGGGTCCACAGAGACGTGGATCGACAGTTAATTGTGGTGCATTTTACAAATGTGTTTTGGATTATTGGCGTTTTCGGAAATGTGTGTTTCAATCGATGTTTTCATGATTGCATGCTTTGACTATATATGTAAGGTGTAAAATATTCATTTGGTTACTTGTACTAGCGTTATTGCTAACCCCTTTTGGGACCCGTTTTGGGGAAATTCATTTTATGAATTTCAGGTCAGATTCATTGAGACGAACGGGCGCTGGACCAGTACGCGGATGACGGCCATGCGTGCTGATTGTGCATAAGTGTGTTTTTATGGCTTTCTTTCCTTTGTTGCGTTTATCCATTTGTAAACTAATAGAAGTACTCGAGTACTTAGGAGCTTTGGTTTGTTCGGATTGTGATGTTTGTCTATTAGGTTTGTGTTGGATGATTGTGTTGTGTTTGACCGGTTGAACCGGGTGGATTATTTTGTTTTGCGTCTTTATGATGGGGTGTTACTATGTTGATCCCACAAGTTGATGAGTATGTTTGGTCGTTTAGCCCGGTGAGTCCCATGTAGGGATCCACGGCGCTGTAATATACCTTGAATATCTTGGGGGTGTTACAACAGACATGCGTGTGCGGGTGTGCGCATGCGCAAACACAAACACGCGTGCGCGCGCGCACACACACACACACTATATATATATATAGAGAGAGAGAGAGAGAGGATCATACGAGAATGGTTTTTATTCCTATATATATATATATATGTGTGTGTGTGTGTGTGTGTGTGGGGGTGGAGGGTCCGATTCTGTAAAAAATCATCTCTGGTGTGAAAAATAGGAACTTATTTCACCAATTGTTATGAATAAAATGTGAAATGCTCATGCGAAAGGAAGAAAGCCTTCATCTAAATGTGAAAATGAGAAATTATCAAGTCTTCATTTTGGAGCTACATTCATAGCCATATATTGATGACTTTCAAGGTTGACAATTTTGTCATTTCATACCCCAAAGTTTACTATAAATAGATGTGTTTTGGGAGATGGAATACACACCAATTCTAAGCAATCTTGAGCTATAGAATTCTCCCTGATTTTCTCTCCTCTTTTAATATAGAAAACTCTTGGTAGTTTTGCTACAAAGTTTAAGGGTTATAATCATTGTAAATATTCTCCAAATATATTAGTGAAGTTTCGGATCCCTCCGATCGTGGACGTAGATCATTTGATTGAACCACGTAAATTCTTGTGTGGTTTATTTATTCTTGTTTTCATAACACGTTATCAGCATGAGTTATTGCTCGAAAAAAAGGTTAGTATTATTTGAGTTTGAATTTATTTATACTAACTCGTTTTTATCCTTGTAGAGAAAATGGCCGGAATTGAAAACAAAAAATTCCAGATCCTCGATGTCACTGGAAATAACTATCTATCATGGTGCCTTGATGTTAAATTGCACCTCCAAGGTATGGGACTGGCTACTACCTTGGAATCTGTGGAACTTTCTAATGCCGATATTAAAAATGAGGCAAATGCAATGATATTCATGCGCCATCATTTATCCGAGAATCTGAAGAACGAATATATACAAATTGAAAGGCCTTCTGAGCTCTGGAAGAACCTCAAAGACAGATTTGATCACACCAGAACTGTAATATTGCCACAGGCTCAATATGAATGGCAACTACTAAGATTGCAAGATTTTAAATCATTCCGATTATAATTCACCTTTATTCAAAATTGAGTCTCGATCGGCCTTGTGTGGTACATGCCTATCCGAGACTCGATAAGCCGAAAACATTCACCACGATGCATTCCTCAAATATGGTGCTTCAACAACAATACAGGCAACGACAATTTCAAACATATTCTGAGCTAATTTCAGTTCTTCTCACGACTCAGAAGACAAATGAGTAAAAAATCATGAACTACGACCCTCTGGGTCCCGTGTCGAACCTGAAGCACATACCAGCTCTGGTAGAGCTGCCGGTCGGTTCAAGAGCCGTGAAAATAAACCCGGGCGTGGAACCCGGAAAAGTGGTGGACGTGGTGGCTACCGTCAAAATAATTACAGAAATGACCGCGGCGGACGTAACTATAATAATCGTGATAATTATCATTATTCCCGTCAAAATAAATATTCCGACAGACCAAGGCAGTCAATTCACGGGCATCGTGATAAGGAAAAAATACATATAGAAAATTCTGGTGATTATCCATGTTGTAGATGTGGTATAACTGGACATTGGGCTAAATATTGTCGTACTTCCCAACACCGTGTGGATTCATATCAGGCATCAATAAAAAATAAAGGCAAAGATGCCCACGCTCATACCACCGAAACATTCGAGGCATCCAAAGCTATTGAGGCCAACACATTTGGGAACATATTTGATGAAAATCCTGACCAGGAGTGGAAATCACTTGAGCTAGCAGATTTTCTTGAAGATCCTGGTTCAGTGGGACATGACGATGAATGGCTGAATTAAAATATTTATGCAATTATATGTCGTATATTTACTTTCTGGCTTGTAAACCCCAGCTGTTTTGTGTGTATTTCTTTATGTATAATATAAACATCAATAAAATCATTTATATTTTTATATTAAAATTCTCTCACTTCCAACGGCTATAAACGGCTAGTAATAGTGATTTTTGATTCTATAAATATGCACACATTTTATTCAACAACTCACTCATATCCTCTACCCTCTTATAGAAATTCTTAAGCATCTTCATCCGACTTTCTTCGAAAATGATTAACGGATCTCTCATCTTTATTTTCACAATGATCAGCATGATCATAATACTGATGTTTAGCAAAGACTTCCCTCCGGAATTATTCTGGATTGGTGTTTCATTTATCATTTATATTGTTGGCCTTGTATCGGCACTGATACATACAAAAATGTATTATTGAAAAAAAAATATGTATGTTTACATTTCCATTATCAATAAAAAAAATAATAATTCATGTCTTAAATATTTATTATTTGATGATTTGATTGAACAGGAATACAAATGGAAAGTATATAACATATACACAATTGTCTTGTTGATAGTGCAACAACGCACTCAATATTTACAAATAAAGCATATTTCTCGAGCATGAAATTATGCAAGATACACGTTACAACTATATCTGGTCCCGTAGAGATTATTGATGGCTCCGGGAATGCAAATGTGATGTTACCTAATGAAACAATTTTACACATTGAAAATGCGTTATTATCTGGTAGATCAAAACGAAATCTACTGAGTTTTAAGGATGTACGCCTAAATGGCTATCACTTGGAAACAGTGATTGAGAATAATAAAGAATATCTATGTATCACATCCTATAAAATGGAAACTCGACTTGTCCACGAGAAAATTGAAGCAACAACTTCTGGACTGTATTGTGTCCCTATTCGAGCTTTTGAAACCTACGCTACCATGGCTTGGAAGCTGGTGAATCCTGATATATTTGGGTTATGGCATGATCACCTTGGGCACCCAGGAACTTCTATGTTACGTAGGATTATTGAAAATATTCATGGACATCCATTAAAGGGCACAAAAATGCTAATGTCCAAAGATTATTTCTGTGAATCATGCTCACGTGGAAAACTTATTACTAAACCTTCTATGGAAAAAGTTGGTTATGAATCACCATCATTTTCACAACGCATTCATAGTGATATTTGTGGACCAATACATCCAGCAAGTGGACCATTTCGATATTTTATGGTCTTAATAGATGCATCATCCAGATTGTCCCAAATTATTAAACTCCGAGCACATTTTCCTGAATATCCTATAAAAAATATAAGAATGGATAATGCCGGAGAATTCACATCAAGGACTTTTGATGATTATTGTGAAGCACTGGGGATTAATGTTGAGCACCCAGTAGCACATGTCCACACTCAAAATGGATTGGCGGAATCCATGATTAAACGAGTCCAAATCATTGCTTGTACATTATTAATGAGATCAAAGCTCACTAGTGCAGTGTGGGGTCATGCAGTATTACATGCATCAACACTCATCAGATTACGCCCCACTGCTTATCATATGCACTCCCCAATGCAATTAACTCTAGGCTTTGAGCCGAATATTTTGCACTTACGCACATTCGGATGTGTTGTTCATGTGCCAATTCCACCTCCTCAAAGGACAAAAATGGGTCCTCAACGCCGGCTTGGCATATACGTTGGATTTGATTCCCCATCAATAATTCGGTATTTAGAACCAACAACGGGTGATTTATTTACCGCTCGTTTGCCGATTGTCATTTTGATGAGATGGTGTTTCCATCAATTGGCAGGGATAAGACTGTTCTTAACAAAGATGAACAAAAAACAGTTGAGGATATCTCCTGGAATGTACAAATCTTATCCCACCTAGATCCACGTACTACAGAATGTGAAAATGAGGTGAAGAGATTCATCCATTTATAAAATATTGCTAATAGACTTCCTAACGCATTTAACGATGCAAGTAAAGTGACAAAGTCTTATATTCCAGCTGCGAATGCTCCAGCTAGGATCGTTATTCCTCATCAAAATACGAAAATGGATGATGATGCCCCACGACAAAAGCGTGGTAGACCTGTTGGTTCGAAGGACACTGTTCCTCGAAAAAGAAAGGGGAGAAGTAATGGGATCACAAACCAAGATCATCCTAGTGAGCATGCTGCAGATGAATCTGTAGAGCATAATACTGCAAATAATGAAGGGATCATGGTTTCTGAAAACACCGAGAATGCCATAAATCATTACAATGAGATATGGGATCGGAAAAACATGATAATCGATAATTTATTTGCTTTCTCGGTTGCACAAGAAATTATGAACGATGATTACGATAATGAACCACATTCAATAATTGAATGCCGTCAAATGTCGGATTGGCCTAAATGGGAGGAAGCAATAGAGTCTGAATTAGCTTCCCTAGAAAAACGGATGGTATTTGGGCAAATTACTCGAACACTGAATAATATAAAACCAATTGGTTACAAATGGGTGTTTGTTCGAAAAAGAAATGAAAAAAATGAGATTGCGAGATATAAAGCCCGACTCGTAGCCCAAGGATTCTCCCAATGGCCTGGGATTGACTATGACGAAACATATTCACCAGTGATGGATATAATCACCTTCCGTTTTCTTATTAGTATGGTTGTCCATGAGTGTTTGGACACGCCACTAATGTATGTAGTCACGGCATATCAATATGGTTCATTAGATTCTGATATCTATATGAAAATTCCTAATGGATATAAAATGCCAAAATCTGCTACTCCTCGTGAGCTATACTCGATCAAACTACAGAAATCACTGTATGGATTAAAGCAATCCGGCCGCATGTGGTATCATAGGTTGAATGAATACCTTTCTAAGGAAGGTTATAAAGATAATCTTAAATGCCCATGTATTTTTATTAAAAGATCCAATACTGGATTTGCTATAATTGCAGTCTATGTGGATGACATGAATTTAATCGGAACTCCTAAAGAGTTATCCGATGCTGCTGAATATCTGAAGAAAGAATTTGAGGTTAAAGACCTTGGAATAACAAAACTCTGTCTTGGTCTTGAGCTCGAGCATAAAGATAATGGAATACTTGTCCACCAATCTGCTTATACCAAGAGATTGCTCAAACGATTTAATATGGACAAGGCTCATCCTCTGAGTACTCCTATGGTCGTACGGAATTTAGATCCTAAGAAAGATTATTTCCGACCTAAGGAACCAAATGAGGAAATTTTGGGTCCTGAAGTGCCTTATCTCAATGTTATTGGAGCACTGATGTATTTAGCACAATGCACCAGACCCGATATTTCTTTTGCAGTAAATTTACTTGCAAGATACAGTTCTGAACCAACTCGAAGACATTAGAATGGTATCAAACACATTTTTCGTTATCTCAATGGTACCATTGACCTGGGTTTATCCTATTCAAAGGAGGCTACTAACTCTGGATTAGTTGGTTATGCTGATGCGGGATACAAATCCGATCCACATAAGGCTCGCTCATAGACAAGTTATTTATTCTGCTATAATGGTACGGCTCTATCATGGAGATCGACCAAACAAACATTAATAGCTACATCTTCCAATCATTCTGAGATAATTGCTCTCTATGAAGCTGGCAGAGAAAGTGTTTGGCTAAGATCAGTTATAGCTCATATACTAAATGAATGTCGATTGAAGCTTGTGACAGACACTCCCACAATCATTTATGAAGACAATGTAGCATGCATAGCACAAGTCAATGGTGGATATATAAAAGGTGATCGGACCAAGCATATTTCACCGAAGTTTTTCTACACACATGAACTACAGAAGAACGGAGAAATAAATGTTCAACAAATTCGCTCCTGTCATAATCTCGCTGATTTATTTACAAAATCATTGCCGACATCTACATTCGAGAAGATGGTGTACGGTATAGGCATGAGAAGAGCTAATCTTAACCAAGATTGATAAATCAGTTTGACGGCATATATTTCAGGGGAACAAATCAATATGTGCGCTGTACTCTTTTTGCCTTATGACTGATTTTTATCCCATTTGGGTTTTTCCAGCTTAAGGTTTTTAACGAGGCAGCTTATGCACAAGGATTGGATCTAAGTTGTGTATTCTATTGAAATGAGCATTCCAAGGGGGAGTGTTATGAATAAAATGTGAAATGCTTATGTGAAAGGAAGAAAGCCTTCATCTAAATGTGAAAATGAGAAATTATCAAGTCTTCATTTTTGAGCTACATTCATAGCCATATATTGATGACTTTGAAGGTTGACAATTTTGTCATTTCATACCCCAAAGTTTACTATAAATAGATGTGTTTTGGGAGATGGAATACACACCAATTCTAAGCATTCTTGAGCTATAAAATTCCCCCTCATTTTCTCTCCTCTTTTAATATAGAAAACCCTTGGTAGTTTTTGCTACAAAGTTTAAGGGTTATAATCATTGTAAATATCCTCCAAATATATTAATGAAGTTTCGAATCCCTCCGATCGTGGACGTAGATCATTTGATCGAACCACGTAAATTCTTGTGTGGTTTATTTATTCTTATTTTCATAACACCAATAAAAAAATAAGAACAATGTAGATTGTACCACATCATGAAAGAACATACATGAAAATCTGTCCATTTATTATGGACATGTGGTTTTTTCAACTAGAGGTGTTTTTTTGTCATTTTGTATTAAAATGATTTTTTTTTAAATACAATAATTTATTTGTTTGTTATTAGTTTAAAAAAAATATATCAAATTAATCGTATTTTTTATGTCATAAAAAAATAAGAAAAGATAATATAATTTTCCGGAAAAAATGCACCTATGCAGTAAAAGCGGTATATTTTTTTTTTTTTGTGGTAAATAAAGTTTTTATTTCACCAGTAAACGTGACAAAACCAACACAAACATTATACAACTCAAAAGCTATCACAACTGCTATCTCTCCCTAAGATTTCAACATTCTAGCTAGCTTCTTGTCTCTATGACTACATACTGCCATCATGAATTGGCATTCTTTCACAGCTACTGAAGTTGCACAACTTTTAGCTTGGAACTTCCTCTGATTTCGTTCCTTCCAAATCTGGTATATAGCTACAGTCGCAAGCAATCTAAACATCCTTTGCTTTTGTGTCTGTGATTTACAATGGTTTTCAATACATCTCCTCATTTCTGTCCATCCAACCGCTGGCTTGTCAATGTTACACCATTGAGCTACTTGGTTCCATACCTCAGCAGAATAGGGACAAGCAAAAAACAAATGCTCCATACTCTCAACTGCATTATTACACAGGCTACAACCCAAATCCACATTCAACCCAAATTTCAGTAACTGCTCACAAGTAGCCATTCTTCCCCACATAGCAATCCAAGCAATGAAAATACATTTGGGAGGGGCCACATTTCCACACAAAATTCTCTGCCAAGACACTCTTTGCACCGCTCCTACCATAGCAGAATACACTTTCCCAATTGAAAACTTAGGCTCAAATGAGGTGAGTGAAGCTGTGCAACAATTTTTTCACACTAGTTTTATGCCTGCTTCAGTGAATAAAACTCTAATTACTCTGATTCCAAAAACTGATCATGCTACCACTGTGAAAGAATATAGACAAAAGCGGTATATTTGTTAGTAGCAGCAGTATAATATATCTATATAAGCATCACATCTGTATAATATAATATTAGCATTACACATTTTCTTTATGAAAAATCATGTCTAACAATACATAATATTAGCAGAGTATACTCGACGCAAAATAATATATCATACCATATTCATCGAACCAAATAATAAAAATAATAAATTAATAAATTAAGAAAAAATCATACTTATATGAATGACAAGATTATAGTAAATGATTGTTTACAGAACATTTACATAATATACATGGTCTCAGTGACAGCCCTATTTCCGACATCAATCACACAAACACACATATATTTATTTAATTTGACATTAATATGAAAATAGTAGTTATTGACCATTACAAGCCCCTTTGTCTAACAAACACTGTCCATTATTTATGCTACACATCACAAAGAAGCTAAGCTGTCTAAGAAAAAAAATTGTAAATAGCCAAACAATAATACTACGACAAATTATACAACATTTTGCCATTTCTTATCATTAATGTTCACCTTAATAAAATCGACATTTAACAAGAATTAGAAAAATAAAACACTGAGTCGGAACCTAAATCTTTTGCTTCCGAGTGATTCGCATTTCACCCCCTTATTCATGAAAACCATCCTCCAGCCTGCTTACAAGTGAAAAATCCACTTCTTTCTGGTTGTCCATTATCAATATCTACATAATCCAACTCGATCGAGAGTACAACACAGCGATGCATCCATATTCACATTGTGAATCTCTCTCACCTGGCTCATTTAAATAATCTGTTTAAACCATACCACCTGAAGCATCACCATTGATCTCACTGGTAGCATTCATCTATAGGGATAACTATAGATGTCATATTTCCGCAGCGCCTTAATCCTCTTCTCCTTGGCGAGTCTTTCATTAAAAAAAAATCAGTCAAAAATGTTAAATCAGTTTTATTCTAAACCTTCGATTTCATATTCTTGAAGCCCGCTATACTTAGATCTGTTTGAACAGTTCAGCCTGCCAAATATTCATTCAAAATGCAAATCATCCAATAGAAGTGCAAGGAAGAAATATTAAAAAAAAAAAAAAAAAATTAACGGACGTTCCTGAAGAAGAACTTCCAGAGATGCACATAATTAAGTACTCTAACCTGCTATTCATCATTCAACTAAAACTTTCTTCATTTGCACAGTTTAGTTTTTATAAAAATCGTTATTTAAGGCGTGATTTAAGAGAACATTAAATCAGTACCTTCTTTGGAGAGCCGGTGTACAAAATGGCTTGCCATATATATGTACTAACAAACAAGTTATTTAGAGAAAGGGTTTTTGTTCAATGTATTTGGAGCCCATCTCGAAAGTATTTTAAGGACACTAGAATGGTGTTCTTTCATGTCGAGTGAATGAAGCAGCAAGGCCAAGGTAGATAAATCTGGGGAGAATCCTTTGGCGTCCATTTCCTCAAGAAACTTTGAGGCAGATTCAAATTTGTGCTTCCTCAGATTTCCTCGAACAATTACATTATAGGTGATTTCATTGGGCGACAAACTTGACTCATCCATCCTTAATAAAAGATTTTGAGCTTCCTCCAGTAGCCCATTTTGACAACATCCTTTAATCAAGATAGTGTAGGTTACCACATTAGGTTCCAATCCTTTAGAACCAAGATCCCTAAAAATAGCTCGAGCTGCATCAAGCTTTTTAGCTTCACACAAACCATCCATCACGATACTGTAGTAAGAAATATGAAGGTGTTCTCCTTTGCGCTCTATTCCTTCCAACAAAAACAATGCTCGTTCAACTTGGCCCTTCTTACACAATCCATCCAACATGTTACAGTAGGTATAGAAGTCTGGTTTCAGGCCGACAACTTGCAACTCATCAAAAAGCTTCAGTGCAGAAGAACATCGGCCGGCACGAAACAGTCCCTCCAATAGAGTGTTAAATGTAACGATATTAGGCTTCAACCCTTTAGAGGGAGTTTCACGAAAGAGATGAATGGCATCATCTATCTTTTTCTTTTTGCAATATCCATGGATCAAGATACTAAAACTCGTAATATCAGGAGCAACATTCATGCTAGCCATAGAATCAAAGACATTCCTTGCTTTATCCATACATCCTTGAAGACAATAACCATCCATCAATGAGTTGTATGAAACTACATCAGGAATTACATTTTGCTGCTTCATGATGCTGAGTACATCTTCTGCTTCATCCATCAATCCTTCCTTGCATAGACCATCAATCAAGGTACTGAATGTAAACACGTCTGGATATATTTTGTAGCTTATCATCTCCTTCGTTAACATTTTAACTTCCTTCCAACGACTCAAATTACACAGACCACAAATCAAAGCACTGTAAGTGACGACATTAGGCGTGATGCCTTTCTCGAACATTTCATCGAAAAGCTTAAAGGCAGAGTCGATCATTCCGTCCTTGCATAAGCCATCAATTATCATACTATATATATGGGTATTCGGCTTACAACTCCCTTTTCCCATTACCCTGAGTAGCTCGATGGCCATTGCAGTGTTACCCGCCTTGCAGAGTCCATCAACCACAGTCCCGTAAGTGACTACGCTTAGCTCACACAATCCTTCTCTTACCATCTTCCTAAACAGTTCTTGTGCCTCGTTAATCCTGTTTCCTCTAAACAAACCCTTCAATAAGGTGCTGAAGGTAAATACATTAGGAATAAAACCACGCTTGACGAACCAACCCAGGATAGAAAATCCAAAATCAACCCGATTAGAGAGGCAATAACAGTTGATAGCAATATTCATAGTATATTCATTAACTGAAACCCCCAGATTGCATATATCCTTGAAAAGGTATATGGCAGCAGCATACTCTTTCAAATTGACCAAACGCGAAAGCAATTGGGTGAATTGTTTCGCACTAGGAAGAGGCCTCATTCTGGACATATTCTCATACAAGCAAAAAGCATCATCCAACCTTCTAACATTCCCCAGCCCGAGATTCATTTTCTCACGGGAGTTGCTACCGGCAACAGATATTGTACCGAAAAAACGAAATACATATAGAGAAAGAAAATGACTGTTACTGTTAGATAAGAACAGTGATTTACCCGATTCATAGCTAATTCCTGGAGAAGACAGGAATTGTCGTGATAAAAATCCATTCACCTTCATCTCTACTCAGGATAGCTCAGTTAGCAGAAGAAGAATGGGGTTTAGGACCTATTTCCGATTAACATATGAATTGTCTAGCAAGTAGAAATGGAGGGGTGTCCGATTAACCTATTTATTAGTTATTATCAATGGGATTTTTTACTTTTATTTTTATTTTGTTTTGGAGGGTGAACATGACTTTCTCTTTTAAATATGTATTAATAAAATGTATAAAATAATATATATTTAAAAGTTAAAATATTTTTTCAATATTAATTCATACCATATTATTACATTCTATATTATAAAAAAATTTGTACATTAATATATATTTAATAGAGAGAGTCATGTTCACCTTCTATTAGGAGGGCGAACTAAATTTCACTGTCCGAATTATAGTAGTTCAACTTTCATATTGTAATGATTCTTTTTTAAATAAAAATTAATAATTAATTTTAAATTTCATATAAATTTATGTATGACATTTGAGTAGATTCATGTATGTCTTTTGACTCTTTGATTATCATGTATCTTGTAAGCCTATATAAAGCATTGATCCTAACTTGTAGAAATATAAGTGAATACAATACAAAAGTTTTCTCTACTTCTCTTTTTTCTATTCTTCTATAGTCTTCTTAGTATTATTTACAACGCGTTATCTGTTAGGGTTGTATACTACAAAGCATACTTTATACTTGAATTACCTTATTTCTCTGTAACTACCTATGAGAGTATTAATTATATTTAATCACATATTTTGCATATTTATTCACGTTATGGTTATGCAAATGAAATGTCTAATTATTTTATATTGTAGATAATGTGGTGTGTTGGTGTCACACGGAAGACCACATTATCGGTGCTTTATAAAATAATATAATAGTTCACAACCTATATAATTATTAGACAATTATATGAAAGGTTGTAGTATATGGCTTGAGATTAGTTGGTCTTGACTATTAGCATGCATTAGCGTATTTGCATACGTTGAACTGTATCGAAGTGAGATAGTGTCTTCTGTACTGACTGAAGAAGAACTAAATCTCGGGTAATTATTATTTTTTAATTCTAAGTGTATAATATTTAATTATGTATTTATAATATTTATTGTTTTGATTTACCATGGGTGAGAGTCAAAATGATTGACTCAATAAGCTTCGTATCTTGAGGAATAATATTATTTATATGACAAATATTATTATAACTAGAAATCGTGTCCCGACTCGTGTGGGTTGATGATGTCCCCTTGAGGAGCTCGATAATGATTATTATATTAAACCCTGCAGGTAGATTTAATTCCGATATAATAATAAGGTTCGAGTGGTAATACTCTTGGATAAGATATTAATGAATTAAAGCTGTCAGTAGCTTAAATTAATTAATGGACATTCGATATCTTAAACACATAAAATAATATATCTAAATAAGGAGACCGATTTCGTAAATTGGGATTTGGGTTGGAAGTGCAATATTAATTCTTTAATGGACTGAATTGATATTAATGAACTCAATCATATTAGGAAAGAGATTAATATGGAAAGTTGGGTTGCACTAGGAGTCTTAGGGCCTGTTCTCTCCAGCTTATTTTCGATTGATTCACTAATTCCGTCAGATTTAGTTTAGTTGATTCATTCGATTCAATTGATTCGCTTTTGTTTTATTTTAAGATTATTATTAATTATTATTTAATCATTTTAGTTGACATTATTATTATTATTATTATTATTATTATTATCTTCGTTGATATTATAGGGGTGGGCGTTCGAGTCAGGATTGGGTGTTTCGGGATGTTCGGAATCGGTTGACATTTTAAACTACCCAAACACGTACCGAATTTTTTTTTTAAATTTAAAGAATTTAATGCCCTAATAATTATTAGAACTTCGCATAAAAATAGTCGGGTACCTAATCGGTACCCGAAATTCAAATTGGAATATCCCAAACCCGAACTTTTAATCGAATTTGTGTACCCGTCCTGAATTTTTTTTTTCCAAATACATGATCCCGTACCCAAATTTTTTCCCATAGGGTACCCAAACTACCCAACCCGAATGCCCACCCCTAATTATTATTATTGTTATTATTCCTATTATTGCTAATTATTATTGGTAATTATTATTATTATATTGAAAAAGTTAGTAATTAAAGAAAAAACAACAACAAGAACAATACATAAATACAGAAGGGGAAAATAATTAATAAAGAAGAAGAGGTAAAATAGAAAGTGAAAGAAAATTAATAATATATTTATCAACAAGTATTCATCTCCTCGTACTATTTATCAAAATTAATAATATATTTTTTAAAATATTTCTATTGTTAATAAGTATTATTATATTAGCTTATTATTTATAATTATTTATTATTTCTATTAATAATAATATCATTTATATTATTATTACTACTCATTTTTAAATTATTAATTACTTTCACTTTAGTTGTTGCGAATTTCGTTGAACGCAAGTGCACGTTATCGTAAACAAGTAATAAAGAGATGAGTAAGATATCGTTCCCACGAGGACTGACTTACTAATTACCAATTTTTTAGTATTCTAATTTTATCTGAACTATAGAAATTGGAGATGTAAGAATAATTAAACAAAATTAATAAAAGAATAAATAATGAAAACAATTGTTCGAAGAAAGAAAATCAAATAAGGAATTAATCTAGGATTGTGAATCCACCTCGGTTTATCCGAATTACTCTTGATTATATGAATTTAATGATTTCCCAATTTATTGAAGGCGAAGTTTGCTAAAACACTCTACCGCCTCTCCCGAGGTCAATAGAATTATCTAAGGCGAATAATACACTCTATTCCTAGGTGGATTATTTCGACAATAGGCAAAAAGCACGAAAACTTCAGAAAGGCCACGTAGTTCCTATGAGTATATTCCTATCTCACAAGATAAAACGGTTCTCACCAATTATTTCCTACCAACTCTCCTCTCCCGATTCGAGTTGCGTAAACAAAACAATTCAATTATAGGCCACACAATTGAAAGCATTAAGAACAATTGGGAAAACTCAATAGAAAAGAGAATTGAATTGATAATCAAAAGTTAATTCATCAAAACCTCGGTTTCATCAAAATCCTAGAATAGGGTTCTAGCCTGACATGCTAGAAAATAAAAATACACAAATAATTAAAGAAAGCATAAAGATCAAACGCAGTCGACGAACTCGAATTCCTCCGTTCTCTAGCTTCCTCTCTCTGCTCTTTGGTGTTTTCTGCTTCTTCTCGATTCCTTGATTCCTCGATGATCCGCTCCCTGTTTCAGACCTTGAATCCCTATTTATAACTATCATTAGCCTCCAAAACGCGTCTGGGGATTGGGTCGAAAACAGCCTCCGAAAACGGCCCAGAAACGCGGCAAATCCATCAAAACCGCTCCGTGGGCCGCGACTCACTTAAGCTGTGCCGCGGCTCACCATGTTCAGCGCCTATACCTGGGCGCTTATTTTTCCTCATGGGCCGCGGCTCACTTAATCTGTGCCGCGGCCCCCGGTACAGTCCGCCCGGCGCTTGCTAGTCCTCTTCGTGTGCCGCGGCTCACTTGGTTCGTGCCGCGGCCCCAGGCCAAAAATTATCGTTTCGGCCCGTTTTTCGCCGTTTGAGCTTCCGGACTCCAATTTCCTACAAAACATATAAGAATAGTGCATTAAAAGCTCATTTAAGCAGATTTAGACTTCAAATGGATAAAAATAATGATAAATAAGCGTATAAAAATACGCCTAACAAATACCCCCAAACTTGAGCCTTTGCTTGTCCTCAAGCAAAAAGAATCAATTTTCAAAAAAGTATCGTGAATGATTGTGCACATCCATAGTGCTCAACTTAATCAATACTAATCTCAAAGAATAATACGAGTATCGTAATAGTGAGTCACATCAAGGACACTGATTCCACAAAGTAACCATTTTTAGTGGTAATCAATCGTTTATGAAGAAAATCAAGCTCAAAGATTAATAAGCGTGAATTTAACCGACCGTCAATACGAAGGGTTAGAGTAAACAAGCCAACTCACCCAGTCCCACAGTCAAGTGGCAAAAATTTTAGAGTTTCATCGTCAAAAATAAACCTCGGACAGCATTCCCTTATGTATGATCATAACAAAGATTCGAGTTAACCACTAGGTTCGGATCTCGGGATATTTCATCGGGATGATCCTAGGGTGGATTTCCATTCTCATGTATTGGGGAACCGTTTGACGTAAAAGACACTCATAGGGCACATGGATGCTTCTAGTTACTAAGCCCCCCTCTACAGCGGAGAAAAATCTCGAATAGCAATTCCCGTATGTCAAGGTTGTTGTTTTACGCGAGAGTAAACGACGGGTCACGTGAATACCCCCGGTTACCGGGCTTCCCATCATCGGTAATGCGATATTTCTAAACCATTAGTCTATTCAGGGTTGTCGTTTTACGCGAGAGTAAACAACGGGTCACGTGAATACCCCCGGTTACTAGACTTCCCATCATAGAACATGTATAATATCTCGACTTTATTGGGAAAGACTGTTCGACTCTAAACTCAATCTAAGTGCCAACAAGACTCATGTTATTGGACGACTAGCTACGCGAAAAGTGTAACCAAACGTATAGACGGTGATTTGAAAACACGTATGTCTCCTTTCTTATCTGCTAAGATTTCTACAAAAATGAAAAAATTTCGGATCTAAATGAATACTCAACAGAAACAGATATCGCTGACTGCAACTCGACCAAAAGCCAACCATTTCTTCAAAGAGAAATCAGTATCGTAACATCAGTTTTACACAAAGAGGCACGAAAAATTCACGAATGTAAATAATATCACGACAAGCAAGGGTAGCGTCAAAAATAACAAAAAATAACGAAAAATGTCAACGAATAAGTAAAAAATCAACAAAAAGTAAACCCCCGAAAACTTAGGACGTACATTGACCTCAATGGACATAGATAATAATAATGCGATAAGAGAAAAGGTCAAGTACTCCCCTAATGTCAGCTCATGTACTGGTGCCGGTGATTGTGTCCTCGCCCTCGTACTAATCTTCCTTTTTTCTAGCTATGGTGAGTTCCTGAAAAAAAAAATAAACACTGGATATTAAGCAACCTTTAAGGAACATTACACCACGCTCGACTTAAAATACACGAAATGTGAATATAGAGTCTTGCATCATCGAAGAGGAAATTAAGGCTGGGCATTCAAGTTTAAGCATGAAGTAAGGGTTGGGGTACAATGTAATTCGATAATCAATTTCGTTGCATGTAATTTGAAAACGTTTTGCACAAAAATTTTCATTGACGCATTTTATCAAACACTTAACATGCATGGGTTTAAATGAAGAACAAACATGACAATGGCTTAATCCAATCCCCAAAAATAACAACATCAATCGATAGGCATGAGAAAAACGACAAATAACATCAACAATTATATATAATCACAAACACCATCACCATCAATCAATAATTTCATATCCCAACTCAACCTTTGAACAAGAACTTTGAAAAACTAACAACTTATTCATCATCGAATGAATAACAATCCCTTACTTTACAAATCATGTATCAATTAGGATTAAAAGATTGAGAATTACCTTGCTTGGATTGAAGTATGCAAGAAGAAGAAGAGTTGAGAAGGGGTTCGGCCGAGCACTGTGCGCAGGAAGGGAAAAAACTTACCTGGAGTGCCGGCCGATCGGGTTATAAAGGAGACCTGGGCTTTTGAAATTCCGAACAGGGGCCGCGGCACAACTTAAGTGAGCCTCGGCCCAGAGTACAGCCTGCGGGGCGTGTTTGCTATGTCGTCATTGCCGCGGCTCAGCGTACGGGTGCCGCGGCTCAGCATGTTAATGTGCCGCGGCTCATCTGGTGCGAGCCGCGGCACGGAGTACAGGTACCTGGGCATTTCTTGGACATTTTGCGTGCCGCGGCTCAGTGCATATGTGCCGCGGCTCAGGGACCGGGTGTGCCGCGGCCCAGTGAGTCCGTGCCGCGGCACAGAGTACAGGAAGTTTAGCCCCCTTTTTCGACTTGTGTGTGCCGCGGCTCACTATCCTTGTGCCGCGGCCCATTGCTGAAATTTCCCCTGGGGTGATTTCTGCACAGAATTTTCAAAGGAAAATACTTAGAACGCGAGAAATGAGCATATCAAACCAAAAATTACGAAAAACACAGACTCTAAAATGAAAGAAAACACTGAAAAAATGAAAATCTACAACTAATACTCGGGTTGCCTCCCGAGAAGCGCTAAGTTTATAGTCTTCAGCCGGACTTATTGAAAATCAGTTCGCATTTCGAAAAGACCATTTGGACTCCGCACAGTCCATCGAACCGTTATTACGTGATTTAAATTGTTGACCATTAAATTTCAACCGTTCGACTTTTGGTTTGGAAATCCAATGTTCTTTGCGAAACGGCTTTAGCAATAGTAGCCTCCCAAAACACCCATTCTGTAATTGACTTGGTACTCGTTTGACATCCGGCTTAATTTTCAACTCCACGGGCGAATTTATGACAGCATGAGATTTTATCGATGGTGGATGAACGGATGTTGAAGATGACATATTTAACTACTTAAGAAACATGATTCGCTCTTCATTTTTATTAGACATCGGAGCAGCTGAAACAGATTCTGAACACTTCGACCGACAACTCTCCCGGTGTGCGTCTTTCGCAAAGATATCTACACTTTCAATTTGTGAACTCTTCTCGACACTACTTGGACACGGAAAGGATTGAAACACTTAGAAAGTGACTTGCTCATCTTGAACCCGCAGAGTGATTCCCTTTTTCCACGTCAATGAGAGTTCGGCCGGTAGCTAAGAATGGTCTTCCCAAAATAATTGGGATGTCTTGGTCCTCCTCCATATCGAGCACAATGAAATCAGCCGGAAAGATGAATTTATCTACCTTGACTAAAACATCTTCTATTACCCCCCTCGGGTACTTGATAGATCGGTCAGCTAATTGCAGCGAGATTGTCGTCGGCTTGGCCTCCCCAATGCCTAGATTCTTAAATATGGAAAGGGGCATAAGATTAATGCTGGCCCCGAGATCACACAACGCTCTATCAAAAGACAGATTTCCTATAGTGCACGGTATATTAAAACTTCCTGGATCCTTCAATTTTGGCGGGAGCTTTTTCTGCAAGATGGCGCTGCACTCTTCCGTCAATGCCACTGTCTCATATTCCTCGAGCTTTCTTTTGTTAGATAAGATCTCTTTCATGAACTTCACATAGCTCGGCATTTGTTCCAAGGCATCAGCAAATGGAATGTTGATATGTAGTTTCTTGAAGACGTCAAGAAACTTAGAGAATTGTTTGTCCAATTTTTGCTTTTACAACCGCTGTGGAAACGGGACGGGTGGTACATATGCCTTCGGATTGTCAGGAAACAGTTTCGAGGGTCTAGAATTTTGTGATTCCTCAGTCGCCAAATTTTTCTTTTCCTCATCATCACCTCTCTTTTTGCTCTGCCCAGGCTACTCGCACACTTCCTTCCCGCTTCTCAAACTAATGGCATTTATACTCTCCCGGGGGTTCGTCTCGGTTGTACTTGGCAAGGTACCCTCAGGGCGGGATGTTAACACATTTGCTATTTGACCCAGTTGTACTTCAAAGTTGCGAATAGAAACGGAATAGTTTTGCAAGGTTGCTTCCGTACGGGTCATGAACTGACTCGTATTTGATGCCAATTTCGCCATTGCTTCCTCTAGAGAGATCTTTGGAATGGGAGGAGGTTGCTGTTGGTGTTGAGGGAACTGAGTTGGGTTAAGTTTTGTCCGTTCTTCCACGAAAAGTTAGGGTGATTTCGCCACCCCGGATTATATGTATTGGAATACGGATTATTTTGCCGATTCCCGTTCCCCACGAACTGAGCTTGTTCTATCGGAGGTTGCTCGAAAGGATTTCTGACTTGGCACTCTGCGCTAGGATGAGATCCGTTGCACCAATTACATGATTCAGTGGTAACGGGGGAAGGAGCATGTGAAAAAGCTTGAAGTTGCTGAGTCAGTGCTGCGACTTGTGCTGATAGTGCATATATTGGATCATTATTGGAGATTTCCATTACTCGCTTCGGGATCACTCGTTCGGAAGGCCACTGATAAGCGTTTGCAGCCATAGCTTCCAATAAAGAGTGGGCTTCGGCCATCGTTTTTCCCATTAAGGCGCCCCCAGCGGCTGCATCAACAAGAGTGCGTGTAGAAGCACTCAATCCGTTATAGAACGTCTGAATTTGTAGTCAGTCCGGTAGGCCATGGTGTGGACATCTCCGTAATAAATCCTTGTATCGCTCCCAAGCTTCATGAAGCGACTCCATATCAAATTGCCCGAAAGTAGTAATCTCATTCCTTAGCCTCGCTGTCTTCGATGGTGGAAAGAACTTAGCCAGAAAGGCTTGTGCTAATTCCGCCCAAGTCGTGATAGAGCCTGGCGGTAGTGAATTCAACCAAAATTTGGCTTTGTCCCTTAGAGAGAAAGGGAAAAGCCGCAGACGAATAGCATCATCGGTGACACCATTATTCTTGAAGGTGTCACAAATCTCGAGAAATGAAGCGATATGTGCGTTGGGATCGTCGTTTGCCAGTCCACCAAACTGGCTTGCTTGCACCATCTGAATAATAGCCGGCTTGATTTCGAAGTTGTTCGCTTGGATGGTTGGACGCCGAATTCCCGAAAAGTTCGCATTTATTTGTGGTATTGCATAATCACGGAGTGCCACCGGTTGAGCTTGCTGCACAAGATTATCTCCTCCGTGATTTTCGGTATTGTCGGCCATGATGTCTTTTGCCGGTAGCTCACGTTTCTCCTTCTTGCTTTTCCGAAGAGTGCGCTCGAGTTCGTTATCCAAAGGTAGCAGGCCTTCGTTACCGAGTTTTCTCATGCACTAACCAGAAATTCCTGAAAGGAAAACAAATAATAAGAATTACACAAAAATAAAAAAATTGTTCAAACTAAGACTAGAAATACTGAAATTGATATTAGTAAAATAACCAGTCCCCGGAAACGGCGCCAAAAACTTGTTGCGAATTTCGTTGAACGCAAGTGCACGTTATCGTAAACAAGTAATAAAGAGATGAGTAAGATATCGTTCCCACGAGGACTGACTTACTAATTACCAATTTTTTAGTATTCTAATTTTATCTGAACTATCGAAATTGGAGATGCAAGAATAATTAAATAAAATTAATAAAAGAATAAATAATGAAAACGATTGTTCGAAGAAAGAAAATCAAATAAGGAATTAATCTAGGATTGTGAATCCACCTCGGTTTATCCGAATTACTCTTGATTATATGAATTTAATGATTTCCCAATTTATTGAAGGCGGAGTTTGCTAAAATACTCTACCGCCTCTCCCGAGGTCAATAGAATTATCTAAGGCGAATAATACACTCTATTCCTAGGTGGATTATTTCGACAATAGGCAAAAAGCACGAAAACTTCAGAAAGGCCACGTAGTTCCTATGAGTATATTCCTATCTCACAAGATAAAACGGTTCTCACCAATTATTTCCTACCAACTCTCCTCTCCCGATTCGAGTTGCGTAAACAAAACAATTCAATTATAGGCCACACAATTGAAAGCATTAAGAACAATTGGGAAAACTCAATAGAAAAGAGAATTGAATTGATAATCAAAAGTTAATTCATCAAAACCTCGGTTTCATCAAAATCCTAGAATAGGGTTCTAGCCTGACATGCTAGAAAATAAAAATACACAAATAATTAAAGAAAGCATAAAGATCAAACGCAGTCGACGAACTCGAATTCCTCCGTTCTCTAGCTTCCTCTCTCTGCTCTTTGGTGTTTTCTGCTTCTTCTCGATTCCTTGATTCCTCGATGATCCGCTCCCTGTTTCAGACCTTGAATCCCTATTTATAACTATCATTAGCCTCCAAAACGCGTCCGGGGATTGGGTCGAAAACAGCCTCCGAAAACGGCCCAGAAACGCGGCAAATCCATCAAAACCGCTCCGTGGGCCGCGGCTCACTTAAGCTGTGCCGCGGCTCACCATGTTCAGCGCCTATACCTGGGCGCTTATTTTTCCTCATGGGCCGCGGCTCACTTAATCTGTGCCGCGGCCCCCGGTACAGTCCGCCCGGCGCTTGCTAGTCCTCTTCGTGTGCCGCGGCTCACTTGGTTCGTGCCGCGGCCCCAGGCCAAAAATTGTCGTTTCGGCCCGTTTTTCGCCGTTCGAGGTTCCGGACTCCAATTTCCTACAAAACATATAAGAATAGTGCATTAAAAGCTCATTTAAGCAGATTTAGACTTCAAATGGATAAAAATAATGATAAATAAGCGTATAAAAATACGCCTAACATTAGTTCAGTTCAATTCAGTTTTTTCAGTTCAATTCAGTTCAGTTCAGTTGAATTTTTCCGAAGAGAACAGACCCTTAACCCTAATCCTCCTTAAGATCCCTAGAGTAGTCCAAAGCCTATAAATAGGACATTAAGATGGGGGTTCGGCGTGTGACTTCTTGTGTGAGGGAGATTCGATTTTTTCTTCTTATGTTTAATTATAGATATTGACTTGTGGCTTTGATTCTACAATTTAGATAACACATCAATTTTCAAGGAGTGTTTACATATTACTAGAGAAACAAGAAAAATCGAGTGACTCATAAGAACTTGATTGGGTCGATCCACTTTTGTCCAAGCAAGATCCGGTAGCTCGTTGCCCACACAACGTCCGGATTAAAAAGGCGGATCATACTGTAGAGGATCTAAAGGTAGAAATACAAGGAGATCAAGGAGCAAGCAACCACTACGCTTCAAAGGTAAATATCCTTTGATCTTTGATCTAGATTAGGATATTTAATTTACCAACATATTTACTTAATAAATAATAAATATTATTTAAATTGTTTATTAATCCTAGTAGTTAATTAACTAGCATGCCTAAATAGGTTTTGTGCTCGTGGATGCGTAAAATGCTTTAATCAAACTTTCACCAACTTCGCTTCCGCTGCGTTTTATTTCCAACAATTGGTATCGGAGACAGATTTTTAGGCTTTTGCTATTTTAATTATTTTTGATGATTAATTGAGAGCAATTTAAATATACACGTAATTTGATGTTGGAGTATTTTGCTAGATGTGTTCTTGCAGGGAATATGATCCAATTATCATGATTATGTGAATGGTTTATCTATTTATTTTTATTATTTATGCAATTGTTGGTTTGGCCCGATTTCGAGGCATGTAATGGTTTTTCCAGTGAGAAAATCCGTGGGTAGATCTAGGATCTTATTTTTCGTGTAATCTTGTTGTAAATTCGATTTATTTTATTTTGTGTAAAATTGTAATCAAATTCGGAGAAGACAAAATCACGAAGAAGTAGAGCAGAACGGGGATACCGGATCTTGACGATCGCGTGGCCGAACAACGGACATGGGCGCTGCTGAGCAAGACACGGCCGCCGCGAGCAATGGCGTCGCTGCCGAGGGTTGCGGGCAGCCTATTCTGGGCCGGTTCGGCGTTCGGGTCGCTTCGTCCAGTTTTTGGTTCAATCCATTTCACCGCCGTTCGTTGCGTCCGCTGGAGAGTCGGGGTTTAAAATTAAGTTTTTTATGTAATTAATTTTACAAAAAGTGAAACTTTAATTTTGGAAATCACGGCCCGGCCGGGGAGGAGTGACTAGATGCTTGATCCTGTGGGAAAAATCGAGTCGAAGATTTTCTCGGATTCAATTCAAGGAAGAAGACCATAATAATTGGATAATTTAATTATCCATGCGTTTATTTTGGTTTTTACTGTTTTGATGTATGGCATGTATGAATGTATAGGCATAAAGCTCAATTAGTTGTTAGCCTCTGCATCATGTATTACGTACGTTATCTGTAGCCCATTACGTACGTTTGCTGTATTACGTATGTTAACATTTCTTCGTTATGTACGTTATGCTCCATGTAAATCAGTCCAGTAGTTTCTGTGGTCTTCTTTACGTACGTTAGCTTTCTCCTTTACGTACGTTATGTTCATGTTGTTACGTACGTTATATTCAATGTATCTGTTGCATGCTGACCTACTCCATGACGTCACAACAATTATATAGTTTGAATTCTTCCAACGGTTCATAATCCAAACTTCATTACATACGCTAAGCATAACATTTTACGTACGTTAAAGATATAATGTTACGTACGCTAGTCATAGCTCATTACATACGTTAGCTTCATTCATTTTAACTGCTTTGCTTTTCTATCCGTTTCGAGCGTTTTCGACTTCTTTGTTGTTTTGGTTCATTCTATTGTTGTTTTCTTTGATTGACAACATCATCAACTCATCATCAAAATCAATTTATGATTATGTGGAATAAGATATTCCAACAATCTCCCCCTATTTTATGATGACAAAACAACAACCTTCGATGGAATTTTATACCTGCAAAAATATAAACAATTTAAAAGTCAAAGTTTTCGGCTTTGTCCGTTTCGTTAGTTTTCTTTTCCCCATCTTTTCTTTTCTCCTTTTCGACTCCTTCTCATCTTCTTTTCATTTTCAACTTCTTCTTTTAATTTTGATTTTTCTTTCTCTTTCGTCTTTTCTCCCTCTTTCATGATCGGGTATTGTTTTTATTTTTCTCGTCATTAATCCATGACTAGTATTCTCCTTCTCCCATCATTTTTCTCGACTTTCTCTCCCCCTTTTTGTCATAATCAAAAAGTGCATAATAAATTAAAAAAATTGATACATTAAATATGACAATTAACCGGAAAAACTCCCCCTGAAAAATAGATCTCCCCGTTTTTTAAAAACAGTAACTCCCCCTGAGTTAAATACCAATTGTTAAAAATATAAATTATCAAAATAGCAATTGAGGGAAATATATTATTGATTTTTGGGGATCTAACCGAGAGTTGGTTTTTCTATTGAAACACAAACGATATTCGGTATAATGGTTCCTTTTGGAATCCAAACTTTTTTAATTTTGATCGCCCGTCTTGGGCTTTTGCAAATCGAAATATGATGCCCAAGTTTTAAATATTTATCACATCAGGATATTTTAAAATTTAAGGATTCGATTTTATACACGATTTGAATCCTAAACCATGTTTATTTAATAAAAATTTTGAACGGAAAGCAATTCTTCAAATTTGCATTTCCGCAAGAAAATTTATTCCTTGAATTTTTTAGTTCATTTTGAACTTTCAAAAGATCATCCTTTAATTTATTTTCAGTTTCAAGACATTTAGAATGATCGGTTTCTATATGTAATATCCGCATATTATTAGTATTAATATTATTATTAACATTATTATTAACATTATTATAAATGTTATTACTAAATTATTTATACATTTAATTTTTATTAAGGCGAAGCTCATAATATTTGAAACTTTATAATCCAATCTGACCCCAGTTATCATTCATTTGACCCAACCCAACACTATTTGTCCTCTCATCTCTCTTCTCCCTTCTGATCAGAAACGGATGCATTTCCTCTCGATCTTAATTTTCATTTTTAAAGGAAAATTAATTCACATCATTCATGACCCAATTATTGACCAAATTAAGACATAATTAATTTGTGCCTTTTGTAGTTCTTCTCCTGACAATATATAACACACAACTTTCGTCTGCAAATCAATTCTTCGAGCAAGAGGTAAGTAAGATCATATTCTTTCTTAGGTTGTTTTTATTCCTTCTATTTTCTGTTCTATTTTACATATTCAAACATATTTTTATTAATAAAAAAAGAGATGAACAGTAGCGGCGATTAACTACCGCCGCCGCATCGCCGCTAAATTTGCGGCCAACCATCCAAACACCAGAAACCGAACTCCATGTCCGATCTCAAAATCCAAACCACAGAAAAAAAATCGCCTGAAAACCCGCCGAATCGGCTATGCTCCAGATTCGAGCGAGGGCTTGAAACCGAAATAGCTGAGAACTCATTCAAGCCCAGGAAACACCAGTCACCATCGGCGTCTCCTCCGTTCCAGTCGCGGCCAGCTGCCACCGGTCTGATTTGTGATCCCGACAAATCTAAACCCGCTGCGATATGCTATGGTGTGATGTTGGCAAATTGTGTAGGGTGTGTTTTGGGCCATTGGTGTGAAGAAGCAGATTCAGAAGAAGAGTGAGAGAGAAAAAAAACGAGGCAGAGTGGAAGAGAATTGAGGAAGCGGCGTGTGGGATGATCTGACCTAGTGTTGGATTTTATATCCCAATAACTTTAATCCAAATTTTAATTTAACCCCTGAACTCTTTTGTCTTTTGACTTTACCCCTGTTCAATTTCTAATATTTCAAGTTTCATCTTTTAAATCAAATTCAAATATTTTAATTTAGTTTGTGATTATTATATATTTTCATACTTTAATAATAATATTAAATTATTTTATTGTAGATAACGACGAGAACTTTCGGGCGTAAGATTTCACGAGCCGAGCATCCATACTTAGCCAAGCGCTGCATTTGAGGTGGAGTTTTATTTTCACTTATTTTCTACAAAATTACATGTCTTGTATGTATATTACATGTTATTTGGCATATATTATAAATTATGATGTGATCTATCATGTCATACAGACAGAACAGAAAAATTATACTTCCAGTACACAGAACATTTAGCTTTCGGGCTCAGTTAGCCTTCGGGCTCAGATCGCCTCCGGGCTCCGAGTACTCCGTGTAGAAATACACGTAAAAATAGAATAGAAATACTTATGTGTTCAATTATTCGTGATATATTCATATGTGACATGTTTAACCTCACTAAGCTCAAGCTTACCCCGAATTTTTATAAAATGTTTTCAGATTAATGGAGCAGGCGTGGTACTGGTGGAAAATGGTATCAATATAAGCATCAAACTTTTAATATTATTAATTATATTTTAATTTACGAAGAATCTTTAAATTTGTAATTTGAATGTTTTACGAACGTTAACAATTGCCTTATTTTCTATAAATATAACTTTACGTACTTAGACGTAGTATAAATTCTGTACTTATTTTTGGTTGCGTTTTAAATTGGAGTTTTCGTTAATTCCTTATATTTATTTAATCACTAAAGTTTACTTTGAATTTTTGTTTATCTCAAAAAAAAAATTAGTTCTTCTTCTAAATGATATTTATGTGATATTATATTATTATATAGCTTCCGCACGTTATTATTTTACTTAAAAAGAATTTTTAAATTAAGATAATAAATGTTATTATAAATAATTAAAATATGTAGATATTTTCAAGATTTAATTATAAATTAATATTAGGATGTTGCACTATAAATTTCTCTTTTTCAATTAATTTGGAAATTCGATTTCCAATAATTTATTTTTCGATTTGAGAGATTTAATTTCAATTAAAGTATTTTGAAAATCGGTATGTAAAAGTTCGAATGCTTCAAAAAGTTCATCTTGAGAAGAGGTACTAACCTGGATTTCGACGTCGCTATCGTCGAATGAACTCCTTGCCATGAATGCGAGGTTATTTTGAATAAATTCATCGTCATCCTCTTCGTCACTCCATGTAGCTATTAAGACTTCTTTCTTGGAAGTAGAGCCTCGGCAATTTCTAGCAAAGTGGCCTGGTTTACCACAATTTCGATAGTTATTGTCGAACTTCTTTGTTTCGCTCGTCTTTATGTCTTTCCTTCGTCGGTTTAATAAGTTTTGGAACTTATTTATATTCTTGGCGTAATATGCCGATTCTTCATCGTCTTCATCTACCGGGGTTTCTTCTTTCTTTGACATCATAACTTTCAAAGCTATTGACCTTTGGTTCGGTTTCGGCTTGGCGTTTCGAGATTTAAGAACTATTTCGTACTTTATTAGTGAACCAACGAGGGCACTAAAATCAAGATAATTTAAATCTTTCGATTCCATAATCGCCGTAATCTTCCCGTCCCATTCAACACGTAGTGATCGTAGCATTTTCTTTACTTTTTCACTACTTGTTAATAGTTTCCAAAACAAGCTAGTCTATTAGTAATGACCGAAAATCGGTCGAGCATGTTTATTATGGACGCGTCATTCTTCATCATAAATAGCTCGTAGCCGCGGAGAAGCATATTGATCTTCGTCTCCTTGACTTGTGATGTTCCTTCATGAGTTACCTCAAGTATTTTTCAAATCTTCTTGGCACTATCACATGATGATATCCTGTTGTGTTCTTCCGAATTTAGAGCACAATATAATAATTGCGTTGCTTTGCAATTATAATGGTCCTTTTCCAATCCGTATCATCATACTCTTCAAAGCTTTTAAGAGTACCGCTGGAGTTTGTTGGAATTTTCGGACCAAGGCATATGACTTTCCACAGCTCGATGTCGTAGGCTCATATGAAGATAGATATTTTCTTCTTCCACGTCATAAATTTCGATCCATCAAAGAATGGAGGCCGATTTAAAGCAAGACCTTCGACCGGGGCAAATTTAAAAGCCATCGGATCTTTTTCTCCTCGGATGTTAATCCGCTTTTAAGAGATTCCGCTCCGATACCAATTGTTGGAAAATTGGCACCCCACTTCGAATGATGGATAATATCGCGGAGTAGAATTTTCAAACTCTTTTTGTTGCGGAAGCGTAATAAACTTGCGCAATGTAAATGATCCTAATGCCGAATCAACGATCCTAATAACACCGAATCAATCTACAATTCGTATCTTTCCTCTCGAGTATGTTTTCGTGTATGAACACTCAAACACTCATCAATTAAGCACAATTACAACAACAAAGATGAATATAACAATTATATGAAGTGTATATACTTTGCTTGGAGTTGTTGTATTTAATGATACCAAAGGACTTGGTATTTATAGGCATAAAGCCTCAAGTAGCCGTTAGTCTCTGCATCATGTATTACGTACATTATCTGTAGCCCATTACGCACGTTAGCCGTATTACGTACGTTAACGTTTCTTCGTTATGTACGTTATGCTCCATGTAAATCAGTCCAATAACTTCTGTGGTTTTCTTTACGTACGTTAGCTTTCTCCTTTACGTATGTTATGTTCTTGTTTTACGTACGTTATATTCAATGTATCCGTTGCATGCTGACCTACTCCATGACGTCACATCGGTCATATAGTTTGAATTCTTCAAACGGTTCATAATTCAGACTTCATTATGTACGTTAAGCATAACATCTTACGTACGTTAAAGATATAATATTACGTACGTTAGTCATAGCTCATTACGTACGTTAGCTTCATTAATTTTAACTGCTTTGCTTTTCTGTCCGTTTCGAGCATTTTTGTTGTTTTGGTTCGTTCTATTATTATTTTCTTTGATTGACAACATCATCAACTCATCATTAACATCATCAAGACCAATTTATGATTATGTGAATAGGATATTTTAACAGTTTCGACTTCTAAACCCAAGTGGGGAAGAAGAAGAAACAAGTAGGCCAGAAGCAATTGGCAACTCTCAAGGTAAAGAGCAAGGCTCCTCATCCTGAGGCGAATAAAAAGCCAAAGGGAAAGTGCTACAAGTGCGGTCAGAAATGACATTTTAAAGCGGACTGTCCTGCTCTTAAGAAAGGTATGTCTCGTGCACTAGTAGTCAAAACATGTTTGGCAGCTTGTTCTTTCACTTCGTGGATAGTTGATTCAGGCTCCACTGATCATGTTTGCTTTGACTCGCACGGTTTCCAGGTACCCAAGCAACTTAGTGCGGGCGAGATCACCATCAACTGGGACGATGATTCTAGGCTTATGGCTGTTGCAGTGGGAGTCGTACAATTGAAGATTAATGATAAAATTTTAGTCCTAAACTTATTATTAGTACCATATTTTAGAACGAATTTAATTTTGATTTCTAAATTAAGTTGTGATGGTTATTCAGTTTCTTTTGACGGTGATGCAATTATTAGAAGGAACAGTGAATATATTTGCAATGGTATTTAGAGTGATGGACTGTATGTAATTAATACTACACAAACTCTCATGTATAAACATAAATTACTTAACTCTTTGTCTAAACCTAAAAAGAGAAAAGAACCTTCGAGCATAAACCAAACATATATGTGGCATTTACGGTTAGGTCATATAAACCTTAGGAGGATTCAAATATTGGTAGATGATTGCCCATTGGATGGCCTTCAAGTTGAGTCATTTCTAATTTGTGAATCCTGTCTGGAAGGTAAGATGACCAAAATAGTTTTTAAGACCAAGGAAAACCGTGCTCAGAATGTGTTGGAATTGGTTCATACGGATGTATGTGGTCCAATGAACGTCCAGGTGGTCGTTTCGAATATTTCATCACGTTTATAGATGATTATTCGAGATACGGATACATCTATATGATGCGATGTAAGTCTGAATCCTTTGACAAGTTCAAAGACTTCAAGGCATAAACGGAGAAGCGTCGTGGAAAGAGTATCAAGTCACTACGATCCGATCGTGGTGGCGAATACCTTAGTGGAGAGTTTTTGGATTTCTTAGCAAATGAGGGGATTTCGTTCCAACTCACTGCACCGAGAACTCCATAACAAAATGGTATTGCTGAAAGAAGGAACATACCTCTTAACTAGTAGAGAGCCTGAAACTAAATTTCTTCGGACGTCTGGGACATGCAGCACATCCTTAAGCAGAAGCTCCTTTCCAGAGGTCAGCTTTAAGACCACGTTCCCCACACCTGCAATCACAGAAGAAGCAGAGTTTGCCATATGTAATTTCCTACCATCAGTAACAGTGTAGGAAGAGAACATGTTTTTTCAGAACAAACATATGCAGCACATCCTTAAGCAGAAGCTCCTTTCCAGAGGTCAGCTTTAAGACCACGTTCCCCACACTTGCAATCACAGAAGAAGCGGAGTTTACCATATATAACTTCCTACCATCAGTAATAGTGTAGGAAAAGAACATGTTTTTTCAGAACAAACATGACGATTAGCCCCAGTATCAACGTACCAGGTGCGGTGATTTCCACCATATTGGTTTCAATCACCATAGCTGAGACCTCCTCGTCCAGCTCCTCAACCATGGCTGACACCTCCAGATCTGGCATGTCAACATCGCCATGTTCAACCATATTGGCAACTCGCTTGCCTTTGTTTCGCTGACCAGTTGAACTTATTGGCAAGTGACAGTCCTTTGCCTTATGGTTCGCTTACCACAGTTGTGGTAATTTCCAGTGAACTTCTTTGCCTTAAATGGCTTTTTCCCTTTTTCTTGAACATGGTTCAGTTTCCTCTTTTTGCTAGAGGACCCATGTTCAAGCAAATTTACTTTGGCCTCCATAGGGCCTCTCTTGAACTTAGAATCAGACTTTCGGTTGTCTTCCTCAATTTTGAGTCGAACAACCAAGTCCTCTAAGCTCATTTCCTTTCGTTTGTGTTTCAGGTAATTTTTGAAGTCCTTCCAACTAGGAGGCAACTTCTCAATTACCGTTCCCACAATAAACAGTTCAGAAAGGATCATTCATTCAGCATTAATTTTCATGCATAATCAATTGAAATTGTTGAACTTGTTCGATAACGGTTTTGTAGTCCTTCATCTGAAAGTCCAGGTAGCGTCCGATCACGAACTTCTTGGCACCAACATCATCGGTTTTATACTTTTTCTCCAAAGAATTCCAAAGCTCTTTGAATGTCTTGATTTGACTGTACACGTTGTACAGAGAATCAATCAGCCCATTCAATATCGTATTACGACACATAAAGTCGTCGTTATGCCACTGATCGTAGGCAAAACGCTTCGTACGATCAGTTTCTGTCTCACTGACCACAGGAGGATCATCCTTGAGGTAAACAGCAAGCCCCAAGGTAGTGAGATAAAACAACGTCTTTTGCTGCCATCTCTTAACATCAACACCCGAGAACTTTTCGGGTTTCTTAGCCTGAACTGAAATGGTAGGTGCAGCAGCTTTGGCAGCGGCGGCAGCAGCATCTGATCTGATATTTGGGGCTGAAACCCCATCTGATCTGATATTTGGGGCTGAAAACCCATGTGATCTGATATTTGGGCTGAAAACCATCTGATCTGATATTTGGTCTCGGCTGAAATGAGGCAGGTTGGAACTTAGCTTCTGAAATATGACTCTTCACACTCCATAATGTAACGTCCGAATTAAATGAGACTATTTATGGAGGTAATGTAACACCCCCGATATATTCAGGAATATTACAGCGCCGTAAATCCTTTACATAAGGATTTACAAGGCTGAAGAATTGAACAGACATTAAGAAATACTAACGAATGGAAATATCGGAATTAAGATACAACAGTTCTGACCAAATACTGAAAGTACAATTTGTTCAACAGGGACTTAATAATACATCACCAAATTCAAATTCATCATAAATGACTTCGTACTCGAGTACTTATTGAAATAATCAATAAACAACAGACAAATAAACCCGACCGGAACATCACTCTGCACCCTCGTCGTCATGCAGCTCCAGTGGTTGTTTTCCCGCTCTCCTGGATCCTGAACATCAACAAAATGTTCACCCCCGAAAGGGTTAGCACAACGATGCTAGTACAAGTACCACAACATATTATTCAACGTCACACGCAGGATAATAATAATAACGTAAATGATAAAATGTCAAACGAGTCTTCTCCTGCGAGAAACTCAAACATAACATACACAACTGATAATCACAACATGATATCATAACATACACATGGTAATTCCGTCGATCCATTGCGTTCATCGCCTAGAACCCACGATGATCCGTCGAGACCAACCCGTGGTGGAAAAACCCGTCCGATGATCCAGTAAGACGCTAGCATAGATCCCCGATGATCCGTCGGACCAACACGAGGTGGACATACAACAACGACATACATGCGACAATATGTATAACATCAATACATAAAACAATTAAGGTACTTGCCTCGATTTGAAGACAAGAACAATACTTCCACGAAAACGAACACTCGAAGGTCGTCCTCCTCAATCAATCACGTAACAAGATCAAACCTTAACAAAAGAAACGATATAGGATTTATCTCACGTCGTACGAATGTTTAACAATTCGATTTACGGCAAAAAGTTCATAAAATGTAATCACTGTCGCTTAGCGCACGCTAAGTACTCTGTGTAGCGTGCGTTAAGTCTGCTTGATAGCGCACGCAACCAACAAAGCCTAGCGTACGCTAACTATGCATGGTCAGTACTTCACTGATCAGTCGACTGACTCGTCTGATGGCCTAGCGTACGTTACGTACCAAACGTAGCGTACGCTAACTCGTGCTCGATAGCGCACGTTAATCTTGATAGCTTAGCGTGCGCTATCTGTGCATGGCAGTTTACTGCTGGGCAGTAAACTGTTCTCATCATGATCAAAACTATGAAATCTTCCGTGATAATTCATGTTACCTCCATGAATATCATGTTCATACGATTATGAATGATCTTATGGATAACAACAACTTCGTATTCAAGTATATGCATACCATTATAAAACCATATTCCATTTCGACTACAAATCTTCATACGACGATTTGAAAGGCTTAACGGTTGATATCAACACCTTTATATCCATCAAAATTATCATGCTGTAGTTGTTTAACATTCCATCTATACTAGATAAATCCTTCCATGATCAATCCCTTAGATTCATCTAACAATAATGATGTTAAAGTCAAGTCCATGATTGTTATGAAGTCATCTACTAGATTCGGATTACCAATGATAGAAGCTTCCTCTACTTGTTCAATGTAATAAGATTTCGAATCATGATGTTCATAATCAAGGTACTTAAGGCTTATTCATCTCAATATTCCAAACATGATGTACTTTGGATAATTCACTAATGAAAATCAATATCTCGTTAACATGATCATCCAATTCTTTAGAATCTAACTCTAAGTCTGGAGATAGGTTGAACATACCTTAATATGACAAAAATCACTGAACCGTAAGGTAGAATCCGACTCCGGTTGGTTGTATGCCACTCCAAGGTGCTATTCCACTTCAATGATCACTCACAAGTGATAACCAATATACAAAGACCAACAAGATGTGTTCTAAGTGTGTAGAAGGATTATTATAGCTCTCTGGCCTCTCAAGAATGAAGAATGGACGAATAAAATGTAAGCCAAAACGGGTTGTTGTCCCATTTATAATATTCTGCATTTTAACTAATTAGCGCACGCTACTAAGCTTTCCTTAGCGCGCGCTAATAAGAGTTGACTTCAAAACTGTCCAGGTTCGTCCGCGGGAATCTTATCCGGACCCATGTCCCGACTGGCGCATGTGCTAGCCGTCCCGCTCAATAATTGAGTTCTTAGCGCACGCAACTCCTACATGCATAGCGTGCGCTAGTAGTAGCCCGATAGCGCGCGTTAAGCTACATTCTTAGCGTGCGCTATCACGAGTTTGCATGAGAAATTTTGCATGTTGTTATACTCATGTACAAAGGTATCAATGCAAGAAATATCATACTCCAATAATCAAAACCACAAATCCGAATAATACAGGGTTTGAATACAGATGAAATACACCGTAATAAATCCGGATATTACATACTCTCCTACTAAAAAGGAGTTTCGTCCCGAAACTCAAGACGAAAATAACTCGGGATATTTGGACTTCATATCAGCTTCCGTTTACCATGTGGCTTCTTCCTTTCCGTGTCGTGACCATTGAACTTTGACCAAAACGATTGGTTTGTTCCTCAACTGCTTAACTCGACTCTCGAGTATCTTGACCGGTCTTTCTTCAAACGTCCCATCCTGCGCGACTTCGATCTCGCCGAAATCAATGATATGACTGGGATCTGGTATATACTTCCGTAGCTGGGATACGTGGAACACGTTATGAACATGGCACAATGACGGCGGCAGTGCCAATCTGTATGCCAACTCCCCAACTCTCTCAAGGATCTCAAATGGTCCGATATATCTCGGACTCGGCTTTCCTTTCCTTCCGAAATGAAAGATTCCCTGAGTAGGAGAAACCTTCAAAAGTACGTGGTCTCCAGTACTGAATTCCAATGGGCGACGGCGTACGTCTGCGTAAGATTTCTGGTGACTCTGGGCGGTCAACAGCCTTTCACGAATCAAGGCTATCTTCTCTCGAGTCTGCACGATCATCTCTGGTTCTGTTCCGATCAAGTCTGACGAATCATCCCAACATAGGGGCGATCTACATCTCCTCCCGTATAATGCCTCAAATGGTGCCATCTTAATGGAAGCATGCCAACTATTGTTGTAGGTAAATTCAATCAATGGTAGATGAACTTCCCAATCGTTTGACCAATCTAAGGCACAGGCCCTTAGCATGTCTTCCACCGTTTGAATAGTCCTCTCGGATTGTCCGTCAGTCTGCGGGTGATAAGCTGTGCTGAAGTTCAATTCGATCCCCAAGGCCTTATGAACTGCTTTCCAGAAGTGAGACACAAAACGGCCGTCTCGATCAGAAACAATGGTCTTCGGCGTACCATGCAATCGAACTATTTCCGAAATGAATACTCGTGCCAACCTCTCTGGTCCCCACGTATCCTTAATGCCTAGAAAATGAGCTGATTTGGTTAAACGATCAACTATCACCCAAATCATGTTCATTCCTGTCCTGGTTCTCGGCATATTAGTGATAAAGTCCATCGATATGTCCTCCCACTTCCATTCAGGAATTGGGAGTGGCTTCAACATTTCGGCAGGCCGTTGATGCTCGATCTTAACCTGCTGACAAGTTAAGCATTTTGAAACATAGTCCGCTACATCTTTCTTCATGTTGCCCCACCAGAAGTTCTGCTTCAAGTCCTTATACATTTTACTGGTGCCCGGGTGGATAGAATAGGGCGAACTGTGAGCTTCCTTCATAATCGTCTGTTTCAGAACATCAACATCGGGAACGCAGAGTCGGTTCTGAAATCTCAATACTCCTTCATCATGATTTATGTATCCTTGGGCGTGTCCTTTGATCACTTCATCACGTAACCGAATCATCAGAGGATCATCTGCCTGTTTAGATTTGATTTCTTCGGTTAATGATGAAGTTATCTCCATCACGCACAGTTGTCCTTGGACTCTTTGTAACCACACTTCAATTCCTTCTCGAATCATCTCTCGTTGAAGGCTAAGTTGGGAGGTCAGCGTCTCCAGCATCTGAATAGAAATAGGCTTGCGGCTGAGTGCATCGGCCACTACATTCGCTTTGCCTGGATGATACAAAATCTCCAAGTCATAGTCCTTAATCAGCTCTAACCATCTTCTTTGCCGCATGTTCAACTCTTTCTGACTGAATATGTACTTGAGACTCTTGTGATCCGTAAAGATCTGACAGTGAGTCCCGTACAGATAATGCCTCCAGATCTTCAAAGCAAAAACCAGTGCTGCTAGCTCCAAATCATGTGTTGGGTAATTCACTTCATAAGGTTTCAGCTGTCGCGGCGCATAAGCGATCACCTTATCATTCTGCATCAATACGCACCCGAGTCCTTGGTTCGAAGCATCACTGTAAACTATAAATCCTCTAGTTCCCTGTGGAAGTGATAGAATCGGTGCCGTCGTCAATCTCTTCTTCAATTCATCAAAGCTAACCTGACACAACTCATTCCACTCAAACTTTTGAGTTTTCTGCAGGAGTCGAGTAAGTGGGCGGGAGATTTTAGAAAACCCTTCCACGAATCGACGATAATATCCAGCAAGTCCTAAGAAGCTTCGGACTTCTTTCACGTTCTTTGGAGGCTTCCAATCCATAATTGCTTCAATCTTCTGAGGATATACTCGGACTCCTTTAGCTGACACCACATGGCCGAGGAACATTACTTCCTTTAGCCAAAATTCACACTTAGAAAGTTTGGCGTACAATTGCTCGCTTCTCAAAAGTTCCAATACGATCCGCAAATGCTGCGCATGTTCTTCCGGGCTCTTAGAATACACCAGAATGTCATCAATGAAAACGACCACAAATTTATCCAAAAATTCAATGAACACTCGGTTCATCAATTGCATAAATACAGCAGGTGCGTTAGTGAGACAAAACGGCATCACTACAAACTCATAATGTCCGTAGCGAGTTACGAGCCGATTTCGGAACATCAGATTCCTTAATCCTCAACTGATGATATCCTGATCTCAGATCGATTTTAGAGAATACTGTTGCCCCTTGCAACTGGTCAAACAGATCATCAATCCGTGGCAATGGATACTTGTTCTTAATCGTCATTTTGTTCAGCTCTCGGTAGTCATACACGATCAAGGCGATCCATCCTTCTTTCGGACAAAAAGAACTGGCGCTCCCCAGGGTGAAACGCTTGGCTGAATATAACCATTGTCCAGTAACTCCTCCAGCTGCTTCTTCAGTTCGTACATCTCAGTAGGTGACATACGATACGGCGTCTTAGAAATTGGTGTAGCTCCGGGTTCCAGCTCAATGGTAAATTCTACATCCCTTCGTGGAGGTAGTCCAGGTAACTCGTCAGGAAATACATCTGGAAATTCGTTCACAACAGGAATGGATGAAAGTTCCACAATTTCATCTTCTTTCTTCATTGCATAGCACCAATATCCCAGATGACTGTTTCAACAATTTGTGACTTTCATTGCCTTGATCAATTTTCCTGAGCTTCCCGGTTTCCACCCCTCGAACAATATTTCGAAACCATCGTCAGCGATCAGCGAGATATTCCTCCTTCGGTAGTTTACAATTGCTCCATATCGATTAAGCTAATCGTCTCCGAGTATCAGGTCGTCTCCTTGCATTTCTATCACGATCAGATTTGAGAGCCACTCTCTGCCTCCAAATGATACAGGGAAATTTCTAGTTTCTAAGTTTCCGACAATCCTCTCTCCACTCGGTAAACCAACAACATAAGGTTCACAAGTATGAAAACCGGAAATATTCAAACGATTTACACAAGACAAAGATATGAAAGAATGTCTAGCTCATGTATCGAATAAAACGCTAACTGGATAGGAAAGGATCTGGACAGTACCTGATGCGACAGCAGCATCCTGATCGTCTGTCCTCCTCATCTCGTACAAACGTGGGGGTGCAGATCCGGCACTCGATGTCCCCTTTCGGTCCCATCGTCCTCTGCCTCGTCCGCGGCCAAAATTCTGAGGCATCTGAACACTTTGCTGCGTCTGTTGGATACTGGCTTCCTTCTGGACTGGCTGTGGTGTATGAGCTCTAAAAGACTTTGCATCCTCTTCACAAAACACTGCCTGATGTCCCTCTCGTTCACAATCAAAACAAGTCACGGCAGGAAGGGGGCAATTCCGTCGATAGTGCCCCATCTGGGCGCAGTTAAAGCATTTCCTGGTAACATCAGTAATAGTTGATGTCGCTCCGAAGTTCTTTCCGCTCCTAACCGGGTGCGGAGGTTTCTTGAAAGAGTGAAAGGATGACTGGGCCTTACGGGGCCCGCTGTTCTTGTGCTCTGTAAAAGTACCAGAGACTTTCTGTTTCTTGGATTCCGAAAATTTCTCCATAGCTGCTTCCTTGATCTCATACGCCAACGCCTTATCCTGGTATTGACGGAGTGTGGTACATTCAAATCCGTACATGTACCTCTGGATTTCTGGTTTCATCCTCATATCGAAATGGATCATCATTTCTGCATCTGTTCTGACCAGATGTCGAACAAATGCCAGCTGCTGGTTAAACATCTTAATTGCCTGGGATACTGGCACATCTGAAGGTTGAGCGGAGAAAAACTCCCGAACTTTGGCTTCCCTCACAGGACGAGGGCAATACTGAGCTTCCATCATCAATCTAAACTCTGTCCAATCAGCATCATGGTCTACAGGCCGGATGGCTTCCCACCATTCGGACGCTTCCCCTATCAGAAAGTATTGCGCGATAGAGGCTCTCCGGTCGTTTGGGCAGTTAATTCCGGCAAAGATTTTCTCCAGTTCCTTCAACCAATGGTCCCAGGTGGGAGTCTCAGAAATACCGTCGAATTTGGGTGGTTGCATCTTCGCTACCTCTTGCAGCCACCGGTCACCTCGATTTCCCATGTCTGGGATCCCTTGCTGTCTCTCTCCCTGCTGTAGTCCCACCGCCACTTGCATTCGGTCCACGACTTGGGCGAACTGAGTCATCTGGTTCACCACTTGACGAAGGATCTCTGGTACAATGAGTTACAGTTCGTTATTGATAGATTGTTGCGGCTCGCCTGAGCTATGACTGGCCTGATTAGAAGGCGACGCTTCCCTTTCAGCATTTCTTCGTCCGCGTCCACGACCGCGACCACGTCCACGTCCGGCTCTCAACATACTGTAAGCATAAATACTCAATATACAGGAAACAACATCGTTCTAATATTCGAGTATAAAGGGACATTGCATGTAAAGAACGAGATAGAGTTTAGGAACTTACAACCACCGTTCGCATGAAGACGTAGGCAGTGCACTGATGTCATTCACGGCCGGTTTCCTCAAAAGACATAAATGACCCCTATTTTAACCCAACGGCCAAGATATCCATAATCTTAGCTCCGATACCATATTCTGTAACACCCCCGATATATTCAGGAATATTACAGCGCCGTAAATCCTTTACATAAGGATTTACAAGGCTGAAGAATTGAACAGACATTAAGAAATACTAACGAATGGAAATATCGGAATTAAGATACATGATTCGACCAAATACTGAAAGTACAATTTGTTCAACAGGGACTTAATAATACATCACCAAATTCAAATTCATCATAAATGACTTCGTACTCGAGGACTTATTGAAATAACCAATAAACAACAGACAAATAAACCCAGCCGGAACATCACTCTGCACCCTCATCGTCATGCAGCTCCAGTGGTTGTTTTCCCGCTCTCCTGGATCCTGAACATCAACAAAATGTTCACCCCCGAAGGGGTTAGCACAACGATGCTAGTACAATTACCACAACATATTATTCAACATCACACGCAGGATAATAATAATAACGTAAATGATAAAATGTCAAACGAGTCTTCTCCTGCGAGAAACTCAAACATAACAAACACAACTGATAATCACAACATGATATCATAACATACACATGGTAATTTCGTCGATCCAGCGTTCACTGCCTAGAACCCACGATGATCCCGTTAGACCAACCCGTGGTGGAAAAACCCGTCCGATGATCCAGCGCACGCTAGCATAGATCCCCCGATGATCCCGTCGTACCAACACGAGGTGGACATACAACAACGACATACATGCACGACAATATGTATAACATCAATACATAAAACAATTAAGGTACTTGCCTCGATTTGAAGACAAGAACAATACTTCCACGAAAACGAACACTCGAAGGTCGTCCTCCTCAATCAATCACGTAACAAGATCAAACCTTAACAAAAGAAATGATATAGGATTTATCTCACGTCGTACGAATGTTTAACAATTCGATTTACGGCCAAAAGTTCATAAAATGTAATCTGCCTGAACTGCTTAGCGCACGCTAAGTACTCTGTCTAGCGTGCGTTAAGTCTGCTCGATAGCGCACGCAACCAACAAATCCTAGCGTACGCTAACTATGCATGGTCAGTACTTCACTGATCAGTCGACTGACTCGTCTGATGGCCTAGCGTACGTTACGTACCAAACGTAGCGTACGCTAACTCGTGCTCGATAGCGCACGTTAATCTTGATAGCTTAGCGTGCGCTATTCATGCATGGATTCTTTGCTGGGCGATGCTGTTCTCATATTGATCAAAAAAATTAAATCTTCCGTTATAATTCATGTTACATCCATGTTTATCTTGTTCATACGTTTATGAATGATCTTACGGATAACAACAACTTGATTCAAGGATATGCATACCATTATAAAACCATATTCCATTTCGACTACAAATCTTCATACGACGATTCGAAAGGCTTAACGGTTGATATCAACACCTTTATATCCATCAAAATTATCATGCTGTAGTTGTTTAACATTCCATCTATACTAGATAAATCCTTCCATGATCAATCCCTTAGATTCATCTAACAATAATGATGTTAAAGTCAAGTCCATGATTGTTATGAAGTCATCTACTAGATTCGGATTACCAATGATAGAAGCTTCCTCTACTTGTTCAATGTAATAAGATTTCGAATCATGATGTTCATAATCAAGGTACTTAAGGCTTATTCATCTCAATATTCCAAACTTGATGTACTTTGGATAATTCACTAATGAAAATCAATATCTCGTCAACATGATCATCCAATTCTTTAGAATCCAACTCTAAGTCTGGAGATAGGTTGAACATACCTTAATATGACGAAAATCACTGAACCATAAGGTAGAATCCGACTCCGGTTGGTTGTATGCCACTCCAAGGTGCTATTCCACTTCAATGATCACTCACAAGTGATAACCAATATACAAAGACCAACAAGATGTGTTCTAAGTGTGTAGAAGGATTATTATAGCTCTCTGGCCTCTCAAGAATGAAGAATGGACGAATAAAATGTAAGCCAAAATGGGTTGTTGTCCCATTTATAATATTCTGCATTTTAACTAATTAGCGCACGCTACTAAGCTTTCCTTAGCGCGCGCTAATAAGAGTTGACTTCAAAACTGTCCAGGTTCGTCCGCGGGAATCTTATCCGGACCCATGTCCCGACTGGCGCATGTGCTAGCCGTCCCGCTCAATAATTGAGTTCTTAGCGCACGCAACTCCTACATGCATAGCGTGCGCTAGTAGTAGCCTGATAGCGCGCGTTAAGCTACATTCTTAGTGTGCGCTATCACGAGTTTGCATGAGAAATTTTGCATGTTGTTATACTCATGTACAAAGGTATCAATGCAAGAAATATCATACTCCAATAATCAAAACCACAAATCCGAATAATACAGGGTTTGAATACAGATGAAATACACCGTAATAAATCCGGATATTACAGGTAACTCTTCAGCTGAAGAATTAAAAAAGAATTAATGGCACTTTAATATGTAGTAACTCCCCACGTGATGGAGTGGAATTGGACCCTATAAAAGGGGGGCTTACGCATTTCATTTTATAATCAGAACATAGAAAAAATACAAGCATACCACATATTGCAGCATATTTCCCTCTTGTTTCGTGCCCAGTTTCCAGCACTTGAACGTTCGCCGGAGTTCTGAGTTTTGGAGAGCACCTAACTCAGAAACATATAACAGTTATATCTTGGAGACATATTGCCTGAGCCGTCTGTTCTTATACGGGGGCAAAATTGTCTTACGGAAAGAGTTATCTCGCCTCTGCTAAAGTTGTAATTTTAATTCAGCTTTTTAATTTATTAAGATTGTAATAGGTTGTTTTTTTTTTTTTTGTAATTTTTATTGTAATTACATTGTTGGAAATTCACAGAACCAACACAAATATCATTTGAAAGTCTTAAATCTTTATTAGTTTCAGATTTTTTTTAAATTTATCATATTTTTATACTTTTAAATATTGGTTAAGAAAATTATTCTTTTTAAAATTTTCTATACTTTCAGTAAATTTCAGTTTTCGACATAACGGAAATAGAATACCAGTTCGGTTTCGTACCGAATAAATATCAGTTCGGTTTTCGGTAGCTATTTTAGGTGTATTTCGATTTTGGTTTAAAATTGGCAGCTACTAATCTCCCCCCTTGCTTTTACCCCCCCCCCCCCCCACCACTGTAACACCCCCAAGATATTCGAGGAGAATTACAGCGCCGTGGACCCCTACATGGGACCCACCAGGCTAACACAAGAAAACACCACTCGACTAACCGCCTCGGTTAGCAAGGAAACAATTGTTAACAATAAGAACATAAAACAACACGTCCGGTACAACCGGCATAAATAACATCAACCGACAAATACAGTAACTCCAACGAAGACTAATCACAATCTGAAAGGAAAAGCCTAAGTACTCGCGAGTACAATCTATAAGTTTACAATTTGGAAAACATCCACATCAAAAGAGACAGTAAGAAATAACAAGATTCGACTGCACATGTCAACAACCTTGGCCGACATCCTCGTACCATCCTGTAGCAGTCTGGCTGAACATAACCTGAAATCCATAACAAGAATTTCCCCGACAACGGGTCCCCAAAGGGGTTAGCAATTACGCTAGTACAAGTATTCAAGGCAAACCAATCGCTTACACATTTCATAGTACATGCACCAATATCAATTTCAAAAGTCAAAACCAGACATGTCTTTTCCGGAAAATAAACAGTCAAACAATTAGCCTTGGGAACAGAGTAATATCATAGATTCCCGCACGAGGCCTCTAAGGACCCTCCCGCACTGGCTACATTATAAAACAAAACACGCACATGCATCGCCTTGGGAACAGAGTAATATCATAGATTCCCGCACGAGGCCTCTAAGGACCCTCCCGCACTGGCTAGCTAAACAAACTCGTGAAATCCAGGGCGGCAGCATAGATTTCCCTCCTTGACCCCGTCGGGCCAACACGAGGTGAGTTACACACAAGTAATATACATCACCATTTCATGTTAAGCTTAAAGGTTTCCAAAAATACTTGCCTTGAATTATTGACGACGCAACGAACGGAAAGGAAGGTCACCGACGAACGCTAGGAACCAATGAAACCGAACCTAACGATTCGAAGAGTACAATCACAACCATTTCTAAATGAATACGGAATTGGAATACACCCGAAAACCCGCCTACGATTCATGTATATTCGTATATAAACAACAATGAGGGCGGACAACAACCAAACCCTCTCGATTCCGTAAAAACCACGAAATATACCATGAATCCGTAGGGAAACTAAGAATACCGACGAGATTAATCATATTCCCAAAACAAGAATAGTATGGACAAGGTACTTGCCTCGAAATCACAATCGCAACGAGACGACGAATAGGACGCGGTCGAATAGCCCCGAACGCTCGAACACCATCAAGAACGCGATAGCACCACGAATATTACGAGCATAACACTACACGAATCATCAATCACCAACGGGATTCAACATCGGAATCCTCGAACACCTATAAACCTCCGGAAGGAACAATAACACATGGTTACGATGAGAATCAAGGCCAAAACAACGGAAATCCCAACAAACTATCGAAGGGAAACTCATTGGGACATTTAATCGAACACTAAATGTTCAATAATTCCCAAGAACACTCGAATCGTCAATCGAGTTAAACAAACTCGATATATGGATATACAACCCATAGAACACGATTAATAACATCATACTACACCAACCGATGTATCAAAATCGGATTAGAAACGAAATCAAGAACAATTTCTCCGAAAAGTCAACTTGAAGGATAATCAAGAAATATACCTTGATTCGACGAAATACACGGATTAGATGTTGATATAATCAACAAGGATCTTCCAAAATGCCTTGGAAATGATTAGAATCGGCCAAGAACTCCATTTCGTCGCACTCCGCCAATCGTCGAAAGAAGGGAAAAATCGGGTAGAAATGAAATCGCCGAGCCAGCTATATATAGCCGTGAGTTACTGGCCAGAATCGCGGGCCTTACGGCCGTAACTCGGACACCTTACGGCCGTACTCGGCAGCCTTACGGCCATGCCGGCATTCGTCAAAAATCGCCCGGCACCTGGACACTTACGGCCGTAACTCGCACACCTTACGGCCGTAATCGGCCTTCGTCCAATCACGGGCGCTCAAATGCGGCCGTGCCCGATCACGCTTACGGCCGTAACTCGGACACCTTACGGCCGTAATCGGCACCTTACGGCCGTAACTCGGCGAGCCAGCCTGCTCCGGCCGTGACTCGGCGTGGCCACTCCGACGGCCGGACGACCCGAAACCCGAACTGAGTAAAAATCGAAGATACGGTTACGAAGTACTCGCAAAGACGAATCAAGCACTAAGAGAACACACGATTGACCATCCGAAGTGTCGAATTCGACAACTAAGTAATTACCCCAAACTTTGGGAAATTACAAAAATGGCCCAAAGCGTCCGAAAATCACGATACGTGATCGAAACACGAACCAAAGCTCGCAACATGAATAATAACATTAAATGAACTTGCGAGAAACTCGAATAGCTCTTGACCGAGATTCGCAAGAATCGAACTCAAGTGCGGAAAAGTCGCTAAAAAGCACGGAACTCAACAAAACAACACCGAAACGAACTCGGATGACAAGAAGTGAAGAATTAATCATTCTCGAAATGACGAAATGGTCATGAGCGAGTCGTCAAAACGGACTTCCGCCGAAAAAAAGAAAATTACCGAAATTCGAAATTGCGGATATTACATTCTACCCTCCTTAAAAGAAGTTTCGTCCCGAAACTTAAAATAAGTAGAGAGAAGCAATATCCCGCCAGGAAAACTCAACGATATACACAAGAAACGCGTAACTTACGTCCATCGGCGAAACGTTACAAGCAACACAAAGGAATATACGGCGTGAAAACACGCTCCACGACGACTAACACAACGTCACCGGTAGAGACACGATAAAATCAACAAGTGACAAACGTCATCAAATAGGTAGTACAATCAGATCGATTATCCGAACAATCACAAAATACAACGAACGGAAATCAACACGATTGACCAACCTAACGGTTCATCAATCCAAACGCGAGTCAAACGCTGAACAAATACGGAATTCCACCGCCCAAGGGTTGGAGGATCGAAATGAGACTAATTTCCCGAACTTAAGGGAATTACGAAGGAGCCTGAACGTTCACCAATCACGGGACGAGATCAAGAAAACCGAACAATCAAACGATCGAACCACAACGATCGAGACAACAAAAATCGAACGATCATGTTCGAATCACGAAGAACAATAAAAATTCAAACAACAACTCCAAGGTTGATCTGGTGAGAACTACAAGGAATGCATTTCCATAAGATCCACAGGATAGGGAATAGCGACTGAAAAGTCACAGCGACAAACGAGTTATTCCAAAACAATACCACACTCGTTCGATCAACAAAAGCAAGGGATAGGGAAAGTTCAGAAATGTCAACGAACATAAACGAGTCGACAGAGTCGAAAATACAGAAGTTCCAAATCCGATCCACTTCGAATAAAAGAACTAGTAGAACCAAAAGATGTTACTTCCGAACAAGGTTCACAAGAATCGAACCGAACTCGGAAAAGTCACAGCGATAACCAGATCGTCCCAAAACAAGATCACAGCTCGTTCGAATGATGAACCCAAAATACAAAACAAGTTCAGACAGTATCAACGAACACGAGCGAATCGATAGACTGGAGAAAGAGAAAATACAGAAGTCAAAATAGTATGGGTAGTATCCCCGACCTCATCCACGAAATTCACAAAAACAGGAGCAAGGTAACTAGACATTAAGCAACCGACACATAACGGAACGATCACCGATGCACACGGTCATACCAAACCAAGCTCTAACAGCTCGCACATGCGCGACAACGCAGAAATCACTACGAGGCGGCAACATTCGACACTAACATCCCACCTCTCACAACAAATGCGTGGCAACGCCTCGACGTTCATGCCACCAATCTGATCATACTCGGGAGCAAACGTCATAACGACAACGCGAACATCATACATATATACCCATCCCTCAAACGGGAATGGATAGGTTTTAAAAACGAAAACCTCATTTTGAAAATAATTTAGAAGAACACCGGTTGATCTTGAGTATCACCTTTCAAAAAGTACAAACGTGAAACATCGTTAAAACAACGATCGGTTTATCAAAACCGGATGGAAAACGACAACAAGAACAAAACTCCAAAAAGTCAACTCTAGGGATTCAAGAAAAATTGCCTGGATTCGGCGAAGAACAATGGATTAGATGATGTTAAAAATCATCTAGGATACTCCAAAACACCTTTGGATGGAAGAAAAAAAAATCAGCCCCAATGCGAAACCTAGTCGCTACGTCTCAATCTCATGGAGGAAGAAGAAAAATGAAGAAAAATGCAACTTCTAGACTGGTGTCCGGTATTTATACTGGACACAATTAGCGTGCGCTAATCATTAAGGTTAGCGTGCGCTATCACGGCACCAAACAAAACTCCTGACCAAAAATACATTGTTAGCGTGCGCTAACAATTCACAGAGACAACAACAGAACATATCATAAAAATTACATGCCGTAAACCCTTCTCACAAGGATTTACCAGGCTAAGCATGATTTCCCATCTCATTTCGAAAATGCTAAAAAGACCAATGACGGTGATATTTTCCAAAACTCAAAAACTCATTTGTCAAACCATCATGAAATATTCAAGGCCAAAATGCCAAAACTTGATTCAAGGAATCGGTTTCTGAAATAAAACTCGGTTGCAAAATACGAAAGCCGTTTGAAAGAACTCACGCGTGGATAAAATACGGTGCGAAAATACATCGATGGTGACACTCCTCGTATAAACCAAATACGAGAGTCTAATAAACACATATCGTGAAATCAAAATCCATAGAAGGATTCCATCATTCAATCGACTAATCATACAAATAACTCGTATCACACGAGGCACAACACAAGGAAGGGAGTTTTACATCCATAGGTCGCACGTAAGTGACGACCGCCCTTTGATACTAATCACGACCAATGATCTCAAACGACGCGTCGCGATGCGACTAAGTCAGACAAAATCCGACGAGACAAAACTCAACCAACACAACTTGGCTCGGACCTAGGTTTTCCCAGGCTAATCTGATTTTAAAATCGTATACTCTAGTTATTCGAAAATAAAAACCGATAAGTTAAAAATCGTTTTCAAGACCCTTTTAAACACGACAAGGGCTTAACAGTGGTAGCATTTTATAAAATGTCCTAAACACTTTTATACACGACCTTTAAATACCGACACAAGGTTTTATTTGAAAATACAAGGCTGGCTCGCCCAAATTCATGTCACTTTTCAAAAACCCACAATACGATCAGGTCTAAGAAATTTTCAAGCATGCACGCCGCATGTATTATTATTAATAGAAACACATTGGTTGTAAATAACAATAATTAGCCAAGTACCAACAATTCCCGGACACACTCATATACGACATTCAAAAATCACCAGTTCAAAAAGCGCAACTCGGAAATACCAATTCCAAGCATACGTCAAACTATCTCTTCAAGTTTAACAACGTAACCAAAGATCACCGATTTGGACGTATGTCGAAACCAGCTATGTGAGTTTCTCAACAAACTCTGCCATCAATACCTATACCGGAACATATCAATGTTCAAAACTTCTACATTATACTGCACCCTTCGGTGTCCAACTCATCGGTACATCCGGCTCAACATACATTTAATATATCGCAATTACCAAACACAGATTCCATCATACAACAAAAGACTAGAGAGTCAAGCCCTCTCACAATATACCACGGAGCAAAACTCGGATCTTTCGATCACCAACGATCTCACCAATGCTAGGAAGTTTAGCGATGGAAGGCTCGCAAAACGACAAACGGTCAAGCCCAGAACGGCGCACATACTCCAGAGAGACAAAGGACGGCGCAATACTAGAATCAAAAGTACACAAACCGGATGGATCGAGAAACAACTCGACGATAAGTACGAGAGAGGCAATCACAGTTCAAGAAGTGGAATTTCAATACGAGAAAACAAGAGAATCGAGTAAGGAGAACTTACGAGCACTGGATGTACTGAGATGCCGGCAGCAGTGTGACAATGTGCAAAACAAAACACAACTAGACCCAAATAACCAACAAGCCTAGGTATCCATAAACCTAGATCTCCGATACCATTTTCTGTAACACCCCCAAGATATTCGAGGAGAATTACAACGCCGTGGACCCCTACATGGGACCCACCAGGCTAACACAAGAAAACACCACTCGACTAACCGCCTCGGTTAGCAAGGAAACAATTGTTAACAATAAGAACATAAAACAACACGTCCGGTACAACCGGCATAAATAACATCAACCGACAAATACAGTAACTCCAACGAAGACTAATCACAATCTGAAAGGAAAAGCCTAAGTACTCGCGAGTACAATCTATAAGTTTACAATTTGGAAAACATCCACATCAAAAGAGACAGTAAGAAATAACAAGATTCGACTGCACATGTCAACAACCTTGGCCGACATCCTCGTACCATCCAGTAGCCGCTGCATTTGAACATAACCTGAAATCCATAACAAGAATTTCCCCAACAACGGGTCCCCAAAGGGGTTAGCAATTACGCTAGTACAAGTATTCAAGGCAAACCAATCGCTTACACATTTCATAGTACATGCACCAATATCAATTTCAAAAGTCAAAACCAGACATGTCTTTTCCGGAAAATAAACAGTCAAACAATTAGCCTTGGGAACAGAGTAATATCATAGATTCCCGCACGAGGCCTCTAAGGACCCTCCCGCACTGGCTACATTATAAAACAAAACACGCACATGCATCGCCTTGGGAACAGAGTAATATCATAGATTCCCGCACGAGGCCTCTAAGGACCCTCCCGCAGCTAGCTAAACAAACTCGTGAAATCCGGGCGCGGCATAGATTTCCCTCCTTGACCCCGTCAGCCAACACGAGGTGAGTTACACACAAGTAATATACATCACCATTTCATGTTAAGCTTAAAGGTTTCCAAAAATACTTGCCTTGAATTATTGACGACGCAACGACGGAAAGGAAGGTCACCGACGAACGCTAGGAACTAATGAAACCGAACCTAACGATTCAAGAGTACAATCACAACCATTTCTAAATGAATACGGAATTGGAATACACGAAAACCCGCCTACGATTCATGTATATTCGTATATAAACAACAATGAGGGCGACAACAACCAAACCCTCTCGATTCCGTAAAAACCACGAAATATACCATGAATCCGTAGGGAAACTAAGAATACCGACGAGATTAATCATATTCCCAAAACAAGAATAGTATGGACAAGGTACTTGCCTCGAAATCACAATCGCAACGAGACGAATAGACGCGGTCGAATAGCCCCGAACGCTCGAACACCATCAAGAACGCGATAGCACCACGAATATTACGAGCATAACACTACACGAATCATCAATCACCAACGGATTCAACATCGGAATCCTCGAACACCTATAAACCTCCTAAGGAACAATAACACATGGTTACGATGAGAATCAAGGCCAAAACAACGGAAATCCCAACAAACTATCGAAGGGAAACTCATTGGGACATTTAATCGAACACTAAATGTTCAATAATTCCCAAGAACACTCGAATCGTCAATCGAGTTAAACAAACTCGATATATGGATATACAACCCATAGAACACGATTAATAACATCATACTACACCAACCGATGTATCAAAATCGGATTAGAAACGAAATCAAGAACAATTTCTCCGAAAAGTCAACTTGAAGGATAATCAAGAAATATACCTTGATTCGACGAAATACACGGATTAGATGTTGATATAATCAACAAGGATCTTCCAAAATGCCTTGGAAATGATTAGAATCGGCCAAGAACTCCATTTCCCGTCGCACCCGTCGCCAATCGTCGAAAGAAGGGAAAAATCGGGTAGGAAATGAAATCTGGCCGAGCCAAAGCTATATATGGCCGTGAGTTACTGGCCAGAATCGGCAGCCTTACGGCCGTAACTCGGACACCTTACGGCCGTACTCGGCAGCCTTACGGCCGTAATGCATTCGTCAAAAATCCGCCAAGACTAAATGGACACTTACTACCGTAACTCGCACACCTTACGGCCAGAATCGCCTTCGTCCAAATCCGCCCGGGCCAAATGCGGCCGTACCCGATCACGCTTACGGCCGTAACTCGGACACCTTACGGCCGTAATCGCACCTTACGGCCGTAACTCGGCGAGCGAGGCCCTGCTCCGGCCGTGACTTCGGCGTGGCCACTCCGACGGCCGGACGACCCCGAAACCCGAACTCGAGTAAAAATCGAAGATACGGTTACTGAAGTACTCGCAAAGACGAATCCAAGCACTAAGAGAACACACGATTCCGACCATCCGAAGTGTCGGAATTCGACAACTAAGTAATTACCCCAAACTTTGGGAAATTACAAAAATGGCCCAAACGTCCGAAAATCACGATACGTGATCGAAACATCGAACCAAAGCTCGCAACATGAATAATAACATTAAATGAACTTGCGAGAAACTCGAAAACTCTTGATTCCGACCGAGATTCGCAAGAATCGAACTCAAGTGCGGAAAAGTCGCTAAAAAGCACGGAACTCAACAAAACAACACCGAAACGAACTCGGATGACAAGAAGTGAAGAATTAATCATTCTCGAAATGACGAAATGGTCATGAGCGAGTCGTCAAAACGGACTTCCGCCGAAAAAAAGAAAATTACCGAAATTCGAAATTGCGGATATTACCACCACCACCACCACCAATTTTTTTTTGAAATTTTTACTGATATTTTTTCGATATTTTTTTAACTATTTTATATTTATTTTTTATTTCTTTGTGAACGTATTATTATGACTATAATTGTTCTTCTCTCGAAACTTTGCTATAAATACAACTCTTTCACATCTCTTAATTTGCTTAAATATATTTATATTGAAATAATTATTTATATAGTTATTTTTGTATATTTTCTAATATATTATTATTCTGATTATATATTATTATCTTGATATATATTATTATTATTAGCTACCAATTGAGTTGTCATTTCAAAGTCTTTCAAAAAAATAGTTCATATCTACCTATTAAATTTTCATTTCAAAGTCTTTCAGAAAAAATAGTTCACTAACCTACATCTACCTATTGATAGCCATTTCAAAGTCTTTCAACAAAATAGTTCTATAATCTATACTACCTATTTAATTGTCATTTCAATAATTTTTATTAGTTAGTAGTCTGAATTAGTTTAAATAACGAGTGAAGAAGAAGACTAACTCATCATCTCTCTACATTTTCTTATTAAATTTCTCATGTAATATCACTTATTTGTTCACATTTCTGAAATAGTATTCTATTTATAATAAATGGAAGAATATAATTCAACAAATAATGGGAATATATCATGTGAATTTACCACTGATCAGGTATGACTTCGTATAAATATATTTCTTTTTCGTGTTTCTTTTGTATATGATTTGCCATGTAAGTATCGGTTATCATTTTTTCCAGTCACAATTCTAGTCAATTCCAATAGGCGAGATCCATTGCCACTGAAAAAGGTTATCCATGACCTCTGCTTTGCCAAATGAGGCGAGATCCCCCGATAGAATGACAACATTAAACTCGCAATTAAATAAAATGGATCCAACTAAATTTCTTCGAATCTCCGGCATCACAATGGAGTTGGATGGGCATTATGCATGGGTTGTCACTGCAACACGATATAATATTATGTTGCATGTATTTACTTATTTTAGTAGAGGTTGTTTTACACACTCGCCATTTAGGTCCGCTCCAATTCCATTTCAACAACGTCAACATATCACAATTGCATGAGTTAACAATAATCATTTTGTTCAAGTCTTTTTGAACGCCGATTATCATGTACCACTAATCCCAAGGTTATGGTGGAATAATGTGATTGAAGATTGTAAAAGATGGACTGATCCATATGGAAGAAGGATATAGTCTTGATTAGATTTGATGACCGAATAATGTAATTGAATAGTTTATTTATCAATGTTGAACGTATTTCTTGTATTTATTACTTATTGTATGATGTCGTAGTTATTTTAATCATAAATAATGTAAAATAAATAAATAATAAAAAATATTAATTTTGATAATAATAAATTAAAATAAAAATTTAAAAAAAGAACAAATAAATTCAATTTCATAAGAAAATAAATAAAGAATGCAAAAAAAAAACAAGTAAAAATATAAAAGGATAAAATCCATACTTAATATTAAAAAAGAGTCGCAAAAACATCTAAAGAAACATGTGTCATATCCACGTTATTTGTCTATTTAAAAATCTTAAAAAATATGAACGTTTGATTTGGGAGGGGATTAGAGAATTATTCCATTATATACCATCTACCAATTAAAAATTTTCTCTTATTGTTTTTTTAACCTCCTAGTTTAAAGTATAATTTTTTCGCATTCATTTTTGATAAAAATATATCAAATTAATTTTTACTTCATGGCCTTTAATTTGACATCCATATTGTGTATATATAAAACAATTTAAATATAATTATGATATATCTAGATGATTAAAATATTTCCATATAAAAATATAAAATATTGAAGAAAAATATATATTTAGTTTATTTTCATGGTTTTGTACTTTAACAATTATTTGGTTTTTCAGAATTATGTTTTTCGGATTATAAAATAGTAAAATAATTATATTAATACCAAATTATATAAAAAAATTATATTAATAAGAACATGAGTTGTATACTTTTAATGAAAGTTGATAATAGTAAACATAATTTAATTTATTATTTATAAAATTAGATAAGACTCGTATTTTCCTAAACGGGAAAATAAATGCCTGTGCCTAATTAAATTACAATTTTCCTATCATGGGCCCTTAAATCACATGATAGCAGTTTATAAATAAAAATAAATTAAATAATAATTATGTGTATATATATATATATTAACACAAGTATGTTTTATAATATTTTATAATATTATTGAAATTCAATCCCATATCTTATATATATATATATATATATCTATAATACTATAAGATTCAGTCCCTAAATTTAATGTGGAGTTATAATGATAAAGTTTTTAGAGTTAGAACCAAGTTGGAATCGTTTAGTAGTTGCATAGAGTACAAGATAGCTAATGCTTGGTATTCAATGCAGCCTCATAATAACTATACAATCATGATAGGAGATGAAGTGCAAGGGTTGCCCAAGTTGATCACATGGTATTTAGTATAGAATTAAAAGTCGGTTAGATGAAGTGCAAGGGTTGCGAAAGGTTGCAAGAATAATTAATGATTTAACCTAATTCATGCCTATATAAACCGGCAAAAATCACATTTAGTATGGACATTTGAAGATGATTCACACATCTTTTAGATCTTTGATTGTTGGTAGCGGTATGTAAATTCTCTTTTGCAATATTTTGGAGATGATTCACACATCTTTTAGATCTTTGTAATTAACTTGGTCTTCTTTTTTTTCTTAATTTAGTTATCATACGCAGGTACCATGAAAATCACACAAGATCATGCATGCTCACATAAATGGAACCAAAGATTGGGATACCAACTATTTTCTTTGTTTCTTACATATTTAGGTGATTGTTATAGATAAACATATATAGATATATGTATTATGTTAATGCATTTTCATATACAAGTAATTTATATGCATTTTCTATTGATGTAGCTCACATGTGCGAATCGATTCAAGAAAATGTGCACGAGCATGTATGTAAAGCAATATTTAAATGGTTAAATGATACTTTTTAGAATGATTAGTTTATGTAAGTAGTTGCTTTCGAATGCTCTTTGAGAAATATTAGAATGAATTTATCGTGTGCAATTGAATTATTATTGAAAAGAAGAAGGTACACGCATCGCAAAGTGTTTTCTTTTTCTATATGTAGAATCATTAGTGAGAAACCAATAATTACGCCCATTAAATGAGTTTGCCATAATAGCAAAATATGACATATTAAAACTATCACATTGAGTAATGAATAAAAAAGAAAAAATACATAATTTTGACTTAAATCTGTTTGTAGATTATAATATCAAATAACAAAGTTGAGTTTTAAACATAAGCAAAAGTTCAAACTTTTATCGAAAAACAAAATCGGTGCATTTGATGTGAAGTATATACAACATCGAGATGGAAGTACAAGGCTTGCCGGAATTTATCACATGATATTTAGTAATTAGTATAGAATTAAAAGTCGGTTATGGAATGAGATGAAGTTGAAAAGATTGCAAGAATAATTGATGATTTAACCTAATGCAATATATATAGATATATGTATGTTAATGCATTTTCATATACAAGTAATTTATGTGTGTTTTCTATTGATGTAACTCACATATGCGAATTGATTAAAGAAAATGTGCACGAGCATGTATGTAAAGCAACATTTAAATGGTTAAATTATATTTTTTTAGCAAGATTAGTTTATGTAAGCATGCAACTTGAATAATGAATATAAAAGAAAAAGTAAATAATTTTTGCTCAAACCTATTTGTAAATTAAAAAAATTAAGTGTAAGACATAATAGTGGAGTCCAAAGGTTTTAGGAATTATTAATAGTGTGTTAATTAATATTCATTTAGTTGGCTATTTAGAATTGAGTTTATTGATAAATTTATTAATATTAGTTAGACTTCAATGTTAATTTTCAATGAAATTAGTTGTACAATAAAATGAGATGAAGCTAAAAAGGTTTGTAACGATTTTTATACAGTTTATGTGGCATTATTATATATACATTATTACACAAACTTTCACTTACAAACTTAATAAAGAAAATATTTAACGCACATTAAACTATAACCAATTAGATAGACCCCGCGTGCTTCATATTACCATGTAAAAACCATCTGATGGACAAGTATTGTAGGGCTAAGTAATAGACCAAAAAAAATAAACCCATTTTTTTATCATGCAAATAAGTAATAGACCAAAAGAAACAAAGTCATCACAACTTAATAACCAAAAGCCCATATATAAAATACAACACCACAAAACCAAAACAACACCAAACACTTTTAAATTTTTATACAAGAAAGTTAAAACATTTCATACAATATACTAAACAATAATTAAGTATACACTCGCCAATATACAGAAAGAATACACGATTAACAATTAGATTCTTAGCCCGTGCGTAGCACGGGTTCTGCATGTCTCGTATACGTAAAGATTGAGTCCAATCATTAATTGTGGAGTCTTAATAACTTAATTTTTATATAAGATAAATAAAATTATAAAATAGATTGAGATTATTGAGTCCAATCATTAATTGTGGAGTCTTAATGACTTAATTATATATATAAGATAAATAAAATTATAAAATAGATTGAGATTAAATGCAATAATATAAAATTATAAAATCAATTATGTGCAATTGAGTCTTATTTAACGATTTACCACTCAATTCATTTGATGTTAAATTGACAAAGTACGTTATTGACCATTAAAAACAAAAGGATGCATTTAGTTTAAATAGAGTGGAAAATGTACAAAACTGGTTATGGATGGATAATTGAAAAGACGTGAAGTTAGTAGCCTCTTTAAATGAGGTGGATGGATAATTGAAAAGACGTGAAGTTCAGTAGCCTCTTTAAATGAGGATTAAATTATAGAGTAAAACATGTATGCGTGGTTTATTAATTGTATTGTTTCTTTGAAGGATAGGACGCTATTATATATACAACTAGGAATGGTGATTTATTTGTAATTGTATTTGTAACAATATATGTTAATGTCAGTTAGTTTTTCTTTAATATCAAATTAAAAAAAATTATTTGCAATAACTCCATCTACATTAGCTTAATTATTCTTTTCTTTTTTGAGGATGAAGACTGAGACTCTTTTTTTCAAGGATGAAGATTTTGGAAACAAGTGATAATTTTTCAAGTAAGAGTGTCGATCTACCTTCTATCGTGACTCTCAGTTGCATATTACAATTAGATCATTTGTCTTTGAATAGCGTGAGTGAAATTTTTTACTAGCAAAATGTTAAGAGTTAGTAATGTTATAATGAATTAGAATCGTTATTTCGTCTTCTGGTTTTAGTGTAACCCAATTTCCATTGAGTGTCAAAAAATAGTAACATGTGAAAATTCTACTACTTGAAATCAACATTATTTCGTATTTATAAACTCAACAATGATGCATGAACTTATTAGGTAAGCTATGGTTGTTTGATGCTACAAATAGCTACTTTGTAGCAATTTGTATATCTCCATACAATGTTTTGCTTTCATGCATCATCCGAGTTATGTCTTTGATATCATCATAGTATAAGAAACTAAGTTAAGCCTGCATATATAGAACAAAAACACTTGACTACATAAAAGACATATACTACCAAATGCCAAGTTTTAAATCTGTTAATTTTTTTTGTCTAACTTTTTAGCAACAACAATCAAGCCTAAACTACAATATTAATATGTGCTTTTACAAGGAAATATTGATTGTTTAAAAAAATTTGAATTTTAGACATAAGCAAAAATTTAACTTTTATCAAAAAAACAAGATCGGTGCATCGCACGGGTCCGAATGGCTCGTATACTTCAAGATTCAGTACCTAAATTTATTGTGCAAGAGTAATTGTGCACAAAAAAGGTAATGTACAACCTCTATCAAATTCAATCGAGCCTGCAATTCATTGAAATGAATGTGGCTTAATTTAATGGGGAAGAAATGTACTGTTACAGAACACAAAAGGTCTACACTTTTGCAAAACGAGCCTTCAATTCAATTCAATCCAAAGAATACAAACCATTTGTGGTTAGTCTTTTAGTTTGCTCAGCCTTTTTATATTCATCTGTTATATAAAACTTTTGGCTAATGAGCAAATATAAATATGTATTTTGATTCCCTATTGTCCTAAATTCAACAACCCAGTTCGTGCGTCATCACCTTTTTCCTGACCGCACAATTAAAAATCGTTTTAGCCCGAATCGGACTGACCATGTAAACCCTAATTAGAAAACTGAGAGCAAAATCGGAGCCCTACATTCGATTCACCAGAAACCGACCAAAATATTTTTCCCAAGCCCGAATAGGAACCAGAAACCAGGCCTCAAACCTGTGAAAACATCCCGAATTCAATCAAATTCGAAGCCTCATCTACGACTCGCTGGAATCGCCGCCGATGCAAGTCGCGCATCACTGCCAGTCCTGCTCCTTCACTCGCGAGCCTTCGCCGCCGCCATAGCCTGGAGTCCCGCGACTGGTATAGTCCAAGTTTAGGCGAGCCGAAGTGTGAGGGAGTTTATGTCAGCCAACTCCAGTGTGTGTATGTGTGTGTTTCTTGTAACACCCCCAATCCACTCAGGGATATTACACGCCGTAGACCCTCTCCTCGAGGATCTACCAGGCTGGTAACAATATTTAACATCTCGACAATGCCTTCAAGGCTACAATGACTCAGTAGACCGATTTGGTCTTTCCACAAATACATACAACTCAAATACAACTCATGCCCACGCAGGGGACAAAATACAACTACACCCGTACAACGGGAACAATACAGCAACGGAAAATAAAGTACAACTGAACCAACACACGATGTACGGTTCCTCATGTGATTAGTATCGATCATCTTTCATCATCCTTCGTGCCGACCCTGTGTTATGCTCCAAAACGAATGCAAAACAGACATCCACCCCGAATACTGGGGTTAGCAAACTCCACTGTTTTGCTAGTGCAAATACAAAGTGCAAATACGAGCCATACACTTCACATTCCACGAATAACAATAACCGAGGATCCTCAAAGATCCAAACGAAACGAAAAGTACTTCCCGAGGCAAGGGTTTGAGAAAACATTTCAAAAACGAAATATCATAAATCAATGGGAATAATTTATAAAACGGTTTAGAATTCCCTCGAGAGTTTTAATAGAAAACAATTTAGGATTATCAAATCCTACTTTTCGAAAACCAAAAGACAAAAGGGGTCACCGCCCCAAAGGTTTACTTTCTGGAAAATGACATTAACCAAATCGTTGGGATTTTAGCCCCAAATCCGTAAAACGACTTTTATAAACCATTGGGATTTTAGCCCCAAATCTCATCAACTCACAGTACACGAGAACGTCAACAAGGTTCGTCTCCCAACATCAAAATCCACAATTAAAGGATTTAAAACAATAAACCACAAAATACTCTAGAGCCATCCTAGCCAAGTAGGCCAAACGAACAACTTACCTCTTACACATTTAGTCAATGCATGCAAATGAAAACCGTTCAAAAGCACTCATTTCCGGAAATGCCAATATCGAATCACATTTGTAAAAATGCACCACAATTAACCGCGGACCCACAGCTTCGTGGATCCCTGCCGAGACCCCGTCGGATCTAACCCACAGTGGTTAAAAGCAAGCTCGCGGTCCACAGCTTCGTGGAACCCTACCGAGACCCCGTCGAGTCTAACCCGTAGTGAGCATACACACACACACGTTACTCATGCAATACTAACATGCTAAGAATGTAAGTTCATTAAGAATACTCACTAGAGATGGCCATTAACTCGACACCATTACCAAACTCTTCAAAAATACAATAACAAGCTTAAATAAGGAATACACGATTCCATAACTGAAACAATAGGAGTATCATCACAAAATCCTTCAACGTTCAAAATAACCAAATCATAATCGATTCTCAAAACACCGTTCACAAATCACACTCGTTTTGAAAGAAAGCCTTTAATGAGGCCAAACCGAAATCCTTTGAAACTTCATTTCAAATAACCAAATAAACACATTAAGACGACCACCGATCATCATATCCATAAAACGAGAAAAGTATGGGCAAGGTACTTGCCTCGAATAAGAACAACGCGGAGAATCGACCGAAGTAGGTTGGCCCGAACCGACTACGAACCCGCCGACTCCACCGAACGCCAACTCACGTTCATAAACTACGAAGGACAATTAATAACAATGAAATGAATTCCATAACACGACTCAAAGCCGTTGAATTCAAAGAACGAATGACGAAAGTTCACGGATTTCCCAAAATGGCCAAGAACACGATTCGTTCCGTCAAAACCCGAAAACGAATTCCAAGTTGAAATATGGATATACAATCCATAGAATATGTTTAACAACATCATTTAACCATAATCGATCCATCGAAAGCGGATGAAAAAGCGAGATCGGGGACAAATCCCCAAAAAGTCTTCTCGAAGGAAATCAAGAAATATACTTGATTCGACGAAGAACAATGGATTAAATGATGTTAAACACAAGAATACTACCAAGATTAATCATACCCATCATGAATTAATCAACAACACGGAACGAATCGGACGAAATTGCAAAAATCCCCAAATTCCCGAAATTAGGGTTCTAAGGAAGATTACCTTGATTATTTGGATCAAAGGATGATAACGGACGATTGATTGATGTTATGGACTCGAACTTCATGGTTTTGTTGTTAAACAACATGGCTTCGTCGCCCAGAATCGCCACTCGCGGAAGGAGAAGGAAGGAAATGAAAACGAAGTGAAATGTGATCGCTATATTTATACTCGGCCAGACTAGCGTGCGCTAGCCTTCCGGACTAGCGTGCGCTATCGGCCAGATCGCCGAGTACCCTCGGCCGGGGCCCACAACACCCGGCATCACCGACCAACCCCGGCCGAACTCAGACCGACTCCGCTGGCGTGCGCTACGGCCGGATACTGCCGCGCGCTATGGACTATCGAGAGCCCGGTCAATCGCCGGCCAGTAACGACGCTAAGTGGCCGGCCACGCGTGCGCTACGCTGCCGACTAGCGCGCGCTACGCTCGGCGTAGCGTGCGCTACCTGCCGATCCCGACCGAGTCCGAACCTCGAAACCCCACTGCCCAGGCCCGATAGCGTACGCTAGGCCACCCGGCAGCGTGCGCTACACTGCCGGTTAGCGCGCGCAGCCTTCCGGCCGAAGCGTGCGCTACGCGGTTCTCGCGCACCTGCGTCCGGGTGCCGCAATCGTCCGGCGATCCATGCCACTGTCGGCGATCCGCCACCGCTGTGGCTCGGCGACCCGATTCCCGAAAACGCACGGAGCGAACACGGCGAAAAGTTCGCGGACAACATAAACGACTCGAAATAAAAGCGTAATACCATAATTAGTCATACGCGACCAAGAAACGGGTCGCGACAACAATTACAGATACGGATACCCGTAACTTTCAAGAAATTACAAAATGGCCCAAAACGCCCGGAAATCACAATACGTGATCGAATAACCAAACCGAAGTTCACAACACGTCCAACAAAGTTAAACGGACTTGCGGAAAACTCGAAACAACAGTTTCGGACGAGATTCGCAAGAATCGATCTCAAGTGCGGAAAAGTCGCTAAAAAGCACAGAACTCAACGAAACGACACCGAAACAAACTCGGATGTCAAAAAGTGTAGAATTAATCATTCTCAGAATGACGAAACGGTCATGAGCAAGTCGTCAAAACGGACTCCGACCGAAAAAAGAAATTTACCAAAAATCGAAAATTGCGGATATTACATTTCTATATCTGGAGGCTGAGGGAATTTTCGAATCAGAACTGTAGAGAGAGAGAGTGAGAAGATTTTAGAGAGAGAGAGAGAGAGAGAGAAGAGGATAGAGAGAGGCGAGAGAAAGAAACGAGAGTTCTGTCGGCCGACCCGTGAGGAAGAAGGGTTTATATACCCGGAATTTTAGGTTAAAATTTCCAGACTCATTCAATTTCACTCCAAACATCTTTTAATTGTTACAATTGACCCCCACTCCTTTTTCGAGTCCTTCAATTTCAGTCTTTAATTTTTAGTTCCTGCAATTTTACCCAGTCATCTTTCAACATATAAAGTTAGGCCCTTTTTATTACTTTGACTTTTTCAATTAGTTATGTTTCTATTATATATTTAATTTATTTATTTTACTTTAGTAATGAATGTATTCGAATATTCATTCAAAGAATATAAGCACAAGAGATTAATCATCACAAATCTTTATGAAGCATGACTTCTTTTTATATCCGAAAAAGAAGAAAGAATCATAACAAACCATCACGATAACAACTCAGTAATTTACTCAAACATTACTCAATCAACAATTAGATACAATTTGTTCATCATGCCTCATTATTAATATAATACAGAGTGTGGGTGAAGACAAAAGCTAAAACCCAAAATTGATTACTCCCATAGTCTTTGCTTCTCCGCAACAGAAACTGAACAGAACATTCATCCCTATTCCCCCCCTACCATTTTTATACATTTAATACTCATATCTACTCCTGTTTTACACATCTCGCATCTATATCTATCTTTCATCTTCCTTCTCACTCACTCCATACTCTCTCTCTCTCTCTCCTGCGAGATCACTTCTCATACTCAGGTAAGCAATTTCTTCAATTCTATCTTATATTACTTGTGATTTACTTTGTATTCAATTCTTTATTTCATTTCATGTGATAAAACCCCAAGGCCTTGAGCAATTTAATGCTACTTGTAAGTACTAATCTGTATTTTTTATATTTATTTATTTAGCCTTAATAGATAGTAATTTCAATCTTTCTGTTTAAAAGTTTGTTTAACTCAATAATTTATATGTGGATTGTGCAAATGGTTTAGTAATGTGTTTCATTGCTTAAACCAGATGTTTAGCTTGTGTAGTTGATTTGTTTCCTGTTCTGGATTAGATTGTTAGACAACTCTGTTGGAAAAAATAGCTTAATTAATACCATAATTAATTATGGTAATTAATGACATTAAATGTTATATTTGGAATCTACATTTTGTGTAGATTAATTTAGTGTATTTACTTGTTCAATTTCGTTAAGAAATGAATGAGTAATTAATGCACAAAGTTAAGCCATTTAAAAGTTGGAAATGTGGTGTGGAATCCCATCATACATTGGAGAAGCAAGGAAAAGTTGAGCTAGTTATAAAGGACTTTCCATCGTAAAGGAGCAATCAAGTGTGCTCCATTATGGTGTACTCTAGTTGGCTTTAATTAATTTTTAAGGCTAAAATCCGAATCCTACGAGGTTTGCACCTTCCGAGTCCGAGCACGTACACGTCGCACTTGTCGCAACGGGCGCTTAGTAGGCGCACGATGATTTGGCTTGGCGGGTGTGGGTCATGTGCGGCGGTTCAGGACCTAACCAGTGCAATGGTTCGGACCATTCGGCCCAATCTGAACCAGCACAATGGTTTGGCTCTTCTGAACCAATGCAGCCTTTCCCACCGGACCACAAGGTGTCTATCCAGCCAGAAAGTCACACTGATTTGGACAAGGTACTTACAGGCTAAATAAGCCCTGCAGATGATGATTATACATACATAATTAATCAAGATAATAATACACTCATACTAGCCTAAGTTCATACTACAAGTCCCGAATATTCAGTAGTTCGCCCGGAATTCGATTCCTAGTACAAGGTATCGAGTTCGTAGAAAAACCGTTGTATCTTGGGGACGTTTGCCGTTCAACCGTGTGTACTGTGCGGGGCAATTTCGTCTTACGGAGAGAGAGTCCAACTATTGCCTCGGTTTTGCATCATTTGTCATTTTCTACAGCATCTACAACAACAAACTCTAATATAGCAACATATAAATTAATTAATATACTTGTAATTAAATTTAATTTCAGATGTTAAATTCGGTACTTTACTTCAAAAAAATATTAATTTTTGAGTACGTATTCAGATGTTAAGTTCCAAGTAAAGCACGCTTATAGATTCGATAACTCAAGAGTTGAGTACCTGGCGTCACATAAGTCTTCACTGCAATAATAATGGTGCTATTGCCTATTGCGCGAGCTAAATAGTCAAGTTCCTATCAAAGACCCAAATACGAACTCAAAATATGCAAAGTAGCAACAGAAGAGAATGTTGCTGATCCACGTACCCAAAAAATTTAATTTCAGATGTAAAATTCAGATGTTATCTGAACAACTCTATTATCGAAAAGATGTTCACTTTTCAAAATTGCCGGTATTCCTGTGTATAACTTATAAAGTAATTAAGGGCAAATTTTAAATTTACGAGAATGTAAAAATAAAAATAGAAATAAGGGGTTATGAAAAATATAAAAAAGGTTGTAAAGCTATTTATGTGGTTATTTCTTAAAATTATAAACGTTAGACCTGTTTCTAAATCATTATTTTCATTTTCTTGCAGGTAACTTTCTGTTATGGTAAAGCTTATAAGATTAGTTTAGTAATATTTTATAGATCGATTGAAGCTAGTTACATTAGAGTAGATTGCTTAAACTTATGATACTCTTTGACTATGGTGATTAAAGGGTATACATGGACCTATTGTACGGTTAGTAACTTACGTTAACGTGTATAGTTGAAGTTTACTCATCTCAGTTAACTTGTGTTAAATAATATAAATATTTAACTTGTGTTACAATAAACGTATGAACAATATAAGTATATGACAAACTTTTCTCTGTGTGAAGGAGAATGCAAAGAATCGACTGATGCGCAATACTTCCAATGGAGGATTTGATGAAGTCGGTTTTTAATTTTGGCGTCAATGTCCAGGGAGCATCTGCAGGCCTTCTACTCTGGATTGCTCTGTTACTTCTGCTGCAAAATGGTAAAGGAGTCGTGTCTGATTCTAATTACCTGATTGGACTTGGAAGCTATGACATTACGGGGCCTGCTGCAGATGTGAACATGATGGGTTATGCTAATACACGACAGATTGCATCTGGTGTTCACTTCAGGTTGCGAGCTCGCACATTTATTACGGCTGAGCCGAAGGGTAACCGGGTTGTATTTGTAAATCTGGATGCCTGCATGGCGTCGCAACTTGTAACAATTAAAGTTATTGAGAGATTAAAGGCAAGGTAATACGGCTCTACTAAATCATGATTTTTGTAAAGTTGCTTAAGTGCACTTTTAGTTTTGACGCATAAGTAGTTTTCTGTTAGATGATGTTTGCATATTCATCATGTTACACACAATATTATTGTATTGCTCGTGTCTAGCTAATAAGTCATGTTCCATGATGTATGTGTTGATTTTACAATATCAATCACGTATTGTGACATGACAATAGCAATTATCTCAAACTCATCGCCGTCTCATGATATTTTCCATATAAATGGAAAAACCTATGATGTTGACGGTTTTGGAATTTCGTTCTATTTCTCCTTCATATGAAGGTTGCGACAGGAAGGGCATCCGGCGTAAAATTTTGCCACTTTGTTATTTGCATGAGTTATGGTGTTAACTAATTTTAGACAATTAAACGACACTATAATCTTCATGCCACCGACCCCAACATAGTTGGGATTAAGGTGCTGTTGATGATTGATGATGATGCTCGTGTCTAGCTAATCAGTTCTAGGAAGTATATCTAGGCTTTACATTCAAGTGAAGCAGAACCTTGTTTCTTCTGCAGGTATGGAGACCTATATACTGAAAAAAATGTTGCTATTAGTGGCATTCACACCCATGCTGGCCCTGGGGGTTATCTTCAATATGTTGTTTATATTGTGACATCTCTAGGATTTGTTCGCGAGTCTTTTGATGTTATTGTCAACGGGATTGAGCAAAGCATCATCCGAGCTCATGAAAATCTTCGTCCTGGATCAATCTTTGTTAATAAAGGTGCTTGGTGCTCGATTTTTTTTAATATTTTGTAATACCTACAGTATGAGTAAGTTTTTTTTTTCTCGAAGTGGCAGAGCCAGGGCTTTTTATGTAGGGCCGCCTAATTTTTCTAGCAACTATAGTAATATATTTAAATTTTCTGGGGGAAGGGACGCACCATGTGGACAATTGAGAGCATCAATTTTATTAAGAGACGTATCTCCACACGAGTTATAGCATAAAGTGCTGAATCAAACTACCACAACTTTATGTGCAGAGCTTAAATTCATAACAAAGTATCGAACATTTATTTGCAACAAACATACGGTAATAAACACTGAACAACAATAGTCTTTAGTTTATTATTGCAATATACTTGCTGAGTTACTGTCATAATGTAAATCTACTCAAAACACTTGTGGACTTTTATAGTGACATTATAATATACTCGTCAACCAATTTAAAATGGGGATTTTTTAATTTATCCATTTAGGAAATCAGAAGCCTTGCATTATTTATTTCTGAGAAGTTATTCCTGAGTTCCTAATATTATAACGTATATATAAATTAGCGATCCTGATGTTTCTAAATTTGGTCAGTTCATTTACGATTTTCTGGCTTCTGAATGGACATCCATATCATACATTTATAGCAGTATGAGTAGATAAATGTCTCCTTGATTTAGTTGTTCTATGTTAAATATTAAGTTATGTCTAATTCTTAAATATCATTGCCATAATTTATTCATGTCAATGACAGGAGAGATTGTGGATGCTGGCGTGAACCGCAGTCCTAGTGCTTATCTGAACAATCCTGCAGCAGAACGTCGTAAATACAAGTATGATGGTGATAAGGAAATGACACTTTTGAAATTCATAGATGAGGAATGGGGCCCAGTGGGTAGCTTTAACTGGTTTGCCACTCATGGGACTTCAATGAGCCGTACAAATGGATTGATAAGTGGAGACAACAAAGGAGCTGCTGCACGATTCATGGAAGATTGGTTTGATCAAAAGGGTGACAGAAATAAACATCTTGAGAAATTTGAAGCTAGTGAAATCCCCCGAAGAGTTTCAAACATAATTCCTGGGGCTCGTGAGACTCGTAAGTTATACGAATTATGCATAAGATTCATAATTGACTCGATAAGTCTAGTTTGCATAAAATTGAATGGACTCATACCAACATCGTATATTGTTATACTTATAGCTAACTTAATTATTATGTGTTAATATAGCTCTATTAAATTTGGTCTTGATGGTCCTTTACTAGTGTATGCCTGCTAGTTAGTCACCGTCAGAACCTCTGAATTCATTAATACACACACACACACACATATATATATATGTATGTATGTATGTGTGTGTGTATATATATATATATATATATATATTTCAGTGTTTTCAGTTGCGTTGCGTAGGCACGTAGTGTTTTTGTACAGAATTGTGTAGCGCAAAATAGCGTAGCGCACAGCGTAGGTAATTCGAACATTACATATTTTAAGTAAAAAAATAAAATAATATTCCCGTATAAGAACAATAGCAAAATAATCAAAGTAAATAGCCATGAAATAATTTCAAATAAACAAAACAGCCTAGAATTTTTATAATAATCCAAAACAACAAACTTAAATAAGTCACAATATGAAAATACTCAATCCTAGAAATACTTAAAAATTCTAATTTCAAGTAGTAGTCTTCTAACACAATATCACTATCATCATTATCGAGAGTGTGTATTTCGAGAAAAGTTGCACTATCAAAGATTTGTGGATCTATGCCAACATGTTCTTTGATCTCCATATCTTCATCAACAAGTCCAGCTCTCACTTAACTGTCGAAGGGTGCGAAGCAAATCCATGAAATGCTGCGATTTTGCCGAGAATCGAGAGCAGAAGACGGCTGCAATTTATTTGTTGTGGGCCGCTGCCCTGCTTCAGAACTACAAGGAATTTTTTTTCAGGATTTTGAGATGTGCCCTGCTATTCTGCCTCAAAGAAGTGGTTTGGCCCTTTCAGATTTTTCTGTGGCTTATGTCGTATTCAGCCGAGGTTTAATTAGTGTTTTCTGTCCCGCTGGCCGCTACTTTAAGTAATTAAGGTAAGAGGAAGTTTAATTAGGGTTTTTCACCTTTAACCCTAAAAGCGCAGCCAGTGCGCGCAATCACGTGTATAGCGCATGCAATCGCGCGCTTTGTGCGCCACATCAGCCGTTCGCGCGCGCAAAGGAAGCCTGAGCGCAACTGGACCAGCGCTCCATCGCATTTTACAAAAAAAATGCGCTAAAGCTCACTAAATAGTGCGCTATTCACCGCTATTACAAACACTGATATATAGTATTTTTGCTCTTTTTGTTTTTGTTTCTAAATCGCTATCGTTTTTTTTTTAATTGTAAAGACTACATGCTTGGTTATTTGCTCAACATACTACTACAAACTTTCAGTGATTAGGAGAACCACCTGATAAATTGAATTTGTTCTGTTAGTTGCTAATATTGGATAAGTACGGGATCCAAGTTACATGGTACGTTGTCATACATTACTTTGACGAACTTTTGACATCACACTTGGGCGAAGGGATATATTGTTTGGCTTTTGATTACGAACAGTACCAATCTTGCATAAGATGACATTCACATTTCGCCGTAGGTAGGTTTCAAAGACTGAATCAACTATTGTCGATATAATAGAATGTAAAAATGTAGCTTTCTTTACCTGCTACTATAATATTTAACTTCTGAATGCAGACCACGAATTACTCGAACTTGCTGCATCCTTTCAGTCCCCTTCCGGTAAACTAGCAACCAAGATCTTGAGTGTTGCAAATCGTGTTAGGTCTGCCCTTAGGCAGGTCAACAAGCCTAGATTTGTATCTGCATTTTGTCAGTCCAATTGCGGTGATGTCAGTCCAAATGTGCTTGGTGCATTCTGCACTGACACTGGGCTACCCTGTGATTTCAATCAAAGTACTTGTGGTGGGAAGAATGAGCTATGTTACGGACGCGGACCGGGGTACACGCAGTTGTGTGTGTTTTAGTTTTAGTTTTTATGGGAAGTATGCACTTTTAGTTTTGATGTTTATGCTTGTTTCATTGACAGCTACCCTGATGAATTCGAAAGTACACGTATTATTGGAGACAGACAATTCCAAAAGGCTGTGGATCTTTTCAGCAGAGCATCAGAGCAGTTAAAAGGCAAGGTTGATTATCGGCATGCTTATCTGAACTTCTCGAATCTTGAGGTAACCCTTCCTAAACAAGGAGGTGGTAGTGAGGTGGTTAATACATGTCCTGCTGCCATGGGTTTTGCATTTGCTGCTGGTACAACTGATGGGCCTGGAGCATTTGATTTTAAGCAAGGAGATGACAAGGTAAAGTGGATGATGGATATGCAATTGATATATTATGCGACTATCTAGGAAGCAAGGATACGGGTGCGGGGGTACGGGTGCGTAGTACGGGGATACGGGGATTCGGCAAATTTTAAAATATGGGGATACGGGTGCGGGGGGATACGGCAATATATTAAAAAAATTAAAAAAATATATATTATATTATTTATGACAAAATCATGTATTATGTAATAGGGATCAAAATGCATGATTTATGACTAACAAGGCCTAATGATTAGTCTAATTTAGTAATGAGTAATGGCACAAGTTACTGAACAATAAAAGTACGAGTCTTCATTCAAATTTAATCAGAAAAGTCGAAGAAAGAGAGCTGCCACCGCCGTTACTAGTGTTAGGGCTTCTGTTAATTATGAAATACAGCTGCTATTTACAAATATTGGGCTTCTGGGAATTATTGGGCTTGGGATTCTGTTTATTTTTGAGAATTATATATTTTTTTACTTTTCTTATAAAAAGTTCAACTTAATTACAAAAACTGCCACCGCTGCACCCCCATTCCGGCACCCCCTCACTCAGATACGGGGACACGCCACATGGTGTATCCTGTACGCACCCCCGTGCGAATCCCCGCACCCCGCACCCCCAGATACACAGTTCTTCACCAGAATGGAGTATCCGTGCTTCCTAGGCGACTATATATGGCACAACTTTGTCCTGTCATTCTTATTCTAGCTCATCACGTCCTTTAGGGGAATGCCTTTTGGAGATTGGTTCGCAACTTGCTGAAAACACCATCAGAAGAGCAAGTTGATTGTCAACATCCAAAGCCTATCTTGCTTGACACTGGTGAAATGAAGCAACCATATGACTGGGCTGTAAGTTCCAACTTTACAGACATTTTTATTTGAATTAGCTGTGCTAAGTGTATAAAATTGAAAGTTGACTCGGTAAGGTTACATGTGCATATCTCCCTATATTCTCGAGTTTCCAGGTTCCAAGCTTAGGAAATGGTTCTCAGTAATTTTCTTACTGTTAGAAAAATTTAGGTGCTTGTTTTTTCTGTACATGACATTGCTCAATTTTTATAATGCAGCCTTCAATTCTTCCAATTCAGATGATAAGGATAGGACAGTTGGTCATTCTCAGTGTACCTGGAGGTAGTAGCTCTGCTTTTTTGTCGTCTTTGTTTGTTTTAATTCTTAATGCTTAATTGAGATATGTTGTGTTCTTTAAATTATAAAGCATCCGCAAATTTTGACAATTTTTATTACGCATGTTTTTTTTTTTTGTGTTTTTCAACAAGTGGTATGTTTTAGAATTTAGATGAGCCATGTTGGGATTTGGTCCAGCATCCTGCCTGCATAGGCTTAAAAATGCACGAGGCGCGACTTGCGATTCGACCTGTGAGATCTGCACTAGAAAGTGGTTAAATGAATTGATTTGGACTACTCATACCAACAAGATGCATCTTCTTTTCTGGTAACCATCTCATAGAAACTCCAAAGTTAAGCGTGCTTGGCCTGGAGTAGTTATGGGATGGGTGACCCCCTAGGAAGTTTCCAAGGTGCGCGTGAGTGAGGACAAAGCGCGCTAGAAAAGACTCGTGTTGGTACAATGAGGATAATCTTAATCATTCTTGGGACCAACAAGCCATCCCCTTTAAGTGTTGAATGTTGATCTGGATATCCAGGTGTAGTCAAGACTCAACCCTTATACTCACATTATTCTGGAAAATCACTTGATTGAACATGTTGCAGATACCGCAACCCTGAATTCAGTGCAAACAAACCAGCTTAGACTAGATAACTTGATAGATAACTTAGAAGTCGACACAAATTCTTAACCAAAAAAAAAAAAAAAAGAAGTTTATGAGAATAAATAAAATGAATAGATTTGTAGTTTAAAATTTAGCAAAAGAAAGAAAGTTTGCGAGAATAATGTCATAAGCTTAGAAATAAATTTGAAATACAAATCGAAATCCTCTTTGTTATTTATAAGTAGCTTCAAATGTTTCTGATTAGCTCATTCTCTAACCACTAGTTGTTGAACTCTATTGTGATGTATCTTATACTTCAAGTTCGGTAGCAATTTGCTGCACCATTATCCAGCTTTAATCCTCCAGGTGTTGGGTTGTATGCCTATTATCAACTATAAAACACCTAAACACTTTGAAAATAACGAACAGTTCTATGGAATGGAAATGTATACTTTCTGGTTCTAATTGCTTTAAACCGAAGTCTTGCAAACTAGACATCATTCCGGTTTTTGTTGCAAGACATGTTCGCTTTTGCTTTTTTTTTTTTTCTTTGAGGTAAGTGATATGTTCACCTTTTCATTGGATTAAGGACAAGTTTATCATCTTTTTCATTTTGATATTTGGTATATGTTTAAGTAATAGCTGCAATGGGGGGGGGGGGGGGGGGCACAAACCTTTATGTTATTATTATTCTATTTTCATTTTTGTGTATTGAGGTTTAGAAAAGGTTTTCAATGAGGATTCAAAATGTATCACATGGTGTATATGACAGAGTTCACGACGATGGCTGGAAGACGTCTCCGTGATGCTGTGAAATCAGTGCTTATGAGTGGAGGAAATAAAGAATTTAACAACAATGTTCACGTTGTGATAGCTGGGCTGACTAATACGTATTCCCAATACGTGACTACCTTTGAGGAGTACCAAATACAGAGATATGAGGTCAGTTAACTTGATGTAACCGAGCTGATCGGCCACCAAGAACCGGGTTAATCTCAGAAGTTTATCTAAGAAAACCCGAATGTATGAAGTATTGCCTTTTCTCTCTCTAAAATATACTGTAATCTCAGAATTATGCTTGGCCTTCGAAGGAAAGCCCCCCTCCTCCTTTTATAGAAGGGAGAGCCGCCTATCCTTTAAGATGTTCCCTGATTTTTGAGCACTCCTCTTACCAAATAATGCAGAGCCTCTCGAGAATCCACCAACTACTATACTATACAAGTGGCTTCTTTCTTAGTATAATCAGTGGCCAAAAATACAACTTACGATCATATAGATCCATATGAACAATAAACAAATTAGCGTGAACATGACTTGCCCAAATTGAGAATCCACCAATGGGCAATTACTATAGTATACCATTAGTTTTAATATATAATATACGCATGGATATATGTATGCAGTACTTATATTTGTGAACTCAAGGTATAGTAGTGACCAAAAACACTAACAATTATATTTTAAATGAAAATGACAATATGATGCTAATACCAAAGTTTATGAATCGGAAAGATGATACTTTTTGTGGAATATGATAGGCTTCTGCTTTTAGTTACATATGCTATATGCAGTACTGATACAAGTTCAGTTTTCTTCCTACGTGGTGGCAAATCCTGGACGTGCTCCAACTTCTATTCTATGTATATACCTTTTAAGCAATTTCTGATTTAGTGGGGTATTATCATCATGAACTATTATGAAATGACGAGTATAATTAAAACGATCGTTTTGTCTAATCTGTATGGTGCTCCACAGGGTGCATCCACACTGTATGGTCCACATACACTCAGTGCCTACATTCAGGAGTTCAAGAAGCTAGCTAAAGCTCTCATTAGCGGTACACATGTCGAACCTGGTCCGCAACCTCCTGATCTCCTGGGCAGACAAATAAGCTTACTAACACCGGTGGTAGTAGACGCAACTCCTGTTGGTGTAAACTTTGGAGATGTAAGTAGTGATGTGCCTAAGAACTCCACCTTCAGAAGGGGCGGCATGGTTACCGTAACTTTCTGGTCGGCTTGTCCCAGAAATGACCTTATGACTGAAGGTACGTTCGCCCTTGTGGAAACACTACATGGGAAAGACTTGTGGGATCCAGTTTATGACGATGATGACTTCTGCCTCCGGTTTAAATGGTCAAGGCCTTCCAAACTTAGCGCCAGAAGTCATGCAACCATTGAATGGAGAATCCCAGAGTCCGCTGCTACCGGTGTATACAGAATACGACACTTTGGTGCTTCAAAATCACTTTTTGGATCGATTCGGCATTTCACAGGGTCCTCTAGTGCTTTCCTTGTTACATGAAGTGGTTATTGAATAGTTCAAATCGGATTTCCGATTACGAAGCCCCACCTGAAATGAACAAAAATGTCAAACTATTGTCTTGGTAGTATTGGAGACATTGGTTTTGCTAGTATATTAACAATGGCATGTAATTTACTGCTATTACTCAATTCAAAATGCTGCAAGTAAGGCTGTAAACGAACCGAGCTGATCGTTTAACTCGACTCGTTAAGAAACAAGCTCGAATTCGAACAAAAAAATACGTTCGTCAAGCTTATCGAGTTGATCCGAGTTTTATGAGTGTTCGACTCGAGATCGAGTCAGCCTCGACTCGATAAGATATATACATAAAGAAAATATTTTATTTACATATATAATATATAATGGCATGTAATTTACTGCTATTACTCGATTCAAAATGCTGCAAGTAAGGCTGTAAACGAACCGAGCTGATCCAAATTTACAGAAATTATCATCAAAATTTACAGAATTATCATCAAAATTTACATATAAAATTTTCCTAGGCATTCTCCATAGACGGATCCACTCATTGCTTGATGGTGCACGTGCACCACCAAAATTTTTATCAAAACTTGTTTAATTAAAGCGACGACCTTTTGAGGTTGTTTTGGTTAAAACGACGTCGTTTGGTCGTTTTTAATTAAAAAAATTAAGATTTCTTTTTTTTTTTGTCGTCCGTTATTTTTTTCTAGTACGTCGGTGCACCATTAATTTTCGGATGCTGGATCCGCCTATAGCAACCTCCAAAGATCCTTCTTTTAAATAAATTTGTGATACTCCCTGTGTCCTATCGATCTTGGTTCATATTTCTTTTTTGGACCGTCCCAAGATACTTGGTCATTTCTTTTTTAGACATTTTTATCTCTCATAACTTTAAATAATATATATTCATACCATCACTTTATATACAGTACAACATTAAAAATGAAATGGCAGGAAAGGATCAACTATTTAATTACTCACCGTAAAAAAGAATAACTGGCCACGAATGATTCAACCAGATTTAATAAAACAATTGGCGTCCGATTCTCGAGAAGCTTCCCTACATTTCTTTTTCTTATATACTACCTTTCACTTCTTGAGTTACGGTTTTATATATTTCCAGAGAGAGAATAGCAGAGTATTTCATTTCAAAAGATAAAGAATTGCTCGTGCAGATACAATCGTCAAGGTAACCTTTTCCATCTTGTATCTACATACGTATATCATGTATGTATATATTCCTATACGTATCTGCTGTATCTGTTTTCGTTGCGAGTGGTTGTTTGATTTAAATGATTTTTGATCAATTTGTAATTCTAAAAAGTTGGATCGGAAGTGTGTGATGTTGAGTTCATATACGTATCTGCTGTATCTGTTTTCGTTGCGAGTGGTTGTTTGATTTAAATGATTTTTGACCAATTTGTAATTGTGAAAAGTTGGATCGGAAGTGTGTGATGTTGATTAAATCATCAAATAATTCATGTTTTTTTTTGTTATTTTATTTGTAATTGAAATTTAATAAATCGGATTAGCAGAATCGTTGTTAATTATATTTTAATTACAACATTCATTTGCCGATTTGTATAATTCGACTCATAATTTGTATATACAGTGTTAAGTAGAGCTGTCAAATCATGCGTGTTGTGTCAAATCGTGCGTGTTGGGTCTATATTGTGTCGATGCGATAACAACACGATTTTTTAAGCCCCGATACGAACATGACTAGTTAGAATTTGCTCAACACGACACGAAAACGATCTGCAATGTGTAAACACGAACACGACACGAACTCACACGGCACGATTACGACACGAACACGATTAAAATATAATTTTACACGATAATGACATGAACATGATTAAAATTTTGAGAAATGAGGGTTTTTCTAACTTGTGGAAGGAAAAGAATTAAATTCTAAAACTATAGTGTAAAAAGTAAATTATATTAATTAAATAATTAATGAGTAATGGAAAAAAATTATATTAAATAAATATTATCGGGTTACACGAATACGATACGAAGCCAAGATAATATCGTGCTCTTATCGTGTCATTTGATAAGGCTTCTCACTAACCCGTTAATATCATGCGTGTTCGTGGCGGGTTATCGTGTCGTGTCGAAAATTGCCACTAAGGCTTGTTGCTTGTGTAGCATCTAGCTAAAATAACTTTGAAGTTCGCTTTCGATTAGTTGATCTCTAGGAATTCATTTGATCTTATTATCGGCGAGATTTTTGCCTTTTTGTGATTTTACCAAGTAGTGATCATGTGGTTTTGTTTCAAGTGGTGTGTTAAAATGATGTGATAATTATGCTTTACGTTGCGAAATGTTGATATGTTTTTTGTTTCCTGTTTTTTTCACAGATGTCATACTCCAGAAGATCCAGGTGTGTTATAGTTTTAAGATTTAAAGGAGTAATGTGTTTACGAGATGGATTTAATGAGAAGTTGTACTTAGTTTGTTTTGTTGGCTTCCATTATAGGTACTCCCGCTCTCCTTCACCATACGGGAGGTACAAGAGATCGGTTTCCAGGTCTTTGTCAAGGTCTAGGTCCCTGTCAAGTACCAGATCAAGGTAAATAAGTAGCACTTTACGTTGTTAGATAATTCGTTTTTCTTGTTTTTATGCATTTTTGAACTGAATTATTATTTGAAAAATAAAATGGCAGGAGCTATGATTCCAGTGAAGTTGAAAATCCTGGAAACAATCTGTATGTGACAGGATTATCCCCTCGGATTACCAAGAGGGATATCGAGAAGCATTTCTCGACTGAAGGAAAGGTTTATTTTTGAAAGCCGCAGATCACTTATTTCATGAAGATAGGAGTTCTCTGTTTTGTTTTGCCTTTTGGTATTGTTGTTAATGCTGTGTGATATGTTTCAGGTGGAAGATGTCCATCTTGTAGTTGACCCATGGTCCAGAGAATCCCGAGGATTTGGCTTTGTGACAATGTCGAGTGTAAAGGAGGCTGAGCGTTGCATCAAGTACCTAGACCGATCTGTGCTTGAAGGTCGTGTCATCATGGTGGAGAAGGTATATATAGAGTCTTAATTCATCATTACGTGATTGCATAAGACCTGCACCTCCTTTTCCCGGTTACCGGAATTTGTATGTGACTATATCTTTCATGTGTAATTTGAATCCTTCCTTTTTTTTTTTTTTTTTTATCTTGAGTTTAAAAGTTGTTTGTGCATGAAGTGTTTTTGGCGGCAGGGTAACTGAATGAGCAGCTCTTCATCGAAGTTCAAACTAACAAATCGAATCAAATCGAACAACAGCAAATATCAGACTTTTAGAGGGTTGTATGCCCTGCATTTCTCTCTCTTGCAATCTAACATTGCATCATTTGATTATATGATTTGACCATCTGATAAATACTTGTATCATCTATAACCATATAAAATGGTCATGTTTGAAGAATTTATGGTTACCGCATGTTCTAAATACCATATATATGTTCCAGGCCAAAAGGCGGAGGGGTCGTACACCAACTCCTGGGAGGTACCTTGGGCTGAGAGAAGTCCGTGGTAAGTTTACAGTTATTATTGTTTCAATTAAATTATGATGGTTACCGTAAAGCATCAATCTCAGTTATATTGTTGATCTTTTTTGTTAGGGCGTCGTCGATCTCCAAGTTATTCTCCTTACCATAGAAGCCGTTCGTCTGGTTACTCATCTGAACGGGGTAGGAGCAGGAGCAGGTCATACTCCCCCCAGTACTACAGTAGGGGGTGGAGATCGCACTCTTCTTACTGTGGTAGGCGGAGGGGATTGTACTCGCCCTATTACAGTAGACGTAGATCAGTCTCCTACTCGCGATCTCGCTCTCCATACAGCGGATCCCCGGTAAGCAGACGTGGTTATTACAGGGACTACTCTCCTGATGACCGCTACTACAGGAGAAGCCGCTACCGCTCTTCTTCACGAAGCAGTTCCCCTGGAGGGTATAGGTATTCGAGAAGGAGAGGCTCCCGCAGCATCTCTCCTAGGCGCTCTTCGAGGAGGAGATACTCGCCAAGTGTCTCTCCTAGCATGTCGCCTCCTAGAAGGAGAAGCTATTCATATAGGCGGGGATATTCTCAGGGCAGGCACTCCTCTGGGAGCCGTGGCGTCAGTCCATCTTATGCATCCTCGTACTCAAGGTACGCCTCGCCCTAGGTGTGAATGCCTTGTTAGTTAGAGTGTAAGAACTGTCGTGGGGATTTATGATCTCGGGTCTGGTAGTGGGAAGTGGTGTTTACTTATTAGATAAGGTTGTAACTTGTATGGACATGTTTGATTTTGTGTGAGTGGGTGCTTATGTTGATGACAGGCGGCTATGCTTACTATTGGTGTTCGTTATATATTTATATTATTGTTCTAATATGGAATTGTCTCATTAGAATCGCATATATTACTAATCAATTTATCATTCTTATATGGAACTTGCTTATGTGGAAGTGCTGTAGTCTCAGTTTGTAGATTATGGTTTGGGTTTCTGCAGTAATAAGTTCACAGATATGACCACATGAATAAGTGGTTATACGTGTTGCTTATGTAGAGAGTGCTGGTTAGATTATCCGGATATCTATTTGAAAGTTGGTACATATTATGAAATGGACGTAAAAGGTACATTCCACTAATGCAATACTTAAACAATCTGTAGACTAACGAACCCCGACTTCACCGAGTTTTATCCCAATTTCTAAGGCTTTTAAAGAAATTTGCACACCATCTGAATATCAGTCTTTTATTGTAATGTTTAATCAAAAGCTGGAAATATTCAGTAGTGTTGGCTCTGAGGTTTGGCATCGCCTTGTTGACGTACTTCTGTGCGAAGCAGTGTTGTTGGTTCGAGTTATAACCCAAGTCTCTCAAATTGGTATCCTCTGTTTACTAGTCTAATGAAAATCGAAGGGAACTCCTATCCTAGTTTATGGAACATTTTTGGTATTACATTGGACCTTGCTTTTTTTTTTTTCCGCTAATCGCCTACAGTTCAAAAATGCCACGCAACAAGAATATGAAGATGCACCTGTTCTTTTGGACTTATTTTTCAATTTTTAGTTCAGTTCAGGTCAGGTCCATTTAGTTAAGTTCAGGTCCATTCAGTTCAGTTTAGTTCCGTTCTTCTTCTTCTTCTTATTATTATTATCTACCATTATTATTATTATTATTATTATTATTATTATTTACCCTTAATATATATTTCAGTTCAGATCCATTCAGTTCAATTCAGATCCATTCAGTTCAGTTCAGATTGATTTAGTCCAAAAGAACTTGGTACTGAACTATGGCTTGTATCCTCGAGTACAATTTGGTAATTTTGAGGAGTGATTTCTTTTGTGATACAACCGCCTAAATAAAGAGAACTATCTTTATTTTATATTTGAAAATGCTTGGCTTGCAGTTCCGAGCTGGTTCGTTTCCCCCATGGTTTTGAACTTTATCAAGTTTATTCGTCGAGTCTCTAGGAAATTTACCAGACAAAGTTGGTTACCATATCTGTGGTAGACGGTGCTCCTGTATATTCCAGATTTCTTTAGCATATTTACCAATTTTCCACTCACTTCTGAACTTTCCACTCTCAGTTGTGCTTAGTATGAACATCTTTGTCCTTCTTTTCCTTTCCCTGGGGGGGGGGGGTCTCATAGTACATAATAACAGAAAGGGAAGTAACAGAGGGAGATTGCGACGGCTTTAATGCTTTGATTACTTGGAATATTTATCATCTTTGTACATAATAAATGAACGGATAAAACAAACCCAACTTCTGCAGAAGATCTGATTCTTATACGATGACGAATAATGAGCTATCTGTAGGAATTGCTTTTCAAGATTGTGTTGATATCTGTTCTAATATATATACACATTTATATAAGATACTTTGAGCTTATGCATCGATGATGATGTTATGCAAAGAAGTCGGGGAAATCATCAACAGAAGATAGTTACAAGACGGTGAACCGAACCAAAATGTACGGCTAAATATCTTGGAAGAACCAAGCATTATCCGATGGACATGAGAAAAAGGCGGAAATGAAGACGCACACATGTATATATAGTTCCATTTGATAAGCCATTTAGTGCAAATTTCATGTTGCTTGTCCCACTTGCTTCCATTCCTGCTGTGCTAATATGTTGCGATAGTTTACTTCTCGAAATATCTCCGCTACGGATATAGTTGGGTATTGAGTCGTACACTTTCTAAGATAAGGATCAATAATGCAATGCGGATTAATGAATATAACTGCTATAGAATTACATTATACGGGGAAGGGTATTGAGATTGTATATGTATTTATAGTAAACATACTATATATATTATATATTGTATAAACAGAATGTAATGCAGACTGTATATATTATAAATATATAACTAATATATATATAATATAAAATAAATAAATAAGATGCACAAAGAACAAGAAAATCAAGAAACCCTCTCTAGGAATAAGATGTTTCGGCTTGGATCTCCGAAACCTAGCAGTAGGATTGTAAACGAATCGAGTCGAGCTCAATTTTTTTTCCTGACGAGCCGAGACGAGCCGAGCATTGTTATCGCACAAAAAATGTGTTCGAGCTCGAGCTCGTTAATAAAACGAGTCGAACTCGAGTTGTTCGCGAATAATTATATATTTTTAAATTATTTAAGTAATATATTTGAATTATTTAAAATAAATATTTTAAAATAATCATTAAAAATTATATATTTTTTAAATACATATAAAAATTAATTTAAAAATATATTTATTAATCGAGCTTAACGATCCGAACCGAGCCGAACCGAGCTCGAGCCGATCTCGAGCCGCACATGCCCAAGCTCGGCTCGAGCTCGTTTTCTTAACGCACAGATTTTTTTGTTCGAGCTCGAGCTCGACTTCTTAACGAACCGAGCCGAACCGAGCCCTTAATGAGCCGAGTCGAGCTTTGTTCACGAACAGCTCGGTTCGTTTACAGCCCTACCTAGCAAAGTTGACACCGAGCATCCACACAGGAAGAGCTTCGATCTGTTCGCCGACCGAACACATAGCCCGATAGCACCTTTGAATCACCCAAAATCTCACGAACCCGAATTCCTTACTCACACGCCGAATTACTCACAGCCCAACTCACGGCTCATACAAAAAAGAATAAGAAGACTTCTTTTCGTTCTATTCACTCAGATATGAAGCTTTACTCCCCTTCGATTTCTTGTCTCGTTTTTCCCATGTTTTTCTTCAACCAGGGCCGCGCCCTTTTATACACAAAGGGGCGAGATGGAATCAGTGAGGGTCCCGGGATTCCATAGGAGAAGTCAGAGGGCACGGGAAGAAAACACAGGTGAGCGGTGGTTGGAGGGTTTGACTCGGGAGGAGCGGTGAAAGAAGAACCCAGAAGAAGAACAAGAAGAAGAGAAGAAATGAGGGAGGCGGTGAAAGAGAGTAGGGTTAGGGGGTTATAAGGGTGGAGATCGGACGATCTAGATAAAGGAGAATAAATAACTCTCTATCGGACGGTATCAATCAAAAGGGCTGCCAGGGCTGGACTGGGCCGGGTCAGAATAGGTATGGGTCTATTAATAAATGGAGGAGATATATATTTGGGCCAAAATTATAACATTTCTCCACCATTTTTGGATCAATCAGTCAGATTGCATTTTCGGGTTTCAGAGAAAACTCATCATTGCCGAGCTCTGGGGTTACCTGCATTTACACTCAAAGTAAATATGGTAAAATATTCACAAAAAAAAACTAAAACTCGCTAAGAGATCCTCTAATAAACACAGTTTAAAAAATTTATTCTACTGAATTGAAATTCAGTCTTTTCAAACAAGATTTAAATATTTCAACGGGCAGACACTTAGTATCCATATCCGAGGGATTGAATTGAGAAGGTATATATTCAAGATAGATTATTCGTTTTGCAATAACGTCTCGAATAAAATAAAAACGAACATCAATATGTTTAGCTCTATCATGGAAAACAAGATTCTTGCATAGTTGGATACGGATTGACTATCCGAAAAAACCTCGACTTTATCTTATAGAAAATCAATTCAGATAGAAGTCCTTTTAACCAAATAGCTTCTTTTAAAGCTTATGTAATTGCAACATACTCTGATTCGGTGGTTGACAGGGCAATAATGAGTTGCGATTGAGATTTCCAACTAATAGGTGCTCCACACAAAGTAAACACATAACAGGTCGTGGACTTACGATTATCTCAATTTGCAGCATAATTAGAATCAACATATCCTATCAGTTTTACACCTTGAGGGTGTCGAGAGAATTTTAGACCATACCTCGTAGAGCCGTTCAAGTACCTTAATAGCCATTTGACGGCTTGCCAATGATATACCCCTGGGTTAGCCATGTATCGGCTAAGACAACTTACAGCATATGCTATGTCAGGTCTTGTGCCGACCATTAGGTACATAACCGAGCCAATTGTATTTGAGTAAGACGTATTTTTCATATACTTAATGTCATCATCAGTTTTAGGGGATCAGTCTTTACTAAGCAGGAAATTACCAGCTCAAGGTACACTCGTAAGTTTAGAATCAACCATTGAAAATTTAGCTAAAATTTTCTGCACGTAATTATCTTGATTTAAAACAATGATGGAATTCTTTTTATCACGATGGATATTCATCCTAAGAATTCGTTTGGCATCCCCTAGATGTTTCATGTCAAATTTAGCACTCAAGCATTTAATGACATAATCTACTGTTTCACACACGGATTCACTAAGAGGATATCATCAACTAGATGAGTAAGAAAACCAAAATTTTGGAATCATTTTTTGAAATACAAGTGATCATAATTATTCCATTGCCTAGGTGATTGTTTTAAATCATAAAGAGATTTTTTAAGCAAACAAACATGATTGTGATGCTTAAGATAAACAAAGCCTTCAGGTTGACTCATAAAAATCTTTTCTTCAGGTTCTCTATGCAAAAAAGCAGTTTTAACATTTAGCTGTTTTAATTCCAAATTAAATTGCGCAATTAGAGCAAGTATTATTCGCACAGTATTGAATTTAACAACAGGAGCAAAGATTTTAGTGTAATCAATACCTTCTTTCTGAGTAACAACGAGTCTAGCTTTGAATTTGACCGAATCATTTTCATTCTTCACTTTGAAAAGTCATTTGCAGTTAACAACAGAACAGTTAGCGGGTTTTGGCACAAGAGCTCAAGTTTCATTTGAGTGCGAAGTCATTTCTCCATTCATTATGTTGAGCCACTGTTCTGAGTTCTCATATTTCAAAGCTTCATCGTACGATTTGGGTTCACAATTATCAATTGATTCAAACATATTGAAAGCATACAAATTCATATGATAGTCATTCAAGTGAGATGGCCTCCTAACATCTCGCCTAGGCCTATCCCTCTTAAGCTGATAATCATGCAAGTATGCTACAGGTACCTCCTCAATTTCATCTTGCACATTAGAATTATCATGATTATCAAGATCAGTTTAAGTTTGCACATTATCATCATTATTTGAGGAAATGTGGAACTCATCTCATTTTTAGGGAGCAAGAGAGATAAAGAGAGAAGGAGATGGGAAAATTTAGGGCGTCCGCGTAAAGAGAGGGGAGAGAGTGAAAGTAGTTTAGGGAAAAAAGACGGGTGCATACTACGTGGCAGCATGGGGGAAAGGAAAATGAATCTTACCAAATATGCAAAATAATAAAATATCGAGAACAAAAAATCCGGAAACAGAAAAACTAAAAAATTTAATAAAAAAGGTAAGAAGTTGTGGGCGAGAAAATGTAACAAAAAAAGGAAAAAGAAAATAAATAATGATTTAATAGATAGGAAAAAAAACTATTATATTCTATGTGATATATTAATTGAAGATGCTCTAAACATTTGTTTAAATAGCCATCGATCGAAATAGGAATATAGAACAAAACGATAAAAGATATCAATATTTCACATGACATCTTTATCTTTAATATAATAACGTGATTAAAATTGTTACTATATACACACGATGTTAAATATGTTACAAGTACAAATATTAAAATTATTTTGAATTGTCTTAGGATAAGAATTTTTAAAGTCGAGTCTTTACGGTGTACATATAACGATATTAAATTCGTTACTGATACAAATATTAAAAAATAATTCTGAACTATCTTAAGATTCGAACCTTGCACCTAAAAAGTAATTTTGAACTTGACAATTAACCAATTCCATCAAGAACCTTATATGTACTAACTTATCTCTAACAATAATATATATTGCAATGAATAATAATAAATACAACAATAATAATATAAAATATACTACAAGAACAATGATAATAATAATAATAATAAAATATATTATAATTATTATAATAATGACAATAACAATGATATAAATAATATATACTACGATAACAATAACACAATAATAATTATAATATATGCTACAAAAATATAATAACAATAATAATAACAATAATAATAATATACTACAATAATAATATACTGCGATAATAATAATGATAATTTTATAATAGAATCAAATAAAATCCCCAATTTTCTCAAAACTAGATTTTAGGAAATATAACCTTGATTCGGTCGATCGGAGGAGATTATCGAATGATTAATCAATGATAGGAACTCCAGGACTTCGTGGATTCATAATTTAGCAACATGTCTTCTTGTTCACCAAGACTCCAGCCGCGGACAGGAAAGAAGAGAAATGAAAAACGAGTGCAAACATGACTATTCAGTCAAATTTATATAGATGGGCAGTAGCGTGCGCTAGGGGTGTCCGATTAGCGTGCGCTAACGGGCCGACCGTGGTCCAGAACCTCCTGGACTAAACTGCTCGGCCAGGTAGCGTGCGCTGGCGGCCCGATAAGCGTCTTACACTGCCGATTAGCGCTTGATGGCCGTGATGGCGTACGCTACCTGCCGATCCTTCCGGAGTCCAGAACCTCAGAAGCCTCTCTGCACAGCCAAGTAGCGTGCGTTGGGCGACCGATAGCGTGCGCTATGCCTGTCAAGTTAGCGTGCGTAGCCTTCCGACAATAGTACGCGCTACGCCGGTTCCTGCCGCACCTGCCCGGCCAGTGCCCAGCCCTTCCGACATTAGCGTGCGCTATGCCGGTTCCTGCCGCACGTGTCCGGCCAGTGCCCAGCCGCCATGACCCGACGACTCGATTTTCCGAAAACGCACGGAACGAACACGGCAAAACGCTCGCGGACAACATAATCGATCCGAAATGAAAACAACATATAACAAATCAACACCTACGGCCATAAACACATAATCAGTCGTCGAGAAAATAATACCGAAAGTGCAAAATTTAAGAAAGTTAATACCCCTAATTGGTAATTTTGCCTAATAAAAAATTCCAAGAAAATATAAAAACACTACAAAATAGAACTTGAATAAACTTATAAAAATTTCAAAAAATAAAATAAAAGAACACTGAAAGCAGAAATGGTTGCCTCACACTAGTAGTATCTGCCAAATCTAAAATTTAATCATTTTATAAAGAAAATTGTTGAGCTGACAACTTACATTAAAAAAAATACTATGTCTAATGGCAACAGGTGGAAAAAAGAGCAAAAACATTATATCTACATCCACATTGAACACACTACAGACTACACACACTACAGAAATTCAAGACAAAGCCACTACTGTTTCTTCCTTTCAGCATCTTTGCTTACATTACATTGCTATATGTAGTTTGCTTAACTGCTTCAGTTCATTTAGTCACAGAGTAGACCACACCACCTCCTCATACATTTGAGTTTTCCTTGCTTCTTTCCCAATTATTCAAAGAAAAGTACAGGTCCCAAGCATATCAAGTATAACATATCACAACAAGTACGACTCGACTACTGTTCTGCCAAACTTTTCTTGAACATCTTTCGGTGTTTCAATCTGCAAACAAAAAATAAAAAATAAACAACAAAAAGGGAATAACAAGAAACGATTGGTTAAATGGAGAAAAAAGATGACGAAAGCACGACAGCAGAAGTGAACAAAATCGATTTTTTCTATGTACCGCGTTTAAAGCATTCAAGACAGCCTTGACCGTGTTATGTGGATTCCTCGAACCAACAACCTACAAGTGTATTCCCGTCAAGACATAACAGGAAAAGTAGCCAAAAACTATATCAGTTCTACTCTATACCTTCGATTTCACATTCTTGAGTCCGGCTAAACTTAGAATTGTTTGAACAGTTTTGCCAGCCTTCATCCCTGTTTGAGTGGAAGCTGGCCAGAGATAAACCTAAAGAGTAGACCAAAATTTCTAATTTAAGGGGGAAAAAATCTTACAGCCTAAATATATACAAATTGAATTTTGTCAGGAACCTTTGTTTTTTTATACGATGTCTGAATTGCATGGGCAATTGTGTGCCCCTCATGCCGTTCTACATAATGAAGATTCTGAAAGCACTTCTCATATGCCTGCAGCAATAGAACACCAGCGTACGAATATATAAATAATGAATGTCAAAAACTATTAAAATTAAGTCCACATTTTTTTACACAAATGATTTGAATTTGAAATTCACATCTGGAACTGAAGCTAAACATTTACAAATACATGCAGCACATATATACATATATAAATTTTGCTTGTTCATTTAGTGGCGACAAATTCCAAAGAGTTGTCGTGACTTGCGTGATTAACTAATAATGAACTTACAGCAAATTAAAATTAATATCCATGGTTAAACAAGAATAATGAGCTCAATGAATTCCACTTCTCAAGATATAAGTCCATTTATAGAATGAGCTTTTGAAATCTGGACTTTTTAAAAATAAATGTGACAGTTTACAAATATTGGTTCAAAATGGAGAACATCAAAGGAAGAAAAAAAATCCAAAAAAAGACGCAACAGGGCATTTCTAAAAACTGACTCATCCAAAATTAATCACCGAGTTAATTACAGTTTTCTAAGAACTCTCAAATCATCTCGAGTACCTTTTGTATGGCAACAGGCATTGCAGGGCCCTTAGCTTTGCCAAAGCCAACAACACCATGATAATTTCCGCAAGCTAGGATTGCAGTGTACTTCACAACTTGACCACCCTGTTCGGGTTATTTTATTTCAGTCAATATCACTCAATAACTGAGATATTGTTTCACCAGTGACGAGTAAACAAGAGGTTATATTTTACCTTTGTGACTTTACAGGTTCTGTTCACATCGATATACTTCACATCAAAGCCCTGCAACCATCAAGTATAGGACAATATTTTGTGAATCGATTCGACGGAGCACAAATACCTAGAGGGAGATTACTATCTATGAAGCACCGACACGGGAAAACACACGGGTATCAGTACAAGAAATGGCATTTTTGAAAAATAAAAAATAAAAAAAGAGACACGGGTATGGGGACAGTGATACCGTGTATATATATACATAGGTTGTAAAAGAAAAAAGAAAATAAACTTAAATTAAAAATAATATTAATGCTTAATAACATTTTACTCTTAAGATTAATAAAAAAGACCCCAGATTTTTCTATTATATAAAATCCCCATTTTTTAAACATCTTATAACAAAGTCCATAACTCCATATCCCTGGCGTATCCACATGTATCCCCCATTTTTTAAAAAAAAGGCATAAAAAAAAGAGAGGAAAGCCGTATCCCCATGTATCCCGTATGAATCCCCGCATATCTCCAAGTGTCCGACACGCATATTCGACCTTTTAGGAGTGTCGGCGCTTCATAGATTATTATGCTTCCCATTAACTTACTTTTCTGTAGAGAGGCTTTCTCTTCTGCTCAGTCAACGAGTTCCTTTCTTCAGCAAGATCTCGTATTTCCTCCTCCAGTACTTTTGCCTTCTTTCCAAAAGTATGATCCAATTCCGCCAGTTTCTTCTCAAGTATTTCATCCAATTCTTTAAGCTTGTCCAACAATATGTTGTCCTTTTCCTTCAAATCATCCAATTCCAACTCATCATCATCCCCTCCACCTTTCACGCTTTGCGGATCCTTCTCCAACTCGGCATGATCCATATGATCAACCGCCGAACCAACCTGCTCGTGCTGAATCACGCCATAATTGGCTGAATCGTTTGGATCAAAGGCATCCTTCCAATCTACCAGCCTCAATGCCCTGTTCAATTTCACCTGAAGTAGAAATTTTTCCTTGCCTTCAGCCACCTTCATCCTATTCATCAGCTCCCCAATAACCCGATATTCTGGCCTCAGATGGAAATGCTTCTCCTCGAACTTGTCGATTCTCTTCATCCACTGGAAAGCATCATCCAGCGTCTCTGCTCCAATTTATTTTTTTAGTTTGTCTAAACAGATGAATAATTGCACAAAAAGAATCTAACAAATATATAAAATTGCAGAACAAAGTGGCTCGACCCTGTCATTGTTCATATTGAACTTTTTTGCAAATTCTTATGAGAGAATAAGGTCGATAAAGAAAAAATGAAAATCAAAATTCATGGCAGTTTTTACTTAATTTTACGGAAATTTATATCGTGCAATATTAGCCAGCATAGAGGAACTGATTCTTCCATTTTCCATAAAATACAAGGTGCACTACGTCATGCCACTGGTGTTTAAAAAAAATTCATATGACTAACATTACAGCATAATTCATACTCCCAAAAGAGTCATAAATCGTATAATACAAAAATGAATCAGCTTCTTCTGCAGTCACCTCTAAAACTATGTTCGAGACCTCTGATTTTAGGGAGAAAAAAACGCAAATGAAAAACAATAAAGTCGCATAACTTGGCAAAGAACAACTGAAGTCGATCAATAGAGAATCACACACACACAAAGAGAGCAACAAATGCGAACACGTTGAAGAAAGCACTAACCAGCCTTGGTGAACTTATCAAGAAGCTCCTCGTGCTTCTTGAACTTCTTTTCAAATTGATCGAATTGCTTGTCCAGCACATTCCGCGAGAACCTCTCGTCGTCATCGGAATCGGAATCAGTCGCCTCCTCGTAACGATTCAAATCCGGCGGGTCGCCTTTCAGCTTCTCCTTCTCAAGTTTCTCGATGAGAGGGCCAACGCCCATATAGTCCTCCTCTTCCCGATCGAGGTCATGAACATCGAGCCCGGCTTTTATCCGTTCCTCTCTCTCGCGTATCCTCTCGCGCTGCGCTTGATACGTTATGTCTTGCAATGCGCGATCGGCGGCGGCAAGGCGGCTCCGCAGATCGGAGAAATTAGCGCTGTAGCTCCGGGTGGTTACGGAGGTGGAAACAGGATTTGATAGGGAATGAGCTGGTAGACATGGACGGGACGCATCACTTAGAGACGTCGTCAGAAGGCGGCGGCTGAGGAGACGGCAAATTGCTTTGCTCATTGCCGCGGAGACGGTGGTGGTGATGGCCGTGTGATGGGGTTTTAGGGTTTAAACGTTTTTCTGTTGAGAAATATTTTACAGGGAAGAATGACTAATTGGATTTCCTAATTCTTTATTTGGCAAAATTACCAATGGGTATGAACTTTTTTAAATTTTGTATTTATAGAAACAAATTTTTTTTTATCATTTAAGTGTATGAATTGTAAATAAATAATTTTTTTACAATTTTTATTTTTTTATTTTTTATTTCTTATTTTCACTGCAAATAAAAACATCTAATTTTTAATATTAATATTCGAGATTTAACAAAAAAAATTGGATTTTTTAAAAAAATTCTAGATTTTATATTTTTATATTTTTATTATTTTTTTTATTATTACGTGGACCAATCAATAGGTGCCACGTGTCACTTAACGGACATGTCAAGAAGTATGTTAAATTTAACTGACGTATTTTCTGTCAACTTGCGATTTTGGACGAGTCGAGTTAGTAGAAGGAAACAAAGCTCAAATATTCCAAAGGAGTTCATCAATACCAATACTAAATCCTACTGGAGGGTTCAATTTTACCATTTCAAACATGTGTTTCAAACTTTATTCCACCCAATATATAGTTGTCATAAATTAGAAATGAAAATTTTAAAACTCAAAAATATATATATACACGTGGCGATTATGTATTGAGTGAAATAAGATTTGGAACACATATTTGGAACAGTGAAACCCTTCTACCTCCTTAATCAATCACACTTATTTCTTTATTCACCATGTTCATCTATCTTGCTTTCATTAGTAGTTTATTTAGTCATTATTTCAATCTCAATCGTCTACAGATAGGGATGTCAATGGGTCGGATAGGTACGGGTACGCCTCCTCCATACTCTACCCTATTTGATTCGGATTCCGGTATTGCCCATCGGGTAATCAGATACCCCATGGGTATTCGGGTACCCGTATACCCTATATTTAATAATATATATTTTTTTAATATATATAATATATAATGTAATTAATACATTCAATTCAATATAATAAATATTTACACTATATTATTTTATATAATATATAATATAATATTTATGTATAATATATTATAATAATAATATATTTATATAATTCAAACGGGTTATCGGATCGGATAATCGGGTAATATACTATACACATACCCTGTCTGTACCCGATCATAAAATTTCGGTTCGGCCGATACTCGATCCGATTTCGAGTTTATCCGACGGTAGGATCGAGTATGAATAAAATTGACATCCCTATTACAGTTTAGTAATCAATATAATAACTTAATAGTACACGTGAAGTACGATCTTAATACTACTATTTATAACTACATCATACATTTACAGATAGTTAAATAAAATAGGGAACACATAACTGTGTTGATCTCTGCTTATAACTTATGTTAGTGGATTCGCTTATTTTGTCTTAATTTTTTTTTTTTTAATTATGTCTTAACTTACAAATACACACATGACAACGTGCATTTCTTTTTTTTATAGAGAAATCACTTACCAAATATTATGATTTCCTACCACTTATATCAGAACAATGACTCGTGTTCTATGCGCCTATATAGTTTGCATTTCTAATTAGGGCTGAGAATCGGGAAATCCCGAGGTCTCGGTTCCGAATCTCGATTGTCCCGATCTCGAAAATTATCAATTTGGTAGTTCTGGTTCCGGTCCCGTTCGGGACTTCGGGAGTCCCGATTTTCGAAATGGGATAAATGTAAGTCCCGATCCCGATCCCGGAGGATAATTTCCCGGAATGTCCCGAACGTCCCGATCGGGACAAGATACCGGAAATCAGAAAACGAAAAAAAATGACAGAAAATCATGATGAGGTTTTCCTTGTCAAGAAGAAGAAGATCATCATTACAGAACAGATTGAAAAGGAAAATAAGGTTTGTTAATATCCTCCTCTTCGTCTGCATGCTGCATTGCCGCAATCAAGTTTGAGCGTCTAGCGGAGGAACATTTGCTAAACAAAATGAGAAAACTAAGTAAAAAACAAGGTACATAATGTATTAACTGCGATAGGGAAAATTAATAAGGGGGGCTTAATTGAAATTAGAAATTTCAATCGGGACTTCGGGATAGTCCCATTGGGACTCGGGACTCCCGAGTCCCGAAATTATCAAAACCTCATGTCCCGATCTCGGTCCCAATCCCGTAAAATTCGGGACTCGGCGTCCCGTTTCCCGTCGGGACTCGGGACGGGACCGGGACTTGGGATTTCCGGATCCAAATTCTCAGCCCTATTTCTAATGCATTCAATCATTATAGTATAAGGGGCTGTTTGGCAGTTGGTGAATGATTTAGTGCAGAATGGTTGAGAGGCCAGAATAGTTGAGAGGCTCTGTATGGTTTTGTGCAGAATGAAATTTGGTTGTTTGGTAACTGTTCTGAATGGTAACTCTGAATGGTAACAAATTACCATTTTACCCTTCTGTATAAAAGTAGCAATTAAATATCCCATTTTTTCCTACCAAAACCTCTCCTTTTTATAAATAAAAACCCAAATTTTTATAAATAATTGTGTATAATATTTTTAAATTTAATTCATTTAAAATAATAATAATAATTATTATTATTATGTATAATATTTTTAAATTTAATTCATTTAAAATAATAATAATTATTATTATGTATAATAATTTTTAATTTAATTCATTTAAAATAATAATAATAATAATTATGTATTATATTTTTAATTTAATTCATTTAGAAAATTATAATAATAATTATGTATAATATTTTTTTATTTAAATTCATTTAAAAATAATAATAATAATTATGAATAATAATTCTTAATTTAAGAGGAGGGGTAAATCTGGAAATTGTTTGCCTCTGAATGGTTGAAAGAGGGTATGGATGCTTAATGGTTCAGATCTCTTTGTAACCATTAAGAGGTAAAAAAATTTTGCCAAACAGCCGTGGCCTCTGAGCGATTCAGAGGTACGCTTTTAATGGTTACATTAAGAGCCAAACAAACGGCCGGTAAATGTGTTTGGAGCAGGACGGGGTTTTCATCCGGACGTTACTCCAGCAAGGAAACTTGTGTGGAGGCGTGACGGTTTCCTCGCGAACCCATTATGCCCCACTTGGCTCCAGCGTGGGCCCGGTTAAGACAACATAGTCTGGACAAAGTGGTGATTAGGGCCCTCCGGTTTGGAGGGTGGTCGAATCTAAGTTGAAATTCGCCATTCAAAAAAAAAATGTGTTTGTTTTGGTATTTCTCTATTATACTGAAAAGCTCTCCCCCACACTATCCACACTTATTAGAATATCTACAATCTCTAATTACATTCGAGGGGCGTCTTATTTCGAATGTTATTTTTTTTATAAAAATAGCCCAACACCCCCAACCTCCACATTACTGAGGTAAGTTAGAACAATATGAACATTGTTGTTACCCAAAATATTATCTGGAGATGATATGATGGAATGGGTGAGTAACAAACAAAATGCGAGAGCACGTCCGTGGGGAAGTAAATAACACAAGATTTGTCGGGTTTGTTAGGCCCGGGCTTGAATGCTCTCGCGAGATGTTATTAATACGAATACGTTGGAGTACAAATATTAATGTAAGAGTACAATTACAATGAATGTAAAAGACCCTAGTTATCTAGCTCTTGAGTACTGCTCTGTGAGTTCTTGAACTGTAGGGAGTTCTCGTTTCTACCGACCGTCTTTTGGTTAAGAGGTTCTGAGAGAGAAAAGCCGAGAGAAAAGCCGCCAGAAAAGCCACCTTTTCCAAGTGCAGGAAGCCTTCTATTTATAGGAGGAGCTGGGATGTCTTAATCCTGACGGGCGATCGCCTTTTTTGTATTATAATAAGGGGGCGATTGTCTTTAGCTCATGGGCTAATTGCCTTAAAGTCCGCGGCTGCTGCTGGCAGCCAGCTGTGCGAACCAATGAGAGGACAACACGCGTCTCTTGTCGATGTCTCGGGAGGTCCCACCTTGGACCTTTCGGCGGGTCTGTCGGTAGGTGAGAAGATGGTGACAGGCTGGGGCCAAAGGGCCTTATCCTACAGCGCCTTTTCTGGATCTGCACGTGGGCCTCTATCCCGAGATTCGGTCTTCGCTGACTTTGACGGATGTTGGCTTTACGTGGCATGAGGCGGTCGTCCATGGTCGGGCGCTTTGGGACGATCGCCAGTTGCCGGGAGACGATCGCCTTGGTCTATTTTGACTCTGGTTCGGTCGCCCAGTCCTTGTACCGATCGCCTGTTGGAGTGTATAAATCGCGACACAACAATTGCCCCCGAGCTTGCTCCGATGTTGAAGACATGGGGTGAGGTGGTTCCACTGGTGATCGTTTTAAGATAATTACGGGCGACCCAATCGTTTGGCGAGCTATCTTCGGTCTTGTTCTTGTGATTTTCAATTTTGCAGATTCCTCGTGGAAGGCCGATTATTTCGACCTAGAGGAACCGTACACGGTCACGGAGTTCGATGGACCGACCTCCATGACTGTGTCTTGTGCGCGAGTGACTTTCCACCTGTAGGTTTGTCTCGCGACTCACTTTATTGTGAGGGTCCCCCGTTAGGCTGCGCCCGCCTCGTATTTAAACGAAGGGCGAGCGGTCTTGGTCTGGAGGAGTCCTTGCACGGGGCGTCGTCGGATTAATCGACTCCACATCCGCGGCTTGTTAGCACTTTTCTACCTCGGATCGTCATGTTAGATGGCAATCCTCGATCGTAGGGACGCGTCGTATTGTCCGGGTCCACCATGTTAGATGATGAACCTTTGAGGGCGGGCGAGTGTGTCCACAGATTTGTTTGGAGGGTCCTTCGGCTGTGCCCGCCTCGTATTTAAACGAAGGGCGAGCGATCGCAGCCCAAAGGAACCTTGCATGGACGAAGCTGTCGGTTCCATCGACCTCCAGGACCATAGCTGCACTCTTCTACCTTGGATCGTCATGTTAGATGGCGATCCTCAACGGCATACGTTGTGCTGAGGGAGGCGATCTCATGCCTAGGTCCACCATGTTAGATGATGAACTTTAGATGGCGAGCGAGTCCTCCTGTTTTAGAGACGTTGCTTGGGCAGTAGCCTTTCGTTTGACATGGTGGAAACTGGGGAAAGACCTCCGAAGTTTCCACCTATTGATTGAAGCATAAAGATATGGCCGCCAGGGTTGATCGGGAGGATTGACTCGTATGAATCCTCTGGCTCGCCGTGTTTGATTCTGGCGATCGGATTGGGAGACTGGTGATCGTCGTTCTGACGCCGATCATGACACTTGATCATTTCCGCCCGGGGCTCCGGCTAAGTTACTAGACTGTCCAGCTTGCCCTCCTCGAACAATCTCCAGAGTTGTCTGAGGAGGTCGCGGTATTGATAGGTGTTGTGGCCGGGACTCTTGTGGTAAGCACAAAATTTGTTGCGGTCCAGATGACCGTGGTCCCTTACCGCCTTCGGCTTGCTTAGCCGCTCGCGCCCCTCGATGGCGTAGAAAACATGAGCCGGAGATAGATTGAGGTTGTGGTGGAGTTGGGCTTCCACATCCTCGAAGGTCCTGAAATCACCGGGTGGCTTGGCGACCGCCTTGTTGGACTTGGCGATCGCCGTCTCTGCCCCCTCGCCTTGGCGAAGGGCGAGAAACCTCCGCCTGGCCAAAAAGTCTGCGGCCTTGGCGCGGAAGATTGCGTAGGTCGGGGGGATGTCCTTCGTAAGGTGCCTGAATGTGGGCGAAAGACCATTGAATCCCCCTAGGACCGAGTAGAGGGCGATCTCGTCGGTTACGGGCTCGCCGTTGAGGATTATCTCATCCACCCGGTCGATGTAGTCTTTGCCGGACTCGTCTTCCCCCTGCCTGATTTTCATCATGCGGTGGGGACCTTCTGGTCGAGCGACCTTGGCGGCGAAGTACGATGTGAAGTCGCTCGCCAGTTGCTCAAAGGAACTGATGGATCGCGGTGGCAATGAGTTGTACCACCTATGGGCCAAATTGCCCAGTGTCAACGGGAACATTCGGCACCTAGTCGCGTCTGATGCCCCGCATCCGGTCATGTAGATCCGGAATTTGCTCAGGTGAGTCTCGGGGTCCGATCTCCCCTCGTACAAAGGTGTTGGAGAAGGAGCGATCCTTGGCTGTACGGGGGCAATTTCGATCTGGACCGCGAGCGGCTCACCCGGCTCGGCGATCATTCTCTTGGTGCCTGCCCCAGTTTCCAGGAGCGCCTTCATGCCATCGAGCTGGCGTTGCATTGCGGCCATCGCTATAGCTTGGTCGCTCGTGGTTTGGCTCTCGGATCGGGAGCCGAGGCGATCGTGTACCGATCTCCTGGCTCCGCGGTAGGCGATGAGGTCTTCGCCGCCGATCTTGGTTCTTTGGCGAGGGGGAGCCAAGTGGCCTGTAATATCCGGATTTATTATTGTATATTTCATCTGTTTTGAACCCTGTATTATTTAGAATTGTGATATCGATAATTGAAGTATTATATTCTCGTATTTGAACCCTTGTACATGAGTATGGCAACATGTAATTTTTCCCATGCAAATACGTGATAACGTACGCTAACAAGGATAGCTTAACGTACGTTATCTGCTAGAATTAGCGTACGCTACGAATGTAGCGTAGCGTGCGTTAACCAGTCAATTATTGAGCTGGGCAGCTAGCACATGCGCCAGCCGGACGTGGGTCCGGATTAGATTCCCGCGGACGAACCTGGACAGTTTTGGAGTCAACGCTTATTAGCGTGCGCTAAGGATAGTTAGATAGCGTGCGCTAATCAGCTAATGTGCAAAAAACTTTATATATGGGACAGCACTCCATTTCTTCTTGTTCCCTTCACTCGTCCTCATTTCTTGATAGTCCAGAGAACATTCCCTCCTTCTTAAACACACATAGACCACCTCCACTTAATCACTAAAGATTGAATGTCACTTGTGATTGATCATTGGATTGGAAGCCTCCAAAGAACGTGAAAGAAGTCCGGAGTTTCTTAGGACTTGCTGGGTATTATCATCGGTTCGTGGAAGAGTTTTCCAAAATTTCCCGCCCACTTACTCGATACTGCAGAAAACTCAAAAGTTTGAGTGGAACGAGTTGTGTCAGAAAAGCTTTGATGAATTGAAGAGGAGATTGACGACTGCACCGATTTTAACACTTCCACAGGGAACTGGAGGATTTATAGTTTACAGTGATGCTTCGAACCAAGGACTCGGATGCGTACTGATGCAGAACGATAAGGTGATCGCTTATGCGTCACGGCAACTGAAGTCTTATGAAGTGAATTACCCAACGCATGATTTGGAGCTGGCAGCAGTAATTTTTGCTTTGAAAATCTGGAGACATTACCTTTACGGGACTCACTGTCAGATCTTTACGGATCACAAGAGTCTTCAATACATTTTCAGTCAGAAAGAGTTGAACATGCGGCAAAGGAGATGGCTGGAACTTATTAAGGACTATGACTTGGAGATTCTTTATCATCCAGGCAAAGCAAATGTAGTGGCTGATGCACTTAGCCGCAAGCCTGTTTCTATTCAGATGCTGGAGACTCGGACCTCCCAGCTCAACATTCAACGAGAGTTGATTCGAGAAGGAATTGAAGTGTGGTTACAAAGAGTCCAAGGACAACTGTGCGTGATGGAAATAACTTCATCGTTAACTGAAGAAATCAAATCTAAGCAAGTAGATGATCCTCTGATGATTCGGTTATGTGATGAAGTAATCAAGGGAAAGGCCCCCTGATTCGTAATTCATGATGATGGAGTTTTGAGATTTCAGAACCGACTTTGCGTTCCCGATCTCGATGTTCTGAAGCAGACAATTATGAAGGAAGCTTACAGCACGCCCTACTCTATCCATTCGGGCACCAGTAAGATGTATAAGGACTTGAAGCGGAACTTTTGGTGGGGCAACATGAAGAAAGATGTAGCGGAGTATGTCTCGAAATGCTTGACTTGTCATCAGGTTAAGATCGAGCATCAACGACCTGCCGTAATGCTGAAGCCACTCCCGGTTCCTGAATGGAAGTGTGAGGACATATCGATGGACTTTATCACTAGTATGCCGAGAACCAAGACCGGAATGAACATGATTTGGGTGATAGTTGATCGTCTAACCAAATCGGCTCATTTTCTAGGCATTAAGGACACTTGGGGACCCGAGAGGTTAGCACGAGTATTTATTTCAGAGATAGTTCGATTGCATGGTACGCCGAAGACCATTATTTCCGATCGAGACGGCCGTTTTGTGTCTCATTTTTGGAAAGAAATTCATAAGGCCTTGGGGACCGAATTAAACTTCAGCACAACTTATCACCCGCAGACAGATGGACAATCCGAGAGGACTATTCAAATAGTGGAAGATATGCTGAGGGCTTGTGTCTTAGATTGGTCAACTGATTTGGAAGTTCATCTACCATTGATTGAATTTACCTACAACAATAGTTGGCATGCTTCCATTAAAATGGCACCATTTGAGGCTTTATACGGGAGGAGATGTAGATCGCCCCTATGTTGGGACGATTCATCAGACTTGATCGGGACAGAACTAGATTTTATCGTACAGACACGAGAGAAGATAGCCTTGATTCGTGAAAGGCTGTTGACCACCCAGAGTCGAGAGAAATCTTATGCAGACGTACGCCGTCGCCCATTGCAGTTCAGTACTAGAGACCACGTACTTATAAAGGTTTCTCCTACTCGGGGAATCTTTCGTTTTGGAAGGAAGGGAAAGCTGAGTCCGAGATATATCGGACCATTCGAGATCCTTGAGAGAGTTGGAGAATTGGCATACAGATTGGTATTACCGCCGTCATTGAGACATGTTCATAACGTGTTCCACGTATCCCAGCTGCGGAAGTATATACCCGACCCTAGTCATGTCATCGATTTCGACGAGATCGAAGTCGCTCAAGATGGCACATTTGAAGAGAGACCGATCAGGATACTCGAGAGTCGAGTTAAGCAATTGAGGAACAAACTGATCGCTTTGGTCAAGGTTCAGTGGTCACGCCACGGAGTGGAAGAAGCCACTTGGGAAACGGAAGATATCATGAGGTCCAGATATCCAGAGTTATTTACGTCTTGAGTTTCGGGACGAAACTCCTTTTTAGTAGGAGAGTATGTAATATCCGGATTTATTATTGTGTATTTCATCTGTTTTGAAATATTTGTATTATTCACTCGATATCGATAATTGAAGTATGATATTCTCGTATTTGAACCCTTGTACATGAGTATGGCAACATGTAATTTTCCCATGCAAATACGTGATAACGTACGCTAACAAGGATAGCTTAACGTACGTTATCTGTTAGAATTAGCGTACGCTACGAATGTAGCGTAGCGTCCGTTAACCAGTTAATTATTGAGCTGGGCGGCTAGCACATGCGCCAGCCGGACGTGGGTCCGGATAAGATTCCCGCGGACGAACCTGGACAGTTTTGGAGTCAACGCTTATTAGCGTGCGCTAATCAGCTAATGTGCAGAAAACTTTATATAAGGGACAACACTCCATTTCTTCTTGTTCCCTTCACTCGTCCTCATTTATTGATAGTCCAGAGAATCTTCCCTCCTTTTTAAACACATATAGACCACCTCCACTTAATCACTAAAGATTGAATGTCACTTGTGATTGATCAGTGGAGTGGAGAAACGTCTTGATTTGACAAACAAGCAACCGGAGTCGGATTCTACTTATTGTCTCGGTGTTTTTCTTCATCTTAAGGTATGTTATACTACTTTCAACCTTGAATTCGTGTTCTTAAGGATATGAAGATCATACTATCGAGATGTTGAGTTCCATTGATGAATTATCCAAACATCATGTTTATAAGTTAGAATGATTATGCTTAAGTTATCATCATTGGAAACATCATGATTAGCATCCTATCACGTCGAATGGTGAGAGAAATATTCTGAGATTGATTATCCGTATGGATAACGCTACCATATGGATCATGGACGTAAAGTTTATGTCACTTTTGTTAGAAGGACTTAGGAAAGAATCATAGAAGATTTCATCCTTTCATATAAGTTGGAATTGTTAGTTCATCTTTATGGTTAAATCGGGATGTATTGATGATATTGGAATCTAGTGCATCAACCTTAAGAACACCGAACTTCGCATGAGAATTGTAACTAAGATGGAATATGGTGTTGTGATAATTATGCGTATTCTTGTACCTCGAAGATATTTGAATCCGTGAGAACATTTGTAATAGGGTGAACGTAATATGCAGGGAGATAACGTATATTAAACACTGAGGATTTCATAAGTTTTATCACGGTTAGAACAGTCGACTGCCCAGGAAGAACTGTCATACATGATTAGCGTGTGCTAAAGCTTTATGGTTAACGTGCGCTATCGAGCATAAGTTAACGTATGCTGCGCTTGGAACGTAACGTGCATTATGTTATCAGACGAGTCAGTCGACTGATCAGTGAGGTACTGACAGTGCATGGTTAGCGTACGCTAGACTTCGTATCTTTGCGTGCGCTAACGAGTAGCCTTAGCGTGCGCTACATAGAATACGTAGCGTGCGTTAAGCAAGTCAGGCAGATTATAATTTATGTACTTCCGACCATAATTTAGATTGTTAGACATTTGTACGATGTGAGATGAATTCTATATTATCTCTGTTGTTAAGGTTCGAGCTTAGAAACATGATTGATCGAAGGGGGCGACCTTCGAGTGTCTTGATATTCGTGGAAACTTTATTCTTGTCATCGAACCGAGGCAAGTACTTTAATTAGAATTGTTTATATTATGTCAGTCATATTGTGATTGTATTATGTACATGTGATTGTGATTAAATGTCCACCATGCGTTGATCCGACGGGAATCATCATGGGAATCTATAGCTGTGTGCGCTGGATCGTTGGACAGGTAGTTCCACCATGCGTTGGTCCGACGGGATCATCATGGGAATCTATAGCTGTGTGCGCTGGATCGTTGGAATACCATCAATATGTTGAGACTGTTATGATGTGATATGTGTTGTTGTTATTTCTCGCTGGAGAAAATTATCATGATTATTGTTGATTAAATCACTGTTATATGATTATCGTACTTGTACTAGCATCGTTGTGCTAACCCCTTCGGGGGTGGACATTTGTTTATGTTCAGGATCCAGGAGAGTGGGGAAACAACCAGTGGAGCTGCATGACAACGAGGGTGCATAGTGATGTTCCGGCCGGGTTTATTGTCTGTTGTTGGTTATTTTAATAAGTACTCGAGTACGTCGTAATTTGTGATGTTTGAATTTCAGTGATGTATTAATATTCTTCATATTGAATATTTGTATTCTCGGTATTGAACCAGAATGGTCGTATTTTATTTCAGTGATTTCATAATTTAGTATCTGTTTTTGTCTTTTCATTTATTTAGCCTTGTAAATTCTTATGTAAAGGATTTACGACGCTGTAATATTCCTGAATATATCGGGGGTGTTATAGAATATGGTATCGGAGCTAAGATTTTGGATATCTTGGCCATTGGGTTAAAATAGGGGTCATATATGTCTTTTGAGGTAACCGGCCGCGAATAACATCATTGTACTGCCTACATCTTCATGCGAACGGTGGTTGTAAGTTCCTAAACTCTATCTTGTTCTTTACATGTTGTATCTCTTTATACTCGAACATTAGAAAGATACTGTTTCCTGTATATTGAGTATTTATGCTTACAATATGTTGAGAGGCGGACGTGGACGTGGTTGCGGTCGCGGATGTGGATGAAGGAATGCCGAAAGAGAAGCTCCGCCTTCTAATCAGGCCAGCCACAACTCAGGCGAGCCACAGAGATCAATTAACAATGAACCGGAACCTGCTGTGCCCGAAATCATTCATCAAGTGGTGAACCAGATGACTCAGTTCGCCCAAGTCGTGGACCGAATGCAGGTGGCAGTAGGGTTACAACAGGGAGATCGACAACAAGGTATCCTAGACATGGGGAATCGAGGCGACCAATGGCTGCAAGAGGTGGCAAAGATGCAACCACCCAAATTCGACGGCTTTTCTGAGACACCAACGTGGGATCACTGGTTAAAGGAACTGGAGAAAAATTTTGCCGGAATTAATTGCCCAGACGACCGGAGAGCCTCTATTGCTCAGTACTTTCTGATAGGGGAAGCATCCGAGTGGTGGGAAGCGATCCGGCCTGTAGATCATGATGCTGACTGGACAGAATTTAAATTGATGATGGAAGCTCAGTACTGCCCTCGTCCTGTAAGGGAAGCCAGAGTTCGGGAATTTTTCTCCGCACAGCCATCAGACGATGCAGTATCCCAGACGATTAAGACGTTTAACCAACAGATGGCGTTTGTTCGACACCTGGTCAGAACAGATGCGGAAATGATGATCCATTTTGATATGAGGATGAAACCAGAAATCTAGAGGTACATGTCCGGTTTTGAATGTACCACTCTTCGTCAATATCAGGATAAAGCATTGGCATATGAGATCAAAGAAGCAGCGCTGGAAAAGTTTGCCGAATCCAAGAAGCAGAAAGTCTCTGGTAGTTTCACAGAGCACAAGAGCAGTGGGCCCCGCAAGGCCCAGTCATCCTTTCACTATTTCAAGAAACCTCCGCACCCATCTAAGAGCGGAAAAAATTTCGGAACAGTGTCAGCCACGACGGATACATCTAGGAAGTGCTTTAACTATGGTCGCCCAGGCCACCTTTGGCGTGATTGTTTGCGTACTCCAGTTACATGTTTTGATTGCGGACAGGAAGGGCACCGTGTGACATTTTGCAAGGATGCCACCAAGATCAATGGAACCCGTACATCATAGCCAGCTCAGAGAGAAGCCAGTACCCAACAGACGCAGCAAAGTGTTCAGATGCCTCAGAATTTTGGCCGCGGACGAGGCAGAGGACAGTAGGACCGAAAGAGTACAGCGAGTGCCGGATCTGTTCCCCCACGTATGTACGAGATGAGGAGAACAGACGATCAGGATGCTGTTGTTGCATCAGGTACTGTTCAGATCCTTTCCCAGCCAGTTAGCGTTTTGTTCGATACCGGAGCTACGCATTCATTTATATCTTTATCTTGTGTAAATCGTTTGAATATTTCTGGTTTTCATGTGAACCTTATATTGTGGGTTTACCGAGCGGAGAGAGGATTGTTGGAAACTTAGAAACTAGAGATTTCCCTGTATCATTTGGAGGCAGAGAGTGGCTCTCAAATCTGATTGTGATAGAAATGCGAGGAGACGACCTGATACTCGGAGATGATTGGCTTAATCGATATGGAGCTATTGTAAACTACCGAAAGAGGAATATCTCGCTGATCGCTGACGATAGTTCCGAAATACTATTTGAAGGATGGAAACCAGGGATCTCAGGAAAGTTGATCAAGGCGATGAAAGCTGTCAAATTGTTGAAATAGGGCTGTACCGGATACTGGTGCTATGCAATGAAGAAAGAAGACGAAAGTGTGGAACTTTCATCCATTCCTATTGTGAACGAATTTTCGGATGTAATTCCTGACGAATTGCCTGGACTACCTCCACAACGGGATGTGGAATTCACCATCGAGCTGAACCAGGAGCTACACCAATTTCAAAGGCGCCGTATTGTATGGCACCGACTGAAATGTACGAGTTGAAGAAGCAACTGGAAGAGTTACTGGACAAAGGCTATATCCAGCCGAGCATTTCACCCTGGGGTGCGCCAGTTCTTTTTGTCCTAAAGAAGAATGGATCTCTTCGATTATGTATTGACTATCGAGAGCCGAACAAGATGACGATTAAGAACAAGTATCCGTTGCCACGAATTGATGATTTGTTTGACCAGTTGGAAGGAGCAACAATATTTTCTAAAATCGATCTGAGGTCAGGATATCATCAGCTGAGGATTAAGGAATATGATGTTCCGAAATCAGCGTTCAGAACTCGCTACGGACACTATGAGTTTGTAGTGATGCCGTTTAGTCTCACCAATGCACCTGCTGTATTCATGCAATTGATGAACCCAGTGTTCATCGAATATTTGGATAAATTTGTAGTTGTGCTTATTGATGACATTCTGGTGTATTCTAAGAGCCCGTAAGAGCATCCACAGCATTTACGGATTGTGTTACACCTATTGAGAAATGAACAATTCTATGCCAAACTCTCAGTGTGAATTCTGGCTAAAGGAAGTGATGTTCCTCGGCCATGTGGTATCAGCTGAAGGAGTCCGAGTAGATCCTCAGAAGAACGAAGCGGTTATGGATTGGAAGCCTCCAAAGAACGTGAAAGAAGTCCGGAGTTTCTTAGGACTTGCTGGGTATTATCGTCGGTTCGTGGAAGAGTTTTCCAAAATTTCCCGCCCACTTACTCGACTACTGCAGAAAACTCAAAAGTTTGAGTGGAACGAGTTGTGTCAGAAAAGCTTTGATGAATTGAAGAGGAGATTGACGACTGCACCGATTTTAACACTTCCACAGGGAACGGGAGGATTTATAGTTTACAGTGATGCTTCGAACCAAGGACTCGGATGCGTACTGATGCAGAACGATAAGGTGATCGCTTATGCGTCACGACAGCTGAAGTCTTATGAAGTGAATTACCCAACGCATGATTTGGAGCTGGCAGCAGTAATTTTTGCTTTGAAAATCTGGAGACATTACCTTTACGGGACTCACTGTCAGATCTTTATGGATCACAAGAGTCTTAAATACATTTTCAGTCAGAAAGAGTTGAACATGCGGCAAAGGAGATGGCTGGAACTTATTAAGGACTATGACTTGGAGATTCTTTATCATCCAGGCAAATCAAATGTAGTGGCCGATGCACTTAGCCGCAAGCCTATTTCTATTCAGATGCTGGAGACTCTGACCTCCCAGCTCAGCAATCAACGAGAGTTGATTCGAGAAGGAATTGAAGTGTGGTTACAAAGAGTCCAAGGACAACTGTGCGTGATGGAAATAACTTCATCGTTAACTGAAGAAATCAAATCTAAGCAATGATCCTCTGATGATTCGGTTACGTGATGAAGTAATCAAGGGAAAGGCCTCCGAATTCGTAATTCATGATGATGGAGTTTTGAGATTTCAGAACCGACTTTGCATTCCCGATGTCGATGTTCTGAAGCAGACAATTATGAAGGAAGCTCACAGCACGCTGTTGGGTACCAAATCGGATATTTGCGCCGTTTTATGCGGAAGCTAAAATAAATTGCGGAAAAATAAATCACACAGGGATTTATAGAGGTTCGGCTATTAACGAAGCCTACGTCCTCTCTCGATGTATCTTTTTCCTTAGGCTTAAGATCAAAACCTCTACGCCTCTCTTCTATCGGTCGAGGGATTACCGTTACAAGCTCGTCTTCTATTGGTCCGAGTAAAACCGTTTTTCCTTTTCTATTGGATAAGGAATCAACCACTCTAGCTTTCTATCGGTACTAGATAAACCTCACTAAGATAGCGATTGTGATTCTAACAATGCCGGATCCTTGATCCTAATAACACCGAATCAAATCGTATCTTTTCTTTTTATCGCTCGTGTATGATCTTGTGTATAACACTCAATCACTCTTAATTAAGCTCAAGAACAACAACTATAATGTTTACAATGATATAACACGTATGTATGCTTTGCTCAATGTTGTTGTATGGAATAATACCAACTCCTTGGTATTTATAGCCTTCTTCCTCCTTACTAGCCGTTCTTTGCCATTGACTAGCTAGCGTGCGCTATCCTTCCTTCTTAGCGTGCGCTATAGCACATTTTTGCTCTAGCGTACGTAAAGGCTTTCATGTAGCGTGCGTTAATCACTTTATATTTGATCCGGTAGCTCGCCTTACTGATTAGCGTGCGCTACCACTTCCTTTGTAGCGTGCGCTAATCCAATATATCCGTTGCATGGATTGTCAAAGTGACCGTTTGATATGCTGACTTTGACCTGCTTTTCCCAACGTTCGGATTGACTAGATTCAAACATCTTAGCGTGCGCTAATCATCCTTTGTAGCGTGCGCTAATGATGACTTCATTGCATACGTCATTCTGTGTTTGAATATCTTTCACAACAGTAACATGGCTCGATAGCGTGCGTTAATAATAGAGGGTAGCGTGCGCTAATAATAGAGTGTAGCGTGCGCTATCCATCTGCTGACTTCACTGCAGCTTACTTCGATACTAGGCTGGAATGCAGCTGACTCCTCGTTAGCGTGCGCTAACATATGTCCCTTAGCGTGCGCTAATGCAGTCCAGATTGCAATTTTTGCGTCTTCGTCTGCTTTGCCGTTTTGCTTCGCCTCGATGTTGTTTTGTAGTTTAGCAACTTTAATCATCAAAACACAAATTAAATAATGTGTGGAATAAATATTCCAACAATCTCCCCCTTTTTGATGATTACAAAACAACTCTTGAATTGGATAATCTGTAAAAAATAATATGTATATTTATACGAATCAAAGTTTTCGGCTTTGATCGTTTCGTTAGTTTCTCCAATTCTCTTTTCTTTTCGACATCTCCTTTATTTTTCAACTCCGTCGTTTTTCGTTTTTCAATTTTTTCCAACTCCCCCTATTTGTATGCTTTTCTTTTCTTTTCGACTTCTTCGATTTTTCTCATTTTTATCTCCTCTTCATCTCCTTCTCATTTTTATCATTTTTATCTCAATTCATATCTTTCTCCCCCTTTTTGTTTTCATCAAAAAGTAAAATAAATATAAAGGGTACCAAATGAAATATAAATATGCATGATACCAATTTATGCATTAATAAGGGTATAAACTCCCCCTGAAAATATTATTCCCTTCTCCCCCTTTGTAAAATATCATTTGTCAAAGTTTATTTTTGGGGATCCAACCGATAGTTGGTTTTTCTTTTGAAACGTAGACGATGTTTGAAACGTTTGTTCCTTTAGGAACCCAAATCCTTTTAGTTTTTATCGTCCGTCTTGGGCTTTTGCAATTAGAAATATGATGCCCGATTTTTAAACACTTTTCGCAATGGGGTATATTGAAATTAACGGATTCGTTTTTCGAACGTGATTTGAATCCTAACCCCTCTTTATTTAGAGTATATTTTTGAACACATAACATTTGTTCAAATTTATCGTTGCCGCACGAGAATTTCTTTGTCAAAATTTTTAGTTCATCTTGAACTTTTAAAAGATCATTTTTCAAAATATTTTCATTTTCAAGGCATTTCGAATGATCAATTTCGACACATTTCCCTTTTTCAAGTATTTTGGAATTTTCAATTTCCAAAGTTTTATATTTAGACTTGAGGGACTTAATTTCATTTAAAGCATTTTGATAGTCCGTATGTAATAACTCGAATGCTTCAAAAGTTCGTCGAAGAATTACTTACTTGGCTTTCGACGTCGCTATCGTCGAATGAACTCCGGGCCATGAGCGAGATTATTTTGTTCAAGAAAATCTTCATCGGGATCCTCGTCGCTCCATGTTGCGATTAGAACCTCCTTTTGCTTTACTCGACAGTTCTTAGCAAAGTGGCCTGGTTTGCCACATAATCGACAAGTGTTGTCGAATTTCTTAGGTTCGCCCGCTTGAATGTCCTTCTTTCTCCGGTTTAATAAGTGTTGGAACTTATTAATATTTTTGGCATAATATGACATTTCTTCGTCACTTTCGTCCACCGGGGTTTCTTCTTTCTTCTTCGACATTTTAGCCTTGAATGCTATCGACCTCTCCTTCGGTTTCGGTTTGGCATTTCGAGATTTTAGAACAATCTCGTAGTTGATAAGAGAACCAACGAGAGCACTAAAATCGAGAGTATTTAAATCTTTGGATTCCATTATTGCCGTAACCGTACCGTCCCATTCTCGAGGTAGTGATCGGAGAATTTTCTTTACTTTCTCACTACTCGATAGTGGTTTTCCGTAACATGCTAATCCATTTGTGATAACCGAAAATCGGTCAAGCATAATCGAGATGGATTCGTCGTCCTTCATTTGAAATAATTCATAATCGTAAAGGAGCATGTTTATCTTCGTCTCCTTGACTTGAGACGTACCTTCGTGTGTTACCTCAAGCATTTTCCAGATTTCTTTGGCACTATCACACGATGATATCCGGTTGTGTTCTTCTGGATTTAAGGCACAATAGAGAAGTTGAGTTTCCTTACAATTATAGTGGTCGTTTTTCCAATCGGAATCGTCATATTCTTCGAAGGTTTTGAGCGTACCGTTGGAATTTGTCGGAATTTTCGGACCAAGGCATATTACCTTCCATAATTCGATATCGTAAGCTCGAATGAATATCGACATCTTCTTCTTCCAAGTCATGAAGTTTGCGCCATCAAAAAATGGTGGTCGGTTGAGAGCAAGGCCTTCGACTGGAGCCATTTGAAACGCCATTTTGGATCTTCTCCTCGGATGCTAAGCCGCGTATTGGAGTACCGCTCCGATACCAATTGTTGGGTACCAAATCGGATATTTGCGCCGTTTTATGCGGAAGCTAAAATAAATTGCGGAAAAATAAATCACACAGGGATTTATAGAGGTTCGGCTATTAACGAAGCCTACGTCCTCTCTCGATGTATCTTTTTCCTTAGGCTTAAGATCAAAACCTCTACGCCTCTATTCTATCGGTCGAGGGATTACCGTTACAAGCTCGTCTTCTATTGGTCCGAGTAAAACCGTTTTTCCTTTTCTATTGGATAAGGAATCAACCACTCTAGCTTTCTATCGGTACTAGATAAACCTCACTAAGATAGCGATTGTGATTCTAACAATGCCGGATCCTTGATCCTAATAACACCGAATCAAATCGTATCTTTTCTTTTTATCGCTCGTGTATGATCTTGTGTATAACACTCAATCACTCTTAATTAAGCTCAAGAACAACAACTATAATGTTTACAATGATATAACACGTATGTATGCTTTGCTCAATGTTGTTGTATGGAATAATACCAACTCCTTGGTATTTATAGCCTTCTTCCTCCTTACTAGCCGTTGCTGCCAGTTGACTAGCTAGCGTGCGCTAGCCTTTCTTCTTAGCGTGCGCTATCGCACATTTTTGCTCTAGCGTACATAAAGGCTTTCATGTAGCGTGCGTTAATCACTTTATATTTCAGTCCAGTAGCTACTGCCCTTAACAGTTAGCGTGCGCTACCACTTCCTTTGTAGCGTGCGCTAATCCAATATATCCGTTGCATGGATTGTCAAAGTGACTGTTTGATATGCTGACTTTGACCTGCTTTTCCCAACGTTCGGATTGACTAGATTCAAACATCTTAGCGTGCGCTAATCATCCTTTGTAGCGTGCGCTAATGATGACTTCATTGCATACGTCATTCTGTGTTTGAATATCTTTCACAACAGTAACATGGCTCGATAGCGTGCGTTAATAATAGAGGGTAGCGTGCGCTAATAATAGAGTGTAGCGTGCGCTATCCATCTGCTGACTTCACTGCAGCTTACTTCGATACTAGGCTGGAATGCAGCTGACTCCTCGTTAGCGTGCGCTAACATATGTCCCTTAGCGTGCGCTAATGCAGTCCAGATTGCAATTTTTGCGTCTTCGTCTGCTTTGCCGTTTTGCTTCGCCTCGATGTTGTTTTGTAGTTTAGCAACTTTAATCATCAAAACACAAATTAAATAATGTGTGGAATAAATATTCCAACACACGCCTTACTCTATCCATTCGGGCACCAGTAAGATGTATAAGGACTTGAAGCAGAACTTTTGGTGGGGCAACATGAAGAAAGATGTAGCGGAGTATGTCTCGAAATGCTTGACTTGTCATCAGGTTAAGATCGAGCATCAACGACCTGCCGGAATGTTGAAGCCACTCCCGATTCCTGAATGGAAGTGTGATGACATATCGATGGACTTTATCACTAGTATGCCGAGAACCAAGACCGGAATGAACATGATTTGGGTGATAGTTGATTGTCTAACCAAATCGGCTCATTTTCTAGGCATTAAGGACACTTGGGGACCCGAGAAGTTAGCACGAGTATTTATTTCAGAGATAGTTCGATTGTATGGTACGCCGAAGACCATTATTTCCGATCGAGATGGCCGTTTTGTGTCTCATTTTTGGAAAGCAATTCATAAGGCCTTGGGGACCGAATTGAACTTCAGCACAACTTATCACCCAGAGACAGATGGACAATCCGAGAGGACTATTCAAATAGTGGAAGATATGCTTAGGGCTTGTGCCTTAGATTGGTCAACTGATTGGGAAGTTCATCTACCATTGATTGAATTTACCTACAACAATAGTTGGCATGCTTCCATTAAGATGGCACCATGTGAGGCTTTATACGGGAGGAGATGCAGATCGCCCCTACGTTGGGACGATTCATCAGACTTGATCAGGACAGAACTAGAGTTGATCGTACAGACACGAGAGAAGATAGCCTTGATTCATGAAAGGCTGTTGACCGCCCAGAGTCGACAGAAATCTTATGCAGACGTACGCCGTCGCCCATTGGAGTTCAGTACTGGAGACCACGTACTTTTAAAGGTTTCTCCTACTCGGTGAATCTTTCGTTTTGGAAGGAAGGGAAAGCTGAGTCCGAGATATATCGGACCATTCGAGATTCTTGAGAGAGTTGGAGAATTGGCATACAGATTGGCATTACCGCCGTCATTGAGCCATGTTCATAACGTGTTCCACGTATCCCAGCTGCGAAAGTATATACCCGACCCTAGTCATGTCACCGATTTCGACGAGATCGAAGTCGCTCAAGATGGCACATTTGAAGAGAGACCGATCAGGATACTCGAGAGTCGAGTTAAGCAATTGAGGAACAAACTGATAGCTTTGGTCAAGGTTCAGTGGTCACGCCACGGAGTGGAAGAAGCCACTTGGGAAACGGAAGATATCATGAGGTCCAGATATCCAGAGTTATTTACGTCTTGAGTTTCGGGACGAAACTCCTTTTTAGTAGGAGAGTATGTAATATCCGAATTTATTATCGTGTATTTCATCTGTTTTGAACCCTGTATTATTCAGAATTATGATATCGATAATTGAAGTATGATATTCTCGTATTTGAACCCTTGTACATGATTATGGCAACATGTAATTTTTCCCATGCAAATACGTGATAACGTACGCTAACAAGGATAGCTTAACGTACATTATCTGTTAGAATTAGCGTACGCTACGAATGTAGCGTAGCGTGCGTTAACCAGTCAATTATTGAGCTGGGCGGCTAGCACATGCGCCAGCCAGACGTGGGTCCGGATAAGATTGCCGCGGACGAACCTGGACAGTTTTGGAGTCAACGCTTATTAGCGTGCGCTAAGGATAGTTGGATAGCGTGCGCTAATCAGCTAATGTGCAGAAAACTTTATATAAGGGACAACACTCCATTTCTTCTTGTTCCCTTCACTCGTCCTCATTTTTTGATAGTCCAGAGAACCTTCCCTCCTTCTTAAACACACATAGACCACCTCCACTTAATCACTAAAGATTGAATGTCACTTGTGATTGATCATTGGAGTGGAGAAACGTCTTGATTTGGCAAATAAGCAACTGGAGTCGGATTCTACTTGTTGTCTCGGTGTTTTTCTTCATCTTAAGGTATGTTATACTACTTTCAACCTTGAATTCGTGTTCTTAAGGATATGAAGATCATACTATCGAGATGTTGAGTTCCATTGATGAATTATCCAAACATCATGGTTATAAGTTAGAATGATTATGCTTAAGATATCATCGTTGGAAACATCATGATTAGCATCCTATCACGTCGAATGATGAGAGAAATATTCTGAGATTGATTATCCGTATGGATAACGCTACCATATGGATCATAGACGTAAAGTTGATGTCACTTTTGTTAGAAGGACTTAGGAAAGAATCATAGAAGATTTCATCCTTTCATATAAGTTGGAATTGTTAGTTCATCTTCATGGTTAAATCTGGATGTATTGATGATATTGGAATCTAGTGCATCAACCTTAAGAACACCGAACTTCGCATGAGAATTTTGACTAAGATGGAATATGGTGTTGTGATAATTATGCGTATTCTTGTACCTCGAAGATATTTGAATCCGTGAGAACATTTGTAATATGGTGAACGTAATATGCAAGGAGATAACGTATATTAAACACTGAGGATTTCGTAAGTTTTATCACGGTTAGAATAGTTGACTGCCCAGGAAGAACTGTCATACATGATTAGCGTGCGCTAAAGCTTTATGGTTAACGTGCGCTATCGAGCATAAGTTAACGTACGCTGCGCTTGGAACGTAACGTGCGTTATGTTATCAGACGAGTCAGTCGACTCATGAGTGATGTACTGACACTGCATGGTTAGCGTACGCTAGACTTCGTATCTTTGCATGCGCTAACGAGTAGCCTTAGCGTACACTACATAGGATACATAGCGTGCGTTAAGCAAGTCAGACAAATTATAATTTATGTACTTCCGACCATAATTTAGATTGTTAGACATTTGTACGACGTGAGATGAATTCTATATTATCTCTGTTGTTAAGGTTCGAGCTTAGCAACGTGATTGATCGAAGGGGGCGACCTTCGAGTGTCTTGATATTCGTGGAAACTTTATTCTTGTCATCGAACCGAGGCAAATACTTTAATTAGAATTGTTTATATTATGTCAGTCATATTGTGATTGTATTATGTACATTTGATTGTGATTAAATGTCCACCATGCGTTGATCCGACGGGAATCATCATGGGAATCTATAGCTGTGTGCACTGGATCGTTGGACAGGTAGTTCCACCATGCGTTGGTCCGACGGGATCATCATGGGAATCTATAGCTGTGTGCGCTGGATCGTTGGAATACCATCAGTATGTTGAGACTGTTATGATGTGATATGTGTTGTTGTTATTTCTCGCTGGAGAAAATTATCATGATTATTGTTGATTAAATCACTGTTATATGATTATCGTACTTGTACTAGCATCGTTGTGCTAACCCCTTCGGGGGTGGATATTTGTTTATGTTCAGGATCCAGGAGAGCGGGGAAACAACCACTGGAGCTGCATGACGACGAGGGTGCAGAGTGATGTTCCGGTCGGGTTTATTATCTGTTGTTGGTTATTTTAATAAGTACTCGAGTACGTCGTAATTTGTGATGTTTGAATTTCAGTGATGTATTAATATTCTTCATATTGAATATTTGTATTCTCGGTATTGAACCAGAATGGTTGTATTTTATTTCAGTGATTTCATAATTTAGTATCTGTTTTTGTCTTTTCATTTATTCAGCCTTGTAAATTCTTATGTAAAGGATTTATGGCGCTGTAATATTCCTGAATATATCGGGGGTGTTACATGACCGACCTGCCTTTTGGGAGTTGGGTACGCCGAACTCCTGGTAACGGATTCGGGCTCCGTCGTCTCATGGCTGGGGCCAGAATGCCCCGGCCGCCATGATGGGTCGCTTCCTAGGCGGCTGAAAACCGAACCGTCCCACCTCGCGAGTGCTTCTGCTCGTGAATCGGGGCTTCCTGACGATTGCTCGACAAGTAACCCCTTGAGCTTCCGTTTGCCCGCGCGGCGGATGGCTGATGGGGTAATTGCGGGCGTACCGCATGCTCTCCGTCGCTCCCGTAGGATGGCCATGGCCTCTTCGATCTGTTCCGCTGTTTGGAACTGATCGAGCGAGAGGCCAGGTCCGTCCCTCGGGGGCGGGATCGAGAGTCTCGCGCCGCCACGGCTACCCTCCGCCGTAGGTTGGGGGGCTCGGATTGAGCCGGAATAAGGCGTCCGGCGGATCGGAGAGAGGCTCTCTTCAATGTGGTGGCAGACGTCATGAATCTGAAGGTTTTCTTTGAAAAACAGTGAGTGTTTCTTCAAGTATATGCTCCGGAGAACAGTGAGTGTTCTTCAAAACGGTCGGAATAAAAATGAAGATAGATGCGCCCCTTCTTCTAGCGCTAATTGTTGTTACCCAAAATATTATCCGGAGATGATATGCTGGAATGGGTGAGTAACAAACAAAATGCGAGAGCACGTCCGTGGGGAAGTAAATAACACAAGATTTGCCGGGTTTGTTAGGCCCGGGCTTGAATGCTCTCGCGAGATGTTATTAATATGAATACGTTGGAGTACAAATATTAATGTAAGAGTACAATTACAATGAATGTAAAAGACCCTAGTTATCTAGCTATTGAGTACTGCTCTGTGAGTTCTTGAACTGTAGGGAGTTCTCGTTTCTGCCGACAGTCTTTTGGTTAAGAGGTTCTGAGAGAGAAAAGCCGAGAGAAAAACCGCCAGAAAAGCCCCCTTTTCCAAGTGCAGGAAGCCTTCTATTTATAGGAGGAGCTGGGATTTCTTAATCCTGACGGGCGATCGTCTTTCCTGTATTATAATAAGGGGGCGATTGTCTTTAGCTCATGGGTTGATTGCCTTAAAGTCCGCGGCTACTGCTGGCAGCCAGCTGTGCGAACCAATGAGAGGACAACACGCGTCTCTTGTCGCTGTCTCGGGAGGTCCCACCTTGGACCTTTCGGCGGGTCTGTCGGTAGGTGAGAAGATGGTGACAGGCTGGGGCCAAAGGGCCTTATCCTACAACGCCTTTTCCGGATCTGCACGTGGGCCTCTATCCCGAGATTCGGTCTTCGCTGACTTTGATGGATGTTGGCTTTACGTGGCATGAGGCGGTCGTCCATGGTCGGGCGCTTTGGGACGATCGCCAGTTGTCGGGAGACGATCGCCTTGGTCTATTTTGACTCTGGTTCGGTCGCCCGGTCCTTGTACCGATCGCCTGTTGGAGTGTATAAATCGCGACATAACAAACATCACATTCAACAATTCTTCAAGAGTACATCGTTCGATTTGAATCGTTTTATTTCACATGTTTTAAATCTTTTTTGTAATCCTTCAACATTTCAAATTTAATTTGATCTGAAAACTCATAGTTAAATTAAAATTCACATGACTTATAAAGTCATTGACTACGCACTTTACATATAAAGAATAATTCAACACTTTTAAATTTAATTTGATCTGAAACCATAAAGATTTGTTGTGCATATATTGTGAAGATGTCCATTCCGGGCAAACCAAGGCCCATGGTGTCACGAACCGCCATAGACGTTGATGCACTTTGCTAGAATTAGAGGTGTATATCAATCCAAAGGAGAGCATTATATAGTTGTTCAAACTTGTTTGAGATTTATCAAGTTTTAAAAATTATGTTTTAAACTTGATTTGAGCAGCTATCGAGTCGGACATGAGACATGTGTAGTTTGATTTTTTTGATACGCATTTTGTAATTTATATTCTAAATGACCCGATATCGAGCGAGTGTTTAATTTTATCAAACACAAATATCTTTTGAAGTTTGGTTTGTTATATTAACGAATCGAGCCTTGGTCGAATATTAAATACCTTGATTTGATTTTCAGTACTAAATTTCGCGTGGATTTAGTTAGTGAAATCGAAAAATTATCATAATTTCAAGTCAGCCAACACTTTAGTGAGTGGTTAAATTTTATGTGGAGTTTAAAAACTTTGAAGCCCTTTCAAAACTCTAGTATTTAAATTCATGATTCAACCACTCAATATTAGAAATATATTTCTTAATTGAATTAAAATAGAAAAATATTATACTCCTCGTTATTAATACATCACATGGAACCAATAGCAATTACGAATATTTATGACTACGAATAGCTTCAATTTGGCTATAATAAGAATTCTAATATAAACCAAATCAAACCAAATATACCCGGTATATCCCGCACAGAGCAGGGTATGAGGAGGGTAGGATGTACGCATACCATGTCCCTACTTTCTATGATAGGAATGCTGTTTCCGTGAGGACCCTCGACTTAATGCACGACATATAGAGTGGGTGATATATACAAATAGAAACATGTGTTTCGAAAATTCTCGGAACCAAATGGCTTAAATTGTTGGGTGTTGGATGTTTATATAAAATAATTTTTTAAGTACACTGCTTATATTCTTCTTTTTGTCATCCATTACCAAATTCCACCATTAATAATAATAATAATAATTATAACAATAATTATAATTATTAGTAGTAGTATTAGGAATACCAAAATAAGAATAAGAATCTATAATATAAAGAACAGCGGTGTTTTTGGTAGTGAGTATATGAAAAGTCCAATTACCCCTCTCTTTCTCTCATCTGTATGTAGATTTTTATAATAATATCTAATATTCAACAAAATAAATTTTCACGAACGACCGACCATCCTCTTCTTACGTCAGGCATGCCGGCCAATTTTTCCTGTGGATCACCAACCGCTGAAAGTTTGCCGCCCCACGTATATACAGTTTCTCTATACAATTCCTTTTTGGACGCCAAATCTAACTCCTGTTTGATATTTTTAATTGTTAACGGTAAATGCTAAAGACGAAAAAAAAAAAAGTTCGGGTTTTGTGTAAAAAAGAGAAATGATACAACTACATCTTAAATCACACCACCATCCACACTAGACTCATCTAAGCAAATTTTAGACAATGATGAGACCCACAATTATTTTAGCCACCTTAATATTTGTCTTCTCTCCCCTTTTTTCCCCAGCATCGATCCCCTTCCTTTTTTTTCTTTTCTTCCTCCCTCTCCCCTTCTCACCTAAACCTAAACACATTCAACCCTCCATTTTTGGTGAAATCTGACGGTGGCCAACCATCTGCGAGGCTCTTGATCGGCGTTTGTCCTTAATCGTGTGAGGCTCTATTTCTCCGGCGAGGGTGTTGCTTGTGTATTGAAGTTGAAGATGTCTTCTTCAAGTAGATCTCCTCCATGGAATTGTATTAGGGCACCCAACAAGATATGTTTGTATTGAAAAAATACAGTCATCAGAGTTTCTAAGTGGAGCATAAATTGCTTATTTTACTCATGTCCAGTAAGATGGTCTTCCACAAGCTTTTAATAACTATTATTTGATAAGTTTTTAATAACTATTCTTTGATAAGTTTTGTTACTAATGAACATCATTTAATTAAGTTGAATGGTCTTTATTTTCACACGAAAGAAACGGATGTAATTTTTTTCAATGGTGTGAAGGTGGTGGTATGGCTTCAAATATGCAAAATGATGATGATGCCAATGAAGTGGCCCCAAATAAGCAAACTAGTGGCATTGTAGATCTAAGAAATGAGTTTGTTGCTTTATTGGTCGAGCATTCCCTTGTCCGTCATACCCCTTAAAATGAAACCAAATTATAATTATCAAAAGTTTTTCAAATAAAATGATTCAAAGTATACAAATAAAAAAATTAACAAACCTGTGCACGTGTCGAAGTTGAAGTTCTTTTCTTTTTTGAACTCGAATTTTTCTTTGTTGCTTTCTCAACATTACCGACTAGCCTTTCGGTTGGAAGCCGCCCCTTACTACGAGTAACAAATGGATCAAGTATAGTCGTGCTCTCTCTTGTTGGTATAATATTTGAAAACACATTACCTTCTCCACAACTTGTCTTTTCTTTTAAAGTCGCTTTCATTGCAAAAACATGTGATATCACATCATCACTCCAATCTTGATAACTCGATGCAACCTCAACAACCTCAAAAAATTCATCGCACATTTTATCATAACGATGCGCTTCAGGCTTTTCCGACCAATTGTCATAACTGACCCGAATTTTTGAGTGCCTTCTTGTGACATTTTTACTCCACCTTTTCAGTATATACTTGGCAGGTAATTCATCATAAATTTCTCTTTGATTATAGACCATAAGTTGATGCCTGCACATTATTCCTCTATACACGAACAATCGGCAATCACAATCAACTTTCTTTGTATCTTCATTAAAAATCACATTGAACGTTACAGGTCGATATCCAAAATCTCCAACTTTAACACGTTCACGTACTTGATATTCAAAAATTCCAGCATTTTCATTAATCGTACTCACATTACAACATAACCTCCCAGCCATTTCATCCTGAAACTCTTTAAATTTTTGTCGCGTGCAATGAGGCCGAGAAAGTGTAATAAGAACATATAAAAACCATCAACTTTTTCCCCATCATATATAGTCACATGAGTAAGATTCATATTTAAGGGATCACTTAATATAAAACTTCAGCTTTTGTTCGATCACTTATTCTCATCTAACTTCCATGCAAACCAAACGCAAGAGTTAATGTTTTGCATTATGCTTGTACGAAGGCACAGTCTGTGTATACCAATTATTGTATAACATAAATTGAATGATACACTATAAGAATAAACGTCGAAGACTTCGGATAATATCCGAAGTAAAAATGTTATAATTACCGAAGTCTATGTTCGTGTAGTTAAAGGTATACTTTAGACTTCGCTGATTAGGCTAAGTCTAATATCGTAATAACCGAAGTCTATATCGGTTTTAGAACCCGAATATGGGGGTTTGCGAAGTAAAAAAGGTCCTTCCACTTCACTTATTTTATAATCGCTGAAGTGTATATTTCCTATTCACTTCGGCAAAATATATACAGATGAAGTGAAATGATGTTATCGACTTCGCTTATTAATAGGTAACGAAGTTAAAGATACCACATTGACTTCACTTTTATTTATTTAGCCGAAGCATTACACTCCTTTTTACTTCGCTTATTCTATTTTGTGTCGCTAATTATATATCGCTGACTTCGTTTTTTATCCGAAGTAAATAACCACATTGCATATTTTTTTTCAATTTGTAAATATAGAATCCCTGTTGTACAAAAAAATGATCCATCCAATAAAAAACCTCAATTCACAAGATCTCAACAACACAACCTCAAATACATCAATCAACCTCATTAAAAATCCAACAAACTCAAATCACAAGATCCCAATTCAATAACACAAGATTATAAGCATTGATAATAGTAATAAACCACACTTTCATCTATAAACGGCGAATTGTCGTACAAAAATGCCAAATATTCAGATTCGCGTGATTCACAAGTTTGCATTGGGCATAACTATAATATGCCAACATCAAATAAACTTCCATAATGTCTACGAGACACATGCATAGGTCTAGATAATAGATTGCATACATCAACCAAACATTCACCATATTTACCCGATGAAACGACATGTTCTGATCTAACTATACCAACAGACATTCACCATCATCACCTGAGTACCAGTAGTGTTGCAACCAAGACCATACATATATAGTACTGAACTGAAACTAGACAAAGAACTTCCTGACAATGAAGCGAGCCTAAGCACCATCAACAAACGTGTAGACAAACTCGCTCCACTCGTTCCTAACTTCATCATACTGCTCCTGAGTGTAGTATTGGTCTTTGACTGAACCAGGATACTGATCAAATCACATTGAAACAAAAAAAAATAGATTAAGTACATTCATAAAAGATGCATCAACATCAAAAAATTTCAGTACCAAAACAGACTAGATGTGGAATTTACCATCTTCTGGAAATCATATAATAGACAAGGATGACAGAATGAAAATTACCATCTTCTCAAGCTGTGCATCTTCGCTTTCAACGATCTCTTTGATGTAGCGGAGGACACAAAATCCGCAGTGAAGGGAGGATAATTCTTGTTTCAGATTGCCCTATAAAATTTAAAAGCCATGAATCAGATGTCAAATTTATATATATATATATATATATATTCACTCGTGCGAAAAGTTGTGTAAGTGGCATTTTATTGTCATTTTTTTTTTCTTCCGAGTATGTCATATGCTGCAAACTTGGAATGAACATAATATCCAAATAACTTTTTTTTTTTCTGGTTATTTCCAATTGACGGAATAAGGTCAGAAGTGGGGTTTCCTTATATGGCTGCTTTTCAGAAAAGATTAAAAATAATAAAAAGTACCCCTGAAGTTTAGGGTAATTACAGCAAATACCCAGAAATATTACAATGAATATTACCCAGAAATGATATATGGTATCTTATTAGTTCAAAGCAACACCATATATAGTATGTATAGAAAATTATAAACAATGAATGTGTAATTTTTGAAAATTGAATTAGGCTTACATGATGAAGGGAGACACTTCTTCACAGTTTTCTAACACAATTTTGTGTGACCTATGCAAGTCAACTTCTTCCACCAGTTTAGCAGCCCGTCCGTCTAGGAAACCGGGAGTTGTGGTATTGAGGTCTCTAACTGAAATAGGTATCCCAATAGGATCGAGATCTTTCATGTATTCCGAACAAAACTCGACAGCCTCTTCTGCAGCATATCGTTGAACAATGGTGCCTTCGGGGTGTTTTCGACTTGCCACATATCCTTTATACACCTTCATGCACCTTTCAAATGGATACATCCACCTAAAGTGAACTGGTCCACATAACCGGACTTCTCGAACAAGGTGGACTGTAAGGTGAACCATGATATCGAAGAAAGAGAGTGGAAAGTATTGCTCCAACAGGCAAAAGGTCTCAATCAAGTCAGATTGCAGCTTATCTAGCATGAGTACGTCGACGACTTTCGAACAAAGATCTTTGAAGAAGAAGCAAAATCTCATAACAGCATATCTCACATGCTTTGGCAGAGCATCACGCATAAGTATAGGCAGGAAATGTTGCATTAGCACATGACAATCATGTGATTTTAGGCCCGACAGCTTCAACTCATCGAGGCAAACAATACTTTTCATGTTTGAAGAGAAGCCCTCTGGCACTTTTATATCCATCAATGATGTGCGATTGCAGCTTTTCTTTTTCGTGAACGAGCATGCGCTAAGAGGAAGAAATGTTCTCTTCTCCCCAACTTCGGGTGCTAGTTCGCCTCGATCCCCATCTCCACAAAGTCTAGCCTTGCCTCTACATTATCTTTAGTCTTGCCTTTGATATTCATCGAGTATTCATCAAGGACTCCAAGACGTTCTTCTCAATATGCATAACATCCAAACGATTGCCTCACGTGCAAGTGCTTCCAATAAGGAAGATCGAAAAGATAGACTTCTTCTTCCAAAGATTTTTTTGAACTTAGCATCTTCTGATCTGCTCGTCGTCTTCCTCTATCTGCTCACTTCTTTTTTCTTTCTTTTAGCTCCCACATTGACCTTCTTACCAAACTGAAACTTGATGTGCGACAGTTTCTCGAACAATTTTATTCCAGATAATGGTTTGGGTGCTTCTCCAAGTTCTTCCATGCCATTAAACTCCTTCGTCAGTCTTCGATATGGATGAGACTCTTTAAGAAACTGTCTATGGCCAGCAAACGACATTTTCTTCCCCTTGGTCAAGTGCTTTGCATGTGTATTTACTCCACATATTGGACACGCGAAGTATCCATGTGTAGCACATCCACTAAGATTTCCGTATGCAGGGAAGTCGTTAATTGTCCATAGCAGAACTGCTCTCAATGTGAAAAGTTGGTCTCTATATGCATCATACACACCATCAACTCCCTCCCACAACAACTGCAAGTCCTCAACTAACAACTCAAGGTAGACATCTATATCATTTCCCGGCTGCTTTGGACCAGATATAAGCATTGTTAACATGATGAATTTCCTCTTCATACACATCTCTGGAGGTAAGTTATACGTGACTAACATTACAGGCCAACAACTGTGTCTACTGCTCATAGTACTATGAGGATTAATTCCATCAGTAGCGAGCGCCAGACGAAGATTTCTTGACTCTTCCTCAAAATCCTTCCACTTATGGTCAACCAACTTCCATGCGGGAGAATCGCATGGATGTCGTAATTGACCAGCAACTTTTGGAGTATCAGCATGCCAGGTTAGGTTCTTTGAAGTCTCCAAAGATTTGAACATTCTTTTGAATCTTGGAATGGGAGGAAAATACCAAACAACCTTGGCCGGGACGCCGATCTTCTCCTTCTTGTTCTTAGTTAGTTTCCACCTGGACACATCACATTTTGGGCAGCGGGTATGATCTGCATATTGTTTCCTATATAGGATACAATCGTTGGAGCACGCGTGTATTTTCTCGTGCTTCAACCCCAAACAACTCAAAGTCTTCTTAGCTTCGTACATTGAGGATGGTAGGTTGTGGTTCTCTGTAACATATCCCGAAATCGGCTAGTAGATCGAAAAAGTGCATCTGTCATCCCATGTCTTGCTTTTGTATTGTAGAGTTTTACAAGCGCACTCAACTTTGTATCGTCGGCTGACCTTTATACAAGGGTTTTTCTGCTTCCTCGGCAAATTTGGCAAACTCTTCAGGATCTTCTGAGAACTTCTCAAAGGCTGCCTCACATATATCACCCAGTTCTTCATTCATGTCACCATGTTCAGGTGGATCTTGGTTGACACTCTCACCATCATTCAGGCTCTGATCCCCATGCCAAATCCAATTGGTGTAAATTGGACTAAAACCGTTGAAATAAAGATGCTCTCGCAACATCTTCACCGACCCTTTTTTCATATTGTTGCACTTGCAACACGGACAAGGAATGAAGTTCTGATCAATTTCTGAATTCTCTAAACAATCTCTAATGAACTTTTCGACACCTTCCCCATATCGCACTCCTCCTATCCGATTTAATCCAAGATCTATCCATTACTAACTATCGAATTCTAACATTCGGCAAATTACGTGCTCTTACCACCGATCTTGTCTTCGCAAAGTAGTCGGCGATCTTTCTTTCAAAGAAGGAAAAAAATCTACATAAATAAATTTTGAAACCAGTTAGATCGAACCAAAATTAATATGAGTAAATAATCCACTTAGCTCCAAGGGACACATTTATGATAATCAATGATACATTCTCTTCAATCTGATCATGCAATACTCTTCAGCTCATGCATTGACAACCAAATATAAAATTTTATCACATCAATCAAGCACTCTACAACTCATGCATCAAATCTTGCCAACAATCTTGCTAATTAACAAACACACTAAAACTTGCATCAAATCTTGCACAATACTCACATACATACACACTAAACAAACTCAAACAGAATCACCACCAACACTATCAACAAAGACAATATACAGAAACATGATCACAAATTAACATCACTCACGCAGACCCCGATTAAGACTAACATCACTCAAACACACTATACAAAAACACAATTAACATAACCCAAACATGGCCCCTAATTAACATATATGCGGAAACAACATATACCTTGAACCCCCAACGAAAACCGCCCAAACAATCTGCTCTTTTAGTTCTTAGTTCTTCAACCTCTTCCACAGCTCGAATCTTCATATCCATATTGCCTTCAAAATCTATTAAAACATGATTAGATGATCAGAAGCATCTTCGGTTATTTATTAGCAGGAGAGAAAACATGACCCATAATAAACTGTGCTGCTGCACACAAAAATGATGTGCAGACAATTGGTAGTTCCTAATGGAAGCTTAGGGGTACTTCAGCACATTCCCCCCACCCCCACTCCTCAAAAAAAAAAAAAAAAAAAAAAAAAAAAAACAGATAACATTAACCTTGCAATGTATTTCACTAAAAAGAGCAGCCCGGTGCACGAAGCGTCCCCGCAAGGTGAGGGTCCGGGGAAGGGTCCCACCACAAGGGTGTATAGGGGGCAAGCCTTCTCTCGCCAATTAAATTGGCAAGAGGCCGCTCCTAGGACTCGAACCCGTGACCATAATAACTTGGGTCATCGATAAATTCAACCGTAAAATATTAATGGCTCGTTTGGTAGCCATGTCAGGATATGGCATGTCATGTCAGGATATGAGAAGATAGTTAAAACATATATATTACTTTGTTGTTTGGTAGGAAAATGATAAAATTACTGTTCTTCTTAGATAAGATATAAAATTACTTTTTTGTCCTTATCAATTACAAACCGCGTCCCAAGCATTTCGTGAAAAACCAAATCCCGGACTCCATCCTAAACGCCGCTGCTCTGAACGCCGCCATCTCCCTCCTACCGGCCAACTACAGCTTCGAGATCCACAAGATCATCTGGAGAGCGGAAGCTTCTTGAAGAGCCGAAAAAACCAGTAGTTTCGTCATGGCGGGGACGATCCAATTTTTCTGGCTTGGGGCGGCGATGCGGTGGGGGAGGCTTCTGGTTTGGGGCGACGACGCGGTGGGGGAGGCTTCTGGTTTGGGGCGGCGACGCGGTGGGGGAGGCTTCTGGTTTGGGCGGCGACGCGGTTGGGGGGAGGCGACGCGGAAGGAAGAGAGAGGGTGAATGGGAAGGAAGATAGAGGGGGTAAAATTGGCAGCAAAATTACTGTTTGAGCAGGTTATTGTAACCCACCATTTTGGTGGGTTACCTTGTATACGCCCAAACAGTGAATAGACACGGGCCGGAGCTTAAACGCGGGCTTTCAAGATATGTAATATAGGCTACCAAACGCTTGTTTCGGCCGGTTAATATATCTAACCTGCCGAAACATGCCTACCAAACAGGCCATAAATGTCTTGCTACCTCCTGTGTGCAGCGATAAGATAGGAAAATTGCTAGACTTACTCATCAAAATATATCAAGGAAATAAAAGGTTTAAGATAATAAGACGGGACAAGTAAACCCAAACAGAAAGTTGCAAATAACATGAACTTTTATTTTGAAAAATGCCAATTAAGCTAGTAAAATGTACCAACTCTGCAGAACATGAATATGATTTTTGCAATGAACAACAAGTTCCAATTAGAAACATGCGATACAATGGATAAGACTTACCAAATCGATTCACTTCTTTCAATTTCTCTTTAATTTGCTTGGACAACTCAATAGTCTCTGGTGTCTGCAATTCCGCAAGATTTACTAACTATATTGCAAAACAAATGAATGGGCCAGAAGGCGAAAAATTGAAATACAGAAATCATAGTTCTAAAATTCAAGGAAATATAAGATTTGCTCTAATAATATTTTAATAAAAGATAAAATGAAATAGTTGGGATTACAAACTTAGTTCATCATTAGTTATAGAATATGTATAGGAGATCATAAGATGAATTTACTTATTATGTTGTGTAGATTCGATTTTCCTTAAAAAGACGGTTTCTCTTTCGAACTATAAAACGCCCCTTATATATTGAATCAATCCACTATATTTACATGTTGATTGGGCAATACATAGCATTAGGTTTTATGAAAATAACTCAAAGAACCATCTAAGGTCTAGAGGTATATTTCTATCCCCTAGAACAACTTAGAGTGAAGATCATTTGATCTAATCAAACATATTTTCTTTCGAAACATATGAAGACCATAAATATCGTCATTTATTGGCCAAATAAATAAAAATTGTTAAAACAATGAAAATCACACACAATAATAAGTAATTCATAATATATCTTTATACAAACTTAAATAACATGACTAATCTTGTTTATAATCCCAACTAAGGTAACTTAGCCCATAAAGGGTTTATTCAACATAATACAAGCTTGAGTGGTCATTATTAGTTGAAAAAGAGAAAAAATTGATCATAACTCCCTTAGTAGATAAAGGAGAAAGAAGCAATAAACTCCCTGAACAACATATGATATACCACTATTACACAAATCACTCAAGAACACAAGTGTGTTCTTCACACAAAAAGAAAATATTACAAAAGTGGAAAAATATAAGATGAATCATGATTAATGATGGATGTAAGGGGTCTATTTATACACCTAAAGTCATCTAATAGCTCCAAAACTCCAGCATTATTACATTAGATCGGATCAATGCCAGCCATCCCTTCAATAATAGACCAAAAGTATAAAAAATTGGGCAATGATCAATAATCTGCCAAGAGTTACGGCCGTAACATTGAGGAGTTACGACCGTAACTTGGATGACTTATGGCCGTAACATTGAGTAGTTACGGCCGTAACATGGCTACGGCTTTTTGATTTGTGAATTACGCACGTATGTTATGATGTTACGCCCGTATGGAGTTTCAGACTTCATTTCCAGCCCAGAATTTCTTAGACTTTTCATTTTTGCCCCAAATCTTCTTCGGATGATAACTTTTGATATATAACTCAGATTTTGAATCCGGAAAGACTGCCGAACTCGTCTCGGAAATCCCTACAACATGAATACATAAAAATTCAACAAAGAGAATATTTTATAAACATGTTATTTCTTGAGTAAATCTGTAATTCAATCCGATTAAGACTAGATTTACATCTTCATCCGATAAAAATAAAATTATTAAAAACTAATTAATTAAAAGCAAAAATGAGTAGACTAGCTCAATTATGGGTGAAATTTATCGATACAAACCATGGATAAGTGTATAAAACTGACACTTATCAAGAATTTAAAGTAATCTCATTAGAACTCCTTTGAGCAAGAAAATTTTAACTGAACCCTATTGAGTTGAATCGAGGATTTTGATTTCTAAGATTGTTGTATATTTAGGATGTCTTCTCCGAATCACTTGCCTGTCGGTGTATTGTTACTATCATCATTTAAAATGAGATTTTTCAAGAAGATGAATTCTTATAGTGGTCTAGAAATGATCCTTGGATAGTTTAAGGTGACCTTCAATGTAATTTATAATTCGTAATGATTTCTGGATATGTTTATCTTCATGTTGATGATTCGAACGAAGGGTGTTGATGGGTGGCAATTGCTATGAACGTAAGATTTGGCAAATAAGATAATTTGTAGAAGAACGAAGGGTATGGATGATTAAGCCTTACATCGGATTGAAACGTGTTATATAACCGAACCTGGTGATGGAATCGATAGTCAGGAGTCGAAGTAAGAATTTTTTTTGATGATTTGAATATCTCTAGCACGACCGAGTTCGTCGGGAGAATTGAACCGTGAACCCACTAACTTAGGGTGTTAATCCGACCGTAGTTGACATTAGATGTTTGTACGTTTAAATTGGTTTTGAGTTGTCGTTATTTTCCTATTTGTTTAGAGGGCCGAACATTGCGAACAACTGACCGAAGGAGGCGGCCTTCGAGTTTGTTGAAATCTTTGAAGTATTTACATTATTGCCACCTTTTAAGGCAAGTATTGTATTTTGAAATTTGTTAATATTGGTTATTTTAATCATGTATACCGTTTATACATGTTGGCATGAGATTATTTCCGTTGAATTGTCATGATATTCGTTATCGATTTCTTGTATGTTCATGTTGATGGACATATCGATTTTTGCATATGAGTATGCATAGTTGTGTTTGTGTATGTTGCATTGATCCGAAGGGATCGAGCGATCTATGCTGAGGGTGCTGGATCGGATGTCCACCTCGTGTTGATCCGACGGGATCATCTTGGGATCTATGCTGAGGGCGCTGGATCATTGGATGGGTTTTTCCACCTCGTGTTGGTCCGACGGGATCATCTTGGGATCTATGCTGAGGGCGCTGGATCATTGGAATACCCATGTCGTATTGATGGAATCATATGGATTCGCATTGTTGGATTCCGGTAACGGAAGTCCGTATTGTGTATTTTATTATGCATTGTGGTTGCATATTCGAATTGTGTATCATAATACTTGTACTAGCATCGTTGTGCTAACCCCTCCGGAGGTGGACATTTGTTTGATGTTCAGGTAGTCGAGGAGCGGGGAAGCAGCCACGTACCGACATGACGACGAAGGGGCTCCGTGATGTTAAATGTGATTGTCTTGTTTTTCTGATTTATTTGCAGTACTTGAGTATGTGTGTCTTGTTGATGTTTTGAGATGCTTGTAATAAACTCAATTGAACTGTTGAATTGGTTTTGTAATTTATAATGGTACTTTTATATCTTTCGCATTTTTTTAAATCAGCCTTGTAAATTCTTATATAAAGGATTTACGGCGCTGTAATTATTCTGAATATCTCGGGATATTTCACAAGCTATGGCCAACAGGTGGGTCCCGTGGTCGGAAGCTTTCGGCGCATAACGTGCATGGGCGAGTCAATTCCTAGATAACGTACGATATGAGTAGTGCATTACGTACGTTAAGTGAATGTTTACTGTAGCAAGTCAACGTACGTATTACGTACGCTATGAAGGAAGTATTACGTATGTAAGCGAGTGAACGAAACAAGTCAGTGAGTTCTGGAATGATGTTACGTACGCTATGTTGGACGTGTAGCGCACGCTAGAGAGCATTACATACGTTAATGTTGAGTGATAACGTACGTAATGAGCGATGCAGTTTATAAAATAAGGATCCATTCCTCATTTCTTCACGAGAGAAAATCAATACCTTCCTCCAAACTTCGTCCTTCTGAGTGTGTTAGTGAGAATAAACCTCTTCTATCTTGGTTATGAGCTTGGGAGCATGGATTAGAGGCTTGAATATGAAGATATTGATGATTCTTGAAGAGTTTGATTGTGTTATTCATGTTCTTGAGGTATGTTGATGAACTCTACACCTTGAATTCGGATTTTGATGTTATTGTTGATGAATAATTTGTATGAAGATGATTATGGTATCGTTGTTAAGATTCTTGAGGTTATGTGAATTGTATATTGGAAAGATACAATGGTATATGTCTTCGATTATGTCATTTGTTATAATCATGATTATGGAATCATGGTGTTCTTGATGTTCTTGCTGTTCTTGGTACTTATATCACATCAAAGAGGGAATTTTGATAAGATATATGATGGTTTTTAAGTATGATCATGGAATTGATGATTTAGACCAATGCTATGTTGATTGTAGTGGTAGAATTCGTATGTTCTTGACGAAATACGAATCATGATAACAATTTTGAATCCGGAAAGATGATAGTTAATCTTATAACAAGATTCTCAAAGGTATTGAACTAGCTGGGTAGTTCGGGTGGCCGACTATGCCGATAGTATTGTCCTACTATGAAATTTACAATTATAAACAAGGAGGAATCGTGTTAATTCGTATGAATTCGGAATAGAATGTGTTATGTAATCCTTGTTATCGATATGAGTTGATCGTTGATATGATTATTGGATTATGGAAACGTATCGTGATTATGGGTTCATGATTGATTGATTCGGGTTGTTCGGATTTATGTTTAATCGGAATATTATGGAACTGTTGGGTTTATTAATCGGTTGTATTGATTGTTAAGTATGATCATCGAGTTGCGGTTTGTATTGTAGATATGAGTTCATATTTGTTGAGTTGGATTATTTTGGTTTTGTATATGATCGAGGAATTGTTGAGCCGTTGAGTTTGATTAATTGGTTATATCGGGAATTGATTATTATCGAATATGTGTTAATTGATTACTTCATTAGGTTGAGATTATTGATCGGTGATTAAAACCTTGCTTTGCGGTCATGTTCGAGAATGTTCGTGGATTGCATTGATCGGTGCCAAGAAGCTTGTAGGCGACGGCAAGGAATTGGTAACGGCTTCATCGGTAGCGAGGCAAGTTATTACTTGCTCAGTTTATAATATTTAATGAATGGTTTCTGTTTCATTCGTTTATAATTCGTATAGCAATGTTTATAATCGTAATCACAGGAGATTTAGGATTATAAGTTGTATTCGAGTTTTGGAAATTAAATCACAATGTAAATGATTTACATTTATTGTTGGTATACTTGGTATCGAGGATACATTGTGGTATAGACGAATACGTGAATTATCTACCATCCATGACATTTTGGATCGTCGAATATTCAGAATAATGGTTGGTGATGGTTTAGATATCGAGATTGCTCTCGATCATGTTGTGATACATTCATGTATCGTTGTCATGCATTTGTTTATTGTTGTTGTCGTGCATTGTGTATCGTTGTTTTGTGCAGTTGTGCATTGTTGTCATATGTCCACCAGGGTTGGTCCGACGGTATCATCTTGGGATCTATTCTAGCGTGCGCTGGATCATCGAACAGGCTTTTCCACCATGGTTGGTCTGATGGGATCATCGTGGAATCTAGGCAGTGAATGATGGATCATCAGATTACCATGTGTTGTTGTTGTGCATATGTATATTATGGGTTTACCATAAGTATACATTGTTGTTATTGATGTGAGCATATTGACATTGTTATATGAGTATGCATTTGTAGGTCTTGTGTTAGGACCATGTCCGTATGTTGTATTGCGTATCCTGAGGTATGTTCCATATTTTCCTTCTTGGTTCTTGTCCTGGGATGGACAATCGATTGTCGGGTTGAGATTTGATGATGTTTATTTCCGATGGATCGAATTGGTCAGAGTTGGTATATTTCCGTATTGCGAGTTATGTTGATGTTTTGAGAATTTTCGGTATTGCTTGAGGTACCATATGGACGTTATGTTTGAGTTAATTTATTAATCGAGATTACGAGATGTGCATTGCGATAATGGTTATTCTGATGAGAATTATTACGAGTTTGGTAAAGTTAAGATTACATTGGTAGTATTCTTACTTAGTGTTTTTCATTAGTATGTAATTATTGACGTGATATGATTGTTATCATTGTTTAGTATTATGGTTGACCCCATTGTGGGCTTTATTTTTAGGATTTTGGATATTGAGCTTGTACCGGTCGTGAAGAGATGAGCTTCCCGGAGGATACTGTCTAGGGCATGTATTTATGTGTTTAGTCTCCTGATCAGTTGTTGTATTCCGCTGCTAGAGTATTTTTAATTGTTTGTCTTTTTCCGCTGCGTGAGTTCTTTTAATTGGCCTTTTGGCTTCTGGTAACTTAGGTTACTTTGGCAATCGTTTTCTAAACTATTTTGTCGGTACGTGTAAGCGATAGCTTAATGTATGTTTTCAAACTGTTGAGTCTTGGCATTTCGGGCCTTGTGGTTTCAAATGAGATTTTTACGACGGTTTTGATAAACAGATTTTATAAAGTCTTCGAATGTTTTTAAAGATAGTACCATCGTTAGCCTCTTGGGTATTTGTAAATGTTTGCGAAAATGTCTTTTAGCCTTGTGGGTTCCATCTCGGGGCCCACAGCGCTGTAATATTCCCGGTCAGATCTAGGGGTGTTACAGAATATGGTATCGGAGCTTAGGTTGAAAACCTAGGCAGTTGGTGTAACACCCCCGTAATTTACAGAGGTATTACAGCGCCATAGATTCTTTTTGGAGAACCTACCAGGCTGGACCAACATAAAAGACAACCATCGATAGAAATGAGACATTCACACACTTAAAACCAACGTCAACTTTCACGACGACATACGTCACCAAATACATACCAACACAAAATTCTGTTGGATTACAGCAAAAACAACAGCCCATAACTGATCCAACACCTCAACCATAACCAACATCAATATATTAAACCATAATTGTCCTCAGTCGAGAGGCTAGCCGAAGCAGCTCTCTTGGTCACCGTGAAACCGACGTTCACTCCCTGCCAGAAGTTGTCCCTTGAACATGCCCACCGCGCACCCGCGCCTGAATGGTGGCACCGGACGTGCACTTCCCGACAGAAGCCGCACATTGCAGCGTAACACGGCCCGGCAACACTCCTGCCCTCATCGACTTCAGACACTACCATAAAAACACATATGACCGTACCCGCGCGAGTATAAAACCAAAACACGACTCTGACCATGCCAAAACAACCACCAACTCACAATGACACGTGATATCAGTGTTACTCGTCATCCTCGTGCCCTTCCTGCGCCAGCTTGCCACTAAGATCTGTACCTGAATACACAACAAGTATATCCACCCCAAAAGGGGTCAGCAAACAGCTGGTGCAAGTACAACAATTTATGAATATGTACAACAAATGAATAAATAGCCAAATAAATGTTCCCTCATGTATTCCGGAATACCATACCATAATTATCATCTCAAAACAATCTCCCGAGCTGTAGTGTCCCTGTACCTCACGCGAGATACACACCCCAGAAAGTCCTCGTCAAGCCCTTCCTGGTTGTACAACCCCACTGAGTGATCCGCTGATACTCGCAGTCTAATGGATCCCAGGGGACCCACACTGGTTTTAACTCGGTTCACACACACTCAACCACATGGCACAAACCACATTTTCTGAAATTACCAATTTTCATAAAATCACATTTTTCACATATTCACACGAAGTACATCAAACGCAATCAAAGTACTTGCCTCAATTACAATGGTACAGGGAACGGTGAACAAAAGGACCTGTTGCTCGAACTTTTCTCAAAGATTAGGTCCTAGCACAACACAACACTATATCAAACACAGTACGACGAAAACGGAAAGGTTTACCCTAAGTTCTACCCTTAGGGATAATCAAACGGACACTATAGGGTCAGCTCATATCATACGTGTTTACGGAAGAAAACTCGAAACTTAATCCGTAAACTTCAATCAAAAGCAAAGGATTATAATTACAGCATCATAATCCAACCCAACCACGGCTAGATCTGAACTGTAGAGCATAAAACCTCAAGAAAACCCTAAGGTATGAAGAACTCGGGTTTCGAAGGATTTACCTTGATCCAGACGATAAAAGCTGATAAGATCTTGTTAACTTTGTTCCACGAACTCTAAAACATTGTTGGGTAGTGAAAACTGGCCAAAACCTGCACCTTCCTACGCCCCGATCGCCCAGTTGCCAGAGGAGGAGAGAAGAAGGACTGAAATGACGTAAATGAACTGCGCTGTCCATTTTATTCTGGACGCGATTAGCGCGCGCTACGGGTAAGGCGTAGCGTGCGCTATCGGGCTATAAGACAACCCACCGCCTTTGAAAGGCGGTGCAGAACTCTCTGGACTGGCCGCGGTAGCTTGCGCTATCCGTAAGGGTTAGCGCGCGCTACCTGTTATTTTTCGGAGTTATGTCCAGAACCCTCTGCATGCACCGACCTACCATAATGGCGTGCGCTACCATGGCCAACCAACGTGCATTACCAATACATGATTAGCGCGCGCTAGCAACACAGTCTAGCGTGCGCTAACTGCTATTTCTCAATATCACCACTATGGAGTTGGTTAGAACGAACACCTCCTGACAAGCACATAACTCGACAATCATTAACAACCAACATACCAATTGCAACTCCAATATACATGTAGTTCCAGAAACCAAACAGTACGATACGGAACTTTCCTAAACAAACTCTCAACAAAATACGATCATTAACAAGATATATTATTAATAAAGCACGTAGATGTTACACCCTTCACTACAAAAAAAACAGCATTTACCGACGCCAAATTCCGTCGGCAAAATAAGCAAGGGGCATCGGTAAACTGAATACCGACGCCATTACCGACGCCAAAAGGGCGTTGGAAAACTGATCGACGGTAAAAAATTACCGACGCCATTTCGTGGCGTCGTTAAATTACCGACGGCTTCCCGACGCCATTGGCGTCGGGCAATCCCCGGGTGACTTGAAACTGGGACGGTTTTGCCGACGGATACCGACGCCACTACTGACGCCACGGCCGAAGGAATTTACGACGCCGTGTTGCCGTCGTTAGTTTTGCAATAACGACGCCGGGCCTGGCGTTGTTAAACGAAACAATGACGACGCCTTTACCGACGGAATGTAACCGTCGCTAATTTACTATTGGCGACGGCCTCGCAGCTGTTGGTAAAACTGTAAATCCCGACGCGTTTTACCGACGGTAAAAGGGCGTCGGTAATTTTTCAACTGCAGTTTTTCCGTCGGTAATGCCGTCGGTATTTTTTTTGCCCAATATTCTGAATTTTTAATTATTTTCATTACCTGCTTTCAATTTCTGAATAATCAAACAAACTAGTCATAAATATCAAAAACGTCGCAATGTTACACAATCGTCATAGTTATATTGTCGTACACAATCAAGAGTTGTCATCATTTCATCGTACAGTAAAAAAAGAAATAAGTAGTCTAAATCAAGGTGAAGTAGAAGGGCGACTCGGAGGTGGAAGATTTTGTTGTGTTAGCATTTCTTGAATAGCTTGCAACTGTTCCTCAAGGCGCTGTCTCTTCACGCGCTCTTCTTCAATCACCTTTGCCTGCTCTTCTTTCAGTCTATGCTCCTCTATCAGCTGCTCCTCTAAGGATGTGAATCGAGTGTGGATCTCTTCAGATGCGTGAAACTGTGAGGTCGTTGATCCACCGCCGCTAGAGCCTGTGCTTATGATGCTTGTAACACCCCCAGATCAAACCGGGAATATTACACGCCGCAGACCCTCTCCGTGAGGATCCACCAGGCTAGACATCAACACAACACATTACATTACATGCTGACGAATTAAAATAACGAATCAATAGACCGATTTGGTCTTTCGACACTGACTTACAAATAAAAGTACATAAATTCATCCAGACTCATACCCACGCAAGGGTAAGATAATTACCACCACAAACAATAAGACAGCGGAAAAGACAATACAATGGACTCCGACTAACTGAACCCAAAACTGGCCTTCGTGTGATTAGTATCATTCGTCTTTCATCATCCCTCGTGCCGATCTTGTGTCTTGCTCCCGAAACCCGCATGTACCGGACACACAATACAGATATCCACCCCGATTACTCGGGGTTAGCAAACTCCACTGTTTCGCTAGTGCAAGTATAAAGTGCAAATACGAGCCATACACAACACATTCCGAGAATATAACGAAAGACTTCGAGATATATTTAGTTAAAAATAGTTCAAGTCTTGAAAGCAGAAACGAAGCAAGTAAGCATTTTGAAAACATTTCCAAATCTCGGGAGTTTTGAAAACATCAAAAATTGAAAATGTTCTTAATTCCTCGAAAGCCATTTAGGGTCACAGCCCCAAAGTTCATTTTTCAAAATACAAATCCGTTAACAAAACGCGGGGTCCACGACCCAACCATTACGGTCACAAAACACAGGGTCCACGACCCGATCATCCACTTCAATTCAGTTACAAGGACACATTACACATAACACATTATTCTTATGCCATTCTAGCCAAACACCAAGACCTGATATATAATGTATCTCGACCCCGAGCGCAAAGCATTGTGATACTCCGGACATATCACAATTAATAATCAAAACATCAACATCAATATCACAGAAACCACACTTGGTAACCCGTGGCCGTACCCATTAGTTGTTAGGAATATGCCCTCGAATGCCACTCAGGGGATAAGAGAGTAAGGGCATTATACTTGTAATTATGGAATAATTAATAAAAAGGCAATACGATTCATTCACTGTTTATTGTATTTCAATTGCATTCTTGACTTGGTAAACATTGAAGTGAAGTCCATGTAAATAAATCGAACATTCCATTCTCGTTATGGGATAAGAGAAAATGTACTGGAAGTGTTTAAAGTTTATTTACGTAAATTGTTCGCAAGTCAATAAACTTAAAATGGGCATTAAGTTTTAATATGACTTGTATAACTGATGCTAGGACGTGTGCACGTCTTGATAGCATAGTTATAAGTATATTGGTGGGGCCAGTATACTCGAACACGACTCATACTCGATTCAGTCACACGGTATTCACTCTCGGAGAGTCGATGACGAATCGAAAGGTTGTGATAGTATACGTGGACCTTTGACTTGAGGGTTCGTAGAAGATGTGCTGTGACGTTTAGTTTGTCATTAGAGTAGTTAGACTCATTTGCTTAATTCCGAGTCGACCTCGAAGTGCGGACTATACGGGCAGTAGCGCCTTTACCAGTACGCCAAGAAAGGATTCTATCTCTGTTAGTGAGCAGCGAATGTCCTATACGGTTAATGGCAAATAAGATCATAAGTCTTTGGCAAAGCATTACGATATAGTCGTATTAGATACACTATTAATCAGTCGGTCTTGATTTGCATTAACACATGTATAGAGTTTAGTCAATGATGAGGTTTGACTTTACCGTGACCCGAAGACTTGACCGACATCGATGAAGGGTCTATACGTATATAGTATTCACGACATAATGGTTACGGAATGATCCCTTCATTCGTTCTCGCCGGGGTTTACAGCGGCCCGCTAGTCGGGCTAAGTCTTGCCCGCACTCATTGGTTCCTCCCAATGCCGTGAGACGGACCTACGAGTCGCGCATCGAGCGTTGACGGATAAATGTGAATTTATTATCTCTCTATTAATATTAGATATTGGATATCTAATTATGATTTATCGGATAAATCAAATATCGGTCTTATGAATTTAAATTAAATTACCGGGTAATTAATTTAATTCATAAATTATATTTCTTAGAGAAATATATTTGTATTTGATATAATTAATTAATTAGATTAATTAATTAATATAAATACATTGATGATTAAAAGGAGTGTATTTAACTGAGTCGTTTGACGAACGTCTGATACACGAGCCGAGTGACTGCTCGTTTCTAGAAGCTTCCTTATAGGCCAACCCCACCTCACATGGCCATTACATTTTGCATGTTGTGTTTGTTGTAAAGTCATCTTAATAATGTTTGAGATTCCTCTCACATTATTTTTATTCATTATGATGAGTTGTTATATATTATATATAACCAACTCTTGATGAAGGAAGACACACACACACTTGCAAAAATTGGTGCCACCAGTAGTGAGAGAAAAAGTGAGGGAGGAGAAAAAAATTTTCCTTCTTCATTTTGTTCATCTTTGAGGTGAAAAGAAGTAAGAAAAATTAAGAGAGAAAAAATTCCTACAATACTTCCTAGCCGTGTTCTTCATAGAACGGAGTGTTGTAGATTTTTCCGGGCAACTTCCGACGCGTGTGAAGTAGAGGCTTCGAATTTTCGGTGCTTGGAACGAAGGGATTTCGTGTTCGGGACGGGATCGTGATCATCGTCTACACCTTACGAAGATTTATTTCAAAGGCTTCAAGGGTATGAATCTTTATCTTCGTATTTATTTTTCGTATATACGTTACTTGATCGATCCTATTTGGGATTCGTTTTTTATTTCCGCTGCGTATTTCGTTTTTTTTTCGGAATCCCAACATTAGTATCGGCCCCCAGAGGCCCCGTCGGACCGTCCCCAAGTGGGAAACCACTTCCGCGGCCGTACCCATTAGTATCGGCCCCCAGAGGTCCCGTCGAACCGTCCCCAGGTGGAAAAACATCAACACACGCACCCAAGTCCACTTCCGTGGCCGTACCCATTAGTATCGGCCCCCAGAGGCCACATGCCATCCCCAGGTGGAAGAACAACAACACACGCACCCAAGTCCACTTCCGTGGCCGTACCCATTAGTATCGGCCCCCAGAGGCCACATGCCATCCCCAGGTGGAAGAGTAACAACTCAGATTACAAAACCACGACTCTCAAAGGTCAAACACACAAAATATATATATAGTCGAGGTACCTTGCTAGAATGGCCAAATTATCCAACACGTACTCACGACCTTAACTATATCAATTCACAAGGGAGCACAAGATCTCAACAGCACCGAACGACACAACCAATATCACAAAAACTCAATATATTCATCCATAACCACGGACTCCAAGCACATAATTTGACAAGAGAATTACACTTTACATTTACCGACGCCATAATCATACATAATGACATCACACGAAAGTAAGGTGATCCTATACTCGAAACTAGCACACATAATCAACTAAGCATATTAATTCCCGACCCACACGGGTCACCTTTACGAAAACCATGATGGTAAATATACCGATTCTTTTGAAAAATGATTATAAATATTTATTTGGCACATATCGACATTTAGCAACCATTATATCCACAAAACACGAAATGTATGGGCAAGATACTTGCCTTGAACACGATGAAACAAGGGAAACAACGAAGGAATAGGTTTTGGTCCGAACAATCCTCCCAAATCCGCTCCTAACACAACAACGGTATACAACAAGTCTCAATAATGTGGAAAGGTAAGAATTAATCCTAATTCTACCCGTTGGAACAATTCATCGGACACCAAGAGTGCATAAGGAAATGAAATCGGTCAATGGTATAACAACGGGATTTCATCCCAATCAAAAACAAGAAAACCATGGGTCGCGTGAATACTATCAAAATCTAATAACAACATCGGTTAATTCGAATTAAAACACAAGATCACCACCAAACCCTCCCCAAAATCATACTAAGGTTGAAGGAGTTCTTACCTCTTGAAGATTCAAGCCCTATAATCCGAAGAACACGTGCTAGATCCACAATCCGAGCTACACGATCGAAGGAGGATGAAGAAAATCAAACACTCAAATGATTTGTGAAGGAAAAACCCTCCCTCAAGCTCTCTCTCTCGGTTGTAGGTGAAGAAAAGGGAAAGAAATGAGCTGAAATGCTCAAAAAACGAATTTATAGGGGTTGACTCGTCTGACAGACTCGACCGTGTCCGCCTGACATAGTCGCGGCGCGCAGCTGGCCGGCAGGGACTCGACCGTGTCCTGCTAGACACGGTCGTGGCGCGGAGGGGCCTTTCGATAGTGACCCGTCCGACAACGACTCGGCATGACTCGACCGTGTCCTGGAACACGGCCGCGTCCGGCGCCGGTTCGCTTATCCGGAAGAGTTCGACTCGGCCGTGCTGCAGACACGGTCGGGTCCTGAGGCAGAGACTTCGGCATTTCCGGACGAGTACGGCACGGGCCGTGTCGGACGACACGGCCGAGTTCGGTCGGCAGTGATCGGCCAATAACTAAAAAAATGAGCGGGTGAGCTAAAACGACCATAACTCTCTCGTCCGGACTCAGATATACTCACAGATTTAACCATTGTAAAGCTAATTAGATTCTCTATAATATTGCATAGATTTATAATTTTTGGAGTTACCAAAAATTAATGTTGATATAACAAAGTAGATCTCATAAGAGGATAGTTGAAAAAATGAACAATAATGATACACAACTCGAAGTTTTTCTGAACGGTGAACACGGTGAATGAACATGATTGATGAATGATTATAATTTAGTGAAAATACACCGAGTGACAATTACAGATCGATAATTACTGAATGAAAATGAATGAATTACAACCGGGTATTACACGGATGACAAAAAGTCCATAATTAATCATTCTCGAAATGACGAAACGGTCATGAGCGAGTCGTCAAAACGGACTCCGGCTGAAAAAGAAATTTACCGAAAAATCGGAAATTGCGGATATTACATTCTACCCTCCTTAAAAGAAGTTTCGTTCCGAAACTTAAAACAAGTAGGGAGAAGTAATATCCCGCCTAGAAAACTCAACGAGATACGCAAGGAAACGCGTAACTTACGCCCATCGGCGAAACGTTACAAGCAACGCAGCAATATACGGCGTGAAAACACGCTCCACGACGACCAACACAAAGACGCCGTAAGGGATATAAAAAAACAAACAAGTGACAAGCGTCATCAATGGATAATACAATCAAGTCAATTATACTAACAAACAAAAAAAATAACGGACGAATATAAATTCGATTGACCAACCCAACGGTACATCAATCAAAACGCGAGCCAATCGCCGAACAAATACGAATTCCACCGCCCAAGGGTTGGAAGATCGAAACGAGACTAATTTTCCGAACTTGAAAAGGTCACAACGATATATAGATCAATTTGGGACAATATCGAACTCGCTCGAATGACAAAGGTGAGAAACAACACCAGTCGAAGCATCAACGAACACAATGAGTCGATACGATTGGACGAAACAAGAGAAAGAAAGAAAATGCGGGTATTACATCATATCACCTTTAAAAGAGGTTTCGTCCCGAAACCTAAACAACGAGAACGGCTTTGGAATAGCAACCTTCCCGACCATATCCTCTTGGTCCACATCCGATCTTCATGGCCATTAGCATCGTGGTCACGATCGTCCTCTGCCCATCGGCATACTAAGCGGATTCCCACTCAATACGATTGCACAACTTCGCAAAATATTATACTAAGGTACCAACCCAGCACAACATATCACATGGGGTAACCAATAACAACTCGAAAAGAAAATCCACGAGGTATCCTTTTAAAGGAAATCTTTTGAAAATACTTGGATTTGTATATCTATTTGAAATAAACTTTAAAAGTACTTTTGGTACCTCGGGTTGTTTCATCAAAACTTGCAAACAACATACTTTAACCGTCTCATTTGAAATCATTTGAAGTCATCATGCCTCTACGTATCATCATCGCCGTTAACAACTAACAAGTTAACCATGCAAGATCATCAAATCATTCTTACATACTCTAACATTTCCGAATCCGAGTTTGAACTTTACATCGAGTGAGATTCCTCATCTTTCACTATATATTTTTGAAAATAAAAATCGCATTGTTTTTTTGAAATAAAATACTTTTATGGTGTGAAAGATTTTGAAAATCATTCACTCGAATTATTTGAAAATGCAACAATATGTTAAAATCATTTTCGAAAATTCTCCCAACACTTCACAAACATCAACAACGGTAAAATTTTACAAAATGTTCAAGGTACTTTAAAACAACTCTTTCAAATACCGTCGAGGTTTTATTTGAGAATCTTAGGCCGGCTCGCAAATTTCAAACAATTTCCAAAGTTCATACGAAGCCGCCGGCTAATCGCACTTGCACAAACTTATGAAAGTTTTAGAAAAGCGTGTTCGAACACACTCGCAGCAGACATAATTTATCAATTCATCAAACACAATCAAATATCACCTAGCAATACGAAAAGTCTTAACACACATTCACGCACAACAGTTGTTATCACTAGACACCACGTAGAGAATACAACTACAGGTGATTGGCCGCAAAAGTTAGACCTAACGGCTATAATGCGGTTCCATAGCCTCTGCCCAAACTGACTAACGCTCGTTACAACACATATTTAGCGTGCGCTACCCATGCTGCATTAGCGCGCGTTAGCCTTACACTTAGCGTGCGCTAACGGTTCTATTTTAGCAACATGATTGCGAACATATATACGACATCACTGGAATCGAAGGTCACAATTAAACAACAACAATATTCGAATCTCAAAGCCATCGATTCACATAATTACAACACATCATGAGCAACCATCAAAAGGCAATTGTCATTCAAAACTGAAAGTTAAAAGCAAGGATCACGTCTTGAGTATATTTTGTAGAACTCATTTGAGTTCAAAACTCGTGTTTTGAAAACTTATAGTACACAATGGAAAAGAATTATCAATAATTCGAGTTTTCAGAACTTTCAGCCTTGTGGTCAACATACGAAAATCAACTTTTTCCTCCCTTGGAGGGCATTTTAAAAATTTTACGTGACTCCCCGAAAGGATTCGAAAACTTAAAATTCTAAGGTTTATACTCTTGTAAGAAAAATGATTTATACAAGGATACATTCAACAATATCATTCTACATTTTAGCGCAAGACGGGAATCAACAAATATATGTCACTTACTCACGATGCACCTTCAAATATTAACTACATAACACAAAATCACACAGGCTCGTATAGCTCGTGGTACAACCTGTAGTAGGGAGACTTACATCCACAGATCGCACGAAGATGATGGCTGCACCCTGATACTAATCACGACCGACATTCCAAACGACGCGTCGCGACACGACATCAGTCAGACTCAATCTGACAAGACAAGACCCAACAATACACGACTCGACCCGACAGCCTAGGTTTCCGCAACCTAATCTCTGATACCATAAATGTAACACCCCCAGATCAAACCGGGAATATTACACGCCGCAGACCCTCTCCGTGAGGATCCACCAGGCTAGACATCAACACAACACATTACATTACATACTGACGAATTAAAATAACGAATCAATAGACCGATTTGGTCTTTCGACACTGACTTACAAATAAAAGTACATAAATTCATCCAGACTCATACCCACGCAAGGGTAAGATAATTACCACCACAAACAATAAGACAGCGGAAAAGACAATACAATGGACTCACTAATCGAACCCCAAAACGGCCTTCGTGTGATTAGTATCATTCGTCTTTCATCATCCTCGTGCCGATCTTGTGTCTTGCTCCCGAAAACCTGCATGCTGGACACAATACAGATATCCACCCCCGATTACTCGGGGTTAGCAAACTCCACCGTTTCGCTAGTGCAAGTATAAAGTGCAAATACGAGCCATACACAACACATTCCGAGAATATAACGAAAGACTTCCCGAGATATATTTAGTTAAAAATAGTTCAAGTCTTGAAAGCGAAGCAAGTAAGCATTTTGAAAACATTTCCAAATCTCGGAGTTTTGAAAACATCAAAAATTGAAAATGTTCTTAATTCCTCGAAAGCCATTTAGGGTCACAGCCCCAAAGTTCATTTTTCAAAATACAAATCCGTTAACAAAACACGGGGTCCACGACCCAACCATTACGGTCACAAAACACAGGGTCCACGACCCGATCATGCACTTCAATTCACTTACAAGGACACATTACACATAACACATTATTCTTATGCCATTCTAGCCAAACACCAAGACCTGATATATAATGTATCTCGACCCCGAGCGCAAAGCATTGTGATACTCCGGACATATCACAATTAATAATCAAAACATCAACATCAATATCACAGAAACCACACTTGGTAACCCGTGGCCGTACCCATTAGTATCGGCCCCCAGAGGCCCCGTCGGACCGTCCCCAAGTGGGAAACCACTTCCGCGGCCGTACCCATTAGTATCGGCCCCCAGAGGTCCCGTCGAACCGTCCCCAGGTGGAAAAACATCAACACACGCACCCAAGTCCACTTCCGTGGCCGTACCCATTAGTATCGGCCCCCAGAGGCCACATGCCATCCCCAGGTGGAAGAACAACAACACACGCACCCAAGTCCACTTCCGTGGCCGTACCCATTAGTATCGGCCCCCAGAGGCCACATGCCATCCCTGTGGAAGAGTAACAACTCGATTACAAAACCACGACTCTCAAAGGTCAAACACACAAAATATATATATAGTCGAGGTACCTTGCTAGAATGGCCAAATTATCCAACACGTACTCACGACCTTAACTATATCAATTCACAAGGGAGCACAAGATCTCAACAAAGACCGAACGACACAACCAATATCACAAAACTCAATATATTCATCCATAACCACGTGACTCCAAGCACATAAAATGACAAGAGAATTAAACTTTACATTTACCCATGCCAAAAACAAACATAAAGACATCACACCAAAGAAAGGTGAACCTATACTCAAACTAGCACACATAATCAACTAAGCATATTAATTCCCGACCCACACGGGTCACCTTTACGAAAACCATGATGGTAAATATACCGATTCTTTTGAAAAATGATTATAAATATTTATTTGGCACATATCGACATTTAGCAACCATTATATCCACAAAACACGAAATGTATGGGCAAGATACTTGCCTTGAACACGATGAAACAAGGGAAACAACGAAGGAATAGGTTTTGGTCCGAACAATCCTCCCAAATCCGCTCCTAACACAACAACGGTATACAACAAGTCTCAATAATGCGGAAAGGTAAGAATTAATCCTAATTCTACCCGTTGGAACAATTCATCGGACACCAAGAGTGCATAAGGAAATGAAATCGGTCAATGGTATAACAACGGGATTTCATCCCAATCAAAAACAAGAAAACCATGGGTCGCGTGAATACTATCAAAATCTAATAACAACATCGGTTAATTCGAATTAAAACACAAGATCACCACCAAACCCTCCCCAAAATCATACTAGGGTTGAAGGAGTTCTTACCTCTTGAAGATTCAAGCCCTATAATCCGAAGAACACGTGCTAGATCCACAATCCGAGCTACACGATCAAGGAGGATGAAGAAAATCAAACACTCAAATGATTTGTGAAGGAAAAACCCTCCCTCAAGCTCTCTCTCTCGGTTGTAGGTGAAGAAAAGGGAAAGAAATGAGCCGAAATGCTCAAAAACGAATTTATAGGGGTTGACTTGCTCGACAGACTCGACCGTGTCCGCTCGACACGGCCGCGGCGCGCACTGCCGGCAGGGACTCGACCGTGTCCCGCTAGACACGGCCGCGCGGCGCGAGGGGCCTTCGATAGTGACCCGTCCGACAATGACTTCGGATGACTCGACCGTGTCCCGGAACACGGCCGCGCCCGGGCGTCGGCTCGCTTATCCGGAAGAGTTCGACTGCCATGCCAGACACGGCCGGGTCCCGAGGCGAGACTTCGCATTTCGGACGAGTACGGCACGGGCCGTGTGACGACACACGCGAAGTTCGCCGGCAAGGATCGCCAATAATCGAAAAAATGAGCGGGTGAGCTAAAACGACCATAACTCACTCGACCGCACTCCGATTGACTCACCGCTTGAACCATTGGAAAGATAATTCGATTATATATAATATATAAAATATTTAGAATTTTTGGAGTTACCAAAAATTAATGGTGATCTAACAAAGTCGAACTCATAAGAGGAAAGTTGAAACAATGAACAATAATGATACACAACTCGAAGTTTTTCCGAACGGTGAACACGGTGAATGAACATGATTGATGAATGATTATAATTGAGTGAAAATACACTGAGTGACAATTACAGACTGATAATTACTGGATGAAAATGAATGAATTACAACCGGGTATTACACGGATGACAAAAAGTCCAGAATTAATCATTCTCGAAATGACGAAACGGTCATGAGCGAGTCGTCAAAACGGACTCCGGCTGAAAAAGAAATTTACCGAAAAATCGGAAATTGCGGATATTACAATGCTGGGAGCTAGACTGCCAGTGCCATACATCCTATTTTTCTTGACATATTCTTTGGCGGCCTCCTTCTCCTGCAGTACAGTCTTATAGATCATATTTAAATCTGCTCCCTCTCCTTGCTCTGCAGCAAGCTGCTTAACCCTAGCCTGAGAAGAAAAAATGCTCAATGAGAAAAACATTCCAAATGAATACAACTTTACAGAAATAAATATTCTAATTACATTTAAGTAGCAACAAGGAAAAAAATGGAATAATCATATATGAATTCTAATTACATTTGAGCAGCAAAGTCGGAAAAAAACCTAGAATAATCATATATGAACTGTCAGCATCACATCTCATAATCTGTTCTAGTTGTTACTATTTTTTATAAGAGAAAACCTATTCTTCACAACACTAATCTCCAAATACATAAATGAACAGAACATGAAGATTCAACTATATATATCATGTAAAAATTATAATTAATAAATGAATAATCATTACCAATTGGTTTCAGTTCGAAATCTGTTTTACAAACTCAAAACCCACATTTCCAACTCCGGTTCGGTTTTATACAAAACGACCCGAACCACTTAATGCCCACCCCGAAGTTCTGCCAGGCTGTCCAGCCCGGCTCATACCCAGCTGACTAGCGGCCCGGTTCATACAAAGAATATGCAATATCACTTCTACATCTGCCCAGCCCGACGCATAGCACTATTGAGAAATTCTCAAGTTTGATCTAAATCATTTCATGACACTAACGAGTTTTCTTAAATAATCCACAATCAGCAATATCACTTCTACATTTGCCATACAAAGGACATCAATCATCAAACTAATGCTGGTCCGCAAAAACTTTACTGTCCATAATGTAAATGAAGACGAACCAAAGCCAATTTACACATACATTCAGCTTATACACCTACTACATGCGGAACTCTGGCAGCCTAGCATTTTTTTTACCAGAGTTGATTTTTGAAAAGTGAAAATGGAGGAAAGTCATTCAGGCACCAGTAGGAGATCATGGCAGTTCATAAATTTGGTATTTTCATGGTCTATTCAAGAAATTTTTGATGAGAATCTGCACAAAAACCAGGTAATTTTGCTTTTTAATATCAGTTATAACATACATGTTCAGTGTTCACTTTCTGCAGTGATGAGAGTACTGAAGGTGAGACATTTTTCTACAATACTAAAGTTGATTATTGGAGAAATAGACACACTGTTTCCATGACAATCAAAACAACAAGTGTGAATCGAATGTATTCCAAAATACCGTAGATGAATCGAATGCATATATACTTACATCAATATCCGCATCCTTCTGTGTCGTAAAAGTTCCATCTTTTTTCATGTGGATAGCTTGAAAATGACAATATTGACATGATCGTAAAGACTATAACATATGATCAGAATCATCATCATCATTACTATCTTCCTCATCTGACGTTATTATATATCCATCATCCGATGCCTCATCCACATCATCAATATCAATAAGTCCACCTCGTGGATGCGATATTGATATCTCATCATCTACAGTAGCTTGACTACCTCTAGTCCTCATGACTGCGGCATCCTCTTGAAACGGTTGATGTAATGACGAGGCGGATGGTTCACAAGCTACTTCAACTCTAGATCTAGGTGTGACCTTGCACACTCCCCACCAATCCTTCTTAGCTTGATTCATACTAGGATAGGAAGCATAATACACTTGAGTAGCTTGATTTGCTAACACAAAAGGTTCGTACTTCTTGTATTTACGGGTGTGGTTTACTGAAACCAAATTGAAATCAGATTCACCGAAGTCCCTAGAGGTGATAAGTCAAACCACTCACACTTGAATAACACAATTGTTTTAGTAGGTTCACCATTATACTCTACCACACACACCTCCATTAATCGCCCGCAAAAATCTTGCTCATCACTATTATAAACCTCGCCCTTTATGCATACACCACTATTCATAATACTTTTATCTCGACCCATGGTCAACCGTGTGGAACTCGTATCCATTAACTAAACACCCAGAATAAATTTGAACCCCGTACAATGGCCCTTCTGCAAGGTCCTTAATGCATTGGCTTGCATTACTTGAAGGATCATTAACCTATGACAATTATTAAGTATGTTAGTTATGTAACTTTCTACATATGAAATTAGTCTATAAATAATTTGATATGAGACCCCACACTTACATATGTTTTGAACCAACTTGCAAACTCCTTTTCAACTCTTGTTTGTAAGTCATTTTCCGTTATCTCCGGATTAGTTGCTCGAATTTGATCTTCAAACAATCTTCAAAAAACACACGAGTTATTATATATTTAATGAATGAATATATTCTTCATTAAATAAAATATCACGAGGATACTCACGTCAAGTATGTCTCTGAAACCTCGGCACAATTGGATAAAATATATATATGTGCTGCATTATACTCTTTGGCATCAAAATATCGTGAAGGCATTTTGCCAAAAGGACGGCCATCCAATTTGAAAATTGAGAGCATATTCGGATCATCATTTTCATCGGCTCCCCCCTCATCATTTCGAGGCACACTTCTAATCTTCGTAGTCACCCAATCTTCAAAGTAGTATGAGCTAAATGTTGATGCCTCTTTCATTAAGTAGGCATTGGTGATGGATCCTTCAACTTTGGCTTTGTTCTTTACAAAATCTTTCAATGTCTTCATATACCTCTCAAATGGATATATCCATCGATATTGTACTGGACCACCAATTCGGGCTTCTTCAGCCAGATGGATAACAAGATGCTCCATTGAATCAAAGAAGCTAGGCGGAAAGATACGCTCAAGTTTGCACAAAGTAACTGGAATTGTTTCATGAAGTCTACACATGTCCTCTATTTTTATTGTCCGAGATGTCAAGTCTTTAAAGAAGATACTCAACTCTGTAATTGCCTTCCAAACAGCTTGAGGAAGAAGTTCACGAAACGCAATAGGTAACAAGCGTTGCATGAACACATGGCAGTCATGACTTTTCATCCCTCTCATCTTTAGTTGATTCTTATCCACGCATCTACTAATATTGGACATGTAGCCATCAGGAAATTTAAGACGAGATATCCATTCACATATTACTCTCTTTTCATCTCTGTCAAGTGAGTAACAAGCTTTCGGATACTTTCCTGTCATCTTATTTTTCTTCAATTCAGGTCTGATGCAGAACAATTGCAACTCGTCTCTAGACTTGGTGGTATCCTTGGTCTTTCCCGGCACATTAAGCACAGTGTTGAACACATTGTCAAACACATTTTTTTCAATGTGCATGACATCCAAATTGTGACGAATCAGAAGTTCTTTCCAATATGGGAGATCCCAAAAGATGCTTCTTTTCTTCCACCCGCTCCTAGAATTCTTGGATATCTCTTTGTTTGTGTCATTGTAGTCCTCTGTGACTTTCACAAGACCCAGTGCCTCTATTTGATTCAATATCTCAGCGCCCGACCTTTTCTCAGGTGTAGGTACTTCACATGTCATATTCTTTCTAAATGCTCGTCGGTTCCTCCTAAACATGTGATCCGGCTCCAAGAATTTCCGACTACAATCAAACCATGTTTGTTTACCACTCTTAGGAAGAGTAAACGCTTCAGTCTCATCCATGCAATGAGGGCATGCCAATCTTCCAGTGAAGACTCCATCCAGACAACATTGAATACGCTGGAAAATCACTAATAGTCCACAACAACAGTGCTCGCATTTGAAAATTTTGCTTCAATGAGATGTCAAATGTTGGAACACCCTCTTCCCACAAATTCGTCAACTCCTTTATGAGCGGCTGAAGAAACACATCCAATTGCATCTTAGGATTGCGTGGCCCTAGTATTAAGATTGTTAGGAATATGAATTGTTCCTTCATACAGAGCCAAGGTGGTAAGTTATAGGGTGTGACTATAACTGGCCACGATGAATATTGTCGCCCTGATTGTGCAAAAGGTGCAAAACCATCAGTCGAAAGACCTAATCTCACATTTCTAGCCTCCGCAGCAAAATCTGGATAAATAGTGTCCAGGTGCTTCCATGCTGGAGAGTCTGCAGGATGACGCATAATTCCATCATTTGAACCAGAACATGAAGCATGCCACCTCATATCTGCCGCGGTAGCATTTGACATGTATAGCCTATTCAATCGGGGAATAAGAGGAAAGTAGTACATCTTCATGGCTGCCACTTTTTTCCTCCTACGGCTTCCTGAGGCACGACACATATCTTTGTAGCGTGATGTACCACAGAATATACAACTCTCACTGTCTTTGTAATGGTCCCAATAAAGCATGCAGCTGTTTGGACAACAATCAATCTTCTCTACAGGTAATCCCAACCCACGCAATAATTTCTTTATACTATAGAAGTTATCGGGACATAGATTCCCTTTTGGATGACTGTCTTTCATGAACTCTGCAAACTGATTAAAACACTTTTCTGATAAGTGGTTCTCTGCTTTCAAACTCATGAAACGAGTCATATAAGACAATTGGGAGTAATTAGCACAACCAGGCCACAACTCTTTGTCTCCAGCATTCAACATATCATATATTCGTTTTGCTTCAGGATTTGGTGGTTCTTCCACATTCTCAACATTAAATTGTGGCCCGACATGCTCCATGACCATCGTGACGGCATTTAATTGGATCCCAACTCGTTGGTATCTATATTCACATCTTCATCCATATCTTCACATCCCTCATCCATTTCAATTTCGCCGTGAAAATCCAAGTTTTATACTCCCTAATGAACCCAAATTTCCCAATGTGATACTTAACTTTTACGTATCATGAAACCGTATATTATCACATTTTTACATGGACATATTATTTGGTCACCCGACATGCGGTCGGTGACTACTTGCATACTCAATAAAGTTGTTAAGTCCAGAGAGGAATGCAGGATTCCAAGAGCCATCAAGTTTCCGGCGATACATCCACTCACGGTTGTCACCCATTCTAAAAATTATAACAAAATGATCAAAAAAACTCAAGGTTTTTTTCATCTTATGAAGAACATTATGAAAACAAACCCTTACAGTCATAAAACTCTTACAGTTACCACCTTTTAATTTACAGACTACAAAACTCAAGGTTTTTTTCGTAACTATGGAACTTCTCTAGGGGGTTTCGTGATTACACAAACCTCAAGGGTAGATTTTGTGATTATCCCAAACAAATTCATCAGATTTAGTCTAATCACAAATTTAAAAAAAATGGTTATCTTTAAGGATTACAGAGATCTCATAATAGCCACAAATGAGCAGTCCCTAACAAGAAGCTGTCCTATATAGCCAACAAAGCTGTCCTATATAAGGTAATCACAGTTAACTCAAATAGCCACAAAGTTGTCCTATATAGCCAACAAAGTTGTCCTATATAGCCAACAAAGCAATCACAGTTAACTCAAATCACAGTTAACTCAAAGCTGTCCTATATAGACAAGAAGCTGTCCTATATAACTCAAATCACAGTTAACTCAAATAGCCACAAAGTTGTCCTATATAGATAAGAAGCTGTCCTATATAGCCAACAAAGCAATCACAGTTAATCAAATAGCCACAAAGCTGTGCTATATAGCCAACAAGCTCAAGCTCAGTTTTGCGAGATGGTTATCGAGCCTTCCGGGGCACGGAATTGAGCACCAATATCTAGATCGACTCCGAGAAGCCCCTGAGTGGCTTAGCCTATCAGCTGTTTGTTATGTTAATTCCCTCGTTTTGTTGTTTCGATATTCCAGCGATTAACTTCTTTTATTTGAAGTGGATCGGACTTTGAACTCTGTACTTTCGACTCTGTTGAATCGTTTATGTTCGTTGATATTTTCCGAACTTGTCCTGTCTCGTTCTTTTGTTGATCGAACGAGTTGTGGTATTGTTTCAGAATAACCAGTTTGTCATTATGACTTTCCAATTGCTATTCCCTTTCCTGTTGATCTTATGTGAATACACATCTTGTTGTCTTCACCGGATCGTATATTGTCTCGAGTCGAGATGTGAACTTTGGGGTTGTTGTTTGAGTATTATTGTTCGCCGTGATTCGAACATGATTGATCGACTCTTGTTGTCTCGATCGTTGTAACTCAATCGTTTGATGGTTCAGTTTTTATTGATCTCGTTTCAGAATTGTTGAGCGTTCGGACTCCTTCGTAATTTCCTTAAGTTCGGGAAATTTGCTTCATTTTCGACCTCCCAATCCTTGTGTTGTGGAATTTCGTATTTGTTTAGCGATTAGATCCCATTGTGATTGGCGTACTATTCGGGATGGTCAACCATATTGATTTTGTTCATTGCGTTCTGTTATCTTTCTGACGTAGCGACATGCATGGTAGCAGACACGTGCTGCATGTGATTCGTTTCACGTTGTCGACAACGGATAGCTTGTGTCATCTGGAATTGTTTTGCGTTATTCATTTTATGTTTCAAGTTTCGGGGACGAAACTTCTTTTAAGAGGGGTAGAATGTAATACCCGAGATCTTTATTCCGGATTCGTTGGGTTTTCTGGGTTTTATCGGATTGTCATTGTCCTCATCGTTGGAATTTTGTGCCATATTTTGGTCGTGCCTTATTGGGGCATGTGTTTGGAGGCGTTTCGGATCACTTTGTGAGTTTTTGAGTTTTTGTGGTGTAGCGCACGCTACGGCGTTGTGGTTAGCGCACGCTACCTGGCAGTTCAGAGACAGTCCAGTAACTACTGGACTGGGACTGGAGCTTTGTTAGCGCACGCTAAGGCCGATAGCTAGCTCACGTTATCGACTGCTTAGCGCACGCTCTCTCTTATTTCTAGCGCATGCTACCCGGTAGGTGTAGTTCTGTCCAGGGGCTACTGGACTGGTTTTGTGACCCGTTAGTGCACGCTACGGCTTTTAGCTAGCGCACGCTAACTTTGTTATAGGCGGTTTATCTGGAGCGTTGACCCCGTTAGCGCACGCTAATGCAGTGTGTTTAGCGCGCGCTAATAACTGTCCAGTATAAATACTGGACAGCAGCATTATGTCGTCATTTTCCCACTTTTCTTCATCCCTTCCGACGGGAGTGAGATCCAGAGGCGATTAGGACCGATCTTTTTCTTCTAGCTTCATCTTTGAGCAGATTTGTAGATGTTTAACAACATCTAATCGTCTTCTTGGTCCAAATCAAGGTAATCTCTTTTTAGAACCCTATTTTCTTAAATTTGGGGTTTTTGCTTGGATTTGTGATTCTTAACCAATCTCATCCGATCGGTTATTTGTTCTTGTTTGTCTTGACGGTAATCTCCAGATGTTGTTAACCATTCATCGATTTTTATAGCCCGAATCAACGATTCTTGATTTCTTTGAGAACACTTAGATCCTTGTCGTTTTTAGGATCGTTTCGGATTTCGATTAGTGTTATTGATTCATGGTGATAATATTTTCGTAGTATTCGTGGGCTGTCGAAGTCTCGGTCATTTTTGGAAGTTCGAAGGTTGCCCGATCGTGCCCGTTCATCGTTTCGTCGCTCGTGATATCGAGGCAAGTATCTTTTCCATACGTTTCATGTTTCGTAGGCGTAATTATTGATAAATGATTATATGCGAAACCCAACGTTTAATGAACGTAAAAAGGGATCGGTATGTTCTCGATAAATGTTGTCTTTCAACGATAATTCGTGTACTTCGTGAATATATGTGTTCTCGGAATATGTGTGTTGGTTTTGTATGTTGAAAAGATGCTATGATCACTTTGAGTGAGTTTAATAGACCGTAATCCTTTGCTGGGGATTACGTAATGTTATGTGCACTTGTTCGGTAAGAACGTACTGTGTGTGATATTAGTTGTTACTCCTTTGAAAGGAGGTTGTGATGTTTAAGTGTTGCTTGGCTTGATGTTCTGCTCATTGTTATGTGATCGTTGAAAGTGATGTGCCTTCGGGTAGGATTGTTGAATCTCCGGGATCCGTACTTGCTAGTATGGGTCGGGCGTGACCGTAGGGTTATCCAATCCGGGTATGTCTTGCGGGGACTCTGAGGTTCGGGGCTTGTTAGCTCGATGCCGAGATAACTTGTGGGGTTATCATCGGGTATGTCTTACGGGGACTCTGAGGTTCGTGGCTTGTTAGCCCGATGCCGGGATAACTTATGGTTGTGGTTTGAAATGGTTTTGTGGCTGTTGTCACGAGGACATGTGGTTTGGTATGGTTTCCTATTGGGTTATTCACTCGGGTATGTTCTACGGGAGCATCTGAGGTTCGTGGCTTGTTAGCACGGGACGCGAATAATCCTTAGGAACATGTGTTATGTGATTCGGGTCGTGGACCCTGTGGCTTATGATTCGGGTCTTGGACCTCGTGTGTTGTGAATTGGGTTGTGAAATCGCGTTTTATTATTGGAATCGTATTTTGGAAAGATGATTTTGGGCCGTGTCCCAAAGTGTTTTCGAAAGACTTGAGAATTCCTTAATCCCAAATGTTTTCAAATTCCCGAGACCGTAAAATATTTTGTATGAGATTCATGGTTCTATTCCTACCTTTTATAAATCAAACTGTTTTGATTAAGTGAATTATCTCGGGAAATATATTCAAGATACTCTTGAAGCACGTTGTGTATGGCTTGTACTTCTGTTTTATACTTTCACTAGCAAAACAGTGGAGTTTTGCTAACCCCCGAGTATTCGGGAGGTGGATGTCTGTGACAAGGCCCGTGTACTTGGTAGTCGGGCGTGAATCACAGGATCGATACGAAGGATGATGGGAGACGAAGATACTAATCACATGAAGACAAATTGTAGAGTATTTGGTAGAGTCGTGTTGGTTATCCCTCCGATGTGTTGTTACCCCGATTTATGGGAGTGTTATTATATTTCAGCCCCTGCGTGGGAATGAGTTTTGGGAAAGAATCTTGTACATAATGTTGTGTGTGTTGTGACAAAAGGCCAAATCGGTCTAATGGTCCTTTATGTAGCCATGTCGGCATGTGAAGTGATGCATTGTTTTGTATTTAGCCTGGTAGATCCTCGCGGAGAGGGTCTGCGGCGCTGTAATATTCCTGAGTGGTTTGGGGGTGTTACAAACAAGAAGTACAAGGTAAAGACAATCCCACAAACAAATTTTTAAAAAAAAAAAAAGCCAAAATGTTCAACATAAATAAACAAGGAACCTAAAAGTGTCCGGAAAACAATCAAAAATGAAAAGGAAATGGAGATGTTACCTGAATTGGGAAATCGAAAGAGGATAGCGTGATATCTCCGTCAGGGATTTTAGGTCGCCGATTGGGGGTGTTTTGCGGAGGTGCGACGGAGGAAGAAATCGCAGATATCTCCGTCGGGGATTTTGGGTCGCCGGGGAGAGAGGCGTTTTGCACGGGGAGAGAGGCGTTTTGCAGAGAGGTGCGGGGAGAGAGGGGTTTTGCAGAGGTGCAGGAGGTGAATTAGAATGATTTTAGGTCGAACCAGAATAGGCAGAGGGCTGAGAATGTATTAAAATTTACCGACGCCAACGGGCCGTCGGTAATGGCCTTGTAAAATTTGACAGATAACTTGGCGTCGGTAAAGGCATTAAATTTAACAAATACCGACGGCGGGAGTGGCATCGTTAATTCATGTAAGTCATGCCATTTAACGACGGCAAAAGTGCCGTCGGTATATTTCTGACGACTTCCGGCGTCGGTACTGGCGTCGGCAAATTTCGCGGGAAGACACCCACGCTATGGCATCGTTAAAGCCGTCGGGGATCGTCCAAATTCACGGGTGTCGGTAACGGCGTCGTTAAATGCCAAAAAATACCAACGCCTTTACTGGCGTCGGTAAATACTGTTTTTTTTGTAGTGCTTACCCTCTTAAAAGAAGTTTCGTCCTCGAAACTTGAAATAGGAAAGGGGGGGTCGGCGAAATATATGTCCGAGTCATCAATTGTATTCATACACAATTTATTCTCAAACCGTAAATATTATACCAATACATATCTATGAAAACATCGATACACAGCATGCCCCCACTGAGCACAGCTCATGGGTCAACAACAACAGAGTTATCTTCGACATGTTCTTCTGGGTCCTCTTCGGGATCTTCCTAGGGATCTTCTTCGTCTTCTACGACTTCTTGTCCCACTACCGGGATTGGGACCGCTGTGAGGATAGCGAGGATCTCCTCCGCGTTGGTCCGTATCATTTCTCTCTCTTGCTGCACTTGATCCTGGAGGGCCTCTCTCGCCTGAGTGTATTGGGCCTCTCTCTGTCTCTCTCTCGAAGAGTACGTTGTGCTGCGGAAAACTGAGCTTCTAGCTACGCAGCATGCTCGCGTTCTCGGGTAGTTGTTTCCTATGCAGCCTGACTTGCGTCTCGATGAAATTGCGCTACGGCCTCTAGATAGTTGATATGCTCTAAGAAACGAGTATGCTTAGTAGGATCCATACTCACAAGGTTATTCAACTATTTCCCTTCGATCAATGTCCTGAGTCTACTATGGAAATACCTTTCGGGGCCTTATATACATCAAACCGATTTTAAGTCGGCAGTCCTGGCGGTGCTACAGTTGTTTCGAGTAGCCGCTATTATGGCGGCACCGTCATTTAATGTCCATCATCCCTCGCCACCCAAAACAATAATAATAGTGATGAAAATCTTGACGATAAACTTGCAAAGATTCCCGATAACGATCGAGTTTATCAATGGCACGAATACGACCGAAATATTAGTCAACTAAAAGATACAATCACAGACTCTCGGTATTCCCACTTGATGTCAAGGCATGATGACCATCTCTCAGATGTCGGTCGTCGAGACTAACGAACCGAAAAAAAAATGAAATCTGGATCAGAAGGAAAAGAAACTAATGGAGAAAAAAATTATTACCCGCACTTCTTTCGAAATAAGTTTTGTCCCAAAAACTTAGATTATGAAACAATCAAGGCAAAGCACTTTAGGTAACAGACGTTATCTGTTTCCAACAGCGGATATGAAACTTCATGTCCTACTGCAGTCCAATTCAATGCGCAAGAATGTCTACGGAGTGTAATGATCACGAACCACTACGGTTGATAATCCGAATAGTACAACAATCAAAATACGGGTTTAACGCTGAACAAATATATAATTCCGACAACTTCAAAGGTCTGGAAAATCACATATTGGAACAGATACCCGAACCTTAAAAAATGAGATGCTCGATAATCATCATGCAAGATCGAGCAACAACAATTGAATCACAACGATCGAACAATATTGATTAAACAATTACAACGGGACGATAATAATCGAACAAAAACTCCAAAGTTCACACCTCAATCCGCAACACCAAATGAACTTGTAAGGATTACAATTCATTTCGCATAGAACTCACAAGAATTGAACTGAACTTGGGAAAAGTCACTATTGTGAATGAATTCATCTGAAACAACGTCACAACTCGTTCGAATGACAAGAATCAAAGAACAGAACAATTTCAGAAGATATCATCGAACATAAACGAGTTAGGGTGGAAAAAGGAGTCAAAACTCGAGTGTCACGATCCACGTAACAGGCAATTTCATAAGGTCGGATGACCAAATCTCTGGGTATCCCGACGAATGCGAAATGACTGCTAATATCACGAGGTTTTCTTGGTAGTGATGCGATCCAGTTAATGGCACAGGTTGAATCCAACTAAAGCACAACACAATAGATACGGTTTGCTCGGCTAGAATTATGAGTTACCAAAAGATATATGGCCCAATATTCAACAACAATGGGACTATATTACAAAATCTTGGAACCAGCACATGACGGAAACCACAATTGTCGGGAGCATCCACAATTCGAACGTATTAAGAAAGCATCACCTGCCATCATCTGGCGTAAGAGATGTCCCTTGATCACTTGTTTTGCTCACCAAGAGTTTACAGACTTTTGATCAACGTTAATTATTCACGTTTTCTCATAATCAATCAAATTAAAAGAGTCGGAGTTATGGGTATGCAATTCATAAGACACGACCAACAATCATATTTTACATCAATTGATTCATCAAAATCGAGTTGGAAATGAGATCAAGAACAAAATTCACAAATGTCAACTCAAGGGAAAATCAAGGAATTGCCTCAATCCGACAAAAGACATTGGGTTAGAAAATGTTATACCCCAAAACATCTTTGAACGAAACAAAATCAGTCAAGATCACGAACCATTGCCACCTTCGATTCACATCCTGATGTCACCCATGGAGAAAAAGAAAAGAGCGGAAATGAGGAATTGCGATTGCTGTCCAGTTTATGCCGGACAGATTAGCATGCGCTAACTACAAGCATTAGCGTGCGCTATCGTGACCTTCAGTCTCAATCCAATCGCCCTTGCACCGCCCTCGAACTACTAGTTAGCGCACGTTACTCTCTCTGTGGCGTGCGCTAGTTGCTGTACCTTAGAGTGCGCTACATAATCGCATAGCGTGTGCTACTGAATTCTTAGCTGAATGCGGTAGTTTTTGCATCTCGCGTTAGCGTGCACTATCCACATGGTAGCGTGCGCTAACTGTCTTGATTCAGCAAAACAGTCGTGAACACATCTCAAACAGCACCAGAGCCGAAGGTTACTAATGAGCGGCAGCGTGCAAATCCGAACACCAACAATTTGTAAGTATACGACGTCATGCAAGGAATCTTCGAAAGTCCATTAACACGAACGTTCATACCATCACCTCAAACGCAATTCTGAGAACTATTGCCCAGAATCTTCCAGATGTCTTCTATCTGCTTGCCCCACTTGTCAACTCAGTTACTGAGGAGGCTTCGTAGGGCATCGTCCGACCTTAGTACTCCCCCACCGCAGCATAAATCGTTATCGTTTGGATCACATCATTGCCCCCCTACAATCTCCAACATATTCACTTCCATCAAGATTTGATATACCCAGACTTGTAATACTCTTTTATACGGCAACACCACTGGACTCAATCAACATCTCCAAGTACTCACAGTAGGCAACACTAGAACATCGGATTTTGGGAGGCACGTATACTATATACAAGGGTGAGAATACCTACACATACGTATTACACTTAAAATCAACTTTCGGTCTGCTGACAGGAGTAACAATATCATGTCCGAGACATAATCCTTTGCAAATAAGGGGCGAATCACATTTCGCCCAAAACTCGTGAATACCTTAGAAGAGGAAATTTTATTTTACATTTCAATTTTGAAATCATTTTTAAACAATGCACAAAACAATTTACACTTTTAAAATTTTCAGAAACGCCTATAACCCGAAATTATTTCAAAAATCTACCTCGGATTTGGATAAATGAAAATTCTTCCCCTTCTACTAGTTGTTTGATTGAAAAGAAAGATTTTCTACCGAATACCTACTCATTTCATATAGCGATATTAAATCGCAGATTTGTCACCATTTGAAAGGGTCTCAAAAGCCATTATAACTGTTTCACCATAATATGTAACATCCCCAAAACCGCCTGGGATATTATGGCGCTGTGGGCCCCACGTCGGAACCCACCAGGCTAAAAACTATTTTCCAAAAACGTTCAAAAACGCCCAAAAGGCCGATGGCGGTAATATTTCTCAAATACTCACAAAGTCATTTATAAGATACCAAATACCGTCATAAAAGTATCGTCAAAACGGTCAAGGCCAAAATGCCAAAACTTGCTTTAGGGTATCAGTTTAACAAAACAAAACCCAGTTTGCAAAATACCAAAAGCCATTTCAAAATACTCACGCAGTGGATAAAATTGATACTTAAAATCTCATGGAATGTAGGAATCAATAACATTCCTGCTTTTCCAATATACATTATGTAACTATCTCCACCCGGACCATATAGTATACTCATGCACATCCCAACAATCTCAATACCATCAACAAATTCCAGCCCCTCAACCTAGGGATAATCAAGTTCACACAACACAACCATCACACAGATAAGAGGGAGCTTACAATCGAAGGACTTACCTTCTCCCTACATCAACATGCACCAGTTCCTTAGACGTATAAGGAAAGGAAAACAACAGACACAATTCCAATGGAACATGATTCACAAGAGGAACTCAAAATCCAAGCCTGTTCAAAACAGACCAAAACAATCAGGGCAAAAGAAATTAGAGTTCAGAGGGACTTACAGCGCAGGTCACACGAGATGACAGCAACCCAATGATATCACAAACAAACAACCAACTCAACTTTGACAGACCCAAAACACCAACAACCTAGGTATCCATAAACCTAAGCTCTGATACCAAATTCTGTAACACCCCCATGATTTACAGAGGTATTACAGCGTCGTAGATTCTTTTTGGAGAACCTACCAGGCTGGACCAACACAAAAGACAATAACCATCAATAGAAATGAGACATTCACACACTTAAAACCAACGTCAACTTTCACGATGACATACATCACCAAATACATACCAACACAAGATTCTATTGGATCACAGCAAAAACAACAGCCCATAACTGATCCAACACCTCAACTATAACCAACATCAATACATTAAACCACAATTGTCCTCAATCGAGAGGCTATCCGAAGCAGCTCTCTTGGTCACCATGAACCGGCGTTCACTCCCTGCCAGAAGCCGTCCCTTGAACATGCCCACCAGGCACCCGCGCCTGAATGGTGTCACCGGACATGTACTTCCCGACAGAAGCCGCACATTGCAGCGTAACACGGCCCGACAACACTCCTGCCCTCATCGACTTCGAACACTACCACAAAAACACATATGACTGTACCCGCGTGAGTACAAAACCAAAACACGACTCTGACCATGCCAAAAAAACCACCTGTAATACCCGAGATCTTCGTTCCGGTTTTGTTGAATTTTCTTCGGTCAAACGGTTTGTTATCGTTCACGTCCTTGGAATCGTGTGCTTGCACTGTGATTCGTTGAATTGCTAGCCTATTCGTTATTGTTATGGATCATAGTCGGTGTGTTTGCGTGATCGAGACATCGTCGAGTCACTAGCCGGCAGTCGGAGGGCCGACTGGGCCGATTACGGCCGTACGGCCTGGACGATTACGGCCGTAAGGCGCCCGCACACCCTGGCCTGGGAGGACTCGGTTACGACCGTAAAGCCATACCGATTACGGCCGTAAGGCTTTGTTACGGCCGCTAAGCGCTGGCCGGTTAAGGCCGTAGTGGCTCGGCAAATTTCAGTCAGTGGCCCTGGGAGTTCGGTTACGACCGTAAGGCCACGCCGAGTACAGCCATAAGCGATGTTCGTTGCGTACGCTAGGTGTCGGACCTTACGTACGTTATAAGCGTTGACCGAGTTACGGCCGTAAGGCCCTGCCGGTTACGGCCGTAACGCTGTCGGCATATATAGGCTTGGGCTTCGGCTAGACCTTATTTTTTTACCCTTTTCTCACTTCTTGCGGCGGCTGGCGACGGGAGGCTCGGGAGCTCGAGTCCTTGGTCGATTGTAATCATTTCCAAGGTGTTTTTGGAAGATCATTTTTGATTATATCATCATCAAATCCTTGTTCTTCGCCGGATCGAGGTATTTCTTCCGTAGAACCTTTGTTGTGTATATTTTTGAGGGTTTCTTCGTGATTCATTGATTTTGTCCGAGATTGATGAATTATTCTTGGTATTCTTGTTGTATTGATCATGGTACTCGGATTGTGTAACTAATTTATCGATTTTTATCACCCAGAACTTGATTCTTGATTTGTCTTGAAGAAACCCTCGGATCCTTGTTGTTTTCTGAGTCGATTCGAATTCCGATTAGCATTATTGATTCGTGATGATGTTATTTTCGTAGCATTCGTGAGGTTGTCGAGTTCTTGACCGTTTTTGGAGGTTCAAGGGCTACCCGATCGTGTCCATTCGTTGTTTCATTGCTGGTGGTATCGAGGCAAGTATCTTGCCCATACTTTTCATGTTTCGTAGACGAAATCATTGATAAATGATTTTATGTGCAATTCGAATGTTTAAATGAACTTTAAAAAGGATCGGTATGTTCTCGATAAATGTTGTCTTCAAAAGATAACTCGTATACTTCGTAAATAAATGTGTTTTTGGTATATGTGTGTTGGTTGCGTATGTTTGGTGATGTTACAATAATATTTAGTGATGTTAGTAGACCATAATTTTTTTCCGAGGATTGTGTGTTGATATGTGTAAATGTTCGGTGAATATGTGACGTTGTGTGATATTAATTGTTATTCCTTCGTAAGGAGGTTGTGGCGCTTGGTGTTGTTTGGTACTGGTAATTGCTTGTGGTTGTGTGACATTAGTTGTGAGTATACGTCGACTTAAGTGGCTATTCTAGCGAAGTACCTAACATTTGTATGCATATTCTAATATTCGAATTATGGCTTCCCGTGGCGTTGTGGATGATATGTGTATGTTCACATAGGGACGGTCTGACGGGGCCTTTAGGGATACGTATTTCCGTGTGTGTGCGTATTGCGAACTAGGGTTAACCACCCAGGGATGTCCGACAGGGCTCTGTGGGGTACGGCGGCCGTGAGTCTCGTACCAACGGTTAACTTTGAAATGTTTTGTTGGAGAACTGTGATTTTTGACGCATATTTCGTCTGATTAGAATGGCAGTCCAAATGGTATCGTACTTGGCTGGAATGGCACCAGTAAATGTGTTGTGTGTGATTTGTACTTTGGCTGTGATAATTTGGTATGGGTACGTGAGTCCTGTGGTTGCTCTGTGTATTGTAGCTCTGTGGTGTGTCGAGTTCGACCGTATGGTTAAGTTGCAAAATTGTGCTCTCTGATGTCGTTCTGTGAGACTGGTCATGGTAATGTTTGACACGGTGTAGTTTCTGTCGGGTTATTCTTGTGAGTATGTGATGTGGATAATTTGGGTCACGGACCCCCCGTGCTTGTGGTTGGAATGTTATGATTGGGTCGTGGACCCCATATTTTGTTATCGGAATCGTATTTTGAAATAAATAATTTTTGGGATGTATCCCTAAGTGATTCGAAGGACTTGAGAATTCTTGAACCCCAAACGTCTTCAAAACTCCCGAGATCGTAAAATTTTTTGTAATATGTAAAATGGTTTTATTCCTATCTTTCATAATTCAAACTGTTTTGATCAAGTGAATTATCTCGGGATGTATATTCACGATTTCGATGTTCTTGTAGTATGATACGTATGGCTTGTCTTTGTATTTTTACTTGCACTAGCAAAACAGTGGATTTTTGCTAACCCCCGAGTATTCGGGGGGTGGATGTCTGTATTGCGTCCAGGTATTTGCAGGTTGCTGGGGAGCAATTCACAGGATCGTTACGAAGGATGATGGAAGACGACGATACTAATCACATGAAGACTGGTGTTGAGTATTTGGTGGTGTCTTGTTGTTTTGTCCTTCCGTTGTGTTTATTTTTCCCATTTTATGGGAACGTTGATTTATGTTAACCTCTGCGTGGGTATGAGTTGCGAGAAAGAGTAATGTATGGTCGATGTGTATGTTGTGGTAAAAGACCAAATCGGTCTAATGGTTCATTAATTACCCATGTTGGTATGTTTTGTATTGTGGTGTTTTCTATATTTATCCTGGTAGATCCTCACGGAGGGGGTCTGCGGGGGTGTAATATTCCCGAACGGTTTGGGGGTGTTACACCACCAACTCACAATGTCACATGATATCAGTGTTACTCGTCATCCTCGTGCCCTTCCTGCGCCATCTTGCCACTAAGATCTGTACCTGAATATACAATAAGTATATCCACCCCAAAAGGGGTCAGCAAACAGCTGGTGCAAGTACAACGATTTATGAATATGTACAACAAATGAATAAATAGCCAAATCACTGTGCCATCATGTATTCCGGAATACCATACCATAATTATCATCTCAAAACAATCTCCCGAGCTGTACTGGCCCTGTACCTCACGCGAGATACACACCCCAGAAAGTCCTCGTCAGGCCCTCCCTGGTTGTACAACCCCACGGAGTGATCCACTGATACTCGCAGTCTAATGGATCCCAGGGGACCCACACTGGTTTTAACTCGGTTCACACATACTCAACCACATGGCACAAACCACATTTTCTGAAATTACCAATTTTCATAAAATCACATTTTTCACATATTCACACGAAGTACATCAAACGCAATCAAAGTACTTGCCTCAATTACAATGGTACAGGGAACGGTGAACAAAAGGACCTGCTGGTCGAACTTTCCTCAAAGATTAGGTCCTAGCACAACACAGCACTATATCAAACACAATACGACGAAAACGGAAAGGTTTACCCTAAGTTATGCCCTTAGGGACAATCAAACGGACACTATAGGGTCAGCTCAGATCATACGTGTTTACGGAAGAAAACTCGAAACTTAATTCGTAAACTTCAATGAAAAGCAAAGGATTATAATTACAACATCATAATCTAACCCAACCACGGCTAGATCTAAACTCTAGAGCATAAAACCTCAAGAAAACCCTAAGGTATGAAGAACTCGGGTTTCGAAGGATTTACCTTGATCCAGACGATAAAAACTGATAAGATCTTGTTAACTTTGTTCCACGAACTCTAAAACATTGTTGGGTAGTGAAAACTTGCCAAAACCTGCACCTTCCTACGCCCCAATCGCCCAGCTGCCGGAGGAGGAGAGAAGAAGGAATGAAATGGCGTAAATGAACTGTGTTGTCCTATTTATTCTGGACGCGATTAGCGCGTGCTATGGGTAAGGCGTTGTAACACCCCAAATGGCGGTTATTACAGTGCCGTGAATCCCACACTGGGACCCACCAGGCGATATCCAAAACAAGTTAAATAAATATTATTTGTGATACCGAATCACAACGAATAGTCATTTCTCCGATTAGGAGTTTATTAAAATATGGCCAACGGCCTTACAACACCCAGGATCCGAAAAACAAGTATAAACCATATGGAGATGGAGAATACTTCAAATGTCAAATACAACCAAAAAGTAATTTAAATGAAACAGGAGATAACATAACGCGGTTTAACATAACCGGACAACAAGAGATGTGGGGCCCCCGAACTAGTATCCTCCGAACCCTTCGTCGTCGACATGCTCTTCCCGTGTCTTGCCTTTGCCTCGACCTAAAATACAATACAAGTATTTCGCCCAACACAGGGTCAGATATACATGATAATCAATTCTTCCGACATTATACAATTCACATATATAGATCTCAAGAAAATCATTCCGACTATTAATCATACCCCTCGGGCGTATGAAACAATCAGTCACAAAATATCGAACACATCCAATCAAACATGGTCTGTGAACGATTAACATTATGGCTCAAGATGGACATCACAGTACGCCCGATCCGGAAATGTGTCCGTGCACATGTCCACCCCGTATACGGAATCCACAGATATACGTGGGACAATGTACCTAATTAGCCTCACGAACTAACGTCTCGTGTGCACGGTCCAATGCGGAAACATCCACGCATGACCATCGTGTGCCTGGCTAAAAATTCTACACAATAACCAATCGGCACGCAGATATGATTCCGGATATGTCACGATACAACATGACAACGAAACTCAAAGGATAACACATCCAATTAAGGATCAAGAAAAACTCACCAAAGTGAAAATAAGGACCAACGAGATCAACGATTCGAAACGGCGTACTTGGGAATGCAATCCCATAACGTCAAGGACAATATCAAATCACGACAAACGTCACATGGACAATTCATACACATGAAATATATATAATCATCACAAGAATCTAATCATCATTATAACCAAGCAAGATAACTTGCCTTAATACGGAGACGAGAATAGTCCTCTTCTTATCGGAACGAACGGACGGTCCTCGACAAGTTTTACTCGAACAACCAACCTTAAACGAAATACATTTTACTCAAAACATATTCGTATAATTATCAATATAGGATTAGTAAGACGTCAACCTACAATCCTTTAGAATAGTTTGTTACTACAAATTATTGAAGCCTTATGCCAGGAGTCCTTCTAACATCAATACAACTATAAGAATCGGTTTACAAAATTTACCGAATGTTCGCATGGTTCAACATAACAAGAGTTCTATCAAGGTTATGTTGAATAACTAATCATGATGTTAAGATCATCTTATGATGATTAAACTTTCCAAAACATTAAAAGGTTGAAAGGTAAAATATGCACATTATGATTATTCTCCTCTCATTTAAATTGACTTTTAAGCTAACAACAAGTTCATAAGTTTTGAGATTACACCATACTCATGAAGGTTATCAAAGTCTTTGTTACAAGGCTGGAGGATTCATTAACATGATGGTGAATTCACCAATTTTAGTATGATGATCAAAATATTCTAAGTTCTCAATACATTAGATTAATGAAAAATTATTGTTGAAATTATCAAGATCCTTATCAATCTTCAAAGACTTGTGAAACTGAACAATCATGATTTGTTAAAGCTTCTTAGATTCCCGAACTAGATCATCTAATCTCATCTTTAACATCATCAAGTTCTTCTCAAGGTAATTAAATACCTAAAATGGTGTTTAATCACTATATGATATCAAGTTCTTGACTAAGTCCAGTTATGATGAAGCTAACCGATCCAACAATGTCCTACTGAGCTAAATTTGTCCGTAAGATGAGTAATGACAGCTACAAACATGGTTACCATTACTACAATATCAAGAACTCCTCTAAACTAAACCCTCATTTAACATATTCATCAAAAGTGTTAAAAAGGTTGGATTAGAACTATGTTTTACTTGCTTAATCTAACTCTAGGTGAAGTATAATTCGTCATTAACATCAACATAAGAAATAATGCAGAGAAGAAAACACACCAACCTCCAGAAATGAAGAACAACTTCAATGCTATGAGAGAATATGTTCCAAGCTTAAAAACAACTCCAAATCTCCAAGGAAATGAGCTCCACTCCGAGATTCAAGGATTAGAAACAAGTTGGTGTAGGTTGATATCGTTTTTAGAGTGCAGAGGGACGATAAAATGGAGAGAGAATCGGTTTAGAGTTGTGAAGAAATGAAAAACAGTGGCCCTATAAATAGATCGGACATCCTTAGCGCACGCTATCGTGACGCTTTAGCGTACGCTAATGCCCTTACGTACGCTATCCGGTCGATATTACGTACGTAAGCGGCTTACGGTGGCTACCGTCTTGAATTATCGCAGCCGTTAGCGCACGCTAACGAGAAATGGGTTACGCACGCTAATAAAAGTAGATTATCACCGACACGCCACTCGATTTAGATCTCATGCATGCTAACGGTTAAAAGGGTTCACGTGGTGAAGTCAATCACCGCCAGATTCCTTCTTAGCGTACGTAACCGAGGAAACCTTACGCACGGTAAGTCGCATGATTAGCGACGTTAATAGTACTGTGTAGCGACGCTACATTAACAAAAATTCAAAGTGTAACACTCTAATAACATCGAATCATCACATATGAAATAACAACGATATGATATTCAAATCTATAATACCTCAACATAATACTAAATGCAACGATTTCGATAATCGATTATCCGAATAATACAACGACAGTAAAATGAAAAGTTACAATGGATATTACATACTCCCCTTAAAAGAGTTTCGTCTCGAAACTAAGGGGTAAATAACTCGGGGTATCTCGCCGCATACTATCCTCGGTCTCCCATGTAGCCTCCTCGACTCCGTGTCGTGACCACCGAACTTTCGAGTGGAATCGCCTTGTTCCGCAATTGCTTGATCCTCCTCTCGAGTATCCGCACAGATGCTCCTCGCATTTAATGATCCTCTGCTAAATCAATATCTTCGAATTGAAGAACGTGGCTCGGATCAGCAACATATTTCCTCAGCTGGGAGACATGAAACACGTTGTGAATCTTACTCAAGGTCGGTGGCAAGGCTAGGCGATAGGCCAGATCACCTACACGCTCCATAACCTCAAACGGCCCAATATACCTTGGGCTCAGCTTGCCCCTCTTCCCGAAACGAAAAACACCTCGAGTAGGAGACACCTTCATTAACACATGGTCACCAACCTCGAACTCAAGCGGTCTTCGACGATGGTCAGCATAAGACTTCTGTCGACTTTGAGCCATTAACAACCGACTCTTAATCAAAGTGATCTTCTCACGGGCGGCTAACAACATATCGGGTTCCGTACCCAGAGATTCTCGGCGATTCGTCCCAACACAAAGGGGACCTACGGCGACGGCCATATAATGCCTCATACGGTGCCATCCGAATCGAAGCGTGCCAACTATTATTATAAGTGAATTCCACCAAAGGCACTGGGCTTCCCAATCGTCCTTCCAATCAAGAGCACATGCTCTCAACATATCTTCTAGAGTCCGTATGGTTCTCTCCGATTGACCATCACCGTGGATGGAAAGCCGATCGAAATTCAATCGCGTGCCCATCGCACGATGAACGCCTTCGAAGTGTGACACAAATCGCCCGTCACGGGCCTGATACAATGCTCTTGGGGGTACCGTGTAGTCTCACAATTTCCTTAATAAACAGCTGGGCCAATCTCTCGGGGCCCCATGTGTCCTTAATTTCCAAGAAGTGAGCTGATTTGGTCAGACGGTCCACAATCACCCAAATCGTATTCATTCCTCGACGACTCGTCGGCAAGCTAGTGATAAAATCCATAGATATGTCCTCCCATTTCCATTCAGGAATCGGGAGCGGTTTCAGCATTCCTGCGGGTCGCTGGTGCTCAATCTTAACTTGCTGACAGGTTAAGCACCTCGAAACGAATTCGGCAACCTCACGTTTCATATTTCCCCACCAATAATTCTGTTTCAAATCCTTATACATCTTGCTAGAGCCCGGGTGGATAGAGTACGGGGTAGCATGGGCTTCTCTCATGATAGATTCCTCAACTCTTCGTCAGCGGGTACACAAACTCGATTTCTAAAACGTATCAATCCATCCTCGTGGATCACGAATCCAGGGGCTTTCCCCTGGGTTACTTCATCCCGAACCCGAGATAAGAATGGGTCTGTAATTTGCTTCGATTTGATCATATCATCGAGAGACGAAGAAATATCAAGGGTGCAAAGTTGTCCCTGAACACGCTGTAACCAAACTTCAATTTCTGACCTCATAAGGTCCAACTGCAATTCCTCTCGTGGCGTTAAACGGTTCAAAGATCTGCTCTGCACTGTCTTACGGCTTAATGCGTCGGCAACCACATTTGCTTTACCGGATGATAAAGGATCTCGATATCATAGTCCTTGATTAATTCTAGCCACCTTCTTTGTCTCATGTTCAACTCCTTCGAGTAAAAATGTACTTTAGGCTCTTGTGGTCCGTAAAGATCCGGGCAGTAACTCCATAAAGATAGTGACGCGATTTTCAAAGCAAACACCACGGCCGCTAACTCCAAGTCGTGGGTCGGATAGTTAACTTCATAGGGTCGCAATTGTCTCGATGCATAGGCGATTACTTTCCCTTCTGCATTAGTACACATCCTGCACTCTGTCTCGACGCATCACTATACACCACAAATCCTTCCGTTCCCTTTGGTAAGACCAAAACAGTGCGAAATCAATCGACTCTTGAGCTCTTCAAAACTTTGCCGACATGCTTCGACCACAAATACTTCTTGTCCTTCCGCAGTAAGTTAGTCATCGGTTGCGAAATTTTGGAGAATCCCTCCACGAATCGTCGGTAGTAACTCACAGCCGAGGAAACTACGAACTTCCTTCACGTTCTTCGGTGGTAGCCAATCTCGAATGGCTTCCGTCTTTTGTGGGTCCACTCTCACCCCTTCGGTGATATCACATGCCCGAGAAAGACAACCTCGGGCATCCAGAATTCACACTTAGAAAATTTCCCATAAAGTTGTTCTCGCCTCAAAGTATCGAGAACTTGGTGGAGGTGACTCTCGTGCTCCTCGTGGTCGCGAGTAAATCGAATGTCGTCAATGAAAACGACTACAAAGCGATCCAGATAGTTAATAAAAACTCGATTCATCAACTCCATGAACACCGCCGTGCATTAGTCACCCAAATGGCATCACCACGAACTCATAATGCCCATAGCGAGTACGGAATGCCGTCTTCGAAATGTCGACTCTCGAATCCTCAATCGATGATAACCAGATCTTAAGTCGATCTTAGAAAACACGGCCTCCACGAAGTTGGTCCAAGAAATCATCAATACGAGGCAAGGGATACTTGTTCTTGATGGTTACCTGCTCACTCACGGTAATCAATACACAATCGTAGAGATCCATCTTTCTTCCGCACAAATAACACCGGTGCTCCCCAAGGGACGCACTAGGTCGAATATAGCCGTTGTCACCAACTCCTCAAGGTTCTTCAATTCTTGCATCTCGCGGAGCCATACGGTACGGTGCTTTTGAGAGCGGGACGCACGGGTTCTAACTCAATAAACTCCACGTCACGATGAGGAGGTAAGCCTGGCAACTCGTTTGGAAATACATCTGGGTAGTCTCGGACTACCGGAATGTCGGCCAATTCAACTGGTCGATCTGCTGTTTTGGTCATGTAGCACCAATAACCAATACACCCTTGATTAAGCAGTTTCATTGCTTTCATAGCACTAATGACTCTCCCAGAACGACTGGGATTATCACCTCGAAAAATACACTCGAATCCATCATCAGAAGTGACGGTAACCATCCGCTTGCGGACACTGAGTATTGCATCGTGACGATCCATCCAATCGATGCCCAAGATTATATCATCCTTAGGTAGATCGACTACAATCAGATTTGACAACCACTCACGGTCGTTCAAACGAATCGGACAAATTCTGGACTTCACGATTTCCAATAATTCTTCTACCATCAGGTAGACCAATCACGTAGGGCTCACAATTGATAACATGGTCTAGAGGCAAACGACTTAAACAAGAAGAAGATATAAAGGAGTGTGAAGCACCGGTATCAAAAAGAACACACACAGGCTGGGAGTGGATCTCGAGTATACCTGAAATCATGCTGGCCTCGGGATCATCGGCTCTCTTCATCTCGTAAATCTGGTTTCGATTCGGCACTGTGTACCACTTTGATTCCCACGGCCCATTCCCTATTTTCCCGGTGGTCCGATAGGAAGCAGACGGAGGCGTCCGGTTCGGACAGAGGATTGAATAAGAGCATGAGACGCCATGGATCATGTCCGGGCCCACCCTCGCAAAAACGAGCACGGTGACCAATCTTGCCACAAGTAAGGCATGTGCCGGGCATTTGGTGCTGAAATGCCCTGGTCTCCGCAGTTATAGCACACAACAGATGAGGGGACCGCTCGAGAGTGCGATCCAGTGGCTTTGACGCCATGGGTGGTCGATTAGAGGGGTTTGGCAATGACCGGGGCTTCTGAATGTCCCCGGTTACTCTCGATCGATTCTGGTTCTTGGACCTTTTGTTGTTGGACCGTGGTTGCTTCTTGGAAATCTCCTTCGCGGTGAGTTCGTACTCAGAGCCTTCTCGATAAACTCCGGTAAGGTAGTACGGTGGTGATTCAACAGTGCATTCTCATTCGGGGTTTAAGCCTCTTGAGAAAGTATTTGATCTTATCGGCCTCTGCTCGGATAATTATCGTGGCGAAAGGAAGGAGTGCCTGGAATTTCTCAAACAGATAATACATCATTGTCTTCGGACGTGGGTTCAAAAGTTCCGGCTTTGGCCTCGCGGAGTGGCCCCGGATAGTAACGGTCTAGCATGAGGTTTTAAATTCCTCCCATGTGCAAACACCATCACCGTGGCCTTCGAAAGCCACCAGTATGAGCGCTTTTGCTAAGATAATACGCGGCTACGAGACGCGATTCTCTTCCGGGCGATCCCACCATCCGGAAAAGTTTCTCAAAATGCTCGATCCAAGGCACAATGTCGCAGGCTCGAGGAGCCTTCAAAAGTCGGTGGTCGCTGGCGAGAGATGTCGCTGATAATCCGACTCACGGGTCCGCCAATCACAGGAGGAGGATGAGCCCCCTGCTGCTGGCCAGTAGCGGCCCTCTGCATAGCTTCCATTAGTTGACCCATCTGGGTCATCTGTGTCATCATGCCCTGCATTACGACGTAAGGATCGACACGTGCATCCCCGCGCCCACTGTGGTGCGATTGTTCCCTAGAAGGTGAACCACTGTCTGCGGACCTCTGATCCGCATTCGCGCGTCTGTTGGCTCGAGGTATTGGGATTCGGCCCCTTCCACGGCCTCGTCCCCCTCTGCCACGACCTCTCAGGTTTCTTTCCATACTGAAAGAATCAATCGTAATGATAACCATAAGTACAGTTCAAGATACTAAAATTCACGCTAAATTAATAGTAACAAGGAATCATATATTCAAGGAAAACGGTTATTGATACCACAAATGTCGCACCGAATATCATATCGGTGTCAAGTCGAACAATTTCAATTGTATAATAAATTTAGCATTTACCTCGGATTATCAATCAGATAAATCCTGTCACAATTCCTTGAAATAACATGATCAGCAGGGAGACCCATACTGATATCAATATCATGCCAGTAATTAAACCATGGCTCATAAAGTACATACCGTATTTGGCTCGTAGGGTCAGGCGCTTGCACAGGTCACACGTGACACGAAGGTCTCTTGATACTAGTTCATTTCTCAATGACTCATAAAAAAACGACCGTCTCCGATACCATCTTCTGTAACACCCCAAATGGCGGTTATTACAGTGCCGTGAATCCCACACTGGGACCCACCAGGCGATATCCAAAACAGGTTAAATAAATATTATTTGTGATACCGAATCACAACGAATAGTCATTTCTCCGATTAGGAGTTTATTAAAATATGGCCAACGGCCTTACAACACCCAGGATCCGAAAAACAAGTATAAACCATATGGAGATGGAGAATACTTCAAATGTCAAATACAACCAAAAAGTAATTTAAATGAAACAGGAGATAACATAACGCGGTTTAACATAACCGGACAACAAGAGATGTGGGGCCCCGAACTAGTATCCTCCGAACCCTTCGCCGACATGCTCTTCCCGTGTCTTGCCTTTGCCTCGACCTAAAATACAATACAAGTATTTCGCCCAACACAGGTCGATATACATGATAATCAATTCTTCCGACATTATACAATTCACATATATAGATCTCAAGAAAATCATTCCGACTATTAATCATACCCCTCGGGCGTATGAAACAATCAGTCACAAAATATCGAACACATCCAATCAAACATGGTCTGTGAACGATTAACATTATGGCTCAAGATGGACATCACAGTACGCCCGATCCGAAAATGTGTCCGTGCACATGTCCACCCGTATACGGAATCCGAGAGATATACGTGGGACAATGTACCTAATTAGCCTCACGAACTAACGCCTCGTGTGCACGGTCCAATGCGGAAACATCCACGCATGACCATCGTGTGCACGGCTAAAAATTCTACACAATAACCAATCGGCACGCAGATATGATTAGGATATGTCACGATACAACATGACAACGAAACTCAAAGGATAACACATCCAATTAAGGATCAAGAAAAACTCACCAAAGTGAAAATAAGGACCAACGAGATCAACGATTCGAAACGGCATACTTGGGAATGCAATCCCATAACGTCAAGGACAATATCAAATCACGACAAACGTCACATGGACAATTCATACACATGAAATATATATAATCATCACAAGAATCTAATCATCATTATAACCAAGCAAGATAACTTGCCTTAATACGGAGACGAGAATAGTCCTCTTCTTATCGGAACGAACGGACGGTCCTCGACAAGTTTTACTCGAACAACCAACCTTAAACGAAATACATTTTACTCAAAACATATTCGTATAATTATCAATATAGGATTAGTAAGACGTCAACCTAAAATCCTTTAGAATAGTTTGTTACTACAAATTATTGAAGCCTTATGCCAGGAGTCCTTCTAACATCAATACAACTATAAGAATCGGTTTACAAAATTTACCGAATGTTCGCATGGTTCAACATAACAAGAGTTCTATCAAGGTTATGTTGAATAACTAATCATGATGTTAAGATCATCTTATGATGATTAAACTTTCCAAAACATTAAAAGGTTGAAAGGTAAAATCTGCACATTATGATTATTCTCCTCTCATTTAAATTGACTTTTAAGCTAACAACAAGTTCATAAGTTCTGAGATTACACCATACTCATGAAGGTTATCAAAGTCTTTGTTACAAGGTGGAGGATTCATTAACATGATGGTGAATTCACCAATTTTAGTATGATGATCAAAATATTCTAAGTTCTCAATACATTAGATTAATGAAAAATTATTGTTGAAATTATCAAGATCCTTATCAATCTTCAAAGACTTGTGAAACTGAACAATCATGATTTGTTAATGCTTCTAAGATTCCTGAACTAGATCATCTAATCTCATCTTTAACATCATCAAGTTCTTCTCAAGGTAATTAAATACCTAAAATGGTGTTTAATCACTATATGATATCAAGTTCTTGACTAAGTCCAGTTATGATGAAGCTAACCGATCCAACAATGTCCTACTGAGCTAAATTTGTCCAGAAGATGAGTAATGACAGCTACAAACATGGTTACCATTACTACAATATCAAGAACTCCTCTAAACTAAACCCTCATTTAACATATTCATCAAAAGTGTTAAAAAGGTTGGATTAGAACTATGTTTTACTTGCTTAATCTAACTCTAGGTGAAGTATAATTCGTCATTAACATCAACATAAGAAATAATGCAGAGAAGAAAACACACCAACCTCCAGAAATGAAGAACAACTTCAATGCTATGAGAGAATATGTTCCAAGCTTAAAAACAACTCCAAATCTCCAAGAAAATGAGCTCCACTCCGAGATTCAAGGATTAGAAACAAGTTGGTGTAGGTTGATATCGTTTTTAGAGTGCAGAGGGACGATAAAATAGAGAGAGAATCGGTTTAGAGTTGTGAAGAAATGAAAAACAGGCTGGCCCTATAAATAGACTGGACATCCTTAGCGCACGCTATCAGGACAGTTTAGCGTACGCTAATGCCCTTACGTACGCTATCCGGTCGATATTACGTACGTAAGCGGCTTACAGTGGCTACCGTCTTGAATTATCGCAGCCGTTAGCGCACGCTAACGAAATGGGTTACGCACGCTAATAAAAGTAGATTCTCACCGACACGCCACTCGATTTAGATCTCATGCATGCTAACGGTTAAAAGGGTTCACGTCTGAAGTCAATCGCCGCGATTCCTTCTTAGCGTACGCAACCGAGGAAACCTTACGCACGCTAAGTCGCATGATTAGCGTACGTTAATAGTACTGTGTAGCGTACGCTACATTAACAAAAATTCGAAAGTGTAACACTCTAATAACATCGAATCATCACATATGAAATAACAACGATATGATATTCAAATCTATAATACCTCAACATAATACTAAATGCAACGATTTCTGATAATCAGATTATCCGAATAATACAACGACGGGTAAAAATGAAAAGTTACAGTCGGATATTACAGGCGTAGCGTGCGCTATCGGGCTATAGGACAACCCACCACCTTTGAAAGGCGCTGCAGAACTCTCTGGAGTGGCCGCACTAGCGTGCGCTATCCGTAAGGGTTAGCGTGCGCTACCTGTTATTTTTCCGAGTTAAGTCCAGAACCCTCTGCATGCACCTACCTGCCATAATGGCATGCGCTACCATGGCCAACCAACGTGCGTTACCAATACATGATTAGCGCTAGCTAGCAACATAGTCTAGCGTGCGCAAACCGCTGTTTCTCAATATCACCACTATGGAGTTGGTCAGAACGAACACCTCCTGACAAGCACATAACTCGACAATCATTAACAACCAACATACCAATTCCAACTCCAATATACATGTAGTTCCAGACACCAAACAGTACGATATGGAACTTTCCCAAACCAACTCTCAACAGAATACGATCATTAACAAGATATATTATTAATAAAGCACGCAGATGTTACAGTTGGGTAGAGTCGAGTCATGTTTTTGTCGCGTCATTCGAATTGTTGATTGATGAATATTAGAGCCCTGGGTTTTTGTTGTTCACTTGGGCTTGTGCGTTATGTGATTTACCAGTGTAGTACTGGGGTTGTTGTAAACTTTTCCAAATGGTGTTAACGTGTTTCTTCAGATAGAGTTGTGTTATGTTCTCGAGTTGAACTGAGTTTGCAAAATGTGTGTTTTGTAAATATCTGTGTCGAGTATTTTATTGAGTCGAGACATGTGTCAGTATCATGGGTAATCGTCGGGTTCACGATCTGTAAGTATTTGGATTTTTGAATTGCATTGAGATTTATTGCCATTCTAAGTTGATATGCTTTGAGGTTCAGAAAGATATTGTGCGTTACAGTATGAGCTAACAGAGTTGGGACAGGATTGGTGATCTTGAGAAGTTATGATTTTGAAAATCAATATGTCGGTTAAATTTTGGAATAGGAGTTGTGTATTCGGGAGAAGAACTGTAGATTGTTGAGAAGAACATGTAGTCATGTTAGTTCATTTTGAGATATATGAACTATTTTTGAGTATTTGAAAATGATACTTTTCAAAATGAATGTTTTACGGATGTTTTAGGGAAAATGATTTTGGGCCGAGACCGAATTGATTTTGAAATAGTTTTATAACTCAGGACTTGAGGTTCGAAAAAGAGTTTTCTACTTTTTAAACTTCTTGTAATGCGGAACGAGATACGGGCTGAGACCCTAATGTTTCAAAAGGCTTTTCTGTTTTCTAGAACTCCCGAGATTTGTAAAACACTTTACTAATCGTTTGTCTATTTTATTACTGCCTTTCGAGGTTTTGGTTTACTTGTTCAAATGAAACTTCTCGGGAAGTCTTTCGCTGTGTTGATTTGTTTCAATGCATTGTCATAGCATAATTGAGGTGATCCAGGATGGGATAATGGTCGACGTTGCGAGTCATATGTAGAAAAAGGAATTTCTATCGGAGTCTATATATTAAGATTTTGGAACTCTACTGTGTGGTTTTCCGATGGAATATCAGTGGATTTTGGTGACGAGCCGAATTGGTATACAGGAGTATGGATGTGGTCAATCATTTGCATAATTTCATTTTATTTAATCATGTGTATTCGAAAATAATTGTTATTGAATACTTGGCATTAGCTAGCCGATTTCATTTTTCGAAAATTGATTTCGTGGTCTTACGAAAATTTATGTTTTGAGTTTTGAAATTTTTGAAAGAACTTTCGAAAATTTATCTTCTTGACGAGACTATATGATTTCAAACTGGTTTTGAAAATGTGATTGATATACATACGCATTTAGTGCATAATGCATATCATGGTGAAGTTCTGAGTGAGACTCATAAACTGGATAACACACTAATGGTACAAGGAAAAGAGATCCGAACTCTAGTATGATAGTTTGGTTATCCAGAGATGATCGGTTGATTGATCAGATAAGAAAAATATACTACGTGTTGTATATTCATGTATAGGATGGTTGTTTTGGGTAATGATTGGTCATTCCCGGTCTATGTATGATTGGATATGTTCGATGGGTTGTGATTGGTTGTTCGTATCCCGAGGGGTATGTTCAACAGTCGGGTTTGTTCTTTGAGATCCACTGTATGTGATTGGTGTGTCGTTTTGAGAATTTTATTCATCCGTATATCTGTCTCGGTGGTTCTGTATTGATCGTTTTGGAACTTACCGTGGAAGGGTATTCTCGATTATCGTTGATCGCTCGTTGGTGATATTGGAGTTTATCATGTTGATGATATACTCGGTTTTGGTATAACCTTTGGATGGTCATATTAGAGTTTTTCATGTTGATGACATACTCAGGTGTGTTTTGACCTTTGGATTGGTCGTATTGGAGCTTATCATGTCAATGGTATTCTCGATTAATTTGTCGGTTGATCATTGTTAATGATCATATGAGCGTTCGAATTTTGTGCCGATGTTTTAGGATTCGAGTCATTGTTTGGCAGTTGTTTCACAGAGGTATCGAGTATTATTCGTTTTATCGGAATTGGGACTTGATTGCGCGACCAGGCAGACATGATTTGACATGGATAGATTATTTCATCTGAAGATGATATATTTTGTTAAGACTCATGGAATTGTGATTGTAAGCGTGTTGAGACTTTACAGTGGAGTCACTTGCTAGTATCTCAGGAGATCGTCGACTTTGCGCATTTGTAAGAATGCTAGTTTGGTTATTCGGTAATGATGATGATTGATCGTTGTCGTGATGATTTCGGGATATTTTGGTTGAACGGTTCATTTTTTTATGACGGATTGCAAGTTTCGCGGACGAAACTTATTTTAAGTGGCGTAGTATGTAATATCCGGAATTTCTACTACTGTTGTTTAATATTATCTTATCCGTGTTATATTGTACAGTGTGGAATCTGTACAGTATGGATAAAATAAATTAAGGACTGAGATGTTAGTATTGGTATAATTGTCGTATTTGGTCGACAATTACATTTGAGGATATAATGTGTTGAGTATACTTATTCAGTATGCCATATGTTCGTATCTAGTATGTTGAGACGTTGGACAAGGATAGCTGAAAATAGCTAAGTACAGAGTCCTTAACGTACGTTAAGGTTATAAGATAACGTACGCTAAAATGTTAAAGTGTTACGTACGCTATGCATAATGCATTATGTACGTAACGAGGGGAATCATACAGGATCAGGCTATGGCCGACAGGTGGCTCTCGTGGTTGGCAGCTTTCGGCGCAGAACGTGCATGGGCGAGTCAACTCCTAGATAACGTACGCTATGAGTAGTGCATTACGTACGGTAAGTGAAGATTTACTGTAGAAATTCAACGTACGTATTACGTACGCTATGAAGGAAGTATTACGAACGTAAGTGAGTGAACGAAACAAGTCAGTGAGTTTTGGAATGATGTTACGTATGCTATGTTGGACGTATAGCGTACGCTAGGGAGCATTATGTACGTTAATGTTGAGTGATAACGTACGTAATGAGCAATGCAGTTTATAAAATAAGGATCGGTTCCTCATTTCTTCACGAGAGAAAATCAATACCTTCCTCCAAACTTCATCCTTCTAAGTGTGTTAGTGAGAATAAACCTCTTCTATCTTGATTATGAGCTTGGGAGCATGGATTAAAGGCTTGAATATGAAGATATTGATGATTCTTGAAGAGTTTGATTGTGTTATTCATGTTCTTGAGGTATGTTGATGAACTCTACACCTTGAATTCGGATTTTGATGTTATTGTTGATGAATAATTCGTATGAATATGATTATGGTATCATTGTTAAGATTCTTGAGGTTATGTGAATTGTATATTGGAAAGGTACAATAATATATGTCTTTGATTATGTCATTTGTTATAATCATGATTATGGAATCATGGTGTTCTTGATGTTCTTGGTATATATATCACATCAAAGAGGAAAATTTGATAAGATATATGATGGTTTTTAAATAATCATGGAATTGATGATTTAGACCAATGCTATGTTGATTGTAGTGGTAGAATTCGTATGTTCTTGATGAAATAAAAATCATGACAACAATTTTGAATCCGGAAAGATGATAGTTAATCTTATAACAAGATTCTCAAAGGTATTGAACTAGTTGGGTAGTTCGGGTTGCCGATTATGCCGATAGTATTGTCCTACTATGAAATTTACAATTATAAACAAGGAGGAATCGTGTTAATTCGTATGAATTCGGAATAGAGTGTGTTATGTAATCCTTGTTATTGAGATGAGTTGATCGTTGATATGATTATTGGATTATGGAAACGTATCGTGATTATGGGTTCATGATTGATTGATTCGGGTTGTTCGGATTTATGTTTAATAGGAATATTGTGGAACTGTTGGGTTTATTAATCAGTTGTATTGATTGTTAAGTATGATCATCGAGTTGCGGTTTGTATTGTAGATATGACTTCGTATTTGTTGAGTTAGATTATTTTGGTTTTGTATATGATCAAGGAATTGTCGAGCCGTTGAGTTTGATTGATTGGTTATATCGGGAATTGATTATTATCGAATATGTCTTAATTGATTACTTCATTAGGTTGAGATTATTGATCGGTGATTAAAACCTTGCTTTGCGGTCGTGTTCGAGAATGCTCGTGGATTACATTGATTGGGGTCGAGAAGCTTGTAGGCGACGGCAAGGAATTGGTAACGGCTATATCGGTAGCGAGGCAAGTTATTACTTGCTGAGTTTATAATATTTAATGAATGGTTTCCGTTTCATTCGTTTATAATTCGTATAGCAATGTTTATAATCGTAATCACATGAGATTTAGGATTATAAGTTGTATTCGAGTTTTGGGAATTAAATCATAATGTATATGATTTACATTTGTTGTTGGTATACTTGGTATCGAGGATACATTGTGGTATAGACGAAGACGTGAATTATCTACCGTCCGTGACATTTTGGATCGTCGAATATTCAGAATAATGGTTGGTGATGGTTTAGATATCGAGATTGTTCTCGAAGGACTCGGAGCAAGTATTTTACTCATTTTTCTCATTTGTGTCGATCATGTTGTGATACATTCATGTATCGTTGTTGTCATGCATTTGTGTATTGTTGTTGTCGTGCATTGTGTATCGTTGTTTTGTGCAGTTATGCATTGTTGTCATATGTCCACCAAGGTTGTTCCGACGGAATCATCTTGGGATCTATGCTAGCGTGCGCTGGATCATCGGACAGGTTTTTCCACCATGGTTGGTCTGACGGGATCATCGTGGGATCTAGGCAGTGAACGCTGGATCATCGGATTACCATGTGTTGTTGTTGTTGTTGTTGTTGTTGTTGTGCATGTGTATATTATGGGTTTGCCATAAGTATACATTGTTGTTATTGATGTGAGCATATTGACGTTGTCATATGAGTATGCATTTGTAGGTCTTGTGTTAGGACCATGTCCGTATGTTGTATTGATTTGATCTTGGATTAGACTGACGTGATTCGCCGTGGCATTGGTATCCTGAGGTATGTTCCGTATTTTCCTTCTTGGTTCTTGTCCTGAGATGGACAATCGATTGTCGGGTTGATATTTGATGATGTTTATTTCAGATGGATCGAATTGGTCAGAGTTGGTATATTTACATATTGTGAGTTATGATGATGTTTTGAGAATCTTGGGTATTGCTTGAGGTACCGTATGGACGTTATATTTGAGTTAATTGATTAATCGAGATTACGAGATGTGCATTGTGATAATGGTTATTCTGATGAGAATTATTACGAGTTTGGTAAAGTGATGACGGTAAGATTACATTGGTAGTATTCTTACTTAGTGTTTTTCATTGGTATGTAATTATTGACGTGATGTGATTGTTATCACTGTTGAGTATTATGGCTGACCCCGTCGTGGGCTTTATTTTTAGGATTTTGGATATCGAGCTTGTAGCGGTCGTGAAGAGATGAGCTTCCCGGAGGATACTGGCTAGGGCATGTATTTGTGTGTTGAGTCTCCTGATCAGTTGTTGTATTCCGCTGCTAGAGTATTTTTTAATTGTTTATCTTTTTCCGTTGCGTGAGTACTTTTAATTGGCCTTTTAGCATCTGGTAACTTAGGTTACTTTGGCAATCGTTTTCTAAACTATTTTGTCGGTTCATGTAAGCGATAGCTTAATTATGCTTTCAAACTGTCGAGTCTTGGCATTTCGGGCCTTGTGGTTTCAAATGAGATTTTTACGACGGTTTTGATAAACGGATTTTATAAAGTCTTCGAATGTTTTTAAAGATAGTACCGTCGTTAGCCTCTTGGGCATTTGTAAATGTTTGCGAAAATGTCTTTTAGCCTTGTGGGTTCCATCTCGGGGCCCACGGCGCTGTAATATTCCCGATCGGATCTAGGGGTGTTACAATATATATATATATATATATAATGGATAGTTGGGTTTATTCGACCCAACAAGGTTCGATTATAAATTAACTGAGTAAAAACGAATCAATCTGAGATCCATCAATCAGTCCCCTGGTTCGATTATCCGATTAATTGCTACTGCATTTGATCACATTGATAGCTCACTGATATTCTAGTCTAATATCAAGACAATCTGCCTTATTTTTAAATAATCAGCTAATTATATAAAATAAAAATAAATGAGCAAAAATTATATCGTCAAAATTCAGATTATAAAATTTCCGGATATTATAGGGGAAACACATGCTAATGCAGCATTTATAGCTAAGAGGACTGTCTTGTAATGCCCATATTTTTTTCGCTTCTGTTTCGTTCGACCGTATCGACTCGATTGTGTTCGTTGATGCTTCTGACCTTGTGTTGTTTCTCACCTTTGTTATTCGAGCGAGTTCTGATATTGTCCCAAATTGATCTGTATATCGTTGTGATCTTTCCAAGTTCGGATCGATTTCCTGTGAACCGGGATCCTCATGGAGAGGGTCTGCGGCGTGTAATATTCCCGGTTCGTTCCTGGGGGTGTTACATTTATGGTATCAGAGCTTAGGTTGTCGAAACCTAGGCTGTCGGGTCCAGTCGGGTATTTTCGTGTCTTGCCTTGTCAGATTGTGTCTGCCTGAGTCGTGTCGTGATGCGTCGGTTGAGATGTCAGTCGTGATTAGTATCAAGGTGCAGCCATCATCTTCGTGCGACCTGTGAATGTAAGTCTCCCTACTATATTGTGCCTTTTACTATACGAGCTTGTATGATTTTGTGTTATGACGTAGAGTTTAAAGGTGATTTGTGATTATGTGGCCTATGCTTGTTTGCTCCTCGTATGGTGCTCGAATGAAAGTGGTGTCAGCGTATATGTATATATATATATATACACATCCTGGTATAAGTCGTTTTTACAAGAGTAATGGCCTTAGTGTGGTTACGCAATGAAAAATTCATCAATGTGATGTTTTAAAGCTTTACATGTTTTTGGGGAGTCACGTAAATTTTGTTTTAAAAACATCCTCCAAAGGGAGGAAAAAGTTTGATTTTCGTATGATGACCTCAAGGTCGAAATTTTTTGGATAATTCGAACTACCGATATTTCATTTGCATTTTGTATTGTAAGTCTTCAAATCACGATTTTTTTTTAAAACTCAAATGAGGTCTACAAATGTACTCAAGACGTGACTCTTGCTTTTAAATTTTCGGTTTTGAATGACAATCGTCTTTTGATGGTTGCTCATGAGGTGTTGTAATTATATGAATCGATGGCTTTGAGATTCGAATGTTGATGTTGTTGTTTATTTGTGACCTTCGATTCTAGTAATGTCGTATATATATTCGCAATCATGTTGCTGAAATAGAACAGTTAGCGCATGCTAAGTGTGAGGCTAGCGCGCTCTAATGCAACATGGGTAGCGCACGCTAAATATCTGTTGTAGCGCGCGTTAATTAGCCTGGACAGAGGCTAGAGAACCACATTTCTTTTAGCCGTTAGGCCTAACCTTTGCAGTCAATCACCCGTGACTGTATTCTATGTGTGTTGTCTAGTAATGACAACTGTTTTGTATGAATGTGTGTTATGACTTTTCATTGCGCTAAGTGATAATTGATTTTTCAGGGAATTGATAAATTATGTCTGCTCTGTGTGTGTTCGAAAAAGCTTTCCTGAAACTTTCATAAGTTTGTGCAAGTTGCGGAAAATCAATTTTTGAAACTACTTTGACGGTGCGATTACTCGACGGCTTCGTATGAACTTCGGAAATTATTTGAAATTTGCGAGCTGGCCTAGGATTCTCAAATAAAACCTCGACGGTATTTGAAAGAGTTGTTTTAAAGTGCCTTTGGACATTTTGTAAAATGTTACCGTCGTTGATTTTTGAAGAGGATTTTCGAAAACAATTTTTAACGTTTTGTTGTATTATCAAATAATTCGAGTACATGATTTTCAAAAATCTTTCACACCATAAAAAAAAAAATTATTTCAAAACCAATACGATTTTTATTTTCAAAAATATATGGTGAAAGATGAAAAATCTCACTCGATTTAAACTTCAAACTCGGATTTGGAAAAGTTTCTTGTACTGATTAAAGTATGTACGAATGGCTTGATGACCTTGCGTGGTTACCTTATTTGTTATTAACGGTGATGCTGGTGTGTAGTGGCGTGGTAATTTTGACAATGCCGGTTGCACAGAAAATATTGTTTTGCAAATGATTTCAAAATGAGACTGTTAAAGTCTGTTGTTTACAAGTTTTGATGAAACAACCCGAGGTACCAAAAATACTTTTAAAATTTTATCTTGAATAGCATACAAATCCAAGGATTTTCAAATGATATCATTTAAAATGATACCCCGTGGATTTTCTTATCGGGTTGCTATTAGTTACCTTATGTGATATGTCGTGCTAAGTTGGTACTTTAGCATATTGTTTTTGCGAAGTTGTGCCATCGTATTGAGTGAGAATCCGCTCAGTATGCCGAGGGACAGAGGACGCGGTCGTGACCGCGGTACAGTTGGTCATGGAGATCAATGCGGGACCAAGAGGATATGGCCGGGAGGGTTGCTATTCTAGCACTTCGTTCTCGTCATTTAGGTTTCGGGGATGAAACCTCTTTTAAAGGTGATATGATGTAATGCCCATATTTTTTTCGCTTCCGTTTCGTGTGACCGTATCGACTCGATTGTGTTTGTTGATACTTCTGACCTTGTGTTGTTCTCACCTTTGTCATTCGAGCGAGTTCTGATATTGTCCCAAATTAATCTGTATATCGTTGTGATCTTTCCAAGTTCGGATCGATTTTCTGTGAATCGGGTGTGAAACTAACACCTCGTGGTTCCTACAAGTTTATTGATGTCTTGATTTGAGGTGTGAACTTTAGAGTTGATCATTGTTGTTCAATCATTGCTATACGTTCGTCATTGTCCAATCATTATTGTTCAATCTCGTAGTCTTGATTATTGAACATCTAGGCCACTTCGTAATTTCCATAAGTGTTGGGAAATTGTCTTCGTATTTGATCTTCCAAATCTTTGAGTTACTGGAATTTCATACCTTTCAGCGTTGGATTTGTGATTTGATTTTTGTACCGCTCGATTTTATCAACCGCAGTGATTCATGCTCGTTGCTTTTCATAAGCATTCTTGCATATTGAATTGGATCGTAGTAGCTTTATACTGCATGGAGCTCTGGTGTGTTGTCGAGAGTCGCCTAGCTTTTGTTTTAAGTTTCGGGACGAAAATTATTTTTAGGGGGTAGAATGTAATACCCACGATTTTCGTTCCGGTTATTTTGGATTTTTCTTTGGATATTTACCGGTTGTCGAGCGCTGCTATTATTTTTCTCGACTACTAATTTTGGATTTATGGCCATATGGTGTGATTCGTTATCCATTGTTTTCATTTCGGATTGACGTTGTTGTCCATGAGCATTGTGTCGTGTTTGTTCCGTGCGTTTTCAGATGATCGAGTCGTCGAGTCATGGCGGGTGGGCACTGGCCGGACGGGTGCGGGCACTGGCCGGATAGGTGCGGCAGGAACCGGCATAGCGCACGCTACTGTCGGAAGGCTGCGCACGCTAGTCGGCCGAGGCAGCAGGGGCAGAGAGGTTTCTGGACTTCGGGCGGACAGTAGGTAGTGCACACTATCGGTCACTGCACGCGCTAATCGGCAGGCATAGCGCACGCTATTCGGCCGACCAGCGCACGTTATCGGGCAGGGCAGAGAGGTTTCTGAGGTTCTGGACTCGGGGAGGATCGGCAGGTAGCGCACGCTACTATCGGTTACTGCACGCGCTAATCGACAGGCGTAGCGCACGCTATTCGGCTGGCCAGCACACGCTACCTGGCCGAGCAGATTAGTCCAGGAAGTCTCTGGATTGCGGCACAGGCCGACAGCGCACATGTCTAGCGCATGATGGCGGGCCCCGTCCGAACGTTCTCGACCAAGACCGCCCATTAGCGCACGCTAGCTCGGAAGCCTAGCGCACGCTAGTGCACACCTGTATATATATGATCGAGCTGTCCAGTTTCATTCATTTTTCCCATTTCTCTTTTTCCCTTCCGCGGCTGGAGCCTTGGGGAACTTGAAGGCATGATGTTAAACAATTAATCCATGAAGTTCCTGAGCCCATATCATCGATTAATCATTCCAAAACATCCTTCAATCCAGCGAATCAAGGTTAGTTTTCCTAAAATCCTAGTTTTGGGCAAATTGTGGGTTTTGCTTGATTTCATCCGTTTAATCCGTAATAACTTAGATTGGTGACGGATTAATGATTATTAAGTTGTATTCTATCGTTTTCCTTGTTGTTCCATGGTTTAATTTCCAAGGATTCATCATTTTGTTGAACTTCTAATCTACGCCTTCAAGGTGTCCGGTAAAAGTTCTTAGAGGGGGGTTTTGGATGTTCTACGATTATTCTTCCTTGTACGATCATTGATTATTGATGACATGATATTAGGGTCAGGTTCCTTGCGAAGAACTCGAGTCAGAACTCTTTCGTTCGTCGTTTCCCGATCGGTTGTGTTACCGTTATTTCTGCCGGAGAATTATAGGTGTTCGAGGTTACCCAGTTGAGCCGTGTTCGTCGGAGTATCCGGTATCGATTATCGAGGCAAGTATCTTGTCCATACATTACGTGTTTTGTGGATATAATGGTTGGTAATCGACGAGATGTGATAAATGAATACAACCATTTTTCAGAAGAATTGGTATATTTACAATTATGGTTTTCTTAAAAGATGACTCGTGTGATACGTGAATTATTGTGCTTAATTAAATATGTGTGTTAGTATTGAGTATAAGATCGCCTTACTTTCGTGTGATGCCATTATGTATGATTATGTTGTCGGTAAATTTGGAGTCCGATCCTTTTGTTAGGATGTGTACGTTGAGACATGCGGTTGTTTGTGAATATATGAGCTTGTGTGATATTGGTTGTGCCGTTCGGTGCTGTTTAGATGGTGTGCTTCTTTATTGATTGTATTAGTTCTGGATCGTGAGTATGTGTAGGATAATTTGGCCATTCTAGCAAAATACCTCGACTATATATATTGTGATTGACTCTTGAGGATTGTGGTTTTGGAAATGTGAATTGATGAGAGTTGTAAGGTTGTTCTCGGGTACTCTCACTCGGGGTTGACTCGATGGGGTCACACGGGGACCTGGTGACTTAGCGACTGGACCGGGTCGCGAGGGTTACTTCGAGTGGGCATTCTCACCTGGGGTCGCTCGACGGGGCGCACAGGGACTTGGTGGCTTGACGGCGGGACCGACGGCTGGACCGGGTCGCGAGAATTGCCAGAGTGTTTGTACTGTTGATTAATTGTGATATGTTCAGAGTATCACAATGCTTGGTGCTCGGGGTCGAAAGACATTATATATCGAGTCTTGGTGTTTGGCTTAAATGGCATAAGAATAATGTATTATGTGTAATGTGTCCTTGGAAGTGAATTGAAGTGGATGATCGGGTTGTGGACCCTACGTTTTGTGACCGGACTGGTTGGGTCGTGGACCCCGTGTTTTGTTAACGGATTTGCATTTTGGAAAATGAACTTTGGGGCTGTGACCCTAAGTGGCTTTCGAGGAATTAAGAACTTTTCAATCACAAATGTTTTCAGAACCCTAGATTTGGAAGTGTTTTCAAAGTGCTTACTTGTTTCGTTTCTACTTTAAGACTTGAACTATTTTAATTAAATAAAACATCTCGGGAAGTCTTTCGTTGTATTCTCGGAATGTGTTGTGTATGGCTCGTATTTGCACTTTATACTTGTACTAGCAAAACAGTGGAGTTTTGCTAACCCCCGAGTATTCGGGGGGTGGATGTCTGTTTTGCGTCCAGGTACATGCAAATTTTGGGAGCAAAACACAGGATCGGTGCGAAGGATGATAGAAGACGAATGATACTAATCACATGAATGCTAGTTTTGGTTGCAGTCAGTCGGAGTTCGTTGTATGGTCTTTTTCGTTGTCGTACTTTTTGTTTATGAGTGTATTTTACCCTTGCATGGGTATGAGTCGAGATAGAAATGTGTATTTTTGACTTGTATGTTAGTGATGAAAGACCAAATCGGTCTATTGGTTTGTTATTTTTTTACGTCGGTATGTAATGTAATGTGTTTTTTATCGATGTCTAACCTGGTGGATCCTCACGGAGAGGGTCTGCGGCGCGTAATATTCCCGGTTCGTTCCTGGGGGTGTTACATGTCTAGTCAATGCAACCAGAAGATTGTATTGTGGTGCTTCTAGTGTATAATACAGGTGGTCATATTAAATATCACTACTCTGATAAATGTTTGGCCCATGAAGAGGAGAAACATGTTTTTAACTACTTAGATAAATGTTACTGCAAATTTATCTTCAAAAATTCTTATCATGATTTAGCATATATAGATTCGAGGAGAAGAACATTTCAACAAATTTTACTACTTGAGCAGCATGTCAACTCTACTTTTTTGGTACATAGCAAATATTTTCTTAGAACATTCACAAGTTTTTCGGCTTAACAAAATAGTGCAAGTTAATGTTACAGAGGTTAACAAAATACAGGCGACCACTTCTTCACCATCTTCGTACTTATTTTTCCGCTTTAAAGTGAACCTACAGAATTTGCATAAGGCAACTATATTAAACCCAAGCCAAGTGTTGCAAACAAAAAAGTAATCAAGAAGAATACTAGTATAAAAAAACTAAGCAAAATAGATTACTTTGGTACATGTAACTTTTCTTACTTAAACAATTAGTGATCTTATATACTTGGTTACTGAGAATTGTCTTCACCCTAGAATTCTTCCAATCTAGTGTATTTGGCGTGATTTTTTCCATCCCAACAAAATTTGAATGCAAGAAAACAAATAAATTCCAGGTAAATATTAAACTAACCTTTCCCGACTACGCTTTACTTCTGTTAATTTAACACCATCAAGCAAAGCAAAAATCATCAACATTCATCAATTTCCACAAGCCTGTAGCAATGCAGATTTACATCTCTTTTGGAATTACATCTTGTTGAAGTAACATGTAAATAGAGGAAAAAGAAAACATAATTTTAGGTTCTTACATTTTTACATTAACTTAATTTTGTAGAGCTTATTACATGTTCAATAGAAGTCCAAAACGTTGAAATATACACCTTCATGTGGAGTGGTCCCACATGCATTACAAAGTGATCACAAAATATTGCATTCACATTAGACAAATGATGGATGCATTAATCACGAGCCTCTTAAAATGAGGAAAGTCTGTCACCCACGTTTGAATAAGAGAAAAGTCATGTCAATCTCACGTGGAGAAAGAAGAGAAAAATATGGAATGGAAATTGTGTTCAATTTATTTGTCCTTCAGTTACGGCTTAAATCAAAGACTTTGACAGCTCAATTCTTCTATAAATTGAGGTTATTCATGCCAAGGAAAGTGTACCAGGCAGTGCAGAAGAGTGCAATATATAGAGAGAAAGTAGAGAGTATTGAGAGAAGAAAACGAGAGAAAAATATAGAGTATTTTTCTCTCTCCCTCAAAAAGAGTGTTTCCTATTTTCTTAGTCATTCCAAGTTAAATACTTGAGATATTTTTGTATTCTGAGAGATATCATCTTGAGAGATTATGTATCCCCTAATTTATTTAGGGAGAATTCTGTAAGCCTACTATAGTCATAGTGGAAGTTTTTCGGACTAAGGTCCTCCCGTGGTTTTTCTCGATTTGGGTTTTCCACGTAAAATTCTTGTATCTTGTTTAATATTTTAATATCTCATTTTTAATTCTAGATAGTGAGAAAATATTTATCCTAATTCCGCTGTGCAAGTGTCATTTATTTTGACACTATTTTCTAAAGAAGTGTAATTTTTTCCAACAAGTGGTATCGGAGACATTTGGTTGAGAAGACGGATTAAAAATAGAGGAATCATCGTCCCTTGGCGGCATGTTCAAATTGAACGGATCAAATTACTCAATTTGGAAACCAAGCATGTTGGATCTTCTCTACTATAAGGATCTCTATTTACCCTTACATGGTGATGATGCCAAACCGAAAGATATAAGTGATGTTGAATGGAAAATCATGCATAGGAAAACTGTTGGCTACATCCGGCGTTTCATTGAACACAGTATTTTTCATCATTTTTCTAATGAGGAAAAATTCGAGGTTCTTTGGAAGAAAATCGAGTCTATGTTTGAGAGAAAAAATGCCTTAAACAAAACTTCAATAATCGGAAGAATTGTTCGATTGCGATATGCGGAAGGTGCCAACATGACGGAGCACCTAAATGCATATCAGGGTCTTATCAATCAATCCATCAATATGAAGATTTCCATTGATGATGAAGTTGTAGCTTTATTGCTACTGAGTTCATTGCCGGATAGTTGGGACACTCTTGTGGTCTCAATCAGCAACTCGGCTCCAGACGGAGCTCTGACCTTGCAGATGGTCAAATATTGTCTTCTTAATGAAGAATCCAGAAAAAAAGAAGAAGATAGCTCTTTTGAGACAAAGGCGATGGTTGCTGAAAATATTGATCGAGGGAGAAGCAAAAATAAAAGCTCTAAATTTACAAGAGATAAATCCAGGGGGAAGTCTAAGAAGAGACTTCAAATGCCATTATTGTGATGGTTTAAACCACTATGAGAAAGACTGTAGAAATAAGAAAAGGGAACAAAAGCACGGAAATAATGGAAATACACATCAAGACATGACAGCAGTTGCAGCTGATGGCGATATCATCATGGTCTGTGATGATACTCTTATGAGTATGTCATGCCAACAAACCGACTGGATCGTATATTCGGGTGCATCTCATCACATTACACCATATCGTGATATGTTTGTATCTTACACTGGTGGAAGCTTTGGCAAAGTCAGAATGGCCAATCATGGTGTGACTGAAGTGGCTGGTATAGGAGACATTATTACGCCATCGACATCGGATGTAAGCTTATCTTAAAAGATGTACGACATGTTCCTTATATCAGACTCAATATTATTTCCATTGGCAAGCTCGAAGATGATTACATCAATCACTTTGGCGAAGGAAAATGGAAACTCATCAGAGGCTCCTTTATTGCAGCAAGAGGTAGAAAAGAAAAATTCTCTCTACTTAATGCATGCGAATCTGTACAATGGAGAGGTGAATACAGTCGTCAAAAATTCCTCCATTGAGTTATGGCATAAGAGGCTCAGACATTTGAGCCAGAAAGGTTTAGAAATTTTGGCAAGAAGTAACCTCCTCCTTGAAGTAAAAGGCGTGCACTTGGAAACATGTGTTGATTTGGTTGGGAAACAATACAGAGTTGCATTTAAAAGCTTCTCTCCCTCAAGAAGAGCTCAGCCTCTTGATTTAGTGCACACAGACCTGTGCTATATGAAAGACAGGACTCTTGGTGGTGCATTGTACTTCGTCACTTTTATTGACGATTTTTCGAGAAAAGTGTGGTGCTTTGCTTTGAAAACAAAAGACCAAACATTAGAGGTCTTTAAACATTTTCAAACAAAAGTTGAGAGAGAAACGGGAAGGACACTAAAGTGTGTTCGTGCAGACAACGGTGGTGAATACCAAGGCCGTTTGAACAACACTGTAAGAATCATGGTATCAAGCTTGAGAAAAGCGTCCCAAATATCCCTCAACATAATGGCGTTGCCGAAAGGATGAACACGACAATTTGTGAAAGAATTATATGTATGTTATCCCATTCAAAATTGCCAAAATCATTTTGGGGTGAAGCTATGAGAACTGCAGTCGACTTAATCAACCTTTCTCCATCAACTCATCTGGGTGGTGTGTTCCAGATAGAGTGTGGTCTGGGAAAGATGTTTCTTAAAACACTTGAGAGTGTTTGGTTGTAGAGCTTTCCTACATATTCCAAAAGACGAAAGATCCAAGCTTGATGACAAAACCAAACATGTATCTTCTTAGGATGTAGCCATGAAGAGTTTGGTTACAGATTACAGTTAACAGGAAGGTTATCAGAAGCAGGGATGTTGTATTCCTTGAAGATCAAGTTCTTGATGAAGTCAAAGAAAAACCTGAATCTAATTCAGAAGTTCCTATCAACTTAGATCCAGTTCCTTCACCGACGGTTCAGAATTACGGGGGAGATGCCCAACCAGAGAATGGTGATACGGTTGATGATGAAGCAGGTGACAATCAAAAACCACCTGTACAAAATGATGTCCCTCCAGTTAGAAGGTCAACTCGAGAAAGACAACCTTCTACCAGATATAGTCCACATGAGTATGTAATGCTCACTGATGGAGGAGAGCCACAATGTTTTAAAGAGTCCATGGAAAATTATCAAAACAAAAAATGGTCAGAAGCCATGGAAGAAGAAATGCAATCCTTGGAAGATAATCACACCTACGACCTAGTTGAGTTGCCAGTTGGAAAGAGATCACTGAAAACAAATAGGTCTACAAGTTAAAGACTGAAGAACATAGCTCACAATCAAGATACAAAGCGAGGCTGGTTGTGAAAGGTTTCAGTCAAAATAAGGGTGTCAATTTTGAAGAGATTTTCTCACCAGTGGTGAACATGTCCTCAATCAGAGTTGTTCTCGCAATTGCTGCCAGTCTAAATATGGATATTGAACAACTTGATGTGAAAACTGTATTTCTGCATGAAGATTTAGATAAAGAAATCTACATGGACCAACCAGAAGGATTCAAAATTAAAGGAAAAGATAACCTTGTATGTAGATTGAAGAAGAGCTTGTATGACTTGAAACAAGCTCCTAGACAGTAGTACATGAAGTTTGAGTCCTTCATGACTAACCATGGCTAAAATAGAACCACCTCAGATCATTGTGTTTTCATCAAAAAGTTCACATGCGGTGAATTTATCATATTGTTACTCTACGTTGATGATATGCTGATTGTAGGCCATGATGCCAGCAAAATTGATAAACTGAAGAAAGAGATAAGTAAGTCTTTTGCGATGAAAGACTTAGACGCAGCTAAGCACATTCTTGGAATGAAGATATTCAGGGATAGGAAAAACAAGAAGCTCTGGTTATCTCAAGAACAATACATTGAGAAAGTTATTGAAAGATTCAATATGAGCAAGTCGAAGCCAGTCAGCACCCCACTTGCGAGACACGTGAAACTCAGTTCAGCACATTGCCCCACAAGTGAGACAGAGAAGAAGGAGATGCAAAAGATACTATATGCTTCTGCAGTAGATAGTCTAATGTATGCTATGGTATGCACTAGACCAGATATAGCTCATGCAGTTGGTGTTGTTAGTCGTTTTCTTTCCAATCCAGGAAAGGAACATTGGGAAGAAGTGAAATGGATATTACGATATCTTAGAGGCACTTATAGATCTTGTCTAAAGTTCGGTGATAACTCGATCCTACTAGAAGGTTATACGGATGCAGATATGGTTGGTGACATTACAGTACTTTGCCGCTCTATGCTCTCGTTACACAGGTAAATTTTCATTATTTTTTTCTTGAAATAATTACATTAATACCCCTCAAGTTTCTGGCTTAATCACAAAAGAATCTAGTTATTATTTCCCTCGAGTATTACAAATGTCCTTTGATAGTTGAAATGTAGAATTTAGTCCCGAAAGAGTATTTCAATATTTCGGTTATTCCCAAAATGCCATTGCTAGCTAATAGCAAAACTGTGGGAGTCGATATTTTTAGTTGGTGAGTTGGTTGGATTTCAGTGTGAGTTTATTTGAAAATAATTTGTGATGAATTATATCCTTGTGATGTTTCTGGATTTTTATTTGATGTTTACGTTTTATGTTGGATTGTTTTGTTGTTTGAGAATAATTCGTGATGAATTATTCTCGTGACTTTCAAGTATCAACTAAGATTATTCTGTCCTCATTTTGAAATTAAATCTACAGTAAATATTTACTTTGTTGTAATTTATAAGCCATCTTTGCGTTTTTAAGCAATCAATCTTGGGCTCAAGGGCTCTTCAATGTTTCTTATCTTGTTGGGACAAGGTGATTGCTAGCACATGGCACTTCTTGATGTGCTGTGTTTGTTGATGGTAATATATGGTGGAGTCATTTATTTAGGGTTGGGCCTAGTTGAGTTTATTTTATGGGAGATTTTAAATATAGCCCCCAAATCTCTCTTCATAGCATCTTAAATAAAATAATAATAAATTAAATTATAAATTGACCATTATACCCCCAAAATTATTAGCATTTCCATAGCCCTAAATTGATCTTCCATTTCCAACAATCCAACCCATAACCCCCGAACCCCCGCAAATGAAACCGCAAGCTTCTCCAAACTATGTTTTTCATCCCATAACCAACAAATGAAAATGAGATGATTTATTTCATTTCTCCAGATTTATTGTTCAGAATTATAAACACACGAGTCATTCGGACCCGTGCGTTGCACACGGGCTCATATACTTGGTCGTACTTTAATGTGTGGTAAATATGTTCATTATTAGCTTTGTAAATTTTGACCTTTAAATTCGTCCACAGGCTTTCTCAGTAAATTTCCTGTCTTTCTCACTCTTAGGGTTTTTGAAGATTTCCTCCTCCACTGAAACTCGGAGTTCTCTTTTTTATCCGCGAGATTTGTATCATGACTCAATCATCACAGGAAGAATTATTGGCCACCCTTCTTGAGCAACAGAAAATCGATGTAAGCTTTCTCTCTCTTTCTCTCTTTCTCACACACACACGCACGGAAACACACACATGGAGAGAGAATCTATGTTTGATGCAAGTTTGATTACTGTTTTGGGGTTCCGAATTATATTTACCTGGAGGGAGAATTCAGTTCATATTTCACTTCGCTACACTGACATAAATTAAAATACACAAAATACCACATAGAACATAAATCGAGCACGCATGTGAATATTGAGGTTGCGCATGTGTTCCCGCAACAACATATATCTTAAGATAGACTTTTTACACGTATACAGGTGAGCCTGATTCACTACATGTATCGTCAATTTTTAAACATGAATTGAATATCACATATTGAATTGAATATCACATGTACAATCCAATTAAAGCAATTAAAGTGATAGTAAAAATTCCTACCTGAATAAATGATGCTGTCTGACTTGAATATGGAGATGCTCGACTCAGAGTCCAAAGCCCGTAAATCCTCAATAAAGTCTACATATAATAATATTTTAATTATTATAAAATATTACGATATAATGACGAAAATTAAAATAAATATGCATAAAATTGGAATAATTAGTAATATTAGTTGAAAGGATAATATTTTTAATGTCTTGATCAAAATGGGACTCAATTAGAGGTTTTAAAGTTGACTGGGATCAAATTGTGAGAGTTGAGAAACTGACCGGGTTAAAATCGAAGAATCATAAATCAAAACGGGTTTAAATTGAAGTATCCATAATTTATGGGGTTAAATTGAAAGCTGCTGAAAAATGTTAGGACTAAAATGCAAAACCCTAATTTTGTTCGGGTATAAAAACCCTTAAATCAGGTGTCAGCCGACACCAAACATTTTCATCCCCATCCTCATCCTCCCATGCGTATACCCCCCTCCCTGCCTCTACCCTCTCTCTCTCTCTCTCTCTAAATCCCTACCCTCTCAAAAATTCTCTTCCTCTCTCTCTCAAGAACTTCTTGTAAAACCGATATCTCTCTAGATTTCTTCCTTCACAGCAGACAACGCAACCTTTTTGTTCGGTGGGTTTGTAATACGTGGGTTTGTTATCACGGGGGTAATGTTCTTTTTTATTTATTGTTTGTTCTAGTATGTCCTTAATTTTCTATTTTTTTTATTAACCGAATTGTTGCCTACAGAAACGAAGAGCATGGAACTTGCAGGCTTTGCAAGTTTGGTTTCAGTCCATGCTGCCTACCAAAGATTTTATCTATGTTTGCTGCCTTATTTTCGTCACTTCGCACCTTTTCTTCTTTTATTTTTTCTTTTTAATGTTCATGATTGATGATTTATTTCTTTTAATTCTCTTGATTCCTTTCAGAGGTAAGTTCAAATGCAAAACTTCAACTGTTAATAACTGATCCACTGCTCCAGAAACTTACACTAAAATAACCAACATAAAAATAGCTAACTAATTAATTAAGTCCAAGTAATTAATTAAGCATTGGAGTTTGAATAGTTAGTCAATCTTTGGGGAGATTAAAGTCTAGTCAATATATGGGAACTGGTTTGATTACATGGGAATTATAGTATGCATTAAATAGGGAGACTATTATAAATTCAGTCAAGAGAAAATATTTGTAATCGCTTTCGCAAAGAAAATCACCAAGTATTCTCCAGATTCTTTCCTTAATGGGCTTTATTATTTAATTTTCAGTACTGGTGCAGTGTGACATTAACCTTGAATGTGGATGTCAACTAATTATTTTATGTTATCATTACTTTCTTGAATGAGATGATATCATTTTTGCATGCTTTTGCATCTGTAAAAATGGATGTCCTATCTGAAATTTAAAAAAAAAACTTTTTCAGCATTTTAAATGTTATTTTGAGTTGGTAATCAATTATAAATAAAAGGTTGATTTTCTACTTTATCGAGCATCCATGCGTTTGTGACTTGATTGGTGATGTTATTTCATCGCTTTTAATTGATTTTCAGTGAAACAATCAAAATGGTATTTAGGTTTTATAGTCTTGAACATTGAGGAATGGATTGTAAGTTTTATCGTTATATATTAAATCTAGTGCATTGCACACGCTTTGGTCCTGTTCGTACTCGGTTAATTCGTGGTATTAATTTTGGTTATAGGTTAATGTAAGTTTATTTTATTGATGTTGTATTCAATACTTTAGTTTGGTTATACAATAATGTTAAGTTCGGGACGATGAGTAAAAGGGTTGGTCATATATGTTAAATTTAAGTTGTTATGGTGTAGTGTGTTAATGTTTGCATTGTATTTTTTGAGGCCCTTATATGTCAAACTGTTTAATATGAGGGGTTTTATGTTAACTTTATAAATTTTTTTGTTAAATGCTGAAATGATAGTGATGCATTGAGAAGAAGTGTTTTTCAATTAAATTGGCTTGTTTCGATTTATGAATTGTATGTGTGTGTGCATTTTTGTCAAAAAGCTGATTTGATTTAAATGTGGAAGTTGAAGATGAGATTTGGTAGAAATTCATTTTGGTTTTCAAGTTCCTTAATTTTCCAATCTAGAGTATCAGATAATATTGTTAGATGTAGGGTTCTTTTTCTTCTCTTTTGGGTTCATTTTTTGGTATATATGTTGTTTATTTTGTTAAGAAGTTTCTATTTTTTGTATTGTTTATTTTTTAAGTAAATTTAAAACCTACCAATCATTTTGGGAAAGAGAGTACATAAATTAATGGATTTCCTTCATAAATATTGTGCCGGTTATTCAAATTTTAAATTTGTAGAAGTGCATAAATTGGTCTATCATTTCCACTGTGTGATAGCACATCCGATTTCAATATAATTTGCCTGTGATGTTCGAATACCGCAATGAAGACTTATTATGATATTAGCCATTAACTGTTGATTCAATAATTGCTTGCAGCATGATGAGCCATTGATCGAGGATGACGATGACGACGATGAAGATGATGATGAAGACGATGCTGAAGGTATGCGGTACCTTTTATCGTCAAATTGGCTTATAAATTTTCCATTTTCATTTTTCTTTGCACTAAAACATGCTGCTTCATAGAATATATGCATTTAACGGATTCCGTACACCTTGTATTTAGATTAGGGCATATTCTTCTTGTTATCCCATGGTAATTATTAATTTATCTCCTTATTAAGCTTTTATTATTACTTCAAATTATGTTGCATAAGTGAAATGAGTAATAATTTGTGAATTGAATTGAATTGAATAGGAGTTTGCAAGAGAATTGATTAACATGGATCATCAAGGTGGTTCATCAGCTGGTGGTGGTGGTGATGCTACTCGTAATCAGCCTACCCCGGTTCTTCAAGGCCGATCTAAAGGTGTGCTTATTTCATCCTATTTTACTACCCACCTGTCATAATTTATAATCAAATTAGTTATTATACTTGTTTTCCCCTAGTTAAGGAATCGCCGTTTTGTTTTTATCACATTATATGCTAAAATGCGTCTGCCAATTTAAGGTTCAATTCGTGTACGTTAAATGCCTAGCGTCTCCTCAACGATGTGGGACAAAGGCATGTATCATATTGTTACGCCACATTTATTTTGCTCTGATGTGTGCATCTTTATATGAGCAAAAAAATCACTTTTACCGTACATTGACAAATTTGAGTTTCTTAAGTTAACTTTCTTGACGATTATTTTTACTTAAAAGTTAAAAGCTTAAGTGGATCACATTTTGCTGAAAGGCGGTTGTATCTCAAATAATGGCAAATATCGACCATTTCTCTATTTCTTTCGCTGTTTGTGTTGTTTTATGTAGAAATATTTGAAACTGATAAAGTATGCTTAAGTTCCTCATAACCTTCATTTAGTTAATTTTTAAATTTCTTTGTTTTAGGTATTTTTCCGACGTGTTCTTGGTTATTGGTGGATACTCTTGGTCTTTGGTTTCTTGTGGAAGCATGTGTGCAATGTAATTTCCTCTCACGCCCTATTTATAGGTTTTTTATTAGGTTTTTGTAGAATTGCATGTGCCGAAGTGTAGGTTAAGGGATTTTGTGTTGAGAAGTTGAGATTGGCCGGAGTTATATGTGTTTGCGGTATTATAAGGAGTTTATTTGGCTGCCTGTTTGTTTGGTGTTAGTTATTATTGTTGTGTTGGTATTTTTTACTGTCTCATATCATAAGGGAAAATTTAAGTTTAAGGAGGGTGTTATAGGTATTACACATTTTTATTATTATTTTTTTTATTATTATTTTTGTTATAAATATGGTCAAACATGTGACCCGTAAACTCATGTTAATAAAACTCGTAGATTTAAAGAAAAGCTACGAAAACCCTTTAGAAAATAATGATGAAATTAAAATAAAAAAAAGGAAATTTCGACTAAAATAAGTCAGCTATGGCATAGAATTAACATGTTCAAAACTGTGATTATACCTGTTAAGACTTAAAAAAATAAAAGTATTACATCTAAATTTTTGTATTTACGAAGCATCGTCATAGCGAACGTCTCCTGAACTAATTTGTTAGTTATGAAGGTAACGTTGAGCTCTTAAATGAATAGATATATTGTAGGATTGAATTAATGAGAACAATAAAATTATTTGGAAAGCAACAGAACATAGAAGATATATAGTATCATCGATTTATTATGAGAATGGTAGTACAACTCGTTAAATTAGGTTACTGAACGTTTCCTTATAGACAATATTTATTGTCCGGTCTTTGAATTCAATGTCTTCGTCTTCCGTCATTAGTATTTTGAGACCGTTAGGGCTTGTGACTCTAGATATCGCAACATATAGCTGCCCATGGCTGAACACAGGGTTGGGTAAGTAGACACCGACATACTTAAGTGACTGCCCTTGGCTCTTGTTTATGGTCATCGCATAGCATGCTCTAATAGGAAACTGTCTTCGTTTCATTATGAACGGCCATTTTGATTGTGTCGATGACAGTGTGATCCTAGGTATAAGTGTAATACCCGGTTGTAATTCAGTAATTACCATTCAGTATTTATCATTCAGTAATTGATACTCAGTAACTTTCACTCATTATTAATCATTTGTCACTCATATTCAGTCATGGTATTCATCATTCAGAGTAATTGTATCGTGCATCAATCGTCATTCATCACTAATCTGATTGGAGTTTCGTGCCGTGTTTATCGTCGTTGTCATTTTCGGCCGTGGGTCAGTGGCGTGAGGAGTAGCGCACGCCACGTACTCTTTTAGCGTACGCTAATTGAGTACAGTAGCGCACGCTACCACTCGCATTAGCGCACGCTAATGTTACTGCTGCGTACCAAGGTACTGGACTGCAGGTGAGTTATATGTAGCGCATGCTACGAGTGGTAAGTAGCGCGCGCTAGCGGGTTGTAGTAGCGCACGCTAAATTTGTGGAGTAGCGCGTGCTAGGGACGGATCAGGTTAAGTCCAGTGGCTACTGGACTGCACTGGATTAATCCATAGCGCACGCTAGGCGTGGTATTTAGCGTACGCAAGCGATGTTATAGCGCACGCTAATCGTTGGTTGTAGCGCACGCTATCGAGATCAGATCAGAGGACAGAAGGTTTCTGGACTCCAGTACTGGGCATCAAATTATTCGTTAGCGCACGCTAACTATGAGTATTAACGCACGTTAATGATATGGCCGTAGCGCACGCTACAAAAAGGTGCGTAGCGCGCGCTACCGTTTTCGGACAGTGGGTACTGGAATACCCAAATTACCCGTTAGCGCACGCTATGCATAAGGGCTAGCGCACGCTAACCTGGAGTGACTATATATTGGACAGTCAGCTTAAGTTCGTCATTTATCATTCTATTCTCTTTCTCTCGTCGGTTCCAGGCGATTTGGGCGATTTAGAGAGTGTTCTTCAAGGTGTAATCATCAATCATCATCTTCAAGTCTTTGAGTTGGATTAATCATCACTTCATCATCTCCAAAACATCGAATCAAAGGTATTAATCTCTTGGATCTAGAATTTCGGATTTTTGGGTTTTTCCTTCCGATTTCTTCGTGTAAGCTTGGATTATCATTGGAATATGTTAGATATGGATTATCTACCTTGGATAAATATATTCCTACGGATTTAATGGTTATTTTCGGAATTGTTTTCAAGAACCCTTGGGGTTGACTTCGGTTAATTGGGGATTTTTCGATTAATGTTGTTGTAATCATGAATTATGGATTCCTAATGGATTATGGATATCATCGAAGTGTTTTGTTAGTTCGAAATACTCAATTTGGTGTTGATTTCGACATATTCAGGATTGGATATTTCCGAAGTTGTGTGGTTGGTTATGTATTCGTTGGAATGCCCTATGAGTTTGATTATCGTTGTTTCGACCTTTGGGTTAGTCGTGTTTTATTGCTTGATACGGGTATTGAATGATTGTTGGTAATTATTGTTATTCAAGGTTGTTCGAGCGACCGGTATCTTGGTTAGGATGTTGTTCGTGGACGGACATTCTTCATCGGTATTGAGTAAGTTAAATCTTACTCGGTTAAAAGGATACTCATTCCTTTTGTTGTTGATTGCTCATAATAATAATTCATTCATCATAATATTAATCATTTTGAGACTTGAAATTGTCGAATAATCACTTCATTCACGAGGAACGACGGTTTCAAATCATTTCATTGGGTTATCAATCACGTCACTATTACTTTCATATCGGTGAGTCATCTTGGCCTTGTCTAATTATTATTCATTGATATTCATCATGGTCATTCTCGTTCATATGACCTTCTGGGTTCATATTGCGTGGCCGGGTGTTGCTGTGTGGAATTTTTAGTCGGGCACACGATGGTTATGTATTGGGTTCACCGATACATTGGACCGTGCACACGGGAAAGCGTTACACCGTGAGACTAATTAGGTACAAGGACGGGTGTGTCCGGTCATTCGTCTTGTACACTCGCACAGAACACTACGGGCGTACTATGGTACTCCTCTTCAGCGTAATTCATAATTAAGAATATTTCATAACTTCAGTTAATTCATGATTGTGTAATTTCAACTCTTGAGGATTGTTGTTCTGTGTAACTGACCCCGTTGGGGGATTTTGTTTTCAGGTCACGGCAAGGCAAAGGCACGGGAAGAGCATGTCGACGGCGACGAGTCCCAGTGACACTAGTAGGGGGCCCCAGTCCTTCCGTTTGTTCAGTCATTTCGGTCATTTCGGTTATTTCCGTCATTTGTATTTTCCGCTGCAAATTCCGTTTGAGATGCTTATTTGTTCAGGGTGGTGTATTTTATCTCCATATAAAATATGCTAGTATTCTGTTTTGTCCTGGTGTAATGTACTTAAACTCCTCATCGGAGTACTTGGTAATATAATGTGGTTCAGTACTACAATTATATTATTTAATTCATCATTTTCACTGCCTGGTGGGTCCCAGTCGGGGATTCACGGCACTGTAATATCCACCTAGTTTGGGGTGTTACAGAGTTGGTATCGGAGCGTGGTTTTGAATACTACCTTCCGAGTCATGTCTCATTTGAAATCATCGTCATCAGACTAGTATCATTGGACTTTCGCGTCACGTGTGACCTGTGAAAATGCCGAGCCAATCAGACCGGAAGAACTGTAAGATTTCTAACGCCATGATATAATTTCTGGCAATAGTCATTCATTCATCATTCATCATTTAACAATCCTCAAACATCATCATTCATTGTGATTAGGACGATCATGTTAACTCATTAATCACTTAATTCATTTCATTACTCAGTTATTGATCAGGACGATCATGTTAATTCATTAATTACTCAATTCATTTCATTACTCAGTTGTCGATCTGGATGATCATATTATTAATCTTGTTAAGTTATTAAAAATAATCATTTCAAGAATTTCATCAGATAATCATGTCACTTCAGTAAATCATTCATATAATCACTAAGTTAGAGCATGTATACTCATTTTCATCATCTCATGACGTAATCATAACGTGATAATCATGCGGGAAATATAATCATTATGCGACCTTCCTACTTCGAGATGGAGAGAGGCATCAGGATGCACGGAAGAGGCCGCGGTGCGGGCCGAAACCCGAGAAATAATCACTGCCGCCGAAATCGTGCCCAGGACTCGGCTCGATCAGAAGATGTTCGGGTTGATCCACTCACTTTTATGCAGGCCATGATGACCCATGTGCAGTTTCTCAATCATCATTGCGCCACTCTGGCCGGATTAATCGAGAGAACTCTCCCGTATGAGCCGACTGCTCAGGAAAGTACTGAACAACAACCTTCATCTGTCAGCAAGAAATCAACGAAGCGTAATCAATCCGAAGGCGGTCAGTCAACCTTCAAGAAGCCTCGTGTGAGTCCTATCGTTTCTGAGCGACCTCCTACGGCGCAAAATCGTGCGGGATCTCAGTCCCGAGCGGCCTGTTCGGCCATCACCTATTTCAATTGTGGAACGCCGGGTCATTACAGCACAGAGTGTCTGAAACCGTCTATCACGTGCTATAATTGTGGGAATTTTGGGCATAAGGCCCGTTTTTGCCGAAAGGACTCCAAGTCGGCTCCGGCGGCATCTCAGGCCCCGAAGCAACCAGCGTTGAGAATCGATCGCTTTGTCAACGCTGTTTAAGACAATGGAAGCAAATAGAGTTGGAGCTCGTATTTATCGAGACGGAGCGTCCGGTTCGGGGGCCGGCAAGTCCTGCATTCATGTGATGAGGAGGATCGACGATCCGGTGGCCCGAATGATTTCAGGTATACTCGTAATTTTATTTCAACTTGTGTGTACCTTTTGATGCTGGTACACCGCATTCATTCATTTTCGAATCATGCTTGAATAGACTTATTTCGGGATAGTCCTATTGCTTGTGGACCTCATACCATCGGTCTACCTGACGATGGAAGAATTTTCGGAATCATACCGAAGTAAGCTTAGTGACCGCGATTGGTTGGTGTACCTAATCGTGGTGAATTTATCTTAGGACGATGCAATTTTCGGTATTAGTTGGTTTAATCGTCTTGATACTATCCTCAGTGTTTGTTAGCGTCTGGTCGCTATCTTTCCGTCGTTGGTTGTCGAATATGTGCTTCAGGGAAGTAATCCCCGTTGTTCCAGTAGAATTATTATTATGGCGGAAGCATAGAATTTCCGCAATCGAGCTATTCAATCATTCATTGCACCATTTTCATCGATTGGCCTTTCTAAGGCAATCGAGTCATTCAATCATTCATTGTATCATTTTCATCGATTGGCCTTTCTAAGGCAATCGAGCTATTCAATCATTCATTGTATCATTTTCATCGATTGGCCTTCTAAGGCAATCGAGTTATTCAAACATTCATTTTACCATTTTCATCGATTGACCATTCTAGGGCAATCGAAATGTTCAATCATTTGTGGTATTATTGTCATCGATTGACGATGTATTTCCAGACGAGTTATCTAATCGCCTTCACATAGAGTAGTGGAATTCAGGAGTGAGTTGGAGCCGGTACGTCCCCTTTATCGAAGGCACCGTATCGGATGGCCCCGACCAGAATGCAGGAGTTGAAGATTCAACTTGAGGAATAGTTCGAGGAAGGTTATCTCCAACCGATTGCGTCCCCGAGAGGAGCACCAGTGTGATCTGTCAAGGAGAAGGATGGCTCGTCTCGTGTGTGTATTAATTATCAAGAGTTGAACAGGGTGATGATCAAGATTAGTACCCCTTACCCCGTATTGATGATCTCTTAGATCAACTTCAGGGAGCTTCAGTATTTTCCAAGATCGACTTAAGGTCTGGATATCATCAGTTGCGGATCCGAGAGTCGGACACCGCGAGGACGGCGTTTCGAACACGCTATGGTCATTATGAGTTTGTGGTTATGCCGTTCGGATTGACTAATGCACCTGCGGTATTCATGGAATTAATGAATCGGGTTTTCATCGACTTTTTGGATCAGTTTGTTGTCGTTTCCATCGATGACATTTTGATTTATTCTCGTGACCGGGAGGAACACGAGTTTCACCTTCATCAAGTGCTCGACGTGTTGAGACGAGAACAACTTTATGGGAAGTTTTCCAAATGTGAGTTCTGGATGTACGAAGTGACTTTTCTCGGACATGTAATTTCATCAGACGGAGTTCGTGTCGACCCTCAGAAGACGGAGGCTATTCGAGATTGGCTACCTCCGAAGAACGTTAAGGAAATCCGAAGTTTCCTCGGATTAGCGGGTTATTATCGACGATTTGTAGAGGGATTTTCTAGAATCGCTCAACCCTTAACGAACCTTTTGCGGGAGGATAAGAAATACACGTGGTCCGACGCGTGTCAACGGAGTTTTGAGGAACTCAAGAGCCGGTTAATGTCAGCACCTGTACTTTCCTTGCCACAGGGGACGGAAGGATTTGTGGTTTATAGTGATGCGTCCGGACAGGGTCTCGGATGTGTACTCATGCAGAACGGGAAAGTTATTGTCTATGCTTCACGGAAATTGAGACCTTACGAGGTTAATTATCCGACCCATGACCTGGAGCTAGCAGCCGTGGTGTTCGCTTTGAAGATTTGGCGTCATTACCTTTATGGCGTCGCCTGTCAGATATTCACCGATCATAAGAGTTTAAAGTACATATTTACTCAGAAGGAGTTAAATATGCGTCAGAGACGGTGGTTGGAATTAATCAAAGATTATGATATCGAGATCCTCTACCACCCGGGCAAGGCGAACGTTGTCGCCGATGCCTTGAGTCGTAAGTCCGTTCAGGAGCAGATGCGTGCCCGCTTAATGATTCGAAGGAGCTTCAGTAGGAATTCCTTAGACCCGAGATCGAGGTCCGGCTTCAGCGAGTTCAGGGGCAGCTTTGTATGTTAGAGATTTCATCATCACTCGAGGAGGCAATCCGAGAGAATCAGGGTTCGGACCCATCATTGTCGCGCATCCGAGAGGATGTGGCTCAGGGGAAAGCCCCTGGATTTGTGGTCCACGAGGATGGACTTTTGAGGTTTAAGAATCGGTTGTGCGTACCGGCGAATGTCGAGTTGAAAAACTCGATTTTGAAAGAAGCTCATGCTACCCCTTATTCTGTTCATCCGGGGTCTAGCAAGATGTACAAGGACTTGAAACAAAATTACTGGTGGAGTAATATGAAGCGAGAAGTCGCAGAATTTGTTTCGAGATGCTTAACCTGTCAACAAGTTAAGATTGAACATCAGCGACCGGCGGGTATGCTGAAACCTCTCCCTATTCCCGAATGGAAGTGGGAAGACATTTCTATGGATTTCATCACGAGTTTGCCGACGAGTCGTCGTGGCATGGATACGATCTGGGTGATCGTAGACCGCTTAACTAAATCAGCTCATTTCCTTGAGATCAAGGAGACGTGGGGTCCCGAGAGACTTGCTCAACTGTTCATCAAAGAGATAGTCAGACTGCACGGTACTCCTAAAAGTATCGTTTCCGATCGTGACGGACGGTTTGTGTCGCATTTTTGGAAATCAGTTCATCGTGCTATGGGAACCCAGCTTAATCTCAGTACCGCTTTTCATCCTCAGTCCGACGGACAATCAGAGAGGACTATTCACACCTTAGAGGACATGTTGAGGGCATGCGTCCTCGATTGGAAAGACGATTGGGAAGCCCAACTACCATTGATTGAGTTCACGTATAATAATAGTTGGCATGCTTCGATTAAGATGGCACCTTACGAGGCCTTGTACGGTCGCCGTTGTCGATCTCCCTTGTGTTGGGACGACTTATCAGGATCAATCGGCACCGAGCCCGATATGCTTATAGCCGCCCGTGAGAAGGTAACTTTGATCAGGAGTCATTTGTTGACAGCTCAGAGTCGACAGAAATCATATGCAGATAACCGTCGCCGACCATTAGAGTTCGAGACTGGTGACCATGTGTTGGTCAAGGTATCCCCGAGTCGTGGTATCTTCCGTTTTGGGAAGAGGGGAAAGTTGAGTCCGAGATTCATTGGACCGTTTGAGATTTTGGATCGAGTAGGCGAGTTAGCTTATCGATTGGCTTTACCTCTGGCGTTGAGCCGAATTCATAATATGTTTCATGTCTCTCAGCGGCGGAAGTATGTTGCCGACCCGAGTCTCATACTTCAGTTCGACGAAATCGAGATTGCCGACGATCATTCATATGAGGAGCGTCCTATACGAGTTTTAGAACGACGAATCAAACAGTTGTGGAATAAGAAGATTCCTTTGGTTAAAATTCAGTGGTCTAGACACGGAGTCGAAGAGGCTACTTGGGAAACCGAGGATAGTATGCGGGAGAGTTATCCCGAGTTGTTTGACCCTTAGTTTCGGGGACGAAACTCTTTTAAGGGGGGTGTATGTAATACCCGGTTGTAATTCAGTAATTACCATTCAGTATTTATCATTCAGTAATTGATACTCAGTAACTTTCACTCATTATTAATCATTTGTCACTCATATTCAGTCATGGTATTCATCATTCAGAGTAATTGTATCGTGCATCAATCGTCATTCATCACTAATCTGATTGGAGTTTCGTGCCGTGTTTATCGTCGTTGTCATTTTCGTCGTGGGTTGTGCGTGAGGAGTAGCGCACGCTACGTACTCTTTTTAGCGTACGCTAATTTAGTACAGGTAGCGCACGCTACCACTCAGCATTAGCGCACGCTAATGTTACCCTGGTTGCAGTCCAGAAGGTACTGGACTGCAGATGAGTTATATGTAGCACACGCTACGAGTGGTAAGTAGCGCGCACTAGCGGGTTGTAGTAGCGCACGCTAAATTTGTGGAGTAGCGCGCGCTAGGGACGGATCAGGTTAAGTCCAGTGGCTACTGGACTGCACTGGATTAATCCATAGCGCACGCTAGGCGTGATATTTAGCGTACGCAAGCGATGTTATAGCGCACGCTAATCGTTGGTTGTAGCGCACGCTATCGAGATCAGATCAGAGGACAGAAGGTTTCTGGACTCCAGTACTGGGCATCAAATTATTCGTTAGCGCACGCTAACTATGAGTATTAACGCACGCTAATGATATGGCCGTAGCGCACGCTACAAAAAGGTACGTAGCGCGCGCTACCGTTTTCGGACAGTGGGTACTGGAATACCCAAATTACCCGTTAGCGCACGCTATGCATAAGGGCTAGCGCACGCTAACCTGGAGTGACTATATATTGGACAGTCAGCTTAAGTTCGTCATTTATCATTCTATTCTCTTTCTCTCGTCGGTTCCAGGCGATTTGGGCGATTTAGAGAGTGTTCTTCAAGGTGTAATCATCAATCATCATCTTCAAGTCTTTGAGTTGGATTAATCATCACTTCATCATCTCCAAAACATCGAATCAAAGGTATTAATCTCTTGGATCTAGAATTTTGGATTTTTGGGTTTTTCCTTCCGATTTATTCGTGTAAGCTTGGATTATCATTGGAATATGTTAGATATGGATTATCTACCTTGGATAAATATATTCCTACGGATTTAATGGTTATTTTCGGAATTGTTTTCAAGAACCCTTGGGGTTGAGTTCGGTTAATTGGGGATTTTCCGATTAATGTTGTTGTAATCATGAATTATGGATTCCTAATGGATTATGGATATCATCGAAGTGTTTTGTTAGTTCGAAATACTCAATTTGGTGTTGATTTCGACATATTCGGGATTGGATATTTCCGAAGTTGTGTGGTTGGTTATGTATTCATTGGAATGCCCTATGAGTTTGATTATCGTTGTTTCGACCTTTGGGTTAGTCGTGTTTTGTTGCTTGATACGGGTATTGAATGATTGTTGGTAATTATTGTTATCCAAGGTTGTTCGAGCGACCGGTATCTTGGTTAGGATGTTGTTCGTGGACGGACATTCTTCATCGGTATTGAGTAAGTTAAATCTTACTCGGTTAAAAGGATACTCATTCCTTTTGTTGTTGATTGCTCATAATCATAATTCATTCATCATAATATTAATCATTTTGAGACTTGTAATTGTCGAATAATCACTTCATTCACGAGGAACGACGGTTTCAAATCATTTCATTGGGTTATCAATCACGTCACTATTACTTTCATATCGGTGAGTCATCTTGGCCTTGTCTAATTATTATTCATTGATATTCATCATGGTCATTCTCGTTCATATGACCTTCTGGGTTCATATTGCGTGGCCGGGTGTGGCTGTGTGGAATTTTTAGTCGGGCACACGATGGTTATGTATTGGGTTCACCGATATATTGGACCGTGCACACGGGAAAGCGTTACACCGTGAGACTAATTAGGTACAAGGACGGGTGTGTCCGGTCATTCGTCTTGTACACTCGCACAGAACACTACGGGCGTACTATGGTACTCCTCTTCAGCGTAATTCATAATTAAGAATATTTCATAACTTCAGTTAATTCATGATTGTGTAATTTCAACTCTTGAGGATTGTTGTTACGTATGGCGGCCGTTGGGGATTTTGTTTTCGTGTCACGGCAAGGCAAAGGCACGGAAGAGCATGTCGGCGGCGAGTCCTGATGATACTAGTAGGGGGCCCCAGTCCTTCCGTTTGTTTAGTCATTTCGGTCATTTCGGTTATTTCCGTCATTTGTATTTTCCGCTGCAAATTCCGTTTGAGATGCTTATTTGTTCAGGGTGGTGTATTTTATCTCCATATAAAATATGCTAGTATTCTGTTTTGTCCTGGTGTAATGTACTTAAACTCCTCATCGGAGTACTTGGTAATATATGTGGTTCGGTACTACAATTATATTATTTAATTCATCATTTTCACTGCCTGGTGGGTCCCAGTCGGGGATTCACGGCACTGTAATATCCACCTAGTTTGGGGTGTTACAATAAGGACATTATCTCCTACATGTGATCCAGTTAGGATTTTAGCTTGAATAACAAACTGGCCAAGATCAGTAATAATTAGTCGTGTCCCGTTGCATAAACCCTGGCTAGGATTAACGTTTCGCAAAAGCATTATCGGGAGCTCTTTTTTTAAGCATAGAGAATGTGGTGGCATACCTTGGAAATTTAAGGAATTCAAGAACTCAATGGGATATAGCTGATCTTGATCAAGAGTATCAATAGATGCCTTACATACTTCATCTGCACTATTGTACGTGATAGTCTCACCTGCTAACTTTTTAAACATGTGTTCATTTATTGCATCAGCATCTTCGTTTTTTGGAGTCAGTATAGCCCTTTCCTTTAGATATGCGTCTTCATTCTGTCTTGTTGTAAAATCAGGGAATGTTTGTGCGACGATTTCTTCAATGGGAGATTCTCCTGGATTTAAAATAAAGTTATTCGGAATATGAATCCAGCTTGGCTCATCCTCACCTTCTTTAATTTTGGCTTCCAAATTCCCATCACCTACATCCAACACCCATTTATTGAATTCTTGTTTTCGAGTGTCAATGCTTCCATCTTCTGTATACTCATTTACTCGCATGCTGCGTATAAGTGTAAATACCTTGCAAGCTTTCCATAGTTCTGATCTGTTTATGCAAGCTTGAATAACTTCTGATCATTTGGCCTTCGGGATTACTGGTAAAACTTGTCTGAAATCACCTCCCAGTAACACTGTCATTCCACCGAATATGCGATCTCTATTTTCCAGTTTCTCGAATCCCAATATATCCCTCAATGTCTTGTCTAAAGCTTCAAAAGCATATCGCTGAGTCATTGGTCCTTCATCCCAAATTATCAATCTGGCCTCTTTCAGCAATTCTGCAAGATGTGTGTTTTTGTTTGATACCACACGTACTATTATCCATCAATTCCAATGGAATAACAAATCTGCTATGAGCAGTCCTCCCTCCCGGTAGTAGTAAAGAAGCAATTCCTGGTTTAATAGTAAATAATCAACTATTTAAGTAGTGTAATATTGTTGTAGTTCATGAAATATTATGTATAATAATTGATAAAAAGAGTATTAAATGATGTACCTGAAGATGCAACTGCAAGAACTATCATTCTTTCTGATCTTAGTTTTGATATTATAGTCTTGTATAAAAATGTCTTACCACTACCTCCGGGCCCATAAACAAAGTAAAATCCTCCTTTTTGACTATATACAGACTCAATAACTTCTTGATAGATCAGATGTTGCTCGGAGTTTAACATTGAATGAAGTTGTTCATGTTCAACCTTACTTGTTTTCATATCAAAGTCCAATGCTTCTCTAATCAAACGATTATCCATGTTTGTTAGTAGCTTCTGAATCTGTTCTTCGGTAAGTTGTAAGTCTGGGTACCTGAAGTGTTTTCTTTTTTTATGTAGAATATCTTCTGATAAAGCCTCCCAGTTTTCTTTCCATAATTGCCGCGGCCTACTTACTTCACAAAACAACAATATTGTAACAAATAAGTCCCTCAATTGAGGTGCTAATGCCCACATTCTCGCCTCTGATATAGCCTTGGTCCATTCTTTGTCATCATTGAGCAAACCATATGCAAAGCATACTTCTTTAAATGTCTGATATGTAACTTTGTTAACCGTCATCAAGTGTTCAAACGATTCGGGACCTTTAGCTACATTTAGTACTATTCTGAGATAGTAATGTTCCCCTGAAGCAGGATTGGAATAAAACATCCGACCTATGCATTTCTTTAGTTTTCTGAGTTTCCAAATTCTTGCTTTTTCATGCCATACATACTTTGTTGGAATTTCAGCATAAGTTAATTCCCGAGCCGGTTCACGTTTATTGAGTTCAAACCACTCGGTAAACATAGTTATGTTGATACCTTCCTTTTGAAGCAGAGTGGTAAACTTTCGTAATCCCGTAATGTTATTGCATTTTGGTTGGGTAGGTGGTAATTGAGCTTCATGGTGATGGGTAGTTGAAATTGATGTCAAAAGAAAAGAGTCTCCATACTGCTTCGCATGGGCCTAAATAGCGACAATTCAAGAAATTTTTAATTTCATCAACCTCAACAATCTGTGTAGGAACTCCTGTAGCGGCTTTTTTTATGTTTTCTTCAATGACAATAGTAGCTCGATCAGGCCCTTTGTTTAAGTATTTAAATAGATACTTAATTGCCCTCGATCTATTGCACCATTCAACATTTATGTGCGCTTGGTACTTAATCAAAAGATATCGATTGTAAGGAACGACATATCTATTATTGAAAGTGAACTTACCCTTTACAATATTGACTTTATTATCTCTACGACGGTAAACAGGGTAGCCATCTCCATCAATTGTTGTTTCCGGATAAAACGCTTTAGGGAAATGCTTTGAACATTTTCCTTCTATGTTGCATGGTGCGCTCTTTGCATCCTTCCCGCAGGGTCCGTGCAACATATATTCGGTAACAACTTTGTATCCATCCGGATCATTTGCTTGGCATGGAATCTCTGCTGAGATTAGATCATCTATTTCAGCCCCAGTCTTGCACTTGGCGTATTCTTCAAGCCACAGTAAAATATGAGCATGAGGCAATCCCCGTTTTTGAAATTCGATAACATACACAACTGAAACGAAATATTTGAAAAATATTAGGTTTAAATCAGAATGATTTAAAGCAAAACTGTCATTGATATTAACAGGTGACTTTTTTTACCTGCACAACAATCGCCAAAAATCTGTTTTTTTGTAAGATCATCCAATAACTCAGTCAATTTAATTTTAAATACCCTAGTTCCAACCTCCGGTCGATCGTGAGCTTTCTGGCCATGAATATGCGAAAGCATGTCACCTATTTTGGGCCATTTTGGATTGGAAGTGAATGTGATGAACAAATCTGGATTTCCAAATACCCTACATAGAGCCATGGCATCTTGATAATTCTGCATCATATACCTTGGGCTGCCTACAAAGCTTGATGGTAAAACTATCCTTTTTCCAATTGCTGCCGCATCTGTATCTCCTCTTGCAACAGCGTCAAACACGTTATGATAAAGATCGACACGTAGGTTGTCTTGATTACTTCTTGTCCATTTAAATCTTTGTTCTTCAATAGATGTATACGCATCAACCAAAAATTGTTGGAACAGCCGCCCTCCTCTTAGCAAAGTAGTACCCTGGTTATTTCGTTGCTGAATTACGTACGCATAATACTCCTTCATTGTAACGCATTCACGTATAGTTTTTCGCACACTTGAATTGTCATGATAAGGTATATTATCATGAAACCCATCCTCTCCGTATGGGAATAACAAAGGATATTGTAGTGCCATGTAAGAAGCATGCAATTCTGAAATTCTTTGTTTTCCAGTGTCTTTACATCTTACAATGATATCTCGTGAAGAAATTCCCTGACCAAAATCATTTGTAATTAGAGCAGCTACTTCGGACACACTTGGGGTGTTGTAATGTCGTGCACTTGCTCTATTGCTAATAAGACGCAACTGGAAGTTAGAAGTATCATGTGAAGCACACCAATCTCTTGCCATGCGAAATGCCTTGGCAACTGCACTTGACTGATTTAGCATTGCAATGAGGTCCATGACTAATGTTTTATCAATCTCGTGTTCTGTTTCTTTATCAATAAAAGCATTCATGCGATTGCGAGCTTCATTCTGTGTATCAAAAAAGTAAAGCTGAGCAAACTTCGGTTGTTCTCCTGTTGTTGGAAGCAGCGACCCAATTAGATGATAATTTTGTCCATTAATTCTAAACGTATATGGTCCCCGTCCTGAATTAATCGAGTTATCTATTTTTGCTCCAAAAGATGTAAAGCAAAACAGACTATTGTAAATTCTAATCTGATCTCTAAATTTTGCTGTAGATGAATCACCATAATCAAGAAGGTTCTTTAATAACGTCGGTGCTTCCTTGAATTTGGCGAGGAGCACTTTACCACTTTGGCAACAAAGGGAGAATAATGGCTTTAAAGGTTTGAATCCCTTATTCGTTCTTTCTTCATACCACATGATTGCTTCACAGTTTCCACATTTATACAATGGTGGGCCAATATTATGATATGAGACAGCAATCCCTTGTGAAAAAAAAATTATATTGATATATGATTTGTTAATTGCCTTTAAATCTGTTAAGAAAAAATGAAATTGGGTAAACTTAATTGAAAAGTTACCTTTAGATGTGAATCCTATTCTTTTTTGATTTTTTTTAGGCATACGATGTCTCACTTGTTCTGATGTAATATCTGTTCTTGGGAACTGGGAATTGGATGTAGAACCTGAAAATTTATGTCTTGTGTTTAGTAGAATTGCTACTTAATTATAAGATACATGTATTGAAAATTTACCTTTATATCTTTTGCGGGTTTTCTCAGATTTGTTAGAATCAGGAACTGATATTTTTTGGTTAATATCTTCTCTGTTGTTTTCTGGAGTTGTCGAAATTCCTGGATGAAATTTGTTAATTGTTAGCATAAGGTTAGTATTTATTAATTGAACTAAAATTCAGAATTAGTTTTCTTTACCTGCTTGTTGTGTCGTTACTTCTCTTATTTTCAGACCACAATAACTCTGAATTTTGCCATCAGATCTGATTTTTGTATATGATTTAATCATTATAGAGTTGTTGATCATGTTTGATAAGGATGGAAAGTCGGTTTGCTTCTTAAGTGAATCTGTAAAATAGATAAATCGATAATTGTTATTGCACGAACAATCTAAGTATATGAATAACGATTAAGTTTAAACTTACCATGATCCATAGCTTCATAAAATAGCTGTTTGTTTCTGTAGCATATGGAATTAAAGATCACATATATATATTTGTAGTGATATAAATTTATGAAGGTGAAAAGATTGGCTTTTGGTATTTGTTTGTGTAAATGTATCATTTATTGATAATCAATATGGAATTTGTTTAAGAATTTTTAAGGAATTTGGAAGATTATTGGAGTCACGAATAGTTTTTTTTATGTGGTTCATATTAACAAAACATGTGTATATTAACTTGGTTAAAGATTGTTTAAGTTAGGGTTTATCCAAAATATGAATGCCTCATCAGTATTTAGTTCTACTTAAGACCATAAGGGGGTATCTGTAATATTTTGTAAAAGATAACTGGATTCTGTTTGTAATTAAACTAAATCTTAGGGGTAGTTTCTGTAATTATCAAAAAATCTTTGAAGTCTGTTTTTACCTTCCAGTCCTCAAAGGTGTTGCTGGAAGTGCAGAATCCTCAATTCTTTGCTCAGGGTTCTTTTCCTGTGTTGTAGTTTTTTTGAAACTTGTATTCAGCTTTGCTTCTTAAGTGAATCTATAAAATAGATAAATCGATAATTGTTATTGCACGAACAATCTAAGTATATGAATAGCGATTAAGTTTAAACTTACCATGATCCATAGCTTCATAAAATAGCTGTTTGTTTCTGTAGCATATGGAATTAAAGATCACATATATATTTGTAGTGATATAAATTTATGAAGGTGAAAAGATTGGCTTTTGGTATTTGGTTGTGTAAATGTATCATTTATTGATAATCAATATGGAATTTGTTTAAGAATTTTTAAGGAATTTGGAAGATTATTGGAGTAATGAATAGTTTTTTTATGTGGTTCATATTAACAAAACATGTGTATATTAACTTGGTTAAAGATTGTTTAAGTTAGAGTCGTAATTGTTAAGTTCAGATTAATTACAAAAATACCAGTTATTATTCAAAATATGAATGTCTCATCTGTATTTAGTTCTACTTAAGACCATAAGGGGGTATCTGTAATATTTTGTAAAAGATAACTGGATTCTGTTTGTAATTAAACTAAACCTTAGGGGTAGTTTCTGTAATTATAAAAAAATCTTTGAAGTCTGTGTTTACCTTCCAGTCCTCAAAGGTGTTGCTGGAAGTGCAGAATCCTCAATTCTTTGCTTAGGGTTCTTTTCCTGTGTTGTAGTTTTTCTGAAACTTGTATTCGGCTTTGCTTCTTAAGTGAATCTGTAAAATAGATAAATCGATAATTGTTATTGCACGAACAATCTAAGTATATGAATAGCGATTAAGTTTAAACTTACCATGATCCATAGCTTCATAAAATAGCTGTTTGTTTCTGTAGCATATGGAATTAAAGATCACATATATATTTGTAGTGATATAAATTTATGAAGGTGAAAAGATTGGCTTTTGGTATTTGGTTGTGTAAATGTATCATTTATTGATAATCAATATGGAATTTGTTTAAGAATTTTTAAGGAATTTGGAAGATTATTGGAGTAATGAATAGTTTTTTTTATGTGGTTCATATTAACAAAACATGTGTATATTAACTTGGTTAAAGATTGTTTAAGTTAGAGTCGTAATTGTTAGTTTCTTGATTGAATAAAGTTATATAGTAGATTGACATAATAGATTGATAGATCTTGAAATCTAATAATTTAGTCATATATAGTTGTTAAGATAGAAAGAGAGTAACATTCCATCGATGTGAAATTAACATTTTAGACTAAAACATGTTCATCTATTCCTTCCTATTACAGTCGCTACCATTATCATGAATCATTTCTTCATAATCTTAGCTATCAATAGGGTACACAACATTCAACGGTGTTGCTTCAATGGCTTCTGTTGCGTTCATTTCTTCATAATTTGAGCTAGCAGTAGGGTACACAACTTGCAACGGTGTTGCTTCAATTGCTTCTGTTGCGTTAGTTAATGATAAAATCAATCTCTTGTTTTTCCTATTATTGTAGTTAGCTTTGAAACTTTTCTGTCTCAATCTTTTTGTGGTTGCTGCAATTTCATGATCAGGGTTTTCCTTTATCATTCTTCTTTCTTCTTTCAACTTTAGTATGATATCTCGCATCTTATCATCAACTTTTCTGCCTCCATTTTTAGCCTATAAAAAAAATAACTTTATCAATAATATGGTATGTTATAAAATTAGTTTTTTATAAATGCAATTACACATTCATATTGCAAAAGATCTTGTTGAATTAGACATGATATTCGCAAATCTAAAAATAATATGTTATACTTATTTGAACTCATACACGAAGAGTGCTAATCGGCGAATCGAAACTACTCACTACGATAGGGCTAACGATTAAAACCCGCTTTTCTACGGTACCTTTTTAAAGCGCTTAAACCAATATTAAGTTCTTTGTACTGCTCTGCATCGGATGAAAATACTGCAGAGTTCTTCCTTACTCAATGCCATTAAAGTGAAATATAGATTGTGATAGGTGTGTATAGTAGAGATTAGCATGGGGCTTTTAAAGACCTTACCAAGCTATTTGGTTTCCATGCGATTACAAAATAATTTTGTAACTTACAGCGACCTATAAAGTAAATTCATTAGGAATTCAAAAGGTTTTATAAAAAAAAAAATCATACAATATTATAGGAATTCATTTTATTTCTTTTTCCTAATAATTTTGTGAACCAAAGTTGCATCTTTTACTCATTTTCCTGTATATTGCAATTATTTCTGTCATTTATTAGGTCCGGCACTATATTTGTGTTACCCGATGTTCATGATGCATCCCTTTTAAGTCTCTGATTAGTTATAGTAGAGATTAGCATGGGGCTTTTAAAGACCTCACCAAGCTATTTGGTTTCCATGTAGTTACAAAATAATTTTGTAACTTGCACTGACCTATAAAGTAAATTCATTAGGAATTCAAAAAGTTTTATAACAAAAAAAAGGAAAAAAAATCATAAAATATTATAGCAATTCATTTTATTTCTTTTTCCTAATAATTTTGTGAACCAAAGTTGCATCTTTTACTCATTTTCCTGCATATTGTAGTTATTTCTGTCATTTATTAGGTCCGGCACTATATTTGTGTTACCCGATGTTCATGATGCATCCCTTTTAAGTCTTTGATTAGTTATAGACTTTAGCCTTTGGGATATCTTAGAGATGCTCTGTGTGCATACATTTACAAAGCTCGAGTAAGTCATCTAATACCACCTTTTACATGGTTTTATATATAGTTGGCGTTTAATGTATAATAATATGTGTTGTCAGAAGAGTAGGGAGGGCCATAAGTTTCAATCACACTGGTAAATTTTTACTAATGAATTTCATGATTGCATGATTTTAACTTGAAAACAAACACAATTCATTCAAAACATGAAAACTTAAAACCAAACATAAATATTTTTTCAAAAGCATGAAACTCAAGAATCCTATTAACTATTAGGATCCAACTCAGTACGTTTCTCCTAATTATTTATTCATTTCATTCTTCACTCATCAGGTGGAAACTGTGCACGATGCTTCCAAGACCTTCAGTATTTCTTGTTCACTCCTCGTCCGAGACTGCAACGACAAACCTAAGTGAGGTATGTAAGAAATCAAACTATTAAGATTTGCAACAATATTAAGGCAATAAGAAAATAACAAAAAGAATATGTGAAATTCAGACCTTCTTTTCTTAATGACATCCTTTGTTTCATTGTCTGAATCTTCAACATCATCCCTTAAATAACACAATTATAAATGACATGTAAGCAGTTATAGTTTAAATTGTTTCCAAATGTGGATGAAGGATCCATTGCCTAACCTTTTTTTGATGTTGTCTTCAGTAGGCTTTGATGGAGTAGACACTGATGGATCATCCGATAATTTCTTCAACTGGCGCTTTTTAGTAGCAGTAACTTGGCCAGCTTTCTCCACCTCTATATCAGCGTCTGATTCCTCAACATCAACCCTGAAACAATTAAAAAATAAATGAGGTAAGAAGTAGTTGTATTTTATATTGTTAAAACTTGCGAATTGAGGTATCATTGATTAACCTTTCAATGGGGTTTTCTTCAGAAGGCTCGACTGGATTTGTCTCAGAAGCAGCTATTTCCTCAACGGTGCTAGAACCCGTACCCTCATCACCAGGCTGGTCTGCACAAATTGCCAAACATGTGAAGCTCTCGTAGCTTCCATGTTCATAGTAAGTGTGTGTCTTTATCTCCAGAGTGTGGGTACTACCCACAATTTCAGAAATGGCACGCGGCAACACAACATGATCATCGGATTCCTGTAAAAGAAGATAAGGTTAGGGCTAATTATTAGATTACTATTTTTAACCTTTAAACATTAATTCTGTATCATTAAGAATGTACCTCCCCATCTGTACCAAAAGTTGTTCTTGAGTGTTTAACCACTTCATTGCGGTCTCGTCAAACATCACAACAATAGTCCGCTCTGTCTCACCGGATACCGAGCTCGAGCCTGTACCTACACACCCAATATTGCATCAAATTGGTATTCAATTTTTTCATTCTTTTAAAATTTATACAAATGTTAATAATTTTTGGAACAAAATTATGGGTTAATATTTTTAAAAACCAAATAATAACTAATGTAAAGAAAGAGCGATACCTTGCAACTGGATAGTCCACAGATTTGTTACATCCTTCACACCAAAATTTACCTTCATGCCTTGTTAAACCTTTCTTGCATTTCTCACCTCCACACGATGGATAGTTCCACCCCTTTCTAGTTATGACTCTATCTATCCTCACCTTACAGTGGAAGGTTGAGCTCTAAAGAGTGAAAAAGCAGGTAAATAGGATGCAATAGGCTATAATTACATTAACAAAAGATTAGAATAGAACATAAGTACATCACTGTTCCTGTTTCTTGCCCAAATCAACACATTTTCGAGTGTCCCAGGCTTTGGTATAGAGTGGTCAACCGACACACCTTCCCTTTTTAGATTAACACCACTGCAAGAAACATTAGGGTTAGATGTTAACATGATTAACGTGTAGGGTGAATCTAACTGTGATTACCTAACGCCGCCTTTAAATTGTTTCAGAGCTGGAATGTCATCATCATCCAGAATGAGGGTGGAGGAGTTGCTCGACAAATAAAGCTTATCTGGAAGGTAAGTACATATAATCAGTTAAGCCTTGATTGTCATAAACCACATAGAAACATTATGTTGAATAGACCCTTACTATTGTAGTATTTAGCATTGACTGAAGTTAGAACCACGGCACACAGCCCAGTATGTTTAGCTTTCTTTTCTACTAAGACATCGCCTAAAGCACCCCATAGGGTAACCCTAATTGACTGCCCACTACTTAAAGCAATATAAGACTAACGATTAGGAAAACAACATGTAATTAGCTGTAAGAAAGGTACGAAATAACACATACCTTTCGTTGGCAAGATGGAAATCAAGATTTCTTGAACCTGATCTCTGATAGGTGGTCCTACCAACATTGGTCATGTAACCAACAACATCTGAAAAATATACAAAAAATTATAATTATAGATATAAACTGGAAATCAACGGAAAACATTTGACAATCATGAACTTACCAATTAGAAATTTATTGCCTGTAGGTTCAAGCTTGTCGAATGGTACCAATTGGAAGGGATGTCTGACAAAACCATCCGCCTTGACTGCAGCTTTCCTTACGGACGTTGATCCATGAAATTCAATCATGAAAGCAGAGTCCTTCAAAACACGGTATTCATCCTTATTTTCCATGACACTTAAGTCTTTGATTGAGTAAATCAAACCATCTTTTAATTTGTCAACAAAATTATGTGAAACGCTGGCTTTTGTAGTACTGCATGATATTACCCTGGAATAACAGAATTCAAGTTCTTTAGTGAATAATGTATGCATCAACCAAACCCCAAACCATATACAAAATAGACAACAGATGCATATTTCTGAATTTTAATAATTTTATACAATCTCAATTATATTTGTTTCTATTTGCTTAACTTGCAGGAAAACCAAGAGCAAAATTACCTTCCCATCTGAAACAATGAAATCAGTGCTTAAATAACGGCTGGTTGTCGCATTCACATCCCATTTTCTACACACCATAACAACTATGGTTCCTGAGACACCAATATAAAGTTCATCAAGGAAAAGTTGGCTGTTTGGCTGGATGGAATTTTTTCCACAATCTTTGTTAGTTGTTTCATCTTTTTCAAGAAATTTGTCAGCTGTTTGAGAAGCCTGGCTTGACCTGTTTGCCATATTCAAATTAGATTCAGTTATGCAAAAGTGTAAGCTCAAGTTTGAGGTGTGTGAAAAGTCAAAACTATTGAGTAAATTTATAAAAATAACACACTATGTAGAGTTGTGTAACCGACAAATACTTCATATACTCACATATAAATGGCCATTATGTGAATATTCATTGTATTAATCCTTTCGACTTCATTGTACTATTCTGTATTAATTTCCTATCAATGTATAATACGAATCAAATGGTTCCTTCTAACTATACATCTTCCTTCTGAATTAGCTTATTCAGCAGCTATTTTATTTCTTCTCCTCTTTAAATATCCAATATGTGGAAACAGGCAGTAAATTAGGCATGAGATTGTAATATTCACAATTTAATATAAATAAATACTATATACACAATTTCATATAAATAAATACTATATCTATAATAATATTCATAAAGCATTAATCATGGACATTTACATTTATAAGGCTTCTTAAGCCTTATATATATAAGATACACACTAATCATTGTAGTTGGCTTGGTTGTGGATGGCGGCAAATCACAAATCTCTCTCTCTCTCTCTCTAATCATTGTAGTTGGCTTGGTTGTGGATGGCGGCAACTCTCTCTCTCTCTCTCTCTCTCTCTCTCTCTCTCTCTCTCTCTCTCTCTCCTGCGGATGGATGGAGATTTCTTACTCCTATCACTCTCGCTCACTCTAGGGCAGTACTTACACATTTTTTTAAAATAAAAAAATGGAGATACCTCCATTAAATATTTGAATTGGATCTCCATTCATTATCAGAAAATTGTTCTTGTGGCTGATGAATATAATTACTTTCGATATTTCTTCCTTTTGCTATTCTTTCTCAGATCTGCTGCTTATAAGACTGAATTATGATCATAGGTTTCAGCTTTAGTTATTGTTATTTTAGTTATGAAGGGTAATCTGGTACATATTTTATTTAAATTAATATTTTTATAATTAGGGGGCTACACTACATAGAGAGATTTGGGGGGGGGGGGGGGGGCTGTGTTTAAAATAAAATCACCCTTAAAATAAAATAGTATATTTATATATATTTTTTTGTTACTATTTTTAAATAATGGGGGTTGTGAGGAGAAATTTGAGGGCTGCATTTAGAATCACCCATTTCAAAATACGTTTTACATGTCCTATTCTGGTAAATATGCTGCAGCCCAAAATTTACAAATAGTGTACTTAACCCTTATTTTATTCTCCAAAGTTTCTAGTATTAATTAAAAAATAATTAAAAATATGCAATTTTATGTTTGATATAGCCAGCCCAGCCCTCAAACATTAAGATTAAATAAAATTATAAGAATCTCACAGCTCCTAAACACAACAAAGCAATTTGAATACCATGGCCTGGCCCCACTGAAACCTCAAACACATAAATCTGAAATGAAACTAAAAAAATAAAAATAAAAATGAGAACTCCACAAGACAACCTTCGGGGTTCCAACCCCAACTAGTGAAGCTCGTAGAAATTTGGTCTGTTGTCTATGGAATACAAGGAAAATGCTCCCATCAGCGCCATCAAAATGCTATTGATTTGTTTCATCAGAAACTAAACCTCTCTCTCTTCTCGTCTCATTTTCTTCTCTTCGTGTCTCCTCCTTTGCAATTGCTCGGTCTGCCTTTTCCTTTCCATCTTGGCCAAATATGACTCCGAAAAAAAGAGAGAGCGGAGAGTTAAAAAAAATAATAAATTATTTAATAATTAATACATAGAGAGAGAGAAGAGTAATAAACGTACCGTTTTCCAATCATATGGATCCCAGGGATAACATATTCCCGCACATATATTCCAAAGTAGAACGCTACTTTTATTTTTATCACCACTTTCATGAGTAATCTCATCACCAAGGAACCACGTGTAATTTTTACTATCATGAGTAATCTCATCACATCTTTTTCTTGGTCACCAAGGGTGTTGTCCCACGTAGGTCTCCTAACAGACCCCATTTAAATGATATATATGATCGGATGAACATGTATTGGATGTTGCAGAAACATTAACCGCAAGTACCCAGCTAGGAGACTCGTAAGTGACACCAATATAGTACCTAACCTCTCCACGTATTACACAATTACGAGCCTTCGCAACCATTCTAGCAACTGCTATAGTGCTACAACAACTAATCTCATCCGGCTGTGTGCAAATTATGGCCCGCATATATTCTTCCGGTAGGAACTGTGGGATCTGAGAGCTCTTACCTTAGAAGTGAAAAAAGATGTTCATTGAACATAAGCAATTGGAACTGTGTGAGGAAATAGATAAAAGTGCAATAGAAAAGTTCCTAACACTGATAAAAGATGATCCATTTCTTAGAGAATCGCACATAGCGTAAAAGTGGACAGATAAATCTGTATATAAATCAAAACAAAAACAATAAGAATTGCATAATGCACTGACTTCATAATTATAAACAAGCATTAATGATTTCTCCATCAATATGCCTCCTGTCATCTCCATTGAATTATTTTATTTTTAGGTACTATTTTATTTAAAAAACATGGAAAACTGGAAATGCGTGGATTTTAGTCTAGAGAGGACAAGAAGTAAATATCCGCAGCAATAAAATAATGAGCAGATTCTGCAGCTATGTTTGTTACGGGGTTGTGACTATGTACATGGGGTGTTAGATAATGAGCGGTTCAAGTTGACCATCGAGAAAATGAGGTTGGGCTGGTACTATGAAGATGTGATGAAGCACCTAAAACTTTACCTGAGAGAGATAGCTTACCTCAATATATGAGGGCTTTTGAAGTTGCACTTCCTATTTTCAAGCATCAAAAGGTTTATAACATGAAAAGAGAGGGCCATGGAGAGCTTGTGCATTTACATCCTATAAGGACTACAGAAATGTGTAAAAAACACACGTGGTTCCTTGGTGATGAGATTACTCATGAAAGTGGTGATAAAAGTAAAAGTAGCGTTCTATTTTGGAATATATGTGCGGGAATATGTTATCCCTGGGATCCATATGATTGGAAAACGGTACGTTTATTACTCTTCTCTTTCTCTGTTTTAATTATTAAATAATTATTAATTTTTTTTAACTCTCCGCTCTCTCTTTTTTACATATGGATCCCAGGGATAACATATTCCCGCACATATATTCCAAAGTAGAACGCTACTTTTACTTTTATCACCACTTTCATGAGTAATCTCATCACCAAGGAACCACGTGTGTTTTTTACACATTTCTGTAGGGCTTATAGGACGCAAATGCACAAGCTCTACATGTCCCTCTCTTTCCATGTTATAAACCTTTTGATGCTTAAAAATATGAAGTGCAACTTCAAAAGCCCTCATATATTGAGGTAAGCTATATCTCTCAGGTAATTAAAGTTTTAGGTGCTTCATTACATCTTCATAGTACCAGCTCAACCTCATTTTCTCGATGGTCAACTTGAACTGCTCATTATCTAACACCCCAGGTACGTAGTCACAACCCCGTAACAAACATAGCTACAGAATCTGCTCATTATTTAATTGTTGCAGATATTTAATTCTTGTGCTCTCTAGACTAAAATTCAAGCATTTCCAGTTCTCCATGCTTAAATAAAATAGTACCTAAAAATAATAAAAGTAAAATAACTAAGTAAAATAATTCAATGGAGATGACAGGAGGCATATTGATGGAGAAACCATTAATGCTTGTTTATAATTATGAAGTCAGTGCGTTATGCAATTCTTATTGTTTTTGTTTTGATTTATATACATCTGTCCACTTTATGCTATGTGCGATTCTCTTAGAAATGGCTCATCTTTCATCAGAGTGTTAGGAGCTTTTCTATTGCACTTTTATCAATTTCCTCACATGGTTATCGGGTTATGCTTTATTGTACTTTCCACTGGACGCTTTAATCCAATTGCTCATGTTCAATGAACATCTTTTTTCACTTCTAAAGTCAGAGCTCCCAGATCCCACAGTTCCAACCAACTGAAAGAATATATGCAGGCCATAATTTGCACAAAGCCGGAGGAGATTAGCTGTTGTAGCACTATAGCAGTTGCTAGAATGGTTGCGAAGGCTCGTAATTGTGTAATAGGTGGAGAGGTTAGGTACTACATTGGTGTCACTTATGAGTCTCCTAGCTGGGTACTTGCGGTTAATGTTTCTACAACATCCAATACATGTTCACCCGATCATATATATCATTTAAATGATGTCTGTTAGGAGACCTACGTGGGACAACACCCTTGGTGACTAAGAAAGTGTTTCTGCCTGTGCACTGCATACCCTAAATACGTACCAAAGCATAAAAGATTGTTTCAGTATCCTTAAATACTTGGTTGCTAGATCTTAAAATTATTGTATCACAAAAGGTTACTTAAGTTCCTTGTGTTGGTATTAGTTGAGCAAGCTTCAGTAAGTCGAACAACTCTCATTTGACTGTTTCCAACTTGGCCTATAAATTTACTATCCTTTCAACATCTTCAGTGTAGGGGGCAACTATGAAAGTCTTTGGGAGAATGTTCTTAAAAAGTACAGAAATAACAATGTTTTAAAAAACGGAAGACTCATACGAGTCGACTCGCGAGTCGACTCGAGGCGGACGCCCGGCGAGTCAGGGCTTGCAAGTCTTCCGGGTTTCGTAAAACTTCCGAGTTTGTTCATTGAGGCAGACGAGTCGACTCGCAGCGAGTCGACTCGCAATGAGGCGGCCGAGTCTGCATACTGGGCTTTTCAGCCTTTTCAGACTTCTACTTTTTTGACTTTAATAAAAAAAAATGTTTTACCTAGGGTTTTCAGTCTTTTAAAGGCCCGTCCCATCTCCTCTCTCTCTCTCTCTGCAACTGCGATCAATTCTCTCTCTCAAACTCCACTTCTCTCTTCTCCCATCGGACGTGTCTCCCTCTGCCGCACCTCCCTCTTCTCCCGTCGGACGCATCTCTATCACCAGGTATGTTTTTTTTTTTTTCTGTTTTTGTTTTCCAGTTTTTTTTTTCTGTTTTTGTTTTCCTGTTTTCCTGTTTCTTATGAAGTTGAAGCCTCTTCTTATTTCTCCTTATGATTATCGAACAGGGGCCCCTCCTTTTTTTTTTAGAGTTAACCTGTGTTAAAAATCTATTGGGTTTTTTCTTTAATTTGTGACTAAACAATTCTTTTTTATAATAATTGTAAAAACATTGTTAACATTCCGTTATGGGTAAACAGCTCGTTTTTTTGGGTAAACAACTATAACTTTTTTTCCTAAACAGCTCGTTTTTTGGGTAAACAATTCTAAATTTTTTTCCTAAACAGCTCATTTTTTGGGTAAACAGCTCTAAAATTTTTCCCTAAACATCTCGTTTTTTTGGGTATACAGCTCTTAATATGGTGAAAGGATCAGCTGGACAAGGATGCACGGGTAATAGAAAAGACCCAGCTTGGAAGTATTGCACAGAAGTTGTGATGCCCGAAGGCAAGGGATATAAATATGTGAAGTGTAATTTTTGTTCAAAAGTTATTAGTGGAGGAGTGTCAAGGATGAAAATGCATCTCGCCGGTACACGTAAAGATTCAAAACCATGTGAACATGTACCTGAAGATGTGAGAAACGAAATTAAATTTTTTTTAAAGAAATCGGAGCAATCAAAGATCGTCAGAGAAAGACAATATGACGAAATGGTTGATAGTGGTGCGTATTATAATAGCCATGCATCACTAGGCAGGGGAGGGTCAAGTACTGGAAGTGTACCATCGAGAGGTGTTAGGGGACCTATGGATCGTTTTGTAACTAACATTGGCGAAGATGATGTAGAAGACACGAGCAATCAAAACCAAACTAATGCAAAGGAAGCTCGAAATCGTTGTGCTTTAGATGTTGGGAGGTTCTTTTTTGAAAATGGCATTCCTTTTAATGTTGCTAGTAGCCCCTCATTTGTGAATATGTGTCGATCTCTTGGAAATTATGGTCGTGGCTTCAAACCTCCCACTCCATACGAACTTAGCACGTGGATCCTAAAAGAAGAGAAGAAAACTACTGAAGTCTTCGTCGATGAGGTGAAAAAGACCTAGGCACATACTGGAGTTTCAATATTATCTGACGGTTGGACAGATATTCGAGGAAGGAGCTTGATTAATTTTCTTGTTAATAACTTGTACGGCACAGTGTTTCTGAAATCCGTTGATGCATCTGATGCAATTAAAAATACAAACTTATTATTTGAACTACTCGATGGAATTGTGGAAGAAGTAGGAGAAGACATTGTAATTCAAGTCGTCACAGATAATGCACCTAATTACAAGGTGGTGGGGGATAAATTAATGTGTAAACGACCGCGCTTGTGGTGACGCCGTGCGCCGCTCATTGCATTGACTTGATGTTGGAGAAAATTGGCGACTTGCCTCAACACAAAAATGCCTTGTCAAAAAAGGCAATCACTAGTCTCTTCATATTTATGCAACTTGTTATGTAGTTAATGTATGCACTTGTGATTTTGTTTTATGTTCCTACTCCAACATACTGATTGTTATATTTTTGAATGTTTTAAAATGTAGGTGAGTAAATTTATTTACAACCATGGGTGGGTTTTGGCATTGATGAGGAAACACACGGGTAGAGAGCTTCTTCGCCCAGCCGCTACTCATTTCGCCACTGCTTACTTAACATTGCAAAGCATGCAAAACTTGAGGCAACCGTTAGAGGCTATGTTCGCATCTGTTGAATGGTCCAGGTGCTCTTGGGCTAAAAAAGAAGAGGGAAAGTCCGTGAAGAAAATTATCTTTAATCGTGGTTTTTGGTCGAGTATGGAATACTCAATCAAAACCACACAGCGTCTTGTGGGAGTGTTGAGGATGACAGACTCTGAGAAGATGCCCGGAATGAGTAATATAAATATATAATCTTACTTACTAGCAAAAACATATACTAATTTATAAACTTGTTCATTTTATTATGCATAAAGGGAAGAGATTGTTGGATGAAGAACGTGAATGGGAGGATCTTGATTCCGAAGAGGAGGATGATAGGGCGATTAGATATGACGACAACTCCATGAATGATCCTTTGAGTGGTGATGAAGACGAAAATGAAGAATTTGATGAGTTTTTCAAACCATTGGACACGGATGATTCCATATTTAAATAGGCTGAAACTTGGTTGTTCTATTTTGTTATTGTCACGGCTTTTGGTTCAAAAACGCTTCTTATGTGTTGTTTCTATGGGTTTAACGATGAACTATGTATTGACGTCACTGTTCTAAAAATCGGCCTAGGCGGCCGCCTAGGCGCTAGAAGGCCGATCTCCGCCCCGACTACCCCATAGTCGGTTCTGCCAGGCGGGTAGGAGGCTCTAGGCGGGCTGAGGCGGGTCCAGGCGGGCTCTAGGCGGGCTGAGGCGGGTCCAGGCGGGCTATAGGCAGTGATTCAGCCCTCTTTTCCGGTAGAAGCCATCTTTTCCGGTGGAAGCTGAAAGAAAAGAGAGAAAAGAAAAAAAGAATAGAAAAAAGAAGAAGAAAACAGAAGGAAGGAAGCAAGAAAAAACTAGTAAGAGGTTAATGCCTTGATTACTGTAAAAGTTTGGTTCCCCATCTGGGCCCGGGCTCACATGTCTTCTGGTCAAGGCTTCAGACTGGAACATCATGTGGCCAAATAGTGTGTATGAGCTGTTTATTAGTTTGTCTTTTTTTTTTGGTTTCCTGTTTGCTAGTTGATATAAAATTGTACATGTAAATTTTTTATTGTTTATAGTATAAAAAGAAAATGTTAAACTTTAAAATATATTAAACTGATGTCATTTAATTAAACTTGAATTATTATTTATTAAATTTTAGTATAATAAAAAATTCCTCTCCAAGAGAATTTTTTAAAAGAATATTATTATGCATTTTGTATGCATATATATATAAAAAAAAAAAAAAAAAAAAAAAAACGCCTAGCGTCTAGCCGCCTAGGCGCCGCCTCCAAGGCCTAGGCGCTAGAAGGTCCCCGTCCGCCCGCCTACCGCCTAGCGCCTTTTAGAACATTGATTGACGTTGATGTTTTTATTCTAGTTTTTTGTTACATTAGTAGTAGTATTAAGTATTGTTCTTGAACTTTGTTTTAGCTAATTTTTTATATTTTTTTTAATTTTTTCGTTTCAACAAAGTTGAGGCGTACGCCTCGTACGCCTCGCCTCATTTGCACAAAATGCCTCGAATACGAGTCACGAATTTTAAAACATTGAGAAATAATAATGAATATAAGGTTTGGATTATTAGTGCTTGAGCTATAAATTACAATGGAAGAAAAAGCGAGATGAGAAGGAAAATGAAGAAAAAGGAGAGGAGCGACACTATAACTAAATTACATTATTTTTTTTCCAATAAATTTTGAATTTGGACCGTCATATATCCAATGGCGGCCGCCATAACCAGCAAGAGATGGCGTCCATGGCAGCCGCCATACACCGCCATGCAAAACTGCCATGTTATACCATAGCATATGGCGGTTCAACAAAAATCCGCCACCGCCATCTGCCATGGCGCCGCCATGGCAGATATTCGATAACATTGATGTATACAAGTACAAGTTTTGAGGTACACACCTGATCCTAGCTGCATTTCGGTTGATTGATAACCTCCAAAATATTTATCACTCTCATCGACTGCATTCTCCACTTGAAGACATTCAAAACCTTGAAGATCGATGAAAGAAAACCAAATAAAGAAAAGAATATAGTATATGTGAGCAAACAATAGAATAAATGGGATGGTTAACCATGAGTATATACAAGTACAAGTTTTGAGGTACACACCACAATCAGGACAGAATCTATCCAGCAGTTCAGCCCCACAAGCAGAACAGGTAGGAGAAACTGAATTTTTCCTAAACAATACAATCACATTAAGAATTCAAATCCAGTTAGTAATAGTAATAGTAATGGTGGTGTTTCTTCACTTGATTGTATGATTGTAATTGTCACTAATTATAACCCAAATACATACACATACACGTACTGTAGATAAAGGTAATTACCAGGTCAAACGAAATTCAAGAATGCGAGGCTGAGTTATATCAGTCCATTCAACATCACTTTTGATGATCTCTTTCAATTCATCCTCATGTTTTTTTCTCAGTTGTTCCTGCAATTGCAATTGTAGTTAGAGGTGCCCAAAACGACCCAACCCGCCGGGTCGACCCGCCGACCCGGACCCGGCTGACCCGTGCAGGACCCGGACCCGGCTGACCCGTCGGACCCATCGACCCGGACCCGTGGTATAGACGGGTGGGGTCCGGGTCTTACATTTCAAAACCCGCCGACCCGCCGGGTCCGACCCGTCGACCCGAAAAAAAAAAACTAATGAAAGTAAAATATAGATGGAACTCAACTTATGAGATGTTAAATTCAACTAATGAATATAAAGAATTATTATGTGAATTTTTTGATACGTATTTTCATGTAGAATGATTTTATTTATTGTGAACGTATTGGATGAAACTAAAAATTTAATAAAACTATTAAGGGTTTTTGAAAATGCAACTAAAGATTTAAGTGGTTGTTATTATCCCACGTCTCCTAAGGTTTTATTTCATTGTTGTTTTATTGTATCTGAAATGGATGCTTGTAGTGGGATGACCTATTAGCGGACCAAGATGCCTATCAAGAAGGCACTACTAAAAGAGAGTCTAGTCAAATGAGTCAAACCGATGATCAAGACGACAACGACATCGACTTCGACTAAAGGTAAGTAAGGTAAGTCAGGTAAGTAAAAAGAACTACGTAGGGCTTTGATTCCTCACGAGGATACGTAAGCAATTTAATTTTAAGTGAAAACTTAAAATTAAATACAAGCCCATTTTTTTAACTCTTCTCAAGTAAAAGAACTACGTGGAGCTTTGATTCCTCACGAGGATACGTAGGCAATTTAATTTTAAGTAAAAACTTAAAATTAAATACAAGCTCATTTTTTCAAATGATTTCCTTGTTCATTTATAGTTATTTTTCGTGTATAAAATGATAACAAATAAAAATTTTATATACTTCTAAAAAAAAATTAAGACGGGTCGGACCCGTGACCCGGCGGGTCGGACCCGGACTCGTGGCCGAGCCGTCGACCCGCCAACCCGTACATTTCATATGTACGGGTGGGGTCCGGGTCCTGGCCTGCCGACCCGGCGACCCGGCGACCCCGACCCGGACCCGGCGATGGGCACGTCTAATTGTAGTTGAAGTTGAATTAATAGTAGAAGAAATCAAATTAGAGACTGGTAGCTAGCTAGGCACAGCACAACCATGCACAATTGCTCACTCAGCTCGATCGCATGAAATTCATTCTAACGTCGGCCGGTCATTTCATGAGCTAGGTATCTTTCTTAAAATAATAGTAACACAAATTAGAGTGAGAGGCACAACACAATCACCATCACCGTGCGCAATTAATCACTCACATAATGTTCTTCTAGTCTTACTCCAGCAGGTATTTTATAGGGAAATTTGAGTGCAAATGGGGGGAATTCGGCGTATGTTCTGAAGACAGAGGCAGACGGTCCCTCGAGATGGATGACTAAACAAACACAGACACACACATACAATTAGATAAGATTAGATTAAAAAAAAAAAAAAAGAATGAGGGAATGAGAGAACAGAGCAGAGCAGAGGTACTTACCTGTACCGGCAACATAAGCATAGCCGTTTTGGACCATCATGCTTCCGACATTGACAAGATCATAGGTATCAGCATCATCATCCTTAGTAACCAAAAATTGACGAAGACCATGGAATCTCCTATGCGGTGTAATCGTAAACCCTTTGGGGATTTTTGGGGGATCATATGAGATGCTATATTGACCAGTGTCGCCGTCATTGCCAAATAAGAAGAAGGATTAGTTCGATTATTGGCATGGGGATCGTGATCCCCTTCCATGTGTAGAAGAGTAGGTAGGAGTGATCCAGTATAATAGGTATCCATCATTGCTGCCGTGATTGGACGAGAGGAGAGGAACACAAATTAACCAGCAATCAATCAGTATCCATACACAATAGACCTAGAAACAGACCTAACGAATTACAATATAAACCTAAATCGCGCTTTCTAAGGAATCCGATTTCAATTACAAAACAAATTCAAGCGAAACCACAATCATACAAAATCCAAACCTAAACCATAAAAATTAATCCAGATGAATCCTCAAATCAAAAATTCAAACTAAAAGTAAATCTCAAAGGCGATAAATGAGATTCGCAGTAGATAGCTTACATCTAGGCATTTGCGTATGAGTATGACAAGTCGCGCCGGGGGTTTATTTACTGAAACCCTAACCGGCGGAGGAGGAAGGGGATATATGCAGAAGCCTCAGTCGTCAAGGATTAGTAACATCTGGTATGTGCGTGCGGTGCGATGGATCATGGACCCGTTTAACATCACTATCATTTATATTCCTTTTTTTTTTTTTTTGAGGTAAGTATCATTTATATTCGTTGCATGTCACAAATAAAATTTCCTTTTTATTTTCATTATACACAAAATGTCCTTTTCATTGTGTAAACATCTTGTTTGAGCACTTTACTAGTGTGTAACCGGTCGAAATTCGACGGACATAAATGGTTCGCTTAGTTTATAAATTGAGATATAAAAATCTTTTATACTTAAAACAAAAGGTTATGCTATTACGATAGGTAAGAAGAAAAATTGTTAAAGAACTAATCAAGTACAATACAGAAATTGGTAAACGAAAAAATGTTTTAAATGCTCATTCCAACGACTAATTTTTTATACTTAAAACAAAAAGTTCACGTTATTACGATAGTTAATAAGAAAAATTGTTATAGAGTTGATCAAGTACAGTACAAAAATTAGTAAAAGAATAAGTTTCTTAGATGATCATATAATGTTGTTATTGTTGCATCAGGATGATATTTATTCATTCCTTGTATAGTATTTTTCTTACAATTCATCCGCCTAACATTTTTGGTCTACCATCTTCTTTAGCATCTTCTTACGGATATCCCTTGTAGCTCATTCGTATGATTCTCCTATGTAGCATCTTCACATGGTTCTCCCATGTAGTATAATCGTATGGTTATCCCCTGTAGCATCTTCTAGTGTTTTTTTTGTGTCTACCTTCTAACGTCGTCTTACGATTCTCTTGTCTAGCATTTTCTTATGGATACCTTCTGTTTCTCATGTAACATCTTCTTCCGATTATCCCATTTAGCATCTTATTACAGTTCGCCAGTATAACATATTCTTACTCCCGTGTAATATATTTTTACATTATCCTGTCTAACATCTTCTTTTGGTTCTCTCATCGAACATCTGCTTATGGTTCTCCTATATAGCAAATTTGTATGATTCTCCTATCTGGAGTTACTTATGGTTCTCTTACTTGACATCTTTTCATGTGTTTCATGTGTAGTATTTTTTATAAATCTCTAGTGTAACATCTTTTTATAATTTTTTCGTGTAATCTCATGGAGGTGAAGTATTTTGGTTCTCACGTGTAGCCTCTTCTTATGGTTTTCTCAAGTAACATCTTCCTATGGATCTCTCGTGTACATCTTTTTATTGTTCATTCATGAAGCATCTTCTTATGATTCTTTCTTGGAGCATCTTATTACAGTTTCCCGTGTAATATCTTTATATAGTTCTCCCTTATAACATCCTCTTATGATTCTCCTCTCTAACATCTTCTTGTGGTTCTTCCGTCAAATATTTTCTTATGGATCCATTGTACCATCATTTTCTTACTGTTCTCTTTCATAGCATATTATTATTAAAAACTGAACTAAAGATTTTTATTTAATAAACTTTCATCATTTTTTGAGGGTCAATTTTTAATCATATAATTGTTTATGTTTTAGATTAAGTTAAAAGTTGTACGGTAAAGGAAACCATCATAAGTATAATTTATATTGATTTTAAATGACTAAATTTTTACTCTCATTGTGAAAATAACTATTTTAATTTTAATAATTAAATATATAAAACTATTGACCATTAACATACGAATTAGGGCAAATTTAGTTGACCACTTAATTCACTTGATATATTGATTCTAATTTTATAGACGTTTTATAATTGTGAACAATTTGATTAGGACTAAGATTTTCATAAATCTGAAACCAGATTTTTATGGAATTCAAAATTCCATGGATAAAAATTAAGATCATAACTAAAAGTAACATAATACGAAAATATTTGTTGTTAGGTTATAACTTAATTAATCACCTTTATATATATAAATACTAAATTTGGCGCATGAATGGTGATATATATAGGACTTTTACAACTAAATAAATCATTATTATTTTTAAAATTTAAAAATTCCAGTAGATAATAAATTGAGATTATAACTAAAAAATAGATAATAAATTCAGGTCATGATTGCAAACTATAAAAATACCGGTTGATGTGGATTTTGGAATTTAAAATTCTATTCTCTGTTATTTCTAAGTTAAAACAAATTTAAAAGTAATATAGTAAACAACATTATCAAGACTGATTTTTTTTTTTTTTCTCAACTTGAAAATAACTACTTTTATTTTAATAATTAAACAGATAAAGCTATTATCCATTAATATAGGGATAAATGTTAAATTAATTGGTCACTTAAGTAATAATTTTATCTGAAAATCTGAATTTAAATAATTGCGACATATAAATAATTCATGGATCTCCTAATTTTTTTCCACATGAATTATTGCACAAGGTAATAACCTGTTGAATAATGATAAAATAATTTAAAAATATAAAAAGTATATAATAATTGGTAATTATATAAAAAGCATATTACAATCAGTATCCAATCAAGTTATTAATAGTCCCTGAAATTTGTGCTACATTCAATACAGAAATATTAAGTAATAAAGTGCACTTCATACAATTACAAAACTAAAGTTTTGTTTGATAAATATTTACCAATTCGAGAATGAGATTCTTCAATTCTATTCTCTTTTATTTTCATTTTAGACTAATTTAAGAATAGTATGGTAAACAAAAGCACAGAAGCATAATTTTAGATTGATAACTCTTATCAAGTTTTTTCTTTCGTCAAAATTTTCTTCCTTTTGCTTAGCTTGTATCGCTGTAATATTTTCTTCAGCTATCCCGGATCTTTGATAAATAATATCAACACAGGTCTAAATATTAAAGCATGGCAATGTTATGTATAAATTGTTATTAAAGGTCGGGAGAAGTTTGTTCTTTACCTAAATTATTGCACAAAGTAATAGCGTCTCGAACTAAATATAACATAATAAATAAATAATTAAATTAATAATAATTCATGCAACTTGTGTAGTTTTTTTATTCAAAAAATTGAGTTCTCAATTACTTGTTGTACGACTAAAAAATAATATTTTGATTTGATAGCATTTCACAACTTTCATGCGTCAAAGTTTATTGTCTATAAAGTTTTTCCTCCTCTTCGACAGGGTGAGCTTGACAACAATTTGTTTTTGACATTCTGAGTCAAAAATATATAACAACAATACAAACTGAATCAATAGAGTATTATATAAAAATATTTTGAATCAGCGGATTGGCATATAAATTGTTATATAAATTCTTATTTTTACTCTACGTCAAAAGTTGCAGAAAGTAATAGCGTGTCAAACTAATACAAAATAGTATGTAAAATGGTAAAAATATATAATATAATATGAAAAAATATTTAAAATAAGAGTACATCAAATTTCAAAAGTTTAAAAAACTCATTCACACACATACACACACACACACCTATACGAATTTCGCACCTAATTTATTTTGAGTACTCTCATTTCTATGTTACACAATAGATAGTCATTGATAACTACACAAAAAAATATATTATACTTAGTATAATGAAGTTACTAAGAATGGATAAAACTCATGTTATATTAGATAAAAAATTGAGCTCAAAATTTAGAAAAACAACAGAACTAAACAACATTTGATGGTAAATGCTAACTTAATGTAATACCCGAGATCTTTGTTCCGGATTCGTTGAGTTTTCGGGATTTTATCGGATTGTTATTGTCCTCATCATTGGAATTTTGCGCCATGTTTAGGTGTGCCTTGTTGGGACATGTGTTTGGAGGCGTTTCGGATCACTATGTGAATTTCTGGGTTTTTGTGGTGTAGCGCACGCTAATGCTTGTGGCATAGCGCACGCTACGGCGTTGTGGTTAGCGCACGCTACTGAATATGTAGCGCACGCTAATCCGGGCCTGCAGGCGCCCAGAGCTACCGGATCGGGACCGAGTCTTGTTAGCGCACGCTAAGGTTCGTAGCTAGCGCACGCTATCGACTGATTAGTGCACGCTATTTCTTCTTTCTAGCGCACACTGCCCGGTAAGTACAGTTCTGTCCAGGGGCCACTGGACTGGTTTCGTGACCCGTTAGTGCGCGCTACGCTTATGGGTCTAGCGCATGCTAACAGTGTTATTCGGTAAGTTTTGGGCGTTGACCTCGTTAGCGCGCGCTAATGCTGTCTAGTTAGCACACGCTAATAACTGTCCAGTATAAATACTGGACAGTAGGCTTTCTTTCCCCATTTTCTACCTTTTTCTCTCCTTTTCGTTCCCAGCCGACGGGAGTGAGCTCCAGAGGCGATTTTGAGCGATCTTCTTCTTCTAGCTTCATCTTCGAGCAGATTTGTAGGTGTTTAACAACATCTAATCGTCTTCTTGGTCCAAATCAAGGTAATCTCTTCTTAGAACCCTAGTTTCTTGAATTTGGGGTTTTTCCTTGGATTTGTGATTCTTACCCGATCTCATCTGATCGGTTGTGTATTCTTGTTTATCTTGATCGTAATCTTCAGACTTTGTTAACCGTTCATCGATTTTTATCGCCCGGATCAGTGATTCTTGATTTTTTTGAGGACACTTAGATCCTTGTTGTTTTTAGGATCGTTTCGGATTTCGATTAGTGTTATTGATTCGTGGTGATGTTATTTTCGTAGTTCTCGTGGAGTTGTCGAGTTCTGGGTCGGTTTTGGAAGTCCGAGGGCTGCCCAACCTTATCCGTTCGTTGTCCGGTGGTTCGTGGTATCGAGGCCTTGTGATTCGTCGTATTTGTTCGCTCGCCGATTCGAGGCAAGTATCTTGCCCATACATTTCATGTTTCGTATCCGTAATAGTTGGTAATTGACTATGTGTGTGATTATAATGTTTTTAACGAACTTACTCAAGAATCAATATATTCCTGATAAAATCTTTCACAAAGATCTACTTATGTGGACGAATGTGTTGTTCTAAGAATATGTATTAGTGTTGTGCATTGGGATGCCTTGATTGCGTATGGTACCGTTGTGTGTGATTATACCGTTAGTGGTATTAAAGATGATGCCTTTGGCAAAAACTGTGTGTGTGGTTATAGGTGTTTATTGATGAGTGTGCGATATTATAATATCGATTGCGAGTAGGTGTCGGATAAGTGGCCATTTCTAACAAGTACCTTGATTTACGTTTGATGTACTTTGGGATAATGTGTTTTTGATGATTGTGATTTATGCCATGTGGTTTTTGAGATTGTGTGAACCGAGTAAAACCAGCGAGGGTCCCCTGGGATTTGTTTAGACTTCGAGTTCGGCAGATCACTCGGTTAGGCTATACACCAGGGAGGGCCTGGCGAGGTGTCCCTGGGGTGTGTATCTTGCTCGAGAGGTACAGGGCCAGTATAGCTCGGGAGGTTGTATCATGATGATTATGGCACGTTGTTGTTTTGATAATTATGATATGTCCGGAATATCATAACGCTTCCATTCTCGGTGTGAGTTATGTCGTACGTAAGGTCTTGGTACTTGGCTAGAATGGCACCAGTATAAGTGTCGTATATGATTCGTTTCTTGATTGTGAGGTTTTTGGCATAAGGATGCGGGCCCTGGTGATTGTTTCCGTACATTGTGATTTGGTTGTGTATCGAGTGTAACCTATGTGTTATTCACTCAAGTATGAGATATGGATGATTTGGGTCGTAGACTTTGTGTTTGTGACCGGATTGGTATTTTTGAGCAAAAATAATTCTTTGGCCCGTGTCCCTATGTGGTTTTTGATAAGTTAAGGATTCATAAGTCCAATATTTCCAAAACTCCCGAGATCTTAAAGGTTTTTGTTAGATGTTTATGGGTTCCATCCCTACTTTTCATGATTTAAATTGTTTTGATCAAGTGATTTATCTCGGGGAGTATGTTTACGATTATTGTGTATTGGAGTATGATATGTATGGCTTGTATTTATATTTTATACTTGCACTAGCAAAACAGTGGAGTTTTGCTAACCCCCGAGTTTTCGGGGGGTGGATGTCTATATTGCGTCCAGGTACTTGGAGGTCGCTGGGGAGCGAATCACAGGATCAGTACGAAGGATGGTGGAAGACGACGATACTAATCACATGAAGACCAGTCGCTGAGTATTTTTGGTAGAGTCTTGTTGTTTATATTCCTGTTGTGGTGCTCTCCCATTTTATGGGAGCGTTGTTGTATTCTAACCCCTGTGTGGGTATGAGTTTTAGGAAAAAGTTATGTATATATGATGTGTGTATTGTGAAAAAGACCAAATCGGTCTAACGAGTCGTTATTAGCCATGTTGGCATGTATCTATATGTTGTGTTTTCCGCTGTTAGCCTGGTAGATCCTCACGGAGAGGGTCTGCGGCACTGTAATATTCCCGAATGGTTTGGGGATGTTACTGAATATGGTATCGGAGCTTAGGTTTGCAGAAACCTAGGCTGTCGGGTCGAGTTGTGTGTTGTCGGGTCATGTCTTGTCTTGTCTTGTCAGATTTTGTCTGACTAAGTCGTGTCGCGACGCGTCGTTTGGAGGTCGGTCGTGATTAGTATCAAGGTGCAACCATCATCTTCGTGCGATCTGTGGATGTAAGTCTCCCCACTATAATGTTGCGGCTCGTATTACACGAGCTTGTGTGATATTTATGTTATGTTGAGGAGTTAAATGTGAATCATGAATACGTTCTCCATGTTTGTTTGATTTTTGTAATGTGCCGGTGTATATATATATATATATAAATTGTTTTACAAGAAGTAATGTTTTGGTGTTCATCAATGTGATATTTTAAATGTTCTAAATATTTTTGGGGAGTCATGTAAAATTTATTTTAAAACATCCTTCAAGAAAGGGAAAGCTTGATTTTCGTGTGATGACCTCGAGGCCAAACATTTTGAGAATTCAAACTACTTACATTTTATTCCCATTGTTATATTGCAAGTTTTCAAAAATTTAATTTTAAACTCATTTGAGGTCTACCAAAAACTTACTTGAAACGTGACTCTCGCTTTTAAACTTTTTGGTTCCATGTATTTCGTTAAAAAGGTACGTGATAAAGATGTTGTTGTTATTCAGATGTAATGCTCTGAGTTGTGATTAGAGTGGTAGTGTGAACGCTGAGTCGTTCGGTATGCACTCGTCGAGATAGTTCTCTTGACCGAGAGGTGAAAACTCGGCTTGGAACGTTGTTTAACTTATGACGGTTAATTGTGTGATATTATAATTATGTGAACCGTTGGCATTCGGATTTGTACGCTGTTGTTTGTTTGTAACTTCCGGTCTAGCACCGTTGGTAGGTGAGTATGGTTGTGTTGCCAAACTTGCACAGTCAGCACACACAATCTTTTGTTGTGGAGCACACTTTCTGGCTGGGCAAAAGTTTTAGACTGTATCTTTGCCTTTACGTCTGACCTTTGCAGTCGATCACCTGCGAGTGGTTTTCGGGTGTGCATTAATATTGTTGTGTGATTATGTGACTCTAGTTGCGTTAAATTTGCTTGATTACTATGCCGAGGGGCAGATACCTTGGTCACAACCGTGGTACGGATGACCACGGGGATCAGGCGCGGAATCGAGAGAATATTGTTGGGAACGATATTGGTATGGATGTTGCTACTGCATTGTAATCAGTTGACCAAGGCGATTCAATGCAACACCGATGCGATTCAGAAGGTCGGGACAAATCTATGGATCCGAGAGGTAATTCGTATGAATCCCCCTCGATTCGTTGGTGCAGCAGATGCACTGGGCTGGGATGGTTGGCTTCTTCAGTTGTAGAAGATATTCGAGGCTATTGATTGCCCTGAAGATCGGAAGGTCCCTATTGCTCAGTACCTTCTTAGCGATGATGCTGTTCATTGGTGGGAAGCAGTTAAACCTCGGGATCATGTCGTCATGTGGGCGGAGTTCCGAGAACTTCTGGAAGCTGGGTTTTATCTGGATCCGAGTGGGAAGCAGAGGAAGCTGGATGATATTGTGGTTAGTACTGGAGTTGGTGTTTCTGGATTGCAACGTAGTAGTCTTTCTGCTGTGAAGCTCCATCGCTCGATGCTTGGGATTGAGAGTTCCAAATCATCGGTATTGCCTCCTGGTAAGGCCAAGAGGTGTTTCAACTGCAATGTGTCAGAGCATGTTCGTGCACATTGTCCTTCTCCTCCAGTGACGTATTACAAGTACGGACTCGTGGGACACCGGGTTCAGTTCTGCGAGTTAGTCACCGAGTCTTCCGAGGCCCGAACTTGAACACTGATATCAGGGATGACTCTGAGGAGTCCCTGAGAGCGTAGTCTACCAGTTGTATGTTGTGTTATCTCTTTGCCTCGTTGTTTCGAATTTCGGGGATAGACTTCTTTTATTAGAAGTGTATTGGATTTTCGAACTTTTGTGTTTTCAACTCTATCGACTCATTTGTGTTCGTTGATATTTCCTGAACTTGCCCTATCCTTTGTTTTGTTGATCGAACGGGTTGTGGTGATTTTTTGAAATAATCCGTTTGTCGTTGTGACTTTTTGTTCGATTACGATTCCATCCCTGTGGATTTTATGTAGATGCATATCTTGTTGCTTTACCATATCACCTATTGTCTTGAGCCGAGGTGTGAACTTCGGAGTTGTTATTTGATTCTTGTTGGTCGTCGTGATTCGAACTTGACTGTTCGACTGTTATTGTTTCGATCATTGTGGTTCGATCATTTGTTGTCTGATTTGTTACTTCCATATCGTGATTTTTGAGAATTCAGACCACGTCGTAATTTCCTTCACTTCGGGAAATTAGCTTCATTGTTGGTCTTCCGACCCTCGAATGGTGGAATTTTGTAATTGTGCAGCATTGAGCTCGCGTCTTGATTGTTATACTGTTCGGGCTGGCCAACCATATTGATCTTGTTCGTTGCGTTTTGTTATCATTCTGGCATAAAGATATGGATGTTATCAGCCACGTGCTGCATGTGATTCGTTGCAGGTCATCAGCAACAGTTAGCATGTGTTTTGCGTTTTGTTATCGTTCTGATTTTTTTTGTTGTTGGAGACTGTTTTGCGCTGATCGTTTTGTGTTTTAAGTTTCGGGGCCGAAACTTCTTTTAAGAGGGGTAGAATGTAATACCCGAGATCTTTGTTCCGGATTCGTTGAGTTTTCGGGGTTTTATCGGATTGTTATTGTCCTCATCGTTGGAATTTTGCGCCATGTTTAGGTGTGCCTTGTTGGGACATGTGTTTGGGGGCGTTTCGGATCACTATGTGAGTTTCTGGGTTTTTGTGGTGTAGCGCACGCTACGGCGTTGTGGTTAGCGCACGCTACTGAATATGTAGTGCACGCTAACTGGCAGTCCAGAGGCAGTCCAGAAGCTACTGGACTGGGACTGGAGTGTCGTTAGTGTTGGGAAGTAAAACGCAGCGGAAGTGAAGTTTGGGAAATATGATAATAGCTTTTTACGTATCTACGAGTATTAGATCTATTTAGGCATGCTAATTAATTAATTACTAAGACTAATAAGCAATTTAAATATTATTTATTATTTATTAATTAAGTATGTTGATAATTAAAATATCCTAATCTAGATCCAAGATCATAGGATATTACCTTTTGAAGCGTGTTGGTTACTTCCGTCTTGATCGCCTTGTATTTCTACCTTTAGATCTTCTAGAGTATGATCCGCCTTGAACCGGACATTGTGTGGGCAACGAGCTACTGGATCTTGTTTGGACAACATTGGGATCGGCCGATTTCACCTTTGTATGTGATCACTATATTTTTCTTTGCTCTCTAGTATTTTATGAACACTCTTAGCAAATTAATTGTGTTATCTAAATTGTAGAATCAAAGACACAAGTCTAGATCTACAATTAAACACAAGAGAAAAAAATTGATCACACTGTAACACCCCCAGATCCAACCGGGAATATTACACGCCGTGGGCCCCACGCTGGAACCCACCAGGCTAAAAACCATTTACAAAAACGCCCAAAAAGGCCGGTGACGGTAGTATTTCCCAAAACTCACAAAATCATTTGAAAACACAAACTACCGTCAAGACAAACAAGGCCAAAAACTCGGTTAAGGGAATCGGTTTTCGAAATCAAACTCAGTTGGCAAAAAGGCGAAAGCCATTTGAAAGAACTCACGCAGCGGATAAAAACACAGTCCAAGATACATATACATCAATAATGATATACACAACAAAAATACACGATTCCCCAACAATATGCCATAGCCAGTATCGTCCGGAATCCTCGCCTCACGACCGCAACCATCAAAGTCCTCAATACCTGAAAAACAAGTCCCACAACGGGGTCAGCAATAATGCCCGACAAATAACCACAAGTACATAAACATAAATATTCACATGCCATGCATCATGAGAATAATAACCTCAATGATAACCTTACCACTACCGGTAATCCAACGATTCTCGTCAAAAACCCAAAATCACGATAATACCATAAAAATCCCAATATCACAACAATACCGTATAATACCTCAATACCGAACACTTTCTCGTACATAATCCTCTATGTACGATTACCATAACACATACCTCTATTCGGATATCCTTCCGAAATGCATACCACAGACCAAGAATATCCAAAATGACATCAACAATATCCGAATACTACAATCTTCCCAAGATTGTCCAAGTATCTCAACAATCATCAACTGTGCATTCTAATCTTTTTAGAACATCACTGAACATTCGTCAATATGCAATACAACATAAAATACTTATGAAATGTAAATGGAATTACTCATCAAAACATTACAACCGAACAAGTAAACACTTGCCTGGATACCAACATGATAAAACCAACACCGAACTCATCGTCCTCGCTCACGAGCTCTTCAAATTTCGATCGAACGAATCTACGGTCTTCCAACGAAGCACAACAGTTATACCTATTGGTTAATCACCCTATAACAATAATCATGTCAATAATCGGACCAACTCGGTAACAAGGATCATAACATGCACAATCTGGAATTCGACCTTGTATTATGATCCAGAAATCCATCTCAAAACGATTTAAACGAATCATCATCTTTAATAATATGAAGAAACATTCGAAGTTCTTATCAAAATCCATAAAATCCCATATAACATCGTTATATGATTATCCAACATGTTCCTCACATGTAATCATCCAAGAAAAACGAACCATTAACAAAGGAGTATGAAGATTACCTGGTTTAGACGAACCAAAAAGAAGAACACTAGAACTCCATCCAAAGAATCATGAACAACTTGAAGAACAAGGCTTGAATCCAAGCTCTCAATCTAATGTTGTTAAAGCTTATCATTATACAGTGTTTGGGAATTCCAAATAACTCCCAACTCTCTCTCTCCTGACTGAAGGAAGAAGAATGGACGAAATGCCTCACAATACCCGTCTGTCCCCTTTTATAATATTCATTATTAGCGTGCGCTAACATCTCATGTTTAGCGTGCGCTACAGCCTTAGCGTGCGCTAACTGACTTTGTTAGCGTGCGCTATCGCGATCGAGGCTACCGCCTCGCCAGAACTTAGCTTACGACGTAATGCCCATGCATTAACGTCGTAAAACATCATGCCTAGCGACGCAAGTCCTTGACCTTAGCGTGCGCTATCTCAAATGACTTGCTACGATATCGTGCCCCCACATGCCGAAAGCATCCGCGACACGGATTCCTTTGGCCGTCTGGAATTAGCGTGCGCTAATCATACGATTTTAGCGTGCGCTAGCTCTACACGACAAACACTCGTTGACCTTATCTCGACACGCATCGAACATGGCGGGTCCACCGCCAAAGCTAAGATTCCATTATTGGCGATTCGATGTTAGCGTGCGCTAACCAACATGCGTTAGCGTGCGCTAATCAATATAAAAATCAACCAGGCCTACCTATCGACCACCTTCCGAACTAACCCAAAGAAGTCGTTACGCACGTTAGTGGTCCTCCTTAGCGACGTAATCGAACCTATTAACGACGCTATCAATACTTCGTGGCGTGCGCTACTGTACCAGATGGCGTGCGCTAATGAACACTTATAGCGTGCGCTATCGTTGCTGTGCCTAGCCATATTCACTTATCCTCAACCAATATCTCGACATACCAATCGAACATACGGCACAATGAATACATATACGCATTCAATAACATTATCAAACGTTCACAACGTTCTCCAACACAAATATCCATCAACGATAACCAACATATAAACGAAAAATATATCTGAAAAATCGGGGTATTACACACACAACCTCACAAAACATGTTCTAAATCGGCCAACCTCCCCATATGTCCTATTTATAGGCTCTTGGACTACTACTAGGGATCTAAAGGAGGATTATGGAAGGACTCCTAATAAATTCTTCTTACCTTATTAGGACTCTTCCTAATATATGATGAATCTATTAATATCAACTTAGTCCACTAAAAAGTTGATATTGCACTTCCTACCAAAATCCCAAATTACGAAATTGGGCTCCTTATTAAATATATTATTTCCCGTGTTTAAGATATCGAATGTCCATTAATTAATTATAAGCTACTGACAGCTTTAATTAATTAATATCTTATCCAAGAGTAGTACCACTCGAACCTTATTATTATATCGGAATTAAATCCACCTACAGGGTTTAATATAATAATCATTATCGATCTCCTCAAGGGGACATCATCAACCCGCACGAGTCGGGACATGATTTCTAGTAATAATAATAATTGTCGTATAAACAATATTATTGCCCAAGATACGAGGCTTATTGAGTCGATCATTTTGACTCTCACCTATGGTAAATCAAAGCAATAATTGTTATAAATACACAATTAAATATTATATACTTAGAATTAAGAAATTATAATTATCCGAGATTTACGTTCTTCTTACAGTCAGTACAGAAGACACTATCTCACCTCGATCCAGTTCAACGTATGCAAATACGCTAATGTATGCTAATAGTCAAGACCAACTATTCTCAAGCATACACTACAACCTTTTATATAATTTGTCTAATAATTATATAGGTTGTGAACTATTATATTATTTTATAAGGCACCGATAATGTGATCTTCCGTGTGACACCAACACACCACATTATCTACAATATAAAATAATTAGACATTTCATTTGCATAACCATAACGTGAATAAATATGCAAAACATGTGATTAAATGTAATTAATATCCTCATAGGTAGTAACAGGGAAATTAGGTAATACAAGCATAAAGTATGCTTTGCAGTATACAATCCTAACAATCTCCCACTTATACTCAAAGCATGCTTTTAAGTATACTACTCTATTACATAGTCTCTCATTTCTCCCACTTATACTCAAAGCAATGCTGCCATACACCGTAATCACATTCCTTCCACATGCCTTTCAAAAACTTTTGAAGGTAGGCCTTTCGTGAAAGGGTCAGCAAGATTATCTTCCAATGCAACCCTGGATACAACTACGTCTCCTTCCTTTACGAAGTGTCGTATGATGTGGTACTTGCGGTTGATATGTTTACTTGCCTGATGGGCTCGTGGTTCCCTTGAATTTGCGACTGCACCAATATTATCACAATAAAGTGTAATACCCTCTGGCAAATCGGGAATCACATCTAAGTCCTGCAGGAAGTACTTGAGCCACACTGCCTCCTTGGCTGCCTCAGAGGCTGCCACGTACTCGGCTTCCATGGTAGAGTCCGAGATGCATTTCTGCTTCACACTCCTCCAACTAATGGCTCCAACTCCCAGGCTAAACACATAACCCGAAGTAGACTTGGACTTTTCTTTATCCGATGAAAACTCTGAGTCAGTGTAACCCACCGGAGACAGGTCGTCTGATTGATATACACGCATGTACTCCCTAGTCCTTCTCAAGTACATGAGTATGTGCTTGACAGCAATCCAGTGTCCTGGTCCTGGGTTTGACTGATATCTAGCAGTCATGCCCACGGCATGACAGATATCTGGTCTAGTGCAAAGCATAGCATACATGAGACTTCCCACAGCAGATGCATACGGGACCATCTTCATGTCATCTATCTCCTTTTGTGTCTTAGGACACATGTTCTTAGATAGTTGAATTCCATGTCTGTAAGGTAGAAAACCTTTCTTGGAATTCTCCATGCTAAACCGTTTCAGCACTGTATCGATATAGGATGCCTGGGATAAGCACAACATCCTCTTCTTCCGATCACGAAAGATCCTGATTCCAAGGATATGTCCTGCTTCTCCTAGATCCTTCATATCGAACTGCTCAGATATCCATACCCGTACGTCCGACAATTCCTTCACGTTGTTTCCAATCAGAAGGATATCGTCTACATACAGTACAAGAAACACCAATACGTTTCCATCGCATTTCTTATACACACAACTCTCACTCGGACATTGGACGAATCCATATGAATGGACAACTTCGTCAAAATGAGTTTTCCAAGATCTAGATGCTTGCTTAAGTCCATAAATGGATATCTTAAGTTTGCACACCAAGTGCTCTTCTCCTTCAGCAATGAATCCCTCTGCTTGGCGCATATAGATTTCCTTGTCTAGACTCCCATTCAAGAATGAAGTCTTGACATCCATCTGCCAAATCTCCAGATCCAAATGCGCAACTATAGCTAAAAGAATCCGGATTGACTTAAGCATGGCTACCGGCGAAAATGTTTCATCATAATCGATACCCTCTTTCTGAGTGTAACCTTTTGCAACAAGCCTCGCTTTGAAGGTTTCAACCTTCCCGTCACGTCCTTTCTTTCACTTGTAGACCCATTTACTCCCAATGGATTGTACACCATCACGTAGCTCTACTAGCTCCCACACTTGATTGGAATCCATAGATCCCATTTCTGATTCCATTGCTACTTGCCAGGAGTCAGCATCTTTATCTTGGATTGCCTCCTTATAGGTCCAGGGATCTGATTCATCTTCGCCTGGGATTGAGTCCGAAGACTTTCCCACGTCTATGAATCGTTCGGGCTGACGAACAACCCTCCCACTACGACGAGGCAAATCCTGAGTTGGTGTAAAAGTATCAGAATCGATACGTGGTGCAATGTCAGTTGGCGCTTGTACGATTGGTATAGACGGAGTCTCGCCCCTCAGCTCTTCCAGAATTATCTCGCTCATGGGCTTATGACTAGGGCTGTTAGCGGTCCAAGTATACTCGAGAACCGCCCGAGAACCGCCCGATAATACCCGGGACCGATACTCACCCGAAACATTAGCGGTCCGGATACTAGTACTGAAGTAAGAACCGAAACCGATAAGGACCGAAACCGGTAACCCGGTAAAAAACCCGGTAATTTTTTAATTATTTTTAATTATTTTATATATATAATATATCTTTACTTAACTCATATTTTAATTATGATGATTGGTGAACTTGCTTATGATCTTTTTGAGCCTATGATGAACATGTTCGGAGGCTGTTATTTTGAATGTAACTGCAAAGTAGCTATTGAAATTATTTAAAATTTGTCTATCTATTTCGCGTCTATAAAGAATATGTTGTGAAGCTCTAATTTAGCTGTACTTAATTTGTATATGTATTTTGAAACTTAAGTTAGGCATGTTATTGAATCTGTCACAAGTAATTTTTCGGTTCTGTTTCGGGTAATTAATGAGTACATGAACCGGGTCTTATCGGTTCTTAACCGGTTGGTCTTCTAGGCCCGGGTCTAAAGTACCCGTTAGGCTTACCGGACCGGTTTCGGTTCTGACATTAGAACCGATTGCTTACCGGTCCGGTTCCGGGTATACCCGATAACCTTACCGGGTCTGGCCCGCTAAGCCAATACCCGGACCGAACCGGACCGGTAACACCCCTACTTATGACTAATCATATAATCCTCTTCCAGAAATCGGGCATTGGTGCTAACAATGACCTTCTGATCCTGGGGACTATAGAACAAGCCACCCTTCGTTTCCTTGGGATATCCCACAAACACTCGTACTTCTGTACGAGATGCCAACTTATCAGCTTCCTTATTCAGCACATGTGCTGGAGTACCCCAAATCCGAACATGTCCTAGACTGGGCTTATGCCCACTCCACAGTTCTGTGGGTGAAGGCACCAGGTTTAGAATGTACGCCGCTGTTTCTAAGGCGTATCCCCAAAACGAAATAGGTAAATCTGAATAACTCATCATTGATCTAACCATTACTAAAAGAGTCCTATTCCTTCTTTCAGCCACACCATTTTGTTGTGGAGTTCCCGACGCGGTGAGCTGGGACGAAATCCCCTCATTCGGCAAGAAATCCAAAAACTCTCCACTAAGGTATTTGCCACCACGATCAGATCGTAGTGACTTGATACTCTTCCCATGACGCTTCTCCGTTTCAGCCTTGAAGTCTCTGAACTTGTCAAAGGCTTCAGACTTACGTTGCATCAAATAGATGTATCCATATCTCGAAACCACCCCTAGCCTGGATATTCATTGGACCACATACATCCGTATGAACCAATTCTAACACATTCTGAGCACGGTTTCCCTTGGTTTTAAAAACCCTTTTGGTCTTCTTACCTTCCAGATAGGATTCACAAATTGAAAATGACTCAACTTGGAGGTCATCCAATGGGTCATCATCTACTAATCCTTGAATCCTTCCAAGGTTTACATGTCCCAACCGTAAATGCCACAGATATGTTTGGTTTATGCTTGAAGGTTCTTTTCTCTTTTTAGGTTTAGACAAAGAGTTAAGTGATTTATGCATAGGAGTTTGTGCAGTATTAACGACATATAGTCCATCATTAAAAGTACCTTTGCAAATATATTCACCGCTTCTTTTCTTAATAATGGCATCATCATCAAAAGAAACTGAATAACCATCGCCTTTTAATTTAGAAACTGAAATTAAATTCATTCTAAAATCCGGTACTAATAATACATTATTGAGAACTAATAATTTATCATTAATCTTCAACTGCACGACTCCCACTGCAACAGCCATAAACCTGGAATAATCGCCCCAGTTGATGGTAATCTCGCCCGCACTAAGCTGCTTGGTTACCTGAAAACCATGTGAGTCAAAGTAAACATGATCAGTGGAGCCTGAATCAACTATCCACGAAGTGGAAGAACAAGCTGCCAAACATGTTTTGACTACTAGTGCACGAGACATACCTTTCTTAAGAGCAGGGCAGTCCGCTTTAAAATGTCCTTTCTGACCGCACTTGTAGCACTTTCCCTTTGGCTTTTTGTTCGCCTCGGGGTGAGGAGCCTTGCTTTTCACCTTGAGAGTCGCCACTTGCTTCTGGCCAACCTGCTTCTTCTTCTTTCCCCATTTTGGTTTGGAAGAAGTAGCACCGGTTGCCGCAAGAATCTGATGATAACCTTGTTTGAAGAAACCTTCAGCAGACTGAAGCTCTGTCAGAAGTTCCGCCAAACTATATGTCCTACGGTTCATATTGTAGTTAAGGCGGAACTACTCAAAGCTTCTAGGTAAGCTGCCTAATATAATATCGACCTGCGTTTCCGCATCGATAATAGCCCCCAGTATGCTCAGTTCGTTCAAATGGGACATCATTTTTAGAACATGATCCCTCACTGGAGTCCCTTCATACATTTGGGTTGTCATCAATACCCTCATTGCATTTTGTCTAGCCGCCTGGTTCTGATGACCAAACATCTCGGTGAGACTTTTCATCATTTCCGCGGCCGAGCCCATCGTCTGATGCTGATGCTGCAATATATTTGTCAGTGAAGCCAAAATGTAACAGCGAGCCATCTCATCTGACTTTTTCCATTTTCGGAATTCAGCCAACTCTTCGGGAGTGGCATCCGGTTCTGGTTCTAGAGGGCTCTCCTCGATTAAGACAAATTTATGCCCCTCAACAGTCAGGACAATGTCAAGATTTCTTTTACAATCGGCAAAGTTAGTGCCATCAAGTTTATTTTCTTTGAGAATAACAGCTAGTGGATTGAAAGACATCTGAGATAAAAATTAAAAACATCCATCACATAATGCATAGCAAAATATATCGAAAAACCTCAAAACACAATATATATATATATGCTAGCAACCAACACCTCGAAAAATCCGCACATGCAAGCCACGATCGTGTGGACGTTTACACACACATTTCTCAAGTAGAGTTTTACGTCTTTAATTTTACTATCTAGTCAAATTACGTTATGACAAGTAAAATTAATAGTTGGTTCCTCTTGTCCATGTATTAATTAACATAGACTCCGATGGGGAGCTTATTAATTAATACACCTAAGTGAACACCATAATTTAACATCCTTAAAATATTATCTTTTAAATAATAGTCCTACAGATGGAGAGGTCCTATCATAAAAAGTAATATTTACCTTATGTTATCATTTTGAAATTTAAAACTAGTGAACCTATAATTAGCACATCCGATATGGAGGAAGACTCTAATGTCAACGCGCATGCTAATTACTTCACAATTTAAATTAATTATGGAGGCCAATATGATTTTATTTTTAAAAAAATAAATCAATTTAATCACTTAGTTATTTTAGACTTAAGGTTTTTAATTTTCTCATCCTAACATACAAGGAAACATATCACGCATACATCCATACATGCCATACATCAAAACAATAAAAACCAAAAATAAAGCATGGATAATTAAATTATCCAATTATCATGGTCTTCTTCCTTGAGTTGAATCCGAGAAAATCTTCGACTCGATCTCACCCACTGAATCAAGCATCTCGTCGCTCCTCCCCGGCCGGGCCGTGGATTTCCAAAATTAAAATTTCACTTTTATGCAAAATTAATTACGTAAAAAAAAATTTAATTTTAAATCCCGACTTCAATGGGACAACGAACAACGGCAACGGATCGGACCAAATCGACGGCGGCCGAACCAATGAACTGGCCCGGACCCGGTGCGCGGCAGCGGCCGCTTCGGCGCCTTTCGGCGGCGCTGCCTTGTCTTGTCACGCAGCGCCCGGCGATTCGGTTACGCTCTATTTCTTCGTGATCCCGTCTTTTCCAAATTCGATTACAATTTTATACGAAATAAAATACATCGAAATTACATCACGATTACATGAAAAATAAAACCACCTAGAACTACCCGCGGATTTTCTCACGGGAAAAACCATTACATGCCTCAAAAAACGGGCACCAACAATTGCATAATTAATAAAAATAAATAAATAAATACACCATTCATATAAACCATGATAATTGGATCATATCACCTGCAAGAACACATCTAGCAAAATATTCCAACATCAAAATATATGAATATTTAAATTGCTATCAATTAATCACTAAAATTAATTAAAATAGCAAAAGCCTAAAAATCCGGCTCTGATACCAATTGTTGGGAAGTAAAACGCAGCGGAAGCGAAGTTTGGGAAATATGATAATAGCGTTTTACGCATCTACGAGCATTAGATCTATTTAGGCATGCTAATTAATTAATTACTAAGACTAATAAGCAATTTAAATATTATTTATTATTTATTAATTAAATATGTTGATAATTAAAATATCCTAATCTAGATCCAAGATCATAGGATATTACCTTTTGAAGCGTGTTGGTTACTTCCATCTTGATCGCCTTGTATTTCTACCTTTAGATCTTCTAGAGTATGATCCGCCTTGAACCGGACGTTGTGTGGGCAACGAGCTACCGGATCTTGTTTGGACAACCTTGGGATCGGCCGATTTCACCTTTGTATGTGATCACTATATTTTTCTTTGCTCTCTAGTATTTTATGAACACTCTTAGAAAATTAATTGTGTTATCTAAATTGTAGAATCAAAGACACAAGTCTAGATCTACAATTAAACACAAGAGGAAAAAAATGATCACACAACCTCACAAAACATGTTCTAAGTCGGCCAACCTCCCCATATGTCCTATTTATAGGCTCTTGGACTACTACTAGGGATCTAAAGGAGGATTATGGAAGGACTCCCAATAAATTCATCTTACCTTATTAGGACTCTTCCTAATATATGATGAATCTATTAATATCAACTTAGTCCACTAAAAAGTTGATATTGCACTTCCTACCAAAATCCCAAATTATGAAATTAGGCTCCTTATTAAATATATTATTTCCCGTGTTTAAGATATCGAATGTCCATTAATTAATTATAAGCTATTGACAGCTTTAATTAATTAATATCTTATCCAAGAGTAGTACCACTCGAACCTTATTATTATATCGGAATTAAATCCACCTATAGGGTTTAATAGAATAATCATTATCGAGCTCCTCAAGGGGACATCATCAACCCGTACGAGTCGGGACACGATTTCTAGTAATAATAATAATTGTCGTATAAACAATATTATTGCCCAAGATACGAGGCTTATTGAGTCGATCATTTTGACTCTCACCTATGGTAAATCAAAGCAATAATTATTATAAATACACAATTAAATATTATATACTTAGAATTAAGAAATAATAATTATCCGAGATTTACGTTCTTCTTACAGTCGATCTGAAGACACTATCTCACCTCGATCCATTCAACGTATGCAAATACGCTAATGTATGCTAATAGTCAAGACCAACTATTCTCAAGCATACACTACAACCTTTTATATAATTTGTCTAATAATTATATAGGTTGTGAACTATTATATTATTTTATAAGGCACCGATAATGTGATCTTCCGTGTGACACCAACACACCACATTATCTACAATATAAAATAATTAGACATTTCATTTGCATAACCATAACGTGAATAAATATGCAAAACATGTGATTAAATGTAATTAATATCCTCATAGGTAGTAACAGGGAAATTAGGTAATACAAGCATAAAGTATGCTTTGCAGTATACAATCCTAACAGTTTGCGCACGCTATCGACTGATTAGCGCACGCTATTTCTTCTTTCTAGCGCACGCTGCTCGGTAAGTGCAGTTCTGTCCAGGGGCCACTGGACTGGTTTCGTGACCCGTTAGCGCGCGCTACACTTATGGGTCTAGCGCACGCTAACAGTGTTATTCGGTAAGTTCTGGGCGTTGACCTCGTTAGCGCGCGCTAATGCTTTCTAGTTAGCGCACGCTAATAACTGTTCAGTGTAAATACTGGACAGCAGGCTTTCTTTCCCCATTTTCTACCTTTTTCTCTCCGTTTCGTTCCCAACCGACGGGAGTGAGCTCGAGAGGCGATTTTGAGTGATCTTATTCTTCTAGCTTCATCTTCGAGTGAATTTGTAGGTGTTTAACAATATCTAATCGTCTTCTTGGTCCAAATCAAGGTAATCTCTTCTTAGAACCCTGGTTTCTTGAATTTGGGGTTTTTCCTTGGATTTGTGATTCTTACCCGATCTCATCCGATCAGTTGTGTATTCTTGTTTATCTTGACCGTAATCTTCAGACTTTGTTAACCGTTCATCGATTTTTATCGCCTGGATCAGCGATTCTTGATTTTTTTTTAGGACACTTAGATCCTTGTTGTTTTTAGGATCGTTTCGAATTTCGATTAGTGTTATTGATTCGTGGTGATGTTATTTTCGTAGTTCTCGTGGAGTTGTCGAGTTCTTGGTCGGTTTTGGAAGTTCGAGGGCTGTCCAACCTCATTCGTTCGTTGTCCGGTGGTTCGTGGTATCAAGGCCTTGTGATTCGTCGTATTTGTTTGCTCGCCGATTCGAGACAAGTATCTTGCCCATACATTTCATGTTTCGTATCCGTAATAGTTGGTAATTGACTATGTGTGCGATTATAATGTTTTTAATGAACTTACTCAAGAATCAATATATTCCTGATAAAAGCTTTCACAAAGATCTACTTGTGTGGACGAATGTGTTGTTCTAAGAATATGTATTAGTGTTGTGCATTGGGATGACTTGATTGCGTATGGTACCGTTGTGTGTGATTATACCGTTAGTGGTATTAAAGATGATGCCTTTGGCAAAAACTGTGTGTGTGGTTATAGGTGTTTATTGATGAGTGTGCGATATTATAATATCGATTGCGAGTAGGTGTCGGATAAGTGGCCATTTCTAACAAGTACCTTGATTTACGTTTGATGTACTTCGAGAGAATGTGTTTTTGATGATTGTGATTTGTGCCATGTGGTTTTTGAGATTGTGTGAACTGAGTAAAACCAGCGAGGGTCCCCTGAGATTTGTTTAGACTTCGAGTTCGGCAGATCACTCGGTTAGGCTATACACCAGGGAGGGCCTGACGAGGTGTCCCTTGGGTGTGTATCTTGCTCGAGAGGTACATGGCCAGTATATCTCGGGAGGTTGTATCGTGATGATTATGGCACGTTTTTGTTTCGATAATTATGATATGTCCGAAATATCATAGCGCGTCCATTCTCGGTGTGAGTTATGTCGTACGTAAGGTCTTGGTACGTGGCTAGAATGGCACCAGTATAACTGTCGTATATGATTCGTTTCTTGATTGTGAGGTTTTTGGCATAAGGATGCGGGCCCTGGTGATTGTTTCCGTACATTGTGATTTGGTTGTGTATCGAGTGTAACCTATGCGTTATTCACTCGAGTATGAGATATGGATGATTTGGGTCGTAGACTTTGTGTTTGTGACCGGATTGGTATTTTTGAGCAAAAATAATTCTTTGGCCCGTGTCCCTATGTGGTTTTTGATAAGTTAAGGATTCATAAGTCCAATATTTCCAAAACTCCCAAGATCTTAAAGGTTTTTGTTAGATGTTTATGGGTTCCATCCATACTTTTCATGATTTAAATTGTTTTGATCAAGTGATTTATCTCGGGGAGTATGTTTACGATTATTATGTATTGGAGTATGATATGTATGGCTTGTATTTATATTTTATACTTGCACTAGCAAAACAGTGGAGTTTTGCTAACCCCCGAGTTTTCGGGGGGTGGATGTCTCAGACAAGGCCCGGTACTTGCGGTGTCGGGGAGCGAATCACAGGATCAGTACGAAGGATGGTGGAAGAAGACGATACTAATCACATGAAGACCAGTCGCTGAGTATTTTTGGTAGAGTCTTGTTGTTTATATTTCCGTTGTGGTGCTCTCCCATTTTATGGGAGCGTTGTTATATTCTAACCCCTGTGTGGGTATAAGTTTTAGGAAAGAGTTATGTATATATGATGTGTGTATTGTGGAAAAGACCAAATCGGTCTAATGAGTCGTTATTAGCCATGTTGGCATGTATCTATATGTTGTGTTTTCCGCTGTTAGCCTGGTAGATCCTCACGGAGAGGGTCTGCGGCGCTGTAATATTCCCGAATGGTTTGGGGATGTTACACTTAGTTGGTCGCTTTTAATAATAATAGTAAATTCAATTTGTGAAGCATGATTCTATAGGACTTCCAAAATTGAAAATTGTTCCAATAAAACTAAAGTTTTAGGAATTATGTATATCATATTTTTAGCTATTCGAAAATTCCAAAGAATAAAAAGTTGAAATTATAATTCAAAAGATATAATAAATTATGATCAATTAAATAGAAAATAGATAAAAAAATGCTTGATGACGTGGACCTCTTTATATTACCTATCATTTATTATTAATGAGAATTAAAAGACATATTATTTACATACATAAATCTATTGGGAAATGTGTCATCTCTTTAATATTTTAATTTTTTTAAAAAGTATAGCTTATATATAGAGATGTCTTCTCAAAATTTCAGAAATATAAAAAGAAAATCTGAATATATATTGTGTGAGTTTTATTCCACAACTTACACTCATCTACCAATAATTTTTGTCTAACTTTAGATTCTAAATATTTATATTTTTTATATCAAGTTCATTCTTAATGAAAAATAAATTTTTATTTATCAAATTAATTTTTATTTCAAGACATTCAATTAAACATCCATATTGAATATATTATTGACAGATTGCACAAAAATTTTATATTAAAAAAATATGAATATTTTTTTAGTAAAATAAACTATTACAGAATAAAAATAAATTTATTCACTTCTAAGAAATTAGATTCAAAATTCATATTGTCTATATAAAAATTGGAATTTATTTAGTTTTAATAACTAAAAATACTAAAACACACGCTGCAAACACACATATATTAGGACTTAATCACATATTACTTTCATCCCCAAATTTATTCCTACCTCTTCTTTTCGTTATGCACCCCAAATTTATTCATTTAATAGACACTAATTAACTTAACATTATGCTAATGTGAGACTTCGCCAATTAAATCACACTTCATGATATATTCAATAATTTTTTATCAAGATCCGTATCGAAAATCCTCAAGAACAAATTTGGGGATAGATAGAATATTTTTTAGGTAAAAGAAGGTTCTGTCTGGTGCATCACACGAGCGAACATCTAGTTTAAAATTAAAGTAAAGATGTCTTGACAAATGTCGAAAAAGTAAGAACGGGATAATAAACTAAATAATCATTTTTAATATATATTACCTACTAATTAGGACTCTATCTGTATAATTATTTATATAAAGGATATGACTCTGTAAAAAAAATATCATATGTGTATACTGATGTGGACAGCTTCAGAAGCTCCCATGAATATGGTGAAAGTTGCAAAATCTAAACTTTTCTTTTAATATATAATATATAGATTGTTAGGGAAATTTGCACATTAAATCACCAACTTTACTTCAATTTACAATTTTACACTAACTTTAAATTTTGCATAATAAATCACCAATTTTCATTTTTTTGCAAAAAGAAACTCATGTTCCATTTTTGGCCTAACAAATGCTCGCTTGACAACTTAAAAATTGACAATGTTGCAAACTAATACTAACATGGTGTTTATCAATTCCACATGGGTGTCAATATGCAAATACGTAGTTGAATGTTCGGCAACATAAGCATAGCCGTTTTGGACCATCATGGTTCCAACATTGACAAGATCATGGGCATCAGCATCATCATCCTTAGTAACCATATATTGACGAAGACCATGGGATTTCTTATGTGGTGTAATCGTAAACCCTTGGGGGATTTTTGGGGATGCATATGAGATGCTATATTTACCAGTGTCACCGTCAATTGCCAAATAACAAGTATGATTAACTCGATAATTAGCACGGGGATCGTGATCCCTTCCATGTGTAGAAGATTAGGTAGGATTGATCCGGTATAATCGGGATTCATCATTTCTTTCATGATTGGACGAGAGGAGAGGAACACAAATTAACCAACAATCAATCAGTATCTACCACTAAGGTATACACATTTCCATTCAAGCTCTTAGGGGTGATTGGTCCAAAAAGATCCATGTGGATCAACTGTAGAACTGTGTCAGCGTCAGCTTCAACTGAAAGGAAGCTCTTGCTAATTTACCCAACCAACAGGCACTGCATAGGTGGGTAGTACAGAATACCAGGTTAGGTATTCCCACAGCGTGCTCTTGTCGTGCAAGTTTGTTCATGGTTTTGAAGTTGAGGTAATTAAGTCTCTTGTGCTAAAGCCAGCTGATCTCCGAGCTGCTTTTACAAACAAGACACGTCTCTGGGGGGGCAGATTGACCAATCTGCATAGTATATACTCCCAGAAGGAGATCTATTCCCTATAAGAAGAACTTCTTTAGTCTTGATGTTCTTCTATAACCCTGTGCATCAAACCTCACAGAAAAACCATTATCACAGAATTGACCGATGGAGAGCAAGTTATATGCTTCAATCCATTGACAAACGAAACGCACAGAATTGACTGATGGAGATCAAGTCATGCTTCAATCCATCGACAAACAAAACATTAAAGATAGACACAAAACCAGTTTCGAGTGTACCGAACCCTTTGGTGTGACCTTTTGAGTTGTCACCAAAGGTAACTGATGGTCCAGCTTATTCCGTGAAATTTCCCAGCAACTCCTTGTGGTAGGTCATGTGCTTCGAGAAGCCACTGTACATCACCCACATGGTTTGAGTTGCCTTGTTCTTCTTCAGCTCGTTCTCCACAAGTGAACAAGCTTAGGTACCCAAACTCAGTTGGGTCCTGGCTGGTTACTGTCAGTCCCCGCATGGATGATAGTTTCCCTAATGATCCGAATCGAGCTGTCAGTTCTTAAAACTTTCCCATCTGCATCAGCATAAACTGCTATAGGTAGGGCCTTCAGAGGTGCCTCGACTCCCCAATTCTTAGGAGGGAACTGCTGCTTCCCCCTTGACCTGTTAGGAGACTTCCTAACTAGCTTCTCGTTAGGCTGAGAATACTGTCCTTGTGGAGTACCATACTGCTGATGTGGAGCATAGTACTGTCCTTGGGGAGGCACAAATCCATTGTTCCATGGCTGATAACCTTGGCAATACTGGTTGCCATTGTTCCACTGAGGATGAGGTCCCTGTGGTTGGGGTGGCTGAACTGGATACATCTCACTGTAGAAATGAGGATTGTTCCAGTTGGGATGGTGTTGTTGGGATGCACCATTACTGTTTTGCCCTTAATTGGACTGACCTTGGTTGCTATTCCCACCGCCGTTGCCCCTAGCCTTCCCCCTCGCTTTAGACCTGCGAGTTCGAGACTTCTTCCTTTGGTGACCTGCCTCGGTTGAGGCTCCAGCTAAGGAAGCGTTCAGCTGAGCTCCCTCGGTGATGATCTCTATCCCTCCGTCAGCTTGCTGACATAGGTGCTCAACTAATTGCACATGAGCTGGAGATACATTGATTGAGGCAGGTGCAGCTGAGGTGCTCGCCTCGGTTGGGGGTTGAGTCCCCTTGATAAATGTCGCTGCGGGGGTTCCGCTATCTTGGACTTTTTCATACCTAAGTCCTTTGACATTTGATGGGTGGTGTTGATTTCCAATCAAGTCATTCAACGCATCTATTGATATGTGTAGCTTAATAATCTTATCACTAGCAAATTTCAGTTCTGCGTGCAGTTGAGATATATACTCCAGATAGGTTCGTGACATCTTGGTCATTTCTTCATCATGGCTTGTTAGTTTAGCCATTTGGATCTGCTGAGCAGAGAGCCTTGATTCAAGCTCATGAATGATGTTTCTAAGATACTCGACCTCTAACGCATGTCCCTGCGTATCCTTTCTCTCAGGTCCTTCGCACGAATCCAGGGTGCGATTGAGATTGATATTATCAGCCTTGAGAGATTTGATGATCATGTGTAGCTGAACAATCAAGTCATCCTTCTCACTAAATTAGAGCTCTAGTTTCTCAAATTCAGCTCTAAGGTTTTCACACTGAGCTGCTTTAGTGTTGCATAGCTGGGTCAGCTGTTCTAGGTCATCCCATGAGGGAGATATGCCTTGTGTAGAACCATCTGCAGATTCATCAAATATGCCAGTATTCGAAATAGGAACTGAGTTTACCTCGTTGTCACCAGTTCCTTCTCCTATGGCCATTAGACGGTTGTCTTGCCCAGCTTGCTTTGATGGAGAGTCGGTGTCCTCTTCATTGGTGTCAGTGAATAGAAGAGTATCATCTTCCTCTTCTTCAGCCACCATGGCCCTTGTTCTTTCCCTGGATCTTGCTCGAAGTGCATCTCTATCCTTCTTGGAGAGATCAGGGCAGTCCATTTTGAAATGGTCAGCCTTGCCACATTAAAGCAGCCATCAGTTTGAGTCTTCGAAGCTTCTCTAGGGCTTCTTTTGTGTTTGTAGAACCTCATGTGTCTGTTCAGCTTGATGTTCATATCATCTTGGTCATCTCATCGAGCTTCTTTTGAAGTTCGTTCCTCCTGGTTGCTCCTTGGGAGTAGAATCAGATGACCTAGAAGGTCTGGTAAACTTTGGTCTTCCACTTTCAGCTCAAAGTGCAACATTCTTCGTAGCTGACTCATGGTCTGACTGACTCATCAGCTGGGGCTGAGAGTTTTTATTAAAGATGTCATACTCATTAGACTTGAGAATAGAAACAGTCTTTCTGTCTTCATGGTGTTGAGGTCCGTTCGATTCTGATGAAAGATTCGATGCATGGACCATTCAGCTCCAAGTCCAGAGAGAATCTTGATATTGATCTCTTGTTGCTCATACTTTCCCTTCTTGATACTGTCACTATCCATCAGTATCACAGTGAATCTCAGCTCCATCTTCCCGATGCTCTCGTTGGGGAGCTGAGTGAAAGTCTCGTACTTCTGGAACGCGGTGTTAAACTTGTTCCGCTTGATCTCTTCAGTTCCTTCACAAAGAGCTGCTAGAGCTTCCCCCATTTGCCTGGCCGTGGAGCATGACATTATATTTGGAAGATAGGGCTTTGGGATTGTGGAGACGATCATGCTATTGACGATGTCATCTAGTTGAGAAATCAGCTTCTCTTGAGAGGAGTATTCCTCGGTCGGCTTCATATCAACTTTTGTGATCATATCACCAGAACCTCGAGCGGTGGAGGGAGCTTGATATGTCTTAGTGATCGGAATAGGTCCTTTCATCACAATTTCCCACATCCTGGCATGTCTGGATATCAGCTGAATCTCCATCAGGAACTTGTAGGTAGACCATTCATCCACAGCAAGGGTGGGAGAGTTCCGTACATCTGATTCATCCTGAAATAGACAAATGAAGAAACGAGAAACAAAATGCACTATGGATTTTCAAATATCTATTCAGTTGACCACTAAAAAACCTCGTTTCACAACCAGTGAAACATAAACAATGGTCTTTTGAACCACTGCTCTGATACCACTTGATGGTCCCGATACGAGTTTATAGGTGTATGGGGGGATACACCTATGTGCATTTTTAAAATAAAATGCAACGTAAAGGAGCTGGCTGATTAGGGTCAGCTAGCAGGTCGCTTCAGTTGGGAGTTCAGCTGATATATGGGACTAACAATCAACTGATCTACTACTAAGTGAAGGTTTTAAGTGTTGGAGTATAAAATGCAACGAAAACGAGGTGGAATAAAAGGTTTTATAAACTAACCAATATAAATAGCGGATTTATTTAGGCTTGTCAATTAATTAATTAAAAAGATTAATTAATAATTTAAATATATGTATTTACGCAGTAGAATTGGTAATTCATACATTTGAAGCGAAGTGGTGGAAAAATCCCTTTCTGGTCGATCGAACACCTCCTTGTATTCTTCTTTGATCTACTTGTATTTCTACCTTAAAGTTTTCTAGAGTATATCCTGCCTATATCCGGATGTCGTGTGGGCAATGTTGTTGCCCGAAATATTATCCGGAGATGAATATTGCTGGAATGGACGGACAACAAATAAAGTTGCGGGAGCACTTCCGTGGGGGTGTGAATAACACAAGATTTTCCGGGTTTGTTAGGCCCGGGCTTGAATGCTCTCGCGAGATGTTATTAATTCAAATATTCGGGGATACAAGTATTAATGTAAGAATGCGATTACAAATAAGTGTAAAAGATCCTATTTATCTAGCTCTTGAGTGAAGCTTTGGTGTTCTTGCTCTCTGCCGATCGTCTTTCGTGTAAGAGATGCTGAGAGAGAAGAAAGAACCGAGAGATAGCTGTTGCCAAGAGTGAGAAAGCCAAGTTGCGGGAAGAACCAGAAGGAAACTGGACAATTTTTTTTTTTCAAGTGCAGGCAGCCTTCTATTTATAGGGGCTGAGATTCCCTGTTTCCTGGCGGGCGATCGCCTTTTATGTAATATAATAAAGGGGCGATCGTCTTTACATCACATGGGCTGTCTGCCTGAAGTCCACGGCTGCTGCTGGCAGCCAGCTGTGCGGTCCAATGAGGATCCGGCACGCGTCTTGAGTTGCTATCACGGGCAGTCCCACTGTACAACTTTCGGCGGGTCATTCGGTTGGTGAAAAGATGCTGACAGGCTGTGGTCAACGACCCATGTGCAGCGGCGCCTTTTCCGGATCTGCATGTGGGTTCTGTCCCGAGCTTAGGTCTTTGCCGATCGGATGGGCGACGGCTTCGTGTGGCATGAGGCGGTCGTCATTTGGTCGGTCACCAGGGGTCGATCGCCAAGTACCGAGAGACGATCGCCTTAGATGTCGATCGATCGGCACCGGGACTTGTCCTGGGTCCTTCGGTCGTCCGATCCGCCTTGGCTGCTGGACTCTGGCTCGGTCGCCCGGTCTATGAGGCGATCGCCTGTTGAGACGTATAATTCTCGACACAACAATTGCCCCCCAACTTGCTCCGATGTCGAAGACACGGGGTGAGGTGGTTCTTGCTGGCGATCGCGTAGGATAAAGACGGGCGATCCGTTGAGCGGACTCTGGTTTCGGACTTGGGCGATCTGGTCGATTGGCTAGCTATCTTCGGTCTTGTACCTGCAAAAAACAATTTTGGCCGATCCCTCGTAGAAACTTGATTGTTTCGTCGCTGAGGAACCGTGCACAGTCGCGGAGTTCGATGGACCGACTCCATGACTGTGTCTTATGCGCGAACGACATTGTCTGTCTCGTGACTCATTTTATTGTGAGGGTCCTCTGTTAGGCTGCGCCTCGCCTCGTATTTAAACGAAGGGCGTGCAGTCTTGGTTTAGAGGAGTCCTTGCGCGGGGCGTCGTCGGATTAATCAACTCCACTTCCGCAGCTTGTTAGCTCTACTTCCACCTCGGCCCGCCATGAAGATGGCGACCCTCGACGGTGTACGTTGAGACGGGGGTAGTGGCACGTCGCATTGTCCGGGTTCACCATGTTAGATGATGAACCTTTGAGGGCGGGCGATCGTGTCCACTGATTAGTTTTAGAGGGCCCTCAGACTACGCCGACCTCGTACTTAAACGAAGGGCGGGCGATCTTGGCCCAAAGGGACCTTTCATGGCCTAAGCAGTCAGTTCCATCGACTACCAGGACCATGGATGCACTCTTCAACCTCGGATCGTCATGTATATTCCGACCTTCGACGGTGTACGTTGTGTGGTGGAGGCGATCTCGTGCCGTAGTCCACCATGTTAGATGATGAACTGTGGATGGCGAACGAGTCCTCCGGTTTTGGTGATGTTGCTTGATAACGGCGATCGGGCTGGAAGAATGGTGGTCGTCGTTCGTCTGTCGATTGCGTTGCTCATAGGTTGAGAAGTAACCTTTGCCTGGCCAGAAAGTCTGCGGCTTTGGCGCGGAAGATCGCGTAGGTTGGGAGGAGGTCCTTCGTAAGATGCCTGAACATAGGCGAAAGACCACAGAATCCCCCTAGGACCGAGTAGAGGGCGATCTCATCGCTTACGGGCTCGCCGTTGAGGATGATCTCGTCTACCCGGTCGATGTAGTCTGCGTCGGACTCTTCTTCTCCTTGCCTGATCTGCATCATGCGATGGGTACCTTCCGGCCGAGCGACCTTGGCGGCGAAGTATGATGTGAAGTTGTTCGCTAGTTGATCAAAGGAATTGATGGATCGCGGCGGCAATGAGATGTACCATCTGTGGTCTTGGTCGCCCAACGTTAGTGGGAACATTCGGCACCTGGTCGCGTCTGATGCCCCGCACCCGGTCATGTAGATCCATAACTTGCTCAGGTGAGTCTCAGGGTCCGACCTCCCCTCGTACAAAGGTGTTTTGGGAGGAGCGATCCTATGCTGCACGGGGGCGAGCTCGATGTGGACCGCGAGTGGCTCGCTCGGCTCGGTGATCTTGCTATTGGCGCCTGCCCCAGATTCCAGGAGCGCCTTCATGTCGTCGAGCTGGCGGTGCATCGTGGCCATCGCTGTAGCATGGTCGCTCGTGGCTCGGTTTTCGGAGCGGGAGCCGAGGCGATCGTGTGCCGATCTCCTGACTTCGCTGTTGCCGACCTCGGTTCTTCGGCGATGAGGAGCCAGCTGGCTGGCCTGCCTTCTGGGAGTTGGATACGCCGAACTCCTAGTGACGGACTCGGGCTCCGTCGTTTCGTGGCTGGGGTCGGACTGCCCCGGTCTCCATGATGGGTCGCTGCCTAGGCGGCTGAAAACAGAGGTGCCCCGGCTTGCGAGCGCCTCTTCTTGCGAATGGGAGCCTCCTGGAGATCGCTCGGTCAGTAGCCCCTTGAACTTCCGTTTGCTCACGCGGCGGATGGCCGAGGGGGTTATAGCGGGCGGTGCGTAGAAAGCTCTCCGTCGCTCCTGTAGGATGGCTATGGCCTCCTCGATCTGTTCCGCGGTTTGGAACAGATCGAGCGAGAGGCTTGGGTCGTCCCTCAGGGGCGGGATCGAGAGTCTCGTATCGCGGCGGCTACCTTCCGCCATAGGCTGTGGCTCGGATTGAGACAGAATGAGGCGTATGGCGGATCGACCAACGGCTTTCTTCGATGCAGAGACAGAAGTCATGATTCTGAAATCTTTTCTCTGAAGAACAGTGAGTGTTTATTCAGGCATATGCCCCGGAGAACAGTGAGTGTTCTTCGAGACGGTAGGAATAAAAATTGAGGGTAGATCCCCTCCTTCTAGCGCCAATTGTTGTTGCCCGAAATATTATCCGGAGATGAATATTGCTGGAATGGACGGACAACAAACAAAGTTGCGGGATCACTTCCGTAGGGGTGTGAATAACACAAGATTTGCCGGGTTTGTTAGGCCCGGGCTTGAATGCTCTCGCGAGATGTTATTAATACAAATATTCGGGGAAACAAGTATTAATGTAAGAATGCGATTACAAATAAGTGTAAAAGATCCTATTTATCTAGCTCTTGAGCGAAGCTTTGGTGTTCTTACTCTCTGCCGATCGTCTTTCGTGTAAGAGATGCTGAGAGAGAAGAAAGAACCGAGAGATAGCTGTTGCCAAGAGTGAGAAATCCAAGTTGCGGGAAGAAACAGAAGGAAACTGGACATTTTTTTTCTCAAGTGCAGACAGCCTTCTATTTATAGGGGCTGAGATTCCCTGTTTCCTGGCGGGCGATCGCCTTTTATGTAATATAATAAAGGGGCGATCGTCTTTACATCACATGGGCTGTCTGCCTGAAGTCCGCGGCTGCTGCTGGCAGCCAGCTGTGCGGTCTAATGAGGAGACGGCACGCGTCCTGAGTTGCTGTCACGGGCAGTCCCACTGTACAACTTTCGGCGGGTCTGTCGGTTGGTGGAAAGATGCTGACAGGCTATGGTCAACGACCCATGTGCAGCGGCGCCTTTTCCGGATCTGCTTGTGGGTTCTGTCCCGAGCTTAGGCCTTTGCCGATCGGATGGGCGATGGCTTCGTGTGGCATGAGGCGGTCGTGATTTGGTCGGTCACTAGGGGTCGATCGCCAAGTACCGAGAGACGATCGCCTTAGATGTCGATCGCTCGGCACCGGGACTTGTCCTGGGTCCTTCGGTCGGCCGATCAGCCTTGGCTGCTGGACTCTGGCTCGGTCGCCCGGTCTCTGAGGCGATCGCCTGTTGAGACGTATAATTCTCGACACAACAGGCAATAATCTACCGGACTACTCGGAGAGCAATATGGATCGGCCGAATTATTCCTAAGAAATACCTTACGTCTCTCTATTTTTCTTGAATATTTTAGTATTTAGAAAAATATTGTGTTAGCTAAATTGTGGAATCCAAGACACAAGTCAAGATCTACAATTAAACACAAGATATGAAAAAATCGAAATTTCTTGTTCAAGAGTGTGGAAAAATCGGCCTCCCATATACTCCTTATATAGGTGTTTTGGGCTACTCTAAAGACCTTAAAGAGGACAAGGTAAGGACTCCCAATAGATATCTTCTTTTCAATATTAGGAATCTCCCTAATATGAAGACTCTATTAATATCAACTTAGTCCACTAAAAGGTTGATATTGCACTTTCTACCAAAATCCCAAATTACGAAATTTGGCTCCTTTTTTAATTAATTATTTCTCGTATTTAAGATATTCCATATCCATTCATTAATTTAAGCTACTGACAGCTTTTAATTAATTAATATATTATACATGAGTATACCACTCGCCTTTTATTATTATATCGAAAAATTAATTCCACCTGCAGAGTTTAATATAATAATCCTTCCAAGTGCCTCAAGGAACATGATCAACCCGACTGGTCGGAACACGATTTCTAGCTATAATATTAATTATTATATAAATAATAATATTGCCCAAAATATCGAGCATATTGAGTCAATTATTGTGGCTCTCACCCTTGATAAATCAAAGTAATAAATATTAAATATATATAATTAAATATTAATCACTAGAATTAAGAAATAATAATTGTCCGAGATGTACGCTCTTCTTACTTATAGTCAGTACAGAAGAATCTATCTCCCCTTGATCCTGTTCAACGTATACCGAATACGCTAATATATGCTAATGGTCAAGACCAACCAATCACAAGTATATACTACAACCTCTCACATAACGGTCTAATGTTATATAGGTTGTGAACTAATTATTACTATATAAGGAACCGATAATGTGATCTTCTGTGTGACTCGACACACCACATTATCTACAATATAAAGTAATTTAGACAATATTTGCATAACCATAGCGTGAATAAATATGCAAAATATGTGATAAAATGAATTAAATATTCTCATAGATAAAGACCGGGAAATTAGGTAATACAAGCATAAAGTATGCTTTGACGTATACAACCCTAACAATATCTACTTATACTCAAAGCATGCTTTTGAAGTATACTATCTAGACTATGTCTATCTATCTCCCACTTATACTCAAAGCAATGCTGCCATACATCTCAACCCCATTCCTTCCACATGCCCTTCAAATGACTTTGAAGGCAACCCTTTCGTGAAAGGATCAGCTAGGTTGTCTTCAGATGCTATCTTGGAGACAATAATCTTCCTTCTCTTCACAAAATCTCGAATGATATGATATTTGCGCTTGATATGTTTGCTTGCTTTGTGGGCCCGTGGTTCCTTCGAATTTACAACAGTACTGGTATTATCACAATAAAGTGTAATACTCCTAGGCAAATTAGAAATCACACCCAAATCCTTTAGGAAGTACTTGAGACATACCGCCTCTTTAGCTGCCTCTGAGGCTACTACATACTCGGCTTTCATGGTAGAGTCCGCTATGCATTTCTGCTTCACACTCCTCCAACTGATGGCCCCACCTCCCAAAGTGAAAACATATCCGGAAGTTGATTTCAACTTTTCTTTGTCCGCACTGAAATCTGAGTCGGTGTAACCCAAAGGACAAAGTGTATCCGATTGATATACAAACATATGCTCCTTAGTCCTTCTCAGGTACTTGAGTATATGCTTGACAGCAATCCAATGTCCCGGTCATGGGTTCGACTCATATCTCGCCACCATGCCTATAACATGACAGATATCAGGCCTAGTGCAAAGCATAACATACATGAGGCTTCCCAATGCCGAAGCATAAGGGACCAGCTTCATGTCATCTATCTCCTTCTATGTCCTAGGACACATAGCCTTAGATAGCTGAATTCCATGTCTGTGAGGTAAGAAACCTTTCTTGGAATTCTCCATACTAAACCGCTTTAGCACCGTATCGATATAGGATGCCTGAGATAAGCACAATATCCTTTTCTTGCAATCTCGAAAGATCTTAATACCAAGGATGTGCCCAACTTCTCCCAAATCCTTTATATCAAATTGCTCAGACAACCATACCCTTACGTCTGATAATACCTTCATATTGTTTCCAATTAGAAGTATATCATCTACGTACAGTACAAGAAACACTAACACGTTTCTATCGCACTTTTTGTATACACAAACCTCACTAGGACATTGTTCAAAACCATACGACTGAGCGACTTCATCAAATCGCATGTTCCAAGACCTTGATGCTTGCTTGAACCATAAATGGCTCTCTTAAGCTTGCACACTAAGTGCTCCTCTCCTTCAGCAATGAATCCCTCAGGTTGGTGCATATAGATTTCCTTATCAAGACTCCCTTTAAAAAACGCAGTCTTGACATCCATCTGCCAAATCTCCATATCCAAATGCGCAGCTATAGCTAAGAGAATCCGGATCGATTTAAGCATGGCTACTGGTGAAAAGGTCTCATCATAGTCGATGTCCTCCTTCTGAGTGTAACCTTTTGCAAAAAGCCTTGCTTTGAAGGTTTCAACCTCCCCTTTCGATACTCACTTATGCTTGTATACCCACTTACTTCCAATGGGTTTTATCCCATTGGGTAGCTCTACTAGCTCCCACACTTGATTAGAATCCATAGATCCCATTTCGGATTCCATTGTTGTTTGCCAGGATTCAACATCCTTATCTTGAACTGCCTGCTTATATGTACATGGATCCATTTCATCCTGGTCCGGGGAGTGGTCCTAAGACGCTCCCATGCCGATGAAATGTTCAGGTTGACGAACAACCCTCCCACTATGACGAGGTGTGTCCTTCGTTTGCGTATCCACAATAGTGTTGATACGTGGTACACTAGGTGTTTGTACAATTGGTATTGTTGAAATCTCGCCCCTAAGTTCCTCTAGAATCCCGCAGTAGGCCAGGTCTCGGTCAAGACCACTGCATTGGCCGATTCCCGATCGGCAGCTGCCTGGTCTCGGTCGGTTCGTCCGATCGAGACTCCTTTTCGTGTTGGACTTCTTTTCCTTCGCACTTTTGTGTATCCAACTCGATTACAATTTTATAGAAATAAAATACATCGAATTTACAACAAAATTACAAGAAAAAAATAAATCCTATTCTACCCATGGATTTTCTCATGGGAAAAATTTATACATGCCTCAAAATCGGGCCAAATTACCAAAAAAAATGCGTAAATAAATAAAATCACATAGCTATGATAATTGGACCATATTTTCCTGCAAGGCAATTTCTAGCAAAATATTCCAAACATCATACCATATGAATATTTAAATTTAAATTGCTAGCAAATTAATCACAAAATTAATTAAATTGAACAAAACCTAAAGACCGACTCCGATACCAATTGTTGGAGTATAAAACGCAGCGGAAGCGAGATGGAACAAAAGGTTTTATAAACTAACCAATATAAATAGCGGATCTATTTAGGCTTGCCAATTAATTAATTAAACATATTAATTAACAATTTAAATATATGTATTTACGCAGTAGAAATTGGTAATTTATACCTTTGAAGCGAAGTGGTGGAAAAATCCCTTTCTGGTCGATTGAACACCTCCTTGATTCTTCCTTGATTTACTTGTATTTCTACCTCAAAGTCTTCTAGAGTATATCCTGCCTATATCCGGATGTCGTGTGGGCAACAATCTACCGGACTACTCGGAGAGCAATATGAATTGGCCGAATTATTCCCAAGAAATACCTTACGAATTTTTCTCTCTATTTTTCTTGAATATTTTAGTATTTAGAAAAATATTATGTTAGCTAAATTGTGGAATTCAAGACACAAGTCAAGATCCACAATTAAACACAAGATATGAAAAAATCGAAAATTTCTTGTTCAAGAGTGTGGAAAAATCGCCCCCCCCATATACTTCTTATATAGGTGTTTTGGGCTACTCTAGGGACCTTAAGGAGGACAAGGTAAGGACTCCCAATAGATATCTTCTTTCCAATATTAGGAATCTTCCTAATATGAAGACTATATTAATATCAACTTAGTTCACTAAAAGGTTAATTATGCACTACCTACCAAAATCCCAAATTATGAAATTTGGCTCCTTTTTGAATTAATTATTTCCCATGTTTAAGATATTCTATGTCCATTAATTAATTTAAGCTACTGATAGCTTTTAATTAATTAATATATTATACATGAATATACCGCTCGACTTTTATTATTATATCGAAAAATTAATTCCACCTGCAGGGTTTAATATAATAATCCTTTCAAGTGCCTCAAGGGACATGATCAACTCGACTGGTCGAGACACGATTTCTAGCTATAATATTAATTATTATATAAATAATAATATTGCCCAAAATATCGAGCATATTGAGTCAATCATTGTGGCTCTCACCCATGATAAACCAAAGTAATAAATATTAAATATAGAATTAAATATTAATCACTAGAATTAAGAAATATTAATTGTCCGAGATGTACGTTCTTCTTATAGTCAGTACAGAAGAATGTATCTCCCATTGATCCATCTCCCCTTGATCCTGTTCAACGTATACCGGATACGCTAATATACGCTAATGGTCAAGACCAACCAATCATAAGCATATACTACTGTAATATCCGGATTTATTACGGTGTATTTCATCTGTATTCAAACCCTGTATTATTCGGATTTGTGATTTTGATTATTGGAGTATGATATTTCTTGCATTGGTATCTTTGTACATGAGTATAACAACATGCAAAATTTCTCTTGCAAACTCGTGATAGCGCACGCTAAGAATGTAGCTTAACGCGCGCTATCGGGCTACTACTAGCGCACGCTATGCATATATGAGTTGCGTGCGCTAAGAACTCAATTATTGAGCGGGACGGCTAGCACATGCGCCAGCCGGGACATGGGTCCGGATAAGATTCCCGCGGATGAACCTGGACAGTTCTGAAGTCAACTCTTATTAGCGCGCGCTAAGGAACGCTTGTAGCGTGCGCTAACTTGTTAAAATGCAGAATATTATAAATGAGACAACAACCCATTTTGGCTTACATTTCATTCGTCCATTCTTCATTCTTGAGAGGCCAGAGAGCTGTATTAATCCTTCTACACACTTAGAACACATCTTGTTGGTCTTTGTATATTGGTTATCACTTGGGAGTAATAATTGAAGTGGAATAGCACCTTGGAGTGGCATATAACCAACCGGAGTCGGATTCTACCTTACGGTTCAGTGATTTTCATCATATTAAGGTATGTTCAACCTATCTCCAAACTTAGAGTTGGATTCTAAAGAATTGGATGATCATATTAACGAGATATTGATTTTCATAAGTGAATTATCCAAAGTACATCATGCTTGGAATATTGAGATGAATAAGCCTTAAGTACCTTGATTATGATCATCATGATTCGAATCTTATTACATTAAACAAGTAAAGGAAACTTCTATCATTGGTAATCCGAATCTAGTAGATGACTTCATAACAATGATGGACTTGACTTTAACATCATTATTGTTAGATGAATTAAGGGATTGATCATGGAAGGATTTATCTAGTATAGATGGAATGTTAAACAACTACAACATGATAATTTTGATGGATATAAAAGTGTTGATATCAACCGTTAAGCCTTTCGAATCGTCGTATGAAGAATTGTAGTCGAAATGGAATATGGTTTTATAATGGTATGCATATCCTTGAATCCGAAGTTGTTGTTATCCGTAAGGTCATTCATAATCATATGTACATAATATTCATGGAGGTAACATGAATTATCACGGAAGATTTCATTGTTTTGATCATGATGAGAACAGTTTACTGCCCAGCAGTAAACTGCCATGCACAGATAGCGCACGCTAAGCTATCAAGATTAACGTGCGCTATCGAGCACGAGTTAGTGTACGCTACGTTTGGTACGTAACGTACGCTAGGCCATCAGACGAGTCAGTCGACTGATCAGTGAAGTACTGACCAGGCATAGTTAGCGTACGCTAGGCTTTGTTGGTTGCGTGCGCTATCGAGCAGACATAACACACACTACACAGAGTACTTAGCGTGCGCTGAGCAGTTCAGGCAGATTACATTTTATGAACTTTTGGCCGTAAATCGAATTGTTAAACATTCGTACGACGTGAGATAAATCCTATATCGTTTCTTTTGTTAAGGTCTGATCTCGTGATTGATTGAGGAGGACGACCTTCGAGTGTTTGTTTTCGTGGAAGTATTGTTCTTGTCTTCAAATCGAGGCAAGTACCTTATTTGTTTTATGTATTGTTGTTATACATATTGTCGTACATGTATGTCGTTATTGTATGTCCACCTCGTGTTGGTCCGACGGGATCATCGGGGGATCTATGCTAGCGTGCGCTGGATCATCGGACGGGTTTTTCCACCACGAGTTGGTCTGACGGGATCATCGTGGGTTCTAGGCAGTGAATGCTGGATCGACGGAATTACCATGTGTATGTTATGATATCATGTTGTGATTATCAATTGTGTATGTTATGTTTGAGTTTTTCGCAGGAGAAGACTCGTTTGACATTTTATCATTTACAATATTATTATTCTGCGTGTGACGTTGAATAATATGTTGTGGTACTTGTACTAGCATCGTTGTGCTAACCCATTCGGGGGTGAACATTTTGTTTATGTTCAGGATCCAGGAGAGCGGGAAAACAACCACTAGAGCTGCATGACGACGAGGGTGCAGAGTGATGTCCCGACCGGGTTTATTTGTCTGTTGTTTATTGGTTATTTCAATAAGTACTCGCGTACGAAGTCATTTTATGCTGAATTTGAATTTGGTGATGTATTATTAAGTTCCTATTGAACAATTGTACTTTCAGTATTTGGTCAGGACTGTTGTATCTTAATTCCGTTATTTCCATTCGTTAGTACCTTTTAATGTCTGTTCAATTCTTCAGCCTTGTAAATCCTTATGTAAAGGATTTACGGCGCTGTAATATTCCTGAATATATCGGGGGTGTTACAGAATATGGTATCGGAGAACAGATTATGGATATCTTGGCCGTTGGGTTAAAATAGTGGTCATTTATGTCTTTTAAGGTAACCGGCCGTGAATGACATCACTGCACTGCCTACGTCTTCATGCGAACGGTGGTTGTAAGTTCCTAAACTCTATCTCGTTCTTTACATGTTGTGTCTCGTTATACTCGAATATTAGAACGATGTTGTTTCTTGTATATTGAGTATTTATGCTTATAGTATGTTGAGAGGCGGACGTGGATGTGGTCGCGGTCATGGACGCGGACGAAGAAATGCTGAAAGGGAAACGTCGCCTTCTAACCAGGCCAGTCATAGCTCAGGCGAGCCGCAACAATCTATTAATAACGAACCAGATCATGCTGTACCAGAGATCCTTCGTCAAGTGGTGAACCAGATGACTCAGTTCGCCCAAGTCGTGGACCGAATACAAGTGGCGGTGGGACTACAGCAGGGAGAGAGACAGCAAGGGATCCCAGACATGGGAAATCGAGGTGACCGGTGGCTGCAAGAGGTAGCGAAGATGCAACTACCCAAATTCGACGGTATTTCTGAGACTCCCACCTGGGACCATTGGTTGAAGGAACTGGAGAAAATCTTTGCTTAATTAATCGCCCGGATGATGGGAGAGCCTCTATCGCGCAATACTTTCTCGATAGGGAAGCGTCCGAATGGTGGGAAGCCATCCGGCCCGTAGACCATGATGCTGATTGGACACGCTTTAAATTGATGATTGAAGCTCGATTGCCCTCGTCCCGTGAGGGAAGCCAAAGTTCGGGAGTTTTTCTCCGCTCGGCCTTCGATGTGCGGTATCCTGCAATTAAGGCGTTTAACTAGCGGTGGCATTTGTTCGACATCCGGTCGTAAGATGCGTAAATGATGATCCATTTCGATATGAGGATGAAACCAGAAATCCAGAGGTACATTTCCGGATTTGAATGTACCACACTCCGTCAATACCAGGATAAGGCGTTGGCGTATGAGATCAAGGAAGCAGCTATGGAGAAATTTTTGGAATCCAAGAAACAGAAAGTCTCTGGTACTTTTACAGAGCACAAGAACAGCGGGCCCCGTAAGGCCCAGTCGTCCTTTAACTCTTTCAAGAAACCTCCGCACCCGTTTAGGAGCGGAAATAACTTCGGAGCAACATCAACTATTACTGATGTTACCAGGAAATGCTTTAACTGCGCCCAGACGGGGCACTATCGACGGAATTGCCCCCTTCCTGCCGTGACTTGTTTTGATTGTGGACGAGAGGGACATCGGGCAGTGTTTTGTGAAGAGCCTGCAAAGTCTTTTAGAGCCCGTACACCACAGCCAGTCCAGAAGGAAGCCAGTATCCAACAGACACAGCAAAGTGTTCAGATGCCTCAGAATTTGGGCCGCGGACGAGGCAGAGGACAATGGGACCGAAAGGGGACATCGAGTGCCGGATCTGCTCCCCCACGTCTGGACGAGATAAGGAGGACAGATGATCAGGATGCTTCTGTCGCATCAGGTACTGTCCAGATCCTTTCCCAGCCAGTTAGCGTTTTATTCGATACAGGAGCTACGCATTCTTTTATATCCTTGTCTTGTATAAATCATTTGAATATTTCCGGTTTTCATACTTGTGAACCTTATGTTGTTGGTTTACCGAGTGGAGAGAGGATTGTCGGAAATTTAGAAACTAGAAATTTCCCTGTATCATTTGGAGGCAGAGAGTGGCTCTCAAATCTGATCGTGATAGAAATGCAAGGAGACGACCTGATACTCGGAGACGATTGGCTTAATCGGTATGGAGCAATTGTAAACTACCGAAGGAGGAATATCTCGCTGATCGCTGACGATGGTTCCAAAATATTGTTCGAGGGGTGGAAACCGGGAAGCTCAGGAAAATTGATCAAGGCGATGAAAGCTGTCAAATTGTTGAAACAGTATCAGATCTTGGGTGCTATGCAATGAAGAAAGAAGACGAAATTGTGGAAATTTCATCCATTCCTGTTGTGAACAAATTTCCAGATGTATTTCCTGACGAGTTACCTGGACTACCTCCACGAATGGGATGTAGAATTTACCATTGAGCTGGAACCCGAAGCTACACCAATTTCTAAGGCGCCGTATCGTATGGCACCTACTGAGATGTACGAACTGAAGAAGCAGCTGGAGGAGTTACTGGATAAGGGCTATATTCAGCCAAGCGTTTCACCCTGGGGAGCGCCAGTTCTTTTTGTCCGAAAGAAAGATGGATCGCTTCGACTGTGTATTGACTACCGAGAGCTGAACAAAATGACGATTAAGAACAAATATCCGTTGCCACGGATTGATGATTTATTTGACCAATTGCAAGGAGCAACAGTATTTTCTAAAATCGATCTGAGATCAGGATACCATCAGTTGAGGATTAAGGAATCAGATGTTCCAAAGTTGGCATTCAGAACTCGCTACGGACATTATGAGTTTGTAGTGATGTCATTTGGTCTCACTAACGCACCTGTTGTATTTATGCAATTGATGAACCGAGTGTTCATCGAATTTTTGGATAAATTTGTGGCCGTGTTCATTGATGACATTCTGGTGTATTCTAAGAGCCCGGAAGAACATGCACAACATTTGCGGATTGTATTGGAACTTTTGAGGAGCGAGCAATTGTACGCCAAACTTTCTAAGTGTGAATTCTGGCTAAAAGAAGTAATGTTCCTCGGCCATGTGGTGTCAGCTGAAGGAGTCCGAGTAGATCCTCAGAATATCGAAGCAATTATGGATTGGGAGCCTCCAAAGAACGTGAAAGAAGTCCGAAGCTTCTTAGGACTTGCTGGATATTATCGTCGATTCGTGGAAGGGTTTTCTAAAATCTCCCGCCCACTTACTCGACTCCTGCAGAAAACTCAAAAGTTTGAGTGGAATGAGTTGTGTCAAATTAGCTTTGATGAATTGAAAAAGAGATTGACGACGACACCGATTCTATCACTTCCACAGGGAACTGGAGGATTTATAGTTTACAGTGATGCTTCGAACCAAGGACTTGGGTGCATATTGATGCAGAATGATAAGGTGATCTCTTATGCGTCGCGACAGCTGAAACCTTATGAAGTGAATTACCCAACACACGATTTGGAGCTAGCAGCAGTAGTTTTTGCTTTGAAGATCTGGAGGCATTATCTGTACGGGACTCACTGTCAGATCTTTACGGATCATAAGAGTCTCAAGTACATATTCAGTCAGAAAGAGTTGAACATGCGGCAAAGAAGATGGTTAGAGCTGATCAAGGACTATGACTTGGAGATTTTGTATCATCCAGGCAAAGCAAATGTAGTGGCCGATGCACTTAGCCGCAAGCCTGTTTCTATTCAGATGCTGGAGACGCTGACCTCCCAACTTAGCCTTCAACGAGAGATGATTCGAGAAGGAATTGAAGTGTGGCACAAAGAGTCCAAGGACAACTGTGCGTGATGGAGATAACTTCATCATTAACCGAAGAAATCAAATCTAGACAGGCAGATGATCCTCTGATGATTCGGTTACGTGATGAAGTGATCAAAGGAAAGGCCCCCGGATTCCTAATTCATGATGATGGAGTTTTGAGATTTCAGAACCGACTCTGCGTCCCCGATGTTGATGTTCTGAAACAGACGATTATGAAGGAAGCTCACAGTTCGCCCTATTCTATCCACCCGGGCACCAGTAAAATGTATAAGGACTTGAAGCAGAATTTCTGGTGGGGCAAAATGAAGAAAGATGTAGCGGACTATGTTTCAAAATGCATGACTTGTCAGCAACTTAAGATCGAGCATCAACGTCCTGCCGGAATGTTGAAGCCACTCCCAATTCCTGAATGGAAGTGGGAGGACATATCGATGGACTTTATCACTAATATGCCGAGAACTAGGACAGGAATAAACATGATTTGGGTGATAGTTGATCGTTTAACCAAATCAGCTCATTTTCTAGGCATTAAGGATACGTGGGGACCAGAGAGGTTGGCACGAGTATTTATTTCGGAAATAGTTCGATTGCATGGTACACCGAAGACCATTGTTTCTGATCGAGACGGCCGTTTTGTGTCTTACTTCTGGAAAGCAGTTCATAAGGCCTTGGGGACCGAATTGAACTTCAGCACAGCTTATCACCCGCAGACTGACGGACAATCCGAGAGGACTATTCAAACGGTGGAAGACATGCTAAGGGCCCGTGCCTTAGATTGGTCAAACGATTGGGAAGTTCATCTACCATTGATTGAATTTACCTACAACAATAGTTGGCATGCTTCCATTAAGATGGCACCGTTTGAGGCATTATACGGGAGGAGATGTAGATCGCCCCTATGTTGGGATGATTCGTCAGACTTGATCAGAACAGAACTAGAGTTGATCGTGCAGACTCGAGAGAAGATAGCCTTGATTCGTGAAAGGCTGTTGACCGCCCAGAGTTGCCAGAAATCTTACGCAGACGTACGCCGTCGCCCATTGGAATTCAGTACTGGAGACCACGTACTTTTGAAGGTTTCTCCTACTCGGGGAATCGTTCATTTCGGAAGGAAAGGAAAGCTGAGTCCGAGATATATCGGACCATTTGAAATCCTTGAGAGAGTTGGGGAGTTGGCATACAGATTGGCATTGCCGCCGTCATTGTGCCATGTTCATAACGTGTTCCACGTATCCTAGTTATGGAGGTATATACCAGATCCCAGTCATATCATTGATTTCAGTGAGATCGAAGTCGCGCAGGATGGGACGTTTGAAGAAAGACCGGTCAAGATACTCGAGAGTCGAGTTAAGCAGTTGAGGAACAAACCAATCGTTTTGGTCAAAGTTCAATGGTCACGACACGGAAAGGAAGAAGCCACATGGGAAACGGAAGCTGATATGAAGTCCAGATATCCCGAGTTATTTTCGTCTTGAGTTTCGGGACGAAACTCTTTAGTAGGAGAGTATGTAATATCCGGATTTATTACGGTGTATTTCATCTGTATTCAAACCCTGTATTATTCGGATTTATGATTTTGATTATTGGAGTATGATATTTCTTGCATTGGTATCTTTGTACATGAGTATAACAACATGCAAAATTTCTCATGCAAACTCGTGATAGCGCACGCTAAGAATGTAGCTTAACGCGCGCTATCGGGCTACTACTAGCGCACGCTATGCATGTATGAGTTGCGTGCGCTAAGAACTCAATTATTGAGCGGGATGGCTAGCACATGCGCCAGCCGGGACATGGGTCCGGATAAGATTCCCGCGGATGAACCTGGACAGTTCTGAAGTCAACTCTTATTAGCGCGCGCTAAGGAACGCTTGTAGCGTGCGCTAACTTGTTAAAATGCAGAATATTATAAATGGGACAACAACCCGTTTTGGCGTACATTTCATTCGTCCATTCTTCATTCTTGAGAGGCCAGAGAGCTGTATTAATCCTTCTACACACTTAGAACACATCTTGTTGGTCTTTGTATATTGGTTATCACTTGGGAGTAATCATTGAAGTGGAATAGCACCTTGGAGTGGCATATAACCAACCGGAGTCGGATTCTACCTTACAGTTCAGTGATTTTCATCATATTAAGGTATGTGCAACCTATCTCCAAACTTAGAGTTGGATTCTAAAGAATTGGATGATCATATTAACGAGATATTGATTTTCATAAGTGAATTATCCAAAGTACATCATGCTTGGAATATTGAGATGAATAAGCCTTAAGTACCTTGATTATGATCATCATGATTCGAATCTTATTACATTGAACAAGTAAAGGAAACTTCTATCATTGGTAATCTGAATCTAGTAGATGACTTCATAACAATGATGGACTTGAATTTAACATCATTATTGTTAGATGAATCTAAGGGATTGATCATGGAAGGATTTATGTAGTATAGATGGAATGTTAAACAACTACAACATGATAATTTTGATGGATATAAAAGTGTTGATATCAACCGTTAAGCCTTTCGAATCGTCGTATGAAGAATTGTAGTCGAAATGGAATATGGTTTTATAATGGTATGCATATCCTTGAATCCGAAGTTGTTGTTATCCGTAAGGTCATTCATAATCGTATGTACATGATATTCATGGAGGTAACATGAATTATCACGGAAGATTTCATTATTTTGATCATGATGAGAACAGTTTACTGCCCAGCAGTAAACTGCCATGCACAGATAGTGCACGCTAAGCTATCAAGATTAACGTGCGCTATCGAGCACGAGTTAGCGTACGCTACGTTTGGTACGTAACGTACGCTAGGCCATCGAGCAGTCGATCGGTGATCGGTGAAATCGACGAGGCATAGTTAGCGTATGCTAGGCTTTGTTGGTTGCGTGCGCTATCGAGCAGACATAACGCACGCTACACAGAGTACTTAGCGTGCGCTAAGCAGTTCAGGCAGATTACATTTTATGAACTTTTGGCCGTAAATCGAATTGTTAAACATTCGTACGACGTGAGATAAATCCTATATCGTTTCTTTTGTTAAGGTCTGATCTCGTGATTGATTGAGGGGGACGACCTTCGATTGTTCGTTTTCGTGGAAGTATTGTTCTTGTCTTCAAATCGAGGCAAGTACCTTATTTGTTTTATGTATTGTTGTTATACATATTGTTGTACATGTATTTCGTTATTGTATGTCCACATCGTGTTGGTCCGACGGGATCATCGGGGGATCTATGCTAGCGTGCGCTGGATCATCGGACGGGTTTTTCCACCACGGGTTGGTCTGACGGGATCATCGTGGGTTCTAGGCAGTGAACGCTGGATCGACGGAATTACCATGTGTATGTTATGATATCATGTTGTGATTATCAATTGTTTATGTTATGTTTGAGTTTCTCGCAGGAGAAGACTCGTTTGACATTTTATCATTTACATTATTATTATTCTGCGTGTGACGTTGAATAATATGTTGTGGTACTTGTACTAGCATCGTTGTGCTAACCCCTTCGGGGGTGAACATTTTGTTTATGTTCAGGATCCAGGAGAGCGGGAAAACAACCACTGGAGCTGCATGACGATGAGGGTGCAGAGTGATGTCCCGACCGGGTTTATTTGTCTGTTGTTTATTGGTTATTTCAATAAGTACTCGAGTACGAAGTCATTTTATGCTGAATTTGAATTTGGTGATGTATTATTAAGTTCTTATTGAACAATTGTACTTTCAGTATTTGGTCAGGACTGTTGTATCTTAATTCCGTTATTTCCATTCGTTAGTACCTTTTAATGTCTGTTCAATTCTTCAGCCTTGTAAATCCTTATGTAAAGGATTTACGGCGCTGTAATATTCCTGAATATATCGGGGGTGTTACAACTACAACCTCTCACATAACGATCTAATGTTATATAGGTTGTGAACTAATTATTACTATATAAGGAACCGATAATGTGATCTTCTGTGTGACTCGACACACCACATTATCTACAATATAAAGTAATTTTAGACAATATTTGCATAACCATAGCGTGAATAAATATGCAAAGCATGTGATAAAAGAATTAAATATTCTCATAGATAAAGACCGGGAAATTAGGTAATACAAGCATAAAGTATGCTTTGATGTATACAACCCTAACATTAAGTGCGGTGCGGAGAGTGGTGAAAAACACAAGTAACTCGTATGAATGAAAATCCAAAGGAGCCTTGGTCTTAAGGCAAATCAGTTGATGAAAACTATGCTCGTGAAAGTTAGTGAAATGTTATAACTGATAGAAATAACAAAAGCAGTAAAGAACACAGCAAGTTTTATGTGGTTCGGGGAAAAACTCCTACATCAATGATCAGCACTCCATATGACAATACCGTTACCGTTTATGCATACAGTAAGAACGTCACTACTTGGATTTCGGGTTCCAAGCAACCTTACAATGGCTTTACGGGTACTGTTAAACCTATCAGCTGATTTACGGGAACAACTTAAGTCATATGAAACAATCCTCTTTAGAGATTGAGTAGTTTAGGGGGTTTCTAACTGCAAGGCTTCAACTAACAGTAGTGAGCTCTTGAATATAGGGCTTGAGTAAACAAGAATCTCCTAGAGTGAAAACAACAATGACGAACTTCAGCAACTTCGATCGGCAAAGGTAGGTAATCTTCGCAGAGAGTGTATTGAGCCCCATAAATCTTTCAATCACTTGTGCGCTTGGAAATTCGTAGTTATTGTGTAGAAGTAACGCCTCTATATATAGGCGTATGGAGTGCACTTTGATAGCGATGTCTTCTGCAAAGGCTACAGCGAACTTTCCCAAAATGGTAAGCTGAGCAGATTGCTTTCGAACCGAAGACTTATAATGTTTCACCATAAATGGTAAAGATGTAATATCCGTACTTTCTATTTTTGGTAATTTCTATTTTTGGTGTATGTTCGTTTCAGACGACTCGCTTGTTACTGTTTTGGAATTCTAAATCTATTTTGTTCTTGGAGTTTTTCCATTTGGACGAGTTTCGAGGATGTTTTTACGTATTTTCATCTTGAATTCTATCTTGTCGCATGTACGTTCGGTTCTCGTAAAACTCGTTCGATTTCATTATTTCTCTGTTTTCCTGAGTTCGTATGGATGGGTTGCTCATGTTGTGAGTTTCAGATTGTTAATCTGACGTTGTATCGTGACTTTGGGATGTTTGGGCCTTTTTTATAAATTCGTGTTACTTTGGGTATTGTTGTTAGTATTTGTTCTTAACTGACCTTCGTGTGGCCCGGGATTTGTATTAGTCGTGATCTTTGTCTCGTCAGTAGTGTATTGGAGGGTGTCCAGTGGTTCTACTCTGGTATTTTTATTTTCGGTGATTGTCGAGCCACTCATTCTTTGCTGCAGGCAGGCTGCCCAGCTTTCTGGGCTGGGTTACGGCCGTAAGGTGGCATGTATTACGGCCGTAAACCTCTATACATTACGGCCGTAATGTCTTCTTTGTTACGGCGGTAACGATGTGATGAAATCAGTCCAGTGAGTTCTGGACTACCATTACGGCCGTAATGGGTCTCATATTACGGCCGTAACGCTGCCCAGTTTATTAGACTGGACAGCGGGTCTCTTTCTCATTTCTTTCATTCTTTCATTTCCTTCGCGACGGTTGCGATTTATCCAGCCTAGGGTTCGTCCGATTTCGTCCAACCTCAGTTGTGAAGCAATTTTGGGTCATCATATCATCACTCTAGCATCAAACCATCCATTGTTCATCTTCTAATCGAGGTATATTTTTCTAGAACCCTAGTTTTGGGGGATTTTGGGGTTTCGTCTTGATTATTCCTTTTTAACCCGATTTAGCTTCGTTGAATTGTTAGATTATGGTTGTATAGTCGTAATACCTTATTTCAATTTAGCTTAACGGATCAAACTTTGAGGGTTTTCACCGTTCATAGATTAGAATCCTTTTGACCGCGTAGTGTTCGACGAATTGTTCCAATGGGTAGAACTAGGATGTAATCCTACGTTTTCACAATATTGAAATTGGTTGCGTATCGTTATTATGTTAGGAACGGATTTGTGAAGATTGTTCGGACCGGAACCTTTTTTCTTCGCCGTTTTCTTCGCCTCATTTTATCCAAGGCAAGTACATGTATTACATTTCGTTATGTGTGTACGGTTTTGATACGAATGATGTAAATTGTGTTATTGCATGGATGTGTTGTCGTTCTTCCACCCGGGGATGGCATGTGTGGCCTCTGGGGGCCGATACTAATGGGTACGGTCACGGAAGTGGACTTGGGTGCGTATGTTGATGTTCTTCCACCCGGGGATGGTTCGACGGGACCTCTGGGGGCCGATACTAATGGGTACGGTCGCAGAAGTGGTTTCTCACCTGGGGACGGTCCGACGGGACCTCTGGGGGTCGATACTAATGGGTACGGCCGCGAGTTACCAAGTGTGGATGGTTGAGATGTGGAAAACTTTACTGTTTTTGGTGTTATTGTGATATTCCGGAATATTGGTTTCAAATGTTTTCTCTCTAATGGATTGCTTGTGTCGAATCATGTATGTATATAATGTAGTGTAATTGTGTACTTGCACTAGCTATTCGAATGCTAACCCCTTAAAAGGAGGAAATGCGTCTTATGCATTTCAGGTACTGGTCGAGCCGAGGAGTTGGCACGGGATATGCATGCAAAGGATGGTCCAGCATGATGATGAGGCTCGAGTCGTGTTTTTATGTTTTACTATTGCATTTACCTTGACGTTGGAGTTAGACTGAGTGTTTTATAAATTGGTTAAAGTCCCCTGCGTGGGCAATGGATTCAGATGGATTTATACTTTTCGATACTTGGTTAAAACATTTTGGCCGAGGCCACGACCCTATTTTACTATGATGATTGTGTCTTTTTGGGTTTTTCGTATTCGGATTGTGTGTTGTGTGTTATCCCAGTAAACCTCATGAGGGGTCTACGGCGTGTAATGTCCCAATTGTGATTTGGGGTGTTACATTTATGGTATCATAGCCTTAGGTTTGAATACCTAGGATGTCGGTTAATTTTGGGTCTGTTAGTTGCGTCGTTGGAGTCAGTCGTTGAGCCTAATATCATCATGCTACCGTCTTTTCGTGCGACCTGTGGCTGTAAGTCTCCTCGAACTCTTATATTCTGTAATTCGTTTTCTCGCGTTGTTTGGGATTGTGAATTGTGATACCAACCTTGTAAATTGTGAACCTTTCTGATCTTGTTCGTTCTTATCTTTTCTTTAGTATGTTGAGAGGTCGTGGTAGACCGGCTAGGGGGCGCGGCCGAGGCCGTGGTCGTGGTGCTAATAACGAGGAAGGCTCACTTTCTCAGTCCTCTGCGGATTCGGCTTCTCATTCAGTGCCGTCGGGTAATAACGCCGACGCTGGGGCTACTGCCGTACTTCAGAAGTTGGTAGCCCAGCTCACTCAGATAGCTCAGGGTGGATGCCAAAATTCGCCCCTGACTCCAGAAGACGAAGCTAGTAAATTACTTCAGAAAGTAACTAAGATGCACCCCCCTCGTTTCTCTGGTTCTTCTGACTCCCTCGGTTGGGAGAATTGGCTCTTTCAGTTGAGCAAAACTTTTGATGTCGTAGCTTGTCCCGATGACAGGAGGGTACATATTGCTCAGTACCTCCTGGATAAGGAAGCTGCGGAATGGTGGGAGGCTGTGACACCCAAAGACCGCATAGCTACTTGGGAGGAATTTAAGGCTGCTATGGAAGCAGAATATTGCCCACCGCCAGACAAGGAACGCAGAATTGTGGAATTTTTTACTGCTACACCTCAGGATGTGCCAATTTCTCAGGCCATCATCACTTATAATCAGTAGTTGGGATTCGTGAAAGATCAGGTGAGGACCGAGGCCGATAAGATCTGCTATTTCAATATGCGCATGAACCCGCATATCAGGCAGAGTATTGCACCGCTCATGTGTGCCACCTTGAAGGAGTATCAGGATCGCGCTCTAGTGATCAAGATCACTGTTCCGAAATCAGAGTCAGTTTTTGAGGCTACGAAGCAGAAAACTACCGGCAGCTTTTCGGCTGGTAAAGGTGGACGGTTTTCGAGGTCGCAGTCTACGCCGATGTCTGGGAAGAGATCATTTCATCAGGCTGAAGGATATCAGAGTAACCGTTCAGTCCAGTCTCCTACTCCTGGTGGCAGAGATTGTTTTATCTGCATTCAGCACGAGCATGTGATGAAAGATTGTCCTTTTCCGTTGGTTACTTGCTTTACTTACGGACAGACCAGGCATCGAGCAGTTCATTGCGAGAGGGCTAACAGGGCTGCCAGAGCTCCGACTACCACCGCCGTTCAGAGAGAGCACAACATGGATTAGAAGGCTCCAGTCACTCAGACCCCGCAAAGTACGGGTCGTGGTAGAGGTCAAGGTCATCCGGACCGCCGGGCTATTTCCAGTTCGGGCTCAGTGCACCCTCGTTTGTACCAGATGAGACACACGGAGGAGACAGATGTTTCAGTGGTGTCAGGTACCACTCAGATCCTTTCTCATCCAATTTCAGTGCTTTTCGATTCGGGTGCCACCCACTCTTTTATTGCTTTGGATTGTGTGAGTCGTATTGGTATTGACTGCTTGTTCGAGTGTGAACCATTTGTAGTGGGTATGCCTAGCGGGGATCGTATGGTTGGGGACTGGGAAGTTAGGGATTGCCCAGTGAGGATCGGGAGCCGAGATTGGCCCTCGAATCTCATTGCTATAGACCTTAAGGGTGAGGATTTGATCCTCGGGGACGATTGGTTGGATCGTCACAGCGCTATCATGAACTATTGGACTCGTACCATCTCGATAGTATCCGAGGATGGAACCGAGCATACTCTCGTCGGTTGTAAGCCGGGTAGATCGAGAAGTGTGATTAGCGCCTTGAAGGCGATGAAAATTCTGAATCAGGGTTGTGTCGGCTATTGGTGTTATGCTCTGCAGGCGGAGGATGATGGAGTCGACATGTCGTCATTTCCAGTTGTTAGCGAGTACCCCGATGTATTTCTAGATGATTTGCCAGGATTACCACCACATCGATAGGTTGAGTTTCCTATTGATCTTGATCCGAATGTGGCTCCCATTTCTCGAGCACCATACCGTATGGCACCGTCGGAGATGTTAGAATTGAAGAAACAGTTGGGGGAATTGTTAGATAAAGGGTATATCGACCGAACGCATCGCCTTGGGGTGCGCCTGTACTTTTTGTTAAGAAGAAGGATGGATCGCTTCGTTTATGCATCGACTACCGAGAATTAAACAAGTTGACCATAAAAAACAAGTACCCTTTGCCCAGAATCGACGACTTGTTTGATCAGCTTCAGGGAGCGATAGTCTTTTCAAAGATTGATTTACGATCGGGCTACTACCAGTTGAGGATTCGGGACAATGATATATCGAAAGCTGCCTTTCGGATGGGATATGGCCATTACGAGTTTGTGGTTATGCCTTTCGGGCTAACCAATGCCCAGTAGTGTTCATGCAGTTAATGAACAAAGTTTTTATCGAGTATCTAGAAAAATTCGTAGTCGTCTTTATCGACGACATTTTTATCTATTCCCGGAGTCGAGAGGAGCATGCTTTACATCTCCGGATTGTGTTGGACACTTTGAGAACTGAGCAGTTTTACGCGAAGTTCTCTAAGTGTAAGTTTTGGCTCAAGGAAGTGACGTTCCTCAGGCACGTGATTTCCGCGGAGGGAGTTCGGGTAGATCCACATAAGATAGAGGCGGTGATGGCATGGGAACCGCCTAAGAATGTGAAGGAAGTGAGGAGTTTTCTGGGACTTGCAGGCTATTATCGTAGATTCGTCGAGGGATTTTCTAAGATCGCTATACCGCTCACTCAGTTACTCCAGAAAACTCAGAATTTCAAGTGGACCGCAAACAGACAGGATAGTTTTGACGAGCTGAAGAGACGATTGACTACCGCACCCATTTTATCATTGCCTCAGGGGAACTAGGATTTCGTGGAGTATAGTGATGCTTCGGGCCTCGGGCTCGGATGTGTTTTGATGCAGAGAGATAGGGTTATTGCTTATGCGTCCCGCCAGTTGAAGCCTTATGAAGTAAATTACCCCACGCATGATTTGGAGTTAGCTGCGGTCGTTTTCGCCTTAAAGATCTGGAGGCATTATCTCTATGGGTCGTCGTGTAAGATTTTTACGGATCACAAGAGTTTGAAGTATATCTTCAGTCAGAAAGAGTTGAATATGAGACAGTGTAGGTGGTTGGAGCTAATTAAAGATTACGACCTCGAGATACTTTATCATCCGGGTAAGGCTAATGTAGTGACTGATGCGTTGAGCCTAAAGCCGATGGCGTTACAGATGTTAGGGATACTTACACCACAGAGCAGGATCCAATGGGATATGATTTGTCAGAATATCGAGGTGTGGGTTCAGAGAGTTCAGGGTTAGTTATGTGCGTTGGAGATCACTTCGTCCCTGACTGATGATATCGAGGCGAAACAGTATGATGATCCATTTTTGGTCCAGTTGAGGGAGGATGTGAGGAAGGGGAAAGCCCCTGGATTTGTGGTTCAGGATGATGGAGTTTTGAGATTTCGTGGCAGATTATGTGTACCGAGTGATATTGAGTTGAGACAGAAGATCTTGGGTGAAGTTCATACCACACCTTACTCCATACATCATGGTACGAGCAAAATGTACAAGGATGTGAGGAGTAACTACTGGTGGAGCAATTTGAAGACGGACGTTAGCGAGTTTGTGGCGAAGTGTTTGACCTGTCAACAGGTTAAGATTGAGCATCAGCGGCCCACGGGGCTGCTACGACCACTTCCCATTTCGGAATGGAAGTGGGAAGACATCTCTATGGATTTCATTACCGGGATGCCCAGGACTCGGACTGGAATGAACATGATTTGGGTTATTGTCGATCGACTAACCAAATAAGCTCATTTCCTGGGTATTAAGGACACTTGGGGGTCGGAGAGGCTAGCACGAGTGTTTATTGCAGAGATCGTGAGGTTACATGGGACTCCTAGGAGTATTGTTTCGGATCGAGATGACCGATTTGTATCACATTTTTGGCAGGCTGTTCATCGAGCTTTTGGGACTGAGTTGAGACTCAGTACGTCATACCACCCTCAGACAGACGGACAGTTAGAGCGTACGATACAGATGCTGGAGGATATATTGAGAGCATGTGCTTTAGATTGGAAGGATGATTGGGGGTCACACCTGCCATTGATCGAGTTCACGTACAACAATAGTTGGCACGCCTCGATCAAAATGGCACCATTTGAGGCATTATATGGGAGGAGGTGCAGATCACCGTTGTGTTGGGATGATGCGTCCGAGTTAGTTGGTACCGAACCAGATATGGTAGTCGAGACGAGAGAGAAAATTGCCCTGATTCGTGATAGGTTGTTAACGGCCCAGAGTCGACAGAAGTCTTATGCCGACACACGTCGCCAGATGTTAGAGTTTGAGGTGGGGGACCATGTCTTGCTTAAGGTTTCGCCGACACGGGGAGTTTACCGCTTCGGCCGTAAGGGTAAACTTAGTTCGAGATATATTGGACCATTCGAGATTTTAGAGAGAGTTGGAGAGCTTGCATATCAGTTAGGCTTGCCGCCATCCTTGAGTCGCGTGCATAACGTATTTCATGTTTCCCAGCTTAGGAAGTACATACCGGACCCTAGCCATATTATTGATTTTGGATAGATTGAGTTAGGACCCGACATTACCATCGAGGAGAGGCCGATTCAGATTTTAAAGCATCGGGTGAAGCAACTTAGGCACAAAACCATCCCTTTGGTTAAAGTTCAATGGTCGAGGCATGGATCCGAGGAAGCCACGTGGGAGACGGAAGAGAGTATGAAGTCGAGAAACCCCGAGTTATTCGCGTTGGACGAAACTTATTTTTAGTGGGAGAGAATGTAATATCCGTACTTTCTATTTTTGGTAATTTCTATTTTTAGTTCGTTTCGGACGACTCGCTTGTTACTGTTTTGGAATTCTAAATCTATTTTGTTCTTAGAGTTTTTCCGTTTGGACGAGTTTCGAGGATGTTTTTATGTATTTTCATCTTGTATTATATCTTGTCGCATGTACGTTCGGTTCTCGTAAAACTCGTTCGATTTCATTATTTCTCTGTTTCCCTAAGTTCGTATGGATGAGTTGCTCATGTTGTGAGTTTCAGATTGTTAATCCGACGTTGTATCGTGACTTTGGGACGTTTGGGCCTTTTTTATAAATTCGTGTTACTTTGGGTATTATTGTTAATATTTGTTCTTAACCGACCTTCGTGTGGCCGGGGATTTGTATTGGTCGTGATCTTTGTATCGTCAGTAGTGTATTGGAGGGTGTCCAGTGGTTCTACTCTGGTATTTTTATTTTCGGTGATTGTCGAGCCACTCATTCTTCGCTGCAGGCAGGCTGCCCAGCTTTCTGGGCTGGGTTACGGCCGTAAGGTGGCATGTATTACGACCGTAAACCTCTGTACATTACGGCCGTAATGTCTTATTTGTTACGGCCGTAACGATGTGATGAAATCAGTCCAGTGAGTTCTGGACTACCATTACGGCCGTAATGGGTCTCATATTACGGCCGTAACGATGCCCAGTTTATTAGACTGGACAGCGGGTCTCTTTATCATTTCTTTCATTCTTTCATTTCCTTCGCGACGGGAGCGATTTCTCCAGCCTAGGGTTCATCCGATTCCGTCCAACCTCAGTTGTGAAGCAATTTTGGGTCATCATATCATCACTCTAGCATCAAACCATCAATTGTTCATCTTCTAATCGAGGTATATTTTTCTAGAACCCTAGTTTTGGGGAATTTTGGGGTTTCATCTTGATTCTTCCTTTTTAACCCGATTTAGCTTTGTTGAATTGTTAGATTATGATTGTATAGTCGTAATACCTTATTTCAATTTAGCTTAACGGATAAAACTTCGAGGATTTTCACCGTTCATAGATTAGAATCCTTTTGACCGCGTAGTGTTCGACGAATTGTTCCAACGGGTAGAACTAGGATGTAATCCTACGTCTTCACAATATTGAAATTGGTTGCGTATCGTTATTATGTTAGGAACGGATTTGTGAAGATTGTTCGGACCGGAACCTTTTTCCCTCGCCGTTTCCTTCGCCTCATTTTATCCAAGGCAAGTACATGTATTCCATTTCGTATGTGTGTACGGTTTTGATGCGAATGATGTAAATTGTGTTATTTCATGGATGTGTTGTCGTTCTTCCACCCGGGGATGACATGTGTGGCCTCTGGGGGCCGATACTAATGGGTACGATCACGGAAGTGGACTTGAGTGCGTGTGTTGATGTTCTTCCACCCGGGGATGGTTCGATGGGACCTCTGGGGGCCGATACTAATGGGTACGGTCGCGGAAGTGGTTTCTCACCCGGGGACGGTCCGAAGAGACCTCTGGGGGTCGATACTAATGGGTACGGCCGCGAGTTACCAAGTGTGGATGGTTGAGATGTGGGAAACTTGTGGATTTACTATTTTTGGTGTTATTGTGATATTCCAGAATATTGGTTTCAAATGTTTTCTCTCTAATGGATTGCTTGTGTCGAATCATGTATGTATATAATGTAGTGTAATTGTGTACTTGCACTAGCTATTCGAATGCTAACCCCTTAAATGGGGGAAATGCGTCTTATGCATTTCAGGTACTGGTCGAGCCGAGGAGTTGGCATGGGATATGCATGCAAAGGATGGTCCAGCATGATGGTGAGGCTCGAGTCGTGTTTTTATGTTTTACTATTGCATTTATCTTGACGTTGGAGTTAGACTGAGTGTTTTATAAATTGGTTAAAGTCCCGTGCATGGGCAATGGATTCAGATGGATTTATACTTTTCGATGCTTGGTTAAAACGTTTTGGCCGAGGCCACGGCCCTATTTTACTATGCTGATTGTGTCTTTTTGGGTTTTTCGTATTTGAATTGTGTGTTGTGTGTTAGCCTGGTAAACTTCATGAGGGGTATACGGCGTGTAATGTCCCAATTGTGATTTGGGGTGTTACAAAAGACAGGTTGTCAATCTTCTTCTCGTGATGCTGAGTATTTGAAATTCAAATTTCAAACACTTGTCTTCACTTCAGAATCTTTGACTTCATCTGTCATTGAAAGCTAGGTCCTCAGCCGAGTGGCGAACTGATCAATCAGTTAACTGATCTGGCTGAATCTTCAAGCTTTCCTCGGTTGAGCTCCTGTAAAGATAAAATCTTCTAAGGCTCAAACAGCAAGCTGATCTAGACCTATACTAAAGGCAGATCATCTACTCGGTTGGGTCACTTGGGATTTGGTATAAATCAAAACCTTTACTAAATTTCCCAACATCTTGCTTCAAGACGGATCAATCTCACGAATTCGAGCTCGTGAATACTCCAACCTTTACAGCCGCAAAAGAGATAAATATATTCGTATATCCCAAAAAGAAGACAACCTTAAGGTATTTATAGTTCACAAGACCCCTATCCAACTAGGAAAGCAATACTACCCTAAAAAAAACTAGGAAAGCAATACTAATAAGGAAAATAGAATAAAATAGTAAAATAAAATACATCAAGCAAATTAATTCTAATCTAACAGCCGAGCAGGAACTTGTCGAGCACGCACAAGCTTCCTCATAGCAATCGACTCTTCCCTTAGAAGCTCATGCATTTCGGTCGTACTATAATGCAAGAAGTCCTAGCTAGGCGCGATCCACTTCCTTCAAATCTTTAGATGAATATATTTTGATGGAATGTAAGAAGACAAGAGGGTATAAGAGAGAGGGGGTGGCTGACTTTTGTAAGATGTTGAAATGAGAATTTTCGCTTTGATTTTCTAACACTGCATATATCTCTCCTATATACTAATACAGAATACGCTGAGCCTAAGTGGCAGCTTCTCATGCTTCGGCTGCCACATGTCTTCTGTTGGTGCTTCGTGTGCTTATGTGTCAGTTTCTCATGCTTCGGCTGTCACATGTCTTCTGTTGGTGCTTCGTGTGCTTATGTGTCAGCCTCTCATGCTTCAGTCAGCACATAATCAATTACTGACCTAATCATCATTGCATTAATTACATTATAATTATACCTCAAATAACTCCTACTTACCTTATTAATTTATACGAATTAAGGAATGTAAATTACGAATAAATAGGAATTGATTATATTTACAGAAATATTTCACGTTTTTATTAATTAAAAAATATAAATCTCAAACAAAGAGAAATTTAATATAATAGTGTGCACTATATATTAAAAACTTAAACATAAAATTTCGCGAAAATATTATATATTTCCACTAATTAATTAGTTTATATTAGTTAGTCACTATAATTAGGTATATCAATAAAAGAAATATCAACTCAAATGAAAGATACTTGGGAGTATTGGAAAAGAAGTATTAAATATATATAATTAAAAAGGTACTCGAAGTCCTAATTAATTAAATAAATTGAAATAATCTCATTAAAAATATTATTGAAAGTGTAGAAATAATAGTTTTAATTACTATTTATAAATAAATCAAAGAAACTATGAAATAAATAAATTAGTCTATTTTAGTTTTAAATCTTATTTAATTAATATAAAATAAAAAATAAATGAAAAACTCATATTTTGTAAATTATATAATTACTAATTTTATGAATTTTCAAAGAGATGTTTCTAAATACGAGGCGTTACGAACCCGTGCGATGCACCGGCTGTGCTTTTGGTTGAATATCTACGTGTTTTGTACGTAGTGTTTGTGCAGATGTTTATATACTTTGTATCAAGGTTGCGTTAATGTGTGTAATATAAGTTATATCACTATGTAACGCCCCGACTTTCTAGGGATAATTATTGGGGAAAATTAATAAAAGGTAAATTTGACGAAGAATAACGCCTACAAAGTCGAGTAGCTACACTGACATAAATTAAATACCTTTAATTAAGGCAATAACACGCGTCGGAAGAATAATTATAAATTGTTAATTTCTAACAAAAGTTTCCCCAAAAGAATTTCGAAACATTTGACATAAGAAAAATATCATTTAGTAAATTTCATTCATATGCCCTATCGGCTTGCTCCTTCGTTCATCCGACTCGGTTTAACTTGCGGGATCAATGAAGGTGGGGGTGAGCTTCCTTCAGCTCGTGGAAATCTCACTTATCACAGTAATATATAATCTCATGGAAAGTATAAAATGAATAACCTATCATATCTTTTCCTCAACATGAATACATACACACAATATTACGTATAGCATGAATCTAGCACGCATAACACGAATATTGAGGTTGTGCAGGTGTCCCCACAACAACATGAAACATACAAAAAATACTACATATAACATGAATCGAGCACGCATGTGAATATTGAGGTTGCGCAGGTGTCCATGACAACATACTCCTCCATTTTTTAGATGTCGTTTGACTTTTTACACACATTTTAGGTGCTTTGACCGGGTAGTTAAATTTATCATTTTTTAAATTTTATTTTTTGAATAAAATATACAATCTAAATTTTAATTCACAAAAAAAAATATTTAAAGATAATAATTTTAACTATACGGTCAAAGCACCTAAAAATGTGTCAAAAAGTCAAACGACATCTAAAGAAAAATGGAGGGAGTATATCTTAAGATAGCCTCTTTACACGTATACATGTGAGTTTGATTCACAACATGTATCGTCAATTTTTTAACATGAATTGAATATCACATATTAAATTGAATATCACATATACAATCCAATTAAAGCAATTAAAGTGACAGTGAAAATTCCCACGAATAAATGATGCTGTCTGACTTGAATATGGAGATGCTCGACTCACAGTCCTAAGCCCGTAAATCTTCGATAAAGTCTACATGTAATAATATTTTAATCATTATAAAATATTACGATATAATGACGGAAATTAAAATATATATGCATAAAATCGGACTAATTATTAATATTAATTGAAAGGTCAATATTTTAATGTCTTGGTTAAAATGGGACTGAATTGGAGGTTTTAAAGTTGAGTGGGGTCAAATTGTAAGAGTTGAGAAGCTGACTGGGTTAAAATCGAAGAATCATAAATTAAAAAGGGTTTAAATTGAAGTATATAGAATTTCTGGGGTTAAATTGAAAGTTGGAGGAAAATATGAGGACTAAATTGCAAAACCCTAATAAATGTTTTAAAATTATTGTCATTAATACTCCCCAATTATTTTTAGGACCTAATCTTTCATTATATATGATATTAGAAATTAAATTTAATAATAATATACTAATCTGTAGATTCATAAGAATTTCAGGAAAAAATTATTGTTTTAAGTGATTTTAGTGATTTTTTATTTTTTTTTTTTAATTTTAAAAGATTTATTAATTTCTCTACTTTTGGAATCAACTATATATTTTTGAAATTTTTGGATTTGCTTTTGTGTTTTAAATTATATCCAAATAATTTATGTAATTTTTTTCAGATATAAGGATTACATTATCTCATTTTTGATCATTTAACATAAATCAGTTAATACTTAACGATTTGAACCATTTTGGCACAAAAAGGACCAACTATTTATGTCCTTCTCTTGATCAATATAAAATGTGCCAACTTTAATACTTCTATATGTTGAGTTAACTGTTTAAAAATAATATCAGATAAAAAATGATATAAATTTTCAACTGAACCAAATGTCACTTAGATTTTTTGTGATACAAGTTTCACAAATTACTAAAAATACTCTAATTATTTTTCTCTTCTTTTGAATGTAAAATTTCTTGAATTTAGTACTCTTAAATATGATTCAATGGCTGAAAAGTACCCTATAACTTTTCTAGGCTAATCTTATATTACAAACAAAATTGGGCCTTTTTTTGCTTTTAAAAATACGGATAATTTTAATTAGTCTAGGATGTGGATGTAGTTTTCTCAGTTAACCCCGCGATTGGTATATTTATAACAAGTCATACTTCACTTATATATATATTACGATGCTGCTGCTTCTTTTTTTGGAGCAAATTTGGAAGTACTTAATTTTAAGTTATAAGTCATAATCTCCTTATTTTGTAATTCCAAAACCTATTTTAAAATGAATATACATATAGTTTCACTTCAACCAAATGCCGTCGAAAGTTTTTGTAATACAAGTTTCAGAAATTACTAAAGTACTTCAACTCTTTTTCTATTTTTTTTAATATAAAATGGGTAGACTTTAATACTCTTAATTATGAAGCTAAATATTTGAAAAAATATCATATAAGCATAAATATGCCGTTTCACTTCAATCAAATCAACTGAGTTTTTTCTTTGGTAAATGTCTAAAATTTTAAGGTTGTTTGTAATTAGGATAAAATTCTGATGTGTATTTTTTAACTTATCCAAGCTATTATTATATTACAATCTAAATTGTTACATTTCTTAAGGCTAGGACATGGACGTAGTTTTCTAAATTAACAGATATATTTATAATAGGTCATACAAGTAACTAAATTATATATACTACTATTACATTTTTTATTGCAATTTGAGAAGTGCTGAATTTTAAATTATAAGTCAAACTCTCTTATGTATTTCCAAAAACTTTTTAAATTTCAAATATTACTGAAATTACTCTTGCCACAATTATTTAGTATAATTCTACATATGAAGGTGTGTCAAAGGACAATGCATATATCGTTTATTCAAGTATAAGCTCTTCTTCACTTTGGCATCATTGCAAACTTATGAGACTGACCAAGAATATGAGATTAATTGTTGGACACACAATGTCATCTCACCATCTACAAGAAATTAAGGGCTTCTCCGAATGAATAAATTGTAGATGGTGAGCTGGGTGAAGAAGTCGATAGAGAAATCTTGATTGATATTCTTGATATTTACTAATCCGGAATGCCGAAATCATATTGCAGCCATTGTTGAAAGCACTGCCATTCACTTATAAGTAACTTTCCATCAAATAATTTTTTGAAGAAAGATCAATCATAGCGTCAACAAACGACATTGTGGAGATAGTAAACGATTACGTGATGTCTATAATTTCAAAATACAAGCGGATATATATTAGTTCTGATAGTATATACAAAATCTCTGCGACCTTTAAAAGTCAAAATCAAGTATATCCAATGAATTTTTTGAATAACTAAAGTGTTCTAGAAATCCAAATCACATCTTGAAATCCTAAGTTAGAGTTTCAATTATGCTAATTCAAAATATGGATCAATTATCAGGATTGTGCAATGTCACATCATTAATAATTATCCAAATCCGTAACCATAATATTGAACAAAAAATTGGGGAATAATTTTGATAGTAAAGTATTTATTCCACAATTGATATGAAGCCCGTTAGATGACAGATTACCATTTAAATTTTCAATACGTCAGTTACCACTTATTATGAGCTTTGCCATGACTATGTTTAAGAGTCAAAGTCAAACGCTCTCTCATGTCAGTATGTATCTTCCAAGACCCGTATTGGTCATGGTTAGCTTTATGTAGCCATATCAAGAGTGAAGATCAGGAAAGACTAGAAATCTTTTGTTGCAATGAGAATGGTGTAATCACAAACAGAACAAATAGTGTAGTTTATAAAGAAGTATTATGAAATTTATAATGAACGACTGACATATTATATATTTACATAAGAAGTCTTTTTTGCGTTCTCGTGTAATTACACGGGTGTTATACTAGTATATATATATATATGGCCTTTATTTTCAGAACTCTCTTAAGTGCGAGAACTGCGAGAACTCCTCTAAACCAATGAGATTTTTTTAAATATTAAAAAAATATTATTAATTCAAGAGGGTATTATAGTAAAATATAATTTTTATTACGGGAGATAACCCCTACTGATGATAACCCCTACTATATATATAACCCCTACTATATAGTAGGGGTTATGATCAGTAGAAGTTGTATGCATTGACATGATGTACATTATGTATTATTAGGAGTCTGAAGGTGGTTACCATGGTTTTATGACTTAACGGGATTAAAAATAAAGTTACACTATATATATATATATATATATATATATATAGGATTTGAGGAGGTTTTCATATGCGTAAGAAGAAATTGTTAAGTCACTTCTCTTAGAGAAATAATGTTGGATTATGGGTGTTTTTGTAACAAACTCGTGATCCCACTTCTCTGTTAGGGTTTGTAGTATTAGCCGGCAAGTAAGGATAATTAAATAGCAGGAGGCTCTAAAACAATTAATTAATGAACGAAAATTTTTCTTCCTCTCGGATTGTTTCTTTTCTTGTTTGGGAGTATAGCTTACTCAAAGCAGCTTATATCTTAAATTCTTAACAGTAATGTATCCATCTTGTCCCGAATTTTCATCACTATGTGTGACTGTATTTCTTAATTCCCCTTTAGAGCAATTAAATTTTAATAGAAAAAGTATTAAGTATTAACTATATCTATATATATATAAAGCAATTTCATGCAATTCTATCTAAAAATTTAAACAAAACGCATATAAGTAACAGAGTATTTACATATAATTCGTAACATTTGATATTAGAACCTTAGAAAAACAATATCAAAAACCTTCTATAGCTCAAGTGAAACATATGCAAGTCACGAGAGGGTGGACTTTTACATACTCCCACTTGACCAGACATTAGCCAGAGTCGGTTAACTCCGACCTCGTTAACTTGACCTTACGACTCACGAAGTTAACAATAGAGACATTGAAGAGGGACCTCGATGGGAGGTTAGTAATCGATTCGATAGCTAAACGATGGCCACAATTTTACATTTTCAATCCCAAAAATGTTTTCTCAATTTTAACCCCGATCTAAAGAACTTATGAGCCACAATATGTGCAAGCCACGATATATAGGGTGGACGTTTACACATATCACTCTCACTTCTTATACGGTTTAAAACATTTTACTCGAGAAATCTCTTCTAGCAAACTCATGAATTACAAATACGTGCAAGTCACGATAGGCTGGACGTTTACTCGTATCGACAATTCACTTTGCTTAAGATAAATTGGGGAGGTCTTATTAAAATTTAACGAATAAAATTTTATATGTTAGTCTCTTAAACTCTAAGGTTTGTGCATGCAAGCCATGTAAGCCTAAGCATATTCGTTCTGGAACGCACATAATAAAACGTGCCCTCATCACACTAAAACGTGCCTAGAAAAACGCGATTAAACCCACGATTAAACCGGTGATTAAAATTCTCAACGCAAAATACGCGATTAAACCCACGATAATTCAATTTCCCCTACTGGGTTTAATCCGATACATACAAAGAACCCAAATATAACAACATTTATCATTAAGTGGTGATTCACATTAGCACTTCTTATTCAAGTATGACAATGCAACAAAAGTGTGGGCTGATGTAAAGAAAATGGCAAAATTTCAGAATTTGGGATATTGAGCATAATACGAAGTTAAATAAATAAAATTGACTTGTCGTGGCACTCCCAATTTAATTACAACCCGCTTCTACGCAATAAATTAAATAAGGAAATAAAATTACAAGATAAGGAAAAATTAAACGAATAATTAAGGATATTAATTCCTGATCCTAAACCGAATTCCTCGATCTTCATCTCTATTCGTTTGAAAAACAAATTTGGACAGTCGAACACCTCCACCGGTTTCCCGCCGCCGTCCAACTCACCGGAAGACCGCCGCCGTCGCCGAGACCGAACTCGCCGGATTCGTATTTCTTGACCCATTTCTTCCCTCCCTCAGCCCAGTAGCTCTTCCGTCATCCTGCTCAGCCGCTCCACCACCCTCGGCCGTTCCAGCCTGCTTAAAGATCGCCGAAGCGTCACCGTCATCGGAGAGGCGGCTGCTGGCGAGTTTAAACTCGCCGGAGACGCGACTCTCATCGCGCCACCTCCCCGATCAACTCCACAACCTCCCCGCTTCTCCATCCAGCCTTCAGGAGCTACGACTTTGTATCCAGGTCGCCGGGAACGAGCTCGAATAGCGACGACACGTTTTTCCGGTCAACGGCAAAACGCTGCTAGAAAAACACGAACCGCACCACCACGATCTGCTTCCACCGCCCGATTCGCCAACCACGTCTTCCCCAACACCCCATTACTCACCATCACGTCCTCGAACATGACAGCAAGTCCCAGGATGCCGGAAAAATAGATCGATGATGTGCAGCTTCTCCGCTGTATCAGAAAATTTGCTTCTGCCTCATTCCGCCACTTCTGCTCATTTTTTCGACATCCAACCTTTGGCCACAACACCAAGGAACTTCCCGCATGAAGTCCTGTTGGGATTCGGTGCCTAAAACGAAGGCCCAGCGGAAGCGGTAAAATGAAAATTAATTCGATCTGAATCCCTACGAGGATCGATCGAGCAACGTATATACGAATATAAAATGAAAAACAAGAGTTATAAGAAACTCACCCTTGAAGTCCGTTGATTAAATGGTAACCTTCTCTTGAGCTATTCCCCAAGCTTTGATTGATCTCTACGAATCCAATCCGCTCCAAGCTCTTGAACGATCCAACGCCGAAAGCACCGCGTCTCTACTTGTCACGCACCGGAGAAACGACCAGAATGACAACACCCGATTAACCTCCAAGGTTACGACTAGAAGCAAATGATGAAGCTTTTTGATTATAGCACTCTAAGTGTATAATCTATCTCTCAATTTTATCTCTGGATATTTTTCTCTAAGAAAACTCTCAATAACACATAAAGTGTAACACCTCCAATCCGCTCAGAGATATTACACGCCGTAGAACCTTTCCTCAAGGATCTACCAGGCTGGTAACGACATATAACAACTCAACCATGCCTTTAAGGCTAAAACGACTCAGTAGACCGATTTGGTCTTTCAACAAATACATACAACTCAAATACAACTCATGCCCACGCAGGGGTCAAAATACAACTACACCCGTACAACGGGAAAATATAGCAGTGGAAAAAAATAGAGTACAACTGAACCAATAAACAAGGTACGGTTCCTCATGTGATTAGTATCGATCATCTTTCATCATCCTTCGTGCCGACCCTGTGTTATGCTCCAAAACCTGAATGCAAAAACAGACATCCACCCCCCGAATACTCGGGGGTTAGCAAAACTCCACTGTTTTGCTAGTGCAAGAACAAAGTGCAAATACGAGCCATACAATTCACATTCCACGAATAACAATAACCAGGAATCCTCAAAGATCCAAACGAAACGAAAAGTACTTCCCGAGGCAAGAGTTTGAGGAAACATTTCAAAATCGAAATATCATAAATCAACGGAAGTAATTTATAAAACGGTTTAGAATGCCATCGAGAGTTTTAATAGAACACAATTTAGGATTATCAAATCCTACTTTTCAAAATCCAAAGACAAAAGGGGTCACCGCCCCAAAGGTTTACTTTTCGAAAAATGACATTTACCAAACCGTTGGGATTTTAGCCCCAAATCCGTAAAACGACTTTTACAAAACCATTGGGATTTTAGCCCCAAATCTCATTAACTCACAGTACACAAGAACGACCACAAGGTTCGTCTCCCAACATCAAAATCCACAAATAAAAGATTTAACACAAACAACAAAATACTCTAGAGCCATCCTAGCCAAGTAGGCCAAACGAACAACTTACCTCTTACACACTTAGTCAATGCATGCAAATGAAAACCGTTCAAAAGCACTCATTTCCGGAAATGCCATAATCAAATCACGTTTGCAAAATGCACCACAATTAACCGTCGATCCACGTCTCTGTGGACCCCTACCGAGACCCCGTCGGATCTAACCCGTAGTGGTTAAAAGCAAGCTCGTCGATCCACGTCTCTTGTGGACCCCTACCGAGACCCCGTCGGATCTAACCCGTAGTGAGCATACACACACACACGTTACTCATGCAATACTAATATGCTAAGAATGTAAGTTCATTAAGAATACTCACTAGAGATGGCCATTAACTCGACACCATTATCAAACTCTTCAAAATACCATAACAAGATTAAATGCGGAATACACGATTCCATAACTTTAAACAATAGGAGTATCATCATCAAATTCTTCAACGTTCAAAATAACCAAATCATAATCAACCCCCAAAACACACCATTCACAAAACACACACGCCATTTGAAAGAAAGCCTTTAACGAGGCCAAACCGAAATCTTTTGAAACTTCATTTCAAACAACCAAACAAACACACCAAGACGATCACCGATCATCATATCCATAAAATAAGAAAAGTATGGGCAAGGTACTTGCCTCAAATCGCACGCAAGTAGTCCGACGAACACGGCTCAACCGGGAAGCTACGAAACGCCCGATGTCATCGAAAAGGAAGACGACAACGAACGGAAAGGATAATCACCGACGAACACTAGGAATCAACGGAACCGAACCTAACGATTCGAATAACACAATCACAACCAACTCTAGACGATTACGGAAATGGAATACACCCGGAAACCCGCATACGATTCATGTATATTCGTACCAAAAATAACAACGAGGGCGGACCACAACCAAACCCTCTCGATTCCGTAAAAATCCACAAAATATCCATGAATCCATAGGAAAACTAAAGATACTAACAATATTAATCGTATACATCATGAATCCACCAACAAAACGGAACGAATCGGAAGAAAATCCCAAAACCCCCAAATTAATCGAAAATAGGGTTCTAGAGATATTACCTTTGGAGATTCAAGTACTAAGATCCGTAGAACACGCGTTAGATTGATAATCCGGGCCTCACAACCGAAGGAGAATGATGAAAATCGACCCCCGAATGAAGAATGCTTGAGAAGTTCTCTCCCCCTGGATCTCCCTCTCTCGCGCAGGTGAAATGGAGGAGGAAATGGCCGATCTCGTCTAATAAGGACGAGATTGCACAGTTGACCGCTTGGTGTGCCGCGGCACGGCCGAAGTGTGCCGCGGCACAGGCCGAAAAATTACTCCCAGGTTTCGACAGTGTGCCGCGGCACAGCCTGGGTGTGCCGCGGCACCGATACGATCGGGTTTTGGTCGCAGATGTCACACGGGTGTGCCGCGGCACCGACTTCGACATCGTGCCGCACGGATGGGTGTGCCGCGGCACACAGTCTGGTCGCTCGACCAACAATCGAAGAAATTTGTGTGCCGCGGCAAACACATCTTGTGCCGCGGCCCACACCCCCTTTTGGGTCCCAAAATGATGATAATGATCCGGAATGAGAATAAAACGATAGGAATCAATATTTGGGAACCAATAACACGAAATGGATCCACGGCAACCCGAAACGGCGGTTCCGCACAACAATAACAAGAATACGGTTCAACGGTTGTGCGGAAGGACACCTTTGAAAGGTACACGAGGGTCACTACGATCGAGAAATACACCAAAAAAAGAAAATTACCGAAATTGAAATTGCGGATATTACATTCTACCCTCCTTAAAAGAAGTTTCGTCCGAAACTTAAAACAAGTAGGGAGAAGCAGATCCCTTGGAAAACTCAACGAGATACACAAGAAATGCGTAACTTACGCCCATCGGTGAAACGTTACAAGCAACGCAAAGGAATAAACGGCGTGAAAACACGCTCCAGGACGACCAACACAATGCCACCGGTAGAGACATAATAAAATCAACAAGTGACAAGTGTAATCAAACAGATAATACAATCAAGTCGATTATCCGAACAATCACAAAACACAACCAACGAAAATCAATACGATTGACCAACCCAACGGTATATCAATCAAAACATGAGCCACACGCTGAACAAATATGGAATTCCACCGCCCAAGGGTTGGAAGATCGAAAACGAGACTAATTTCCCGAACTTAAGGAAATTTCGAAGGAGTCTGAATGTTCAACAATCACGAAACGAGATCAACAAAAACCGAACCATCAAACGATCGAACCACAAAGATCGAGACAACAAAAATCGAACGATCATGTTCGGATCACGAAGAACAATAAGGTTCAACCGACAACTCCGAGGTTCACATCTCGACTCGAGACAAAACATGATCCGGTGGAAACAACAAGATGCACACTCGCATAAGATCCACAGGAAAGGGAATAACGATTGAAAGGTCACAACGACGAACGAGTAATTCCGAAATAATACCACCCTCGTTCGATCAACAAAATCAAGGGGCAGGACAAGCTCAGAAAATGTCAATGAACATGATGAGTCGACAAAGTCGAAAACACAAGAGTTCCAAATCCGATCCACTTCGAATAAAAGAACTAATAGAACCAGATGATGTCTCTCCCGAACAAGGTTCACAAGAGTCGAACCGAACCCGAAAAGTCACGGCGATAACCAGATCGACCCATAACAAGATCGCAGTTCGTTCGGACGATGAAACCGAAATACAGAACAAGTTCATAAAGTATCAACGAACATGAGCGAATCGCTAGACTGGAGAAAGAGAAGATACGGAAGTCAAAATAGTTCGGGTATTACCTCCGACCTCATCCACGAAATTCACAAAAACAGGAGCAAGGTAACAAGACATTAAACAACCGACACATAACGGAACGATCACCGATGCACACGGCCATACCGACCCAAGCTCTAACAGCTCGCACATGCGCGACAACGCAGAAATCACCACGAGGCGACAATATTCAACACCAACATCCCACCTCTCACAAGGGGCTAACACAACAAATGTGTGAAAAACGACTCAACGCTCACACCGCCAATTCGGTCATACTCGGGAGCAAACATCAAAATGACAACGCGAACATCATACATATATACCCAGCCCTCAAACGGGAATGGATAGGTTTTAAAAACGAAAACCTCATTTTAATAATAATTTAGAAGAACACCGATTGATCTTGAGTATCACCTTTCAAAAAGTACAAACGTGAAACATCGTTATCGAGACTTTGGAGAACCATTTCGCACTTGATAAAAATGAGGACACTTTCTCTTAGTGAAAACTTTCAGAATATTCGACCCTCGGGTCTAAATAAAAGTGTTTCTAAAACATTGAAAATATCTCAAAATATTTTGGTCCTCGAGGCAGAAAATTTTTGAAATATATTGTGGCACCTGGATATACCACAAGAAAATAACTCATTTGAAAAAATTATGTCTCGAAATTTATTTCTAAGATACTCAAGTTTTCGAAAATAATTCAACGCCAAAAAGGACGATGCCAAAAAGGCTAGAATGCCCAAAAATTTCAGGTAATCACACGGAACATCATAGCGCTGTGGGTCCCGCGTCGGAACCCCAGGCTAAAAACCATTTACAAAAATGCCACAAAGGCTGATGACGGTAATATTTCAAAAACTCACGAAAGCCATTTACAAAATACTAAATACCGTCATAAGAATTTCGCCAAAGCGATTAAGGCCATAATGCCAAAAACTCGGTTAAGGGAAGCGGTTATCGAAATAAAACTCGGTCGGTAAAATACCAAAAGTCATTACAAAAGAACTCACGTAGCGGATAAAAGAAATACAGTTCAAAATGCACAATCCAGCAACACTACTCCTCATAAGAACAAAATATTTGAGTCAAATAACCACATTCAGAACAAAACCACTGGCCCCATTCGAGGCCTCTAAAGACCCTACCGCACTGGCTAGTGAACAAGTCGAACGTGTATAAGCACAAAGCTTCCACAAGAGAACTTGTAAAACGTGCAAATCGATTCGAAAATCATCAGCAACGGACAAAAACAACAATAAAAAGACACCACAAGCGACGACACTCCTCGTATAAATCAAATACGAGAGTCGATTAAATACATATCGTGAAATCAAAATCCACATAAGGATTCCATCACTTAACAAATAATCATAAAAATAGCTCGTGTCACACGAGGCACAACACAAAGAAGGGAGACTTACTTCCACAGGTCGCACGAAGATGATGATCGCCCCATGATACTAATCACGGCCAACAAACTCAAACGACGCGTCGCGACACGACTCAGTCAGATAAAATCCGACGAAACAAGACTCAAACAACACGACTTGACCCGACAGCCTAGGTTTCCACAACCTAAGCTCTGATACCATTTATGTAACACCCCCAATCCGCTCAGGGATATTACACGCCGTAGAACCTTTCCTCAAGGATCTACCAGGCTGGTAACGACATATAACAACTCAACCATGCCTTTAAGTCTAAAACGACTCAGTAGACCGATTTGGTCTTTCAACAAATACATACAACTCAAATACAACTCATGCCCACGCAGGGGTCAAAATAAAACTACACCCGTACAACGGGAAAATATAGCAGCGGAAAAAAATAGAGTACAACTGAACCAATAAACAAGGTACGGTTCCTCATGTGATTAGTATCGATCATCTTTCATCATCCTTCATGCCGACCCTGTGTTATGCTCCAAAACCTGAATGCAAAAACAGACATCCACCCCCCGAATACTCGGGGGTTAGCAAAACTCCACTGTTTTGCTAGTGCAAGAACAAAGTGCAAATACGAGCCATACAATTCACATTCCACGAATAACAATAACCAGGAATCCTCAAAGATCCAAACGAAACGAAAAGTACTTCCCGAGGCAAGAGTTTGAGGAAACATTTCAAAATCGAAATATCATAAATCAACGGAAGTAATTTATAAAACGGTTTAGAATGCCATCGAGAGTTTTAATAGAACACAATTTAAGATTATCAAATCCTACTTTTCAAAATCCAAAGACAAAAGGGGTCACCGCCCCAAAGGTTTACTTTCCGAAAAATGACATTTACCAAACCGTTGGGATTTTAGCCCCAAATCCGTAAAACGACTTTTACAAAACCATTGGGATTTTAGCCCCAAATCTCATTAACTCACAGTACACAAGAACGACCACAAGGTTCGTCTCCCAACATCAAAATCCACAAATAAAAGATTTAACACAAACAACAAAATACTCTAGAGCCATCCTAGCCAAGTAGGCCAAACGAACAACTTACCTCTTACACACTTAGTCAATGCATGCAAATGAAAACCGTTCAAAAGCACTCATTTCCGGAAATGCCATAATCAAATCACGTTTGCAAAATGCACCACAATTAACCGTCGATCCACGTCTCTGTGGACCCCTACCGAGACCCCGTCGGATCTAACCCGTAGTGGTTAAAAGCAAGCTCGTCGATCCACGTCTCTTGTGGACCCCTACCGAGACCCCGTCGGATCTAACCCGTAGTGAGCATACACACACACGTTACTCATGCAATACTAATATGCTAAGAATGTAAGTTCATTAAGAATACTCACTAGAGATGGCCATTAACTCGACACCATTATCAAACTCTTCAAAATACCATAACAAGATTAAATGCGGAATACACGATTCCATAACTTTAAACAATAGGAGTATCATCATCAAATTCTTCAACGTTCAAAATAACCAAATCATAATCAATCCCCAAAACACACCATTCACAAAACACACACGCCATTTGAAAGAAAGCCTTTAACGAGGCCAAACCGAAATCTTTTGAAAGTTCATTTCAAACAACCAAACAAACACACCAAGACGATCACCGATCATCATATCCATAAAATACGAAAAGTATGGGCAAGGTACTTGCCTCGAAATCGGCACGCAAGTAGTCCGACGAACACGGCTCAACCGGGAAGCTACGAAACGCCCGATGTCATCGAAAAGGAAGACGACAACGAACGGAAAGGATAATCACCGACGAACACTAGGAATCAATGGAACCGAACCTAACGATTCGAATAACACAATCACAACCAACTCTAGACGATTACGGAAATGGAATACACCCGGAAACCCGCCTACGATTCATGTATATTCGTACCAAAAATAACAACGAGGGCGGACCACAACCAAACCCTCTCGATTCCGTAAAAATCCACAAAATATCCATGAATCCGTAGGAAAACTAAAGATACTAACAATATTAATCGTATACACCATGAATCCACCAACAAAACGGAACGAATCGGAAGAAAATTCCAAAACCCCCAAATTAATCGAAAATAGGGTTCTAGAGATATTACCTTTGGAGATTCAAGTACTAAGATCCGTAGAACACGCGTTAGATTGATAATCCGGGCCTCACAACCGAAGGAGAATGATGAAAATCGACCCCCGAATGAAGAATGCTTGAGAAGTTCTCTCCCTCCTGGATCTCCCTCTCTCGCGCAGGTGAAATGGGGGAGGAAATGGCCGATCTCGTCTAATAAGGACGAGATTGCACAGTTGACCGCTTGGTGTGCCGCGGCACGGCCGAAGTGTGCCGCGGCATAGGCCGAAAAATTACTCCTGTGTTTCGACGGTGTGCAGCGGCCACGGCACAGGTGTCTTGCGGCACCGATGCTGTCGGGTTTTGGTCGCAGATGTCACACGGGTGTGCGCGGCACCGGAGGTGTGCGCGGCTTGACTTCACTTGTGCCGCGGCACGGATGGGTGTGCCGCGGCACAGTCTGATTCGCTCGACCAACAATCGAAGAAATTTGTGTGCCGGCACACACATCTTGTCTTGGCCACACCCCCTTTTGGGTCCCAAAATGATGAAAATGATCCAGAAAGAGAATAAAACGATAGGAATCAATATTTGGGAACCAATAACACGAAATGGATCCACGGCAACCCCGAAACGGCGGTTCCGCACAACAATAACAAGAATACAGTTCAACAGTTGACAGGAAGGACACACTGAAAGGTACACGAGGGTCACTACGATCGAGAAATACAACAAAAAAAAAGAAAATTACCGAAATTCGAAATTGCGGATATTACATAAAGAAGAAGATGAATATGAAGAAGTTTTTCTCTCTCTCTCTTTAAAGGCTGCTCTCACGTTTTTGATCAATTTTGTGAGGTGAGAGATAGTATTCTTTTTATTCTTCTCACTTTTGGACCAAATCACTTAATATCATATTTAATATGATATTGTCCCCTTGGTGGCCATATGTCTTCCACCTAACATGGAGAAGACCAAGACCAAGGGAGGGGTTAGGTATGGGGCGGCCATCTAGAAGGAGCTGGGACGAGTTCGGTTCGTTTCGGACTCCCGTGAATTCAAACAGATAAACTCTGATTCCGTTCCGATGTATTTATATCAATTAATTAATCTAATTAATCAATGATATCAAATACAAAATAACATAATTAATTTCTCCAAGAAATAATTATATTCATGAATTAAATTAATCACCCAGTAATTTATTTAATTCATTAGGCCGTAAATTAATTTATCCAATAAATCAATTTAGACATCCAATGCCCCAAAGTCAATTAGACATCCAATGTCCAATAAATTAGATATCCAATATCTAATATTAATAATGAGATAATAAGCTCGATTCATTCCGTCGTCAATCCTATTGCGCGACTCGGTAGGTTCGTCTCAGTCAGCAATGGGAGGAACCAAAGAGTAGTAGCACCACCTAGCCAGTCTGGCGGCCTACACTGTACCCCAACTGAGAACGAATGATTGGGATCATTCAAGAACCATTCTGTCGCGAATACCAGTATACGTATAAACCCTTCTTTCAAATGTCCCGATCAAGTTATAGGGTCACGGTCAGTCAACCCCTATTTGTACTTGACGCTATGCATGCGTTAATGCAAATCGAGATCATTGAGCTCTCGTGTATCCAATACAACTAGCTCCAATGCTTTGCCCAAAGACTTATGATCTCATCTGTCAATAACCGCATAGGACATATAACCCGCTCACTAACGGGAGAAAGAATTCTATCTTGGTATTCAGTAGGACCTGCTACTCGCCCGTTAAGATGCACGTCGAGGTTGACCCCCACCTCCCGGTTTATAGGGTCGAACTACTCTAATGAAAATCTTAACGTCACAAGCACATCCCTACTAAATCCTCAAGTCGAAAGTTCACGAATACCTATCACAACCTTTCGATTCCGTCATTGACTGTCCCAAAGTGAAATCCGTGTGACGAATCGAGGGTGAGTCGGTTCGAGTATACTAATCCAATTAGCATACCTATAACGTGTGCTCCCACTAACCATTAGTGTTCGACAGGCACTCTCCATGTCAAAGAACACGTCGTACAAGTCTTCACATAAACTTAACGCCCAGTCAAGTTTCATCGACTTGCGAACGATTAAGTATTTGAGCTATAAACCTTTCCAGTGTCGACCCCCTTATCAAATAAGGAGTGGAATGTTTTGCTCTCAAATACACGGACTAGTTTCTATATATATATTTACGAGTTAGGAATGCCAGTAACTGCCAGTAAATAAAGAAACATCCATTTGCCTTATGATAATAAATTACATAATTGCAAGTACAATGCCCTCACTCAACATCCTCTGAGTGACATTCGAGGGCATACTCCTAACAATCTCCCACTTGCACTCAATGCCACACACTATGGTATCTAATACCCATGTTCTCCAGATGACGCTCCAAGCTAGTCTGAGAAAGTGGCTTGGTCAGTGGATCAGCGACGTTGTCGGACGAGTCTACTTTGTGCAGCACAATGTATCCCTTGGGAACAAATTCTCTTACGAGATGATACTTCCTCTCAATATGTTTGTTGTTGTTGTGAAACCTCGTCTCCTTGGCTTGCGCTACAGCTCCGTCGTTGTCGCAGTACAGCGGAACATGCAACTCAGCACATGGTATCACTTGAAGTTCTCCCAGAAACTTCTTAATCCAGAACCCTTCCTTGGAAGCCTCCGAGGCTGCTTGATACTCAGCCTGACAGGTGGAATCAGCAGTCGCGCTTTACTTGGCGCTACGCCAAGATACTGCTCCTCCATTAAGAGTAAATATGTAGCCAAAAGTAGACATTGAGTCGTCCTTCAGTCCTTGGAAGTCTGAATCAGTGAATCCCACCACATCCAATTCTCCACCTGTAACACCCCAAACTAGGCGGATATTACAGTGCCGTAGATCCCCAACTGGGACCCACCAGGCAAATGAAAATGAATGAATTACACAAGATAAATGTAGTACCGAACTACATTACAGCAATAATTACTCCGATGAGGAGTTTAGTTACAACACACCAGGACAATACCGAATACTAGTGTACTTTATATGAAGATAAAATACACAACACTGAATGAAACGGAGTATTCAAATGAAAGTCTGCAGCGGAAAATAAAGGACAATAACATGAATAACTGAAAGATCGGGGCCCTCTACTAGTATCACTGGGACTCCTCGACGTCAGCGTATTCTCCCCGTACTTTTGCCTTGCCAAGACCTGAAAAACAAAATCCCCAAACGGGGTCAGTTAAACAGAACAACAATCCTCAAGAGTTGAAAATACACAATCATGATTATATCTGAAGTTATGAAATATCCTGTCGAAACATACGCAATCAAACATGCTATATGAATCAACTAACAGTACGGCTCAAAGGAAATGGCGCCACACTACGCCCGGGATGGAAATGTGTCCGTGCACAAGCCACCAACGAGTATCGATCGAATACACGTGTGGTCTTGTACCTAATCAGTCTCACGAGACAATATGACTCGTGTGCACAGTCCAATGTGAGGCCACCAACCAACACACGACTATAATGTGCCCGATATGAAAATCCAACACATACCAACCGGCACGCCAGTATGACCTGGAATGCCACGATATAACAAAAGTGACATCGAAAATGAATAATGACTCACCGAAATGGAATGGTAATGAAATAAATGACAGCTCAATGAAAAGATTGGAACCGTCGTTCCTTATGACTGAAATGATTAATTGATAACAACAAGTTTTGATACGGTTAATATAATGATGAATGAGTTATGATTATGAATGAACAACAACAAAAGGGATGAATATCCTTTTAACCGAGTAAGAATTAACTTACACAACACCGGCGACAAATATCCTTCCACGAACAACGTCCTAATTGAGATATCGGTCGCTCGAACAACCTTAATTCAATACAATATCCAACAACTCGTTCAATATACGAATCAAACACGAATATAACGAACTTAAAACGTCGATACGATTTAACCAAGTCCATAGAGGCATTAAATCAAACACGTTGTATCCAAACTCCGATTGTTTACAATCAAACCTCAATATACCAATATCAAAATCTCCAAGAAGTGTTTCAAACCAACAAAACATCTCCAATACGATCAATAACCCGTTATGAATATCCAAAAATGTGATTATAACAACAATTAGTCGAAAATCCCCAATTCCAACTCGATATTCAAGGTGTTCTTGAATAATCCCTCAATAATCCAATGAATCCTTATACGAACTCATAATCATATACATATCCCTTCATATAACATGATTATAACGTCCAAAACATCATATCTCAACACAAAATCGAAGTCCAAAGTGTTGAAGGAATTACCTCTTGAAGATCCAGTGTTTTAATCAAGAACACGCGTTAGATTGATTATCGGGCTTCACGATCGAAAGGAGATGAAGAAAATCAAACACCCAAATGATTTGTGAAGGAAAAACCCTCCCTCAAGCTTCTCTCTCTCGTAAAGGTGGAAAAAGCTGGAAGGAATGGTGAAATGCTCAAAAATGAATTTATAGGGGTTGACTACCTGCCGGACACGGCCCGTGCCCGATCGGCACGGTCGTGTCGCATGATTGGCCGACAGTGGCGGCGAGGACTTCGACCGTGTCTGCCCGACACACGGTCGCGGCGAAGGGCCTTCCGATGACCGTCCGGCGGCTTCGGCATGACTTCGGCCGTGCGGGCGACACGGTCGGGCGTCTGGGCGACGATTACAGCTTATCCGGAAGGTTCGACTCGGCCGTGCGAGCGACCGTCGGGTCTGAGGCGACACTTCGGCATTTTCCCGGACGAGTGCAGCACGGGCCGTGTCGGACGACACGGCCGAGTTCGTTCGGCGATGATCGCCAATCTTGAAAAATGAGCGGTTGAGCTAAAGCGACCATAACTCTCTCATCGGACTCGATTGACTCACCGTTTGAACCATTGGAAAGCTAACTCGATGCTCTATAATATTGAAAAGATTTAGAATTTTTGGAGTTACCAAAAATTAATGGTGATCTAACAAAGTCGAACTCATATGAGGAAAGTTAAAACAATGAACAATAATGATACACAAAACGAAGTTTTTACGAACGGTGAACACGGGTGAATGAACATGATTGATGAATGATTATAAATGAGTGAAAATCCACTGAGTGACAATCACCGAATGAAATTCTTGAATGATAATGATGAATTACAACCGGTATTACATACATCCCCTTAAAAGAGTTTCGTCCCGAAACTAAGGGTCAAACAACTCGGGATAACTCTCTCGCATACTATCCTCGGTTTCCCAAGTAGCCTCTTCGACTCCGTGTCTGGACCACTGAATCTTGACCAAAGGGATCGTCTTGTTCCTCAACTGTTTGATTCGCCGCTCCAACACTCGTACAGGACGCTCCTCGTACGAATGATCATCCGCGATCTCGATTTCGTCGAACTGAAGTATGTGACTCGGGTCGGCAACATACTTCCGCAACTGAGAGACGTGAAACACATTATGAATCCTGCTCAAAGACGGAGGTAAAGCCAATCGATAAGCTAACTCTCCTACTTGATCCAAAATTTCAAACGGTCCAATGAATCTCGGACTCAATTTCCCCCGTTTTCCGAAACGGAAAATACCTCGACTCGGGGATACCTTGACCAAAACATGGTCACCCGTCTCGAACTCTAGTGGTCGACGACGATTATCTGCATATGATTTCGCCGACTCGAAATGGCCAACATACGACTCTTGATCAAAGCTACCTTCTCTCGGGTGGCTATAAGCATATCGGGCTCGGTGCCGATTGATTCTGACAAGTCATCCCAACACAAAGGAGATCGACAAAGACGACCGTACAAGGCCTCGTAAGGCGCCATCTTAATGGAAGCATGCCAACTATTATTATACGTGAACTCGATCAACGGTAGTTGGGCTTCCCAATCGTCCTTCCAATCGAGGACGCAAGCTCTCAACATGTCCTCTAATGTCCGAATAGTCCTCTCCGATTGTCCGTCTTGACCGAGGATGAAAGGCAATCGAGATTAAGCCGAGTCCCCATAGCACGATGAATCGATTTCCAAAAATGTGACACAAACCGTCCGTCACGATCGGAAACGATACTTTTAGAGTACGTGCGGTCTCACTATCTCTTTGATGAATAATCTGGGCAAGTCTCTCGGGACCCCAAGTATCCTTAATCTCAAGAAAATGAGTTGATTTAGTTAAGCGGTCCACAATCACCCAGATTGTATTCATGCCACGACGACTCGTCGGCAAACTCGTCATGAAATCCATAGAAATGTCTTCCCACTTCCACTCTGGAATAGGGAGAGGTTTCAGCATAACCGCCGGTCGCTGATGTTCAATCTTGACTTGTTGGCAAGTTAAGCATCTCGAAACAAATTTCGCGACTTCTCGCTTCATATTACTCCACCAGTAATTTTGTTTCAAGTCCTTGTACATCTTCTTTGGACCCCGGATGAACGAGAATAAGGGTAGCATGAGCTTCTCTCAAAATAGAGTTTTTCAACTCGTCATTCGCGATACACAACCGGTTCTTAAACCTCAAAAGTCCATCCTCGTGGACCACGAATCCAGGGGCTTTCCCGAGCCACATCTTCACGGATGCGCAACAATGAAGGGTCGAACTCGATTCTCTCTGATTACCTCCTCAAGTGACGATGAAATCTCTTAACATACAAAGATGTCCCCGAACTCGCCAAGCTAGACCTCGATCTCGGGTCTAAGGAATTCCCGCCAAGCTCCTTCGAACTGTTAAACGAGCAAGCCTCTGCTCCCGAACGGACTTACGACTCAAGGCGTCGGCGACAACGTTCGCCTTGCCCAGTGGTAAAGGATCTCGATATCAAAATCTTTGATTAGTTCCAACCACCGCCTCGTCGCATATTTAACTCCTTGTGAGTAAATATATCCTTCAACTCTTGTGATTGGTGAATAAGCGAAAGGTGACGCCATAAAGGTAACCACGCCAAATCCCAACGCGAAAACCACTACCGCTAGCTCCAGTCGTGGGTTGGATAATTGACCAACTAATCCGAGGAAACTTCGGATTTACTTAATATCTTTCGGAGGTTGCCAATCTCGGATAGTCTCCGTATTCTGAGGGTCGACACGAACTCTGTCAGATGAAATTACATGCCCGAGAAAATCACTTCGGACCTCCAGAACTCACATTTGGAAAACTTTCCATAAAGTTGCTCTCGTCTCAACACGTCGAGAACCTGATGAAGATGAACCTCATGTTCCTTCTGGCTACGAGAATAAATCAAAATGTAAATCGATGAAGACAACAAACTGATCCAAAAAGTCGATGAAAACCCGATTCATTAACCCCCATGAATACCACAGGTGCAATAGTTAGCCCGAACGGCATAACTACGAATTCATAATGACCATAGCGTGTATGAAACGCTGTCCTCGCGATATCCGACTCTCGAATTTGCAACTGGTGATATCCAGATCTTAAGTCGATCTTGGAAAATACTGAAGCTCCCTGAAGTTGATCTAAAAGATCATCAATACGAGGTAAAGGATACTACTCTTGATCATCACCCTGTTCAACTCCTGGTAATTAATACACACACGAGACGAGCCATCCTTCTCCTTGACAGATCACACTGGTGCTCCTCACGGGGACGCAATCGGTCGGAGATGACCTTTCTCGAACTACTCCTCAAGTTGAATCTTCAACTCCTACATTTCGGTCGGGGCCATCCGATACGGTGCCTTCGATAAATGGGACGTACCGGCTCCCACTCACTCCTGAATTCCCCTACTCTATGTGAAGGCAAATACATCGTCAATCGATGACAATGATACCACGAATGATTGAACATTTCGATTGCCCTAGAATGGTCAATCGATAAAAAGAGATACCAATAATGATTGAACAACTCGATTGCCTTAGAAAGGCCAATCGATGAAGATGATACAATGAATGTTTGAATAACTCGATTGCCTTTGAAAGGACAATCGATGAAAATAATACAATGAATGATTGAATAACTCGATTGCCTTAGAAAGGCCTATCGATGAAAATGATACAATGAATGATTGAATGACTCGATTGTCTTAGAAAATCCAATCGATGTAAATGATACAAGGAATGATTGAATAGTTCGATTGCGGAATTTCTCTGCTTCCGCCATAATAGAAATTCTACTGGAACAACGGGGATTACTTCCCTGAAGCACACATTCGACAACTAACGACGGAAAGATAGCGACCAAACGCTAACAAACACTGAGGATAGTATTAAGACGGTTAAACCAGCTAATACCGAAATTACATCGTCCTAAGATAAATTCACCACGATTAGGTCCACCAACCAATCGCGGTTACTAAGCTTACTTAGGTATGATTCCGAAAATTCTTCCATCGTCAGGTAGACCGATGGTATGAGGTCCACAAGCAATAGGACTATCCCGAAATAAGTCTATTCAAGCATGATTCGAAAATGAATGAATGCGGTGTACCAGCATCAAAAGGTACACACAAGTTGAAATAAAATTACGAGTATACCTGAAATCATTCGGGCCACCAGATCGTCGATCCTCCTCATCATATGAATCTGGGACTTGCCGGTCCCCGAACCGGACGCTCCGTCGATAAATACGAGCTCCAACTCTATTTGCTTCCATTGTCTTAAGCAGCGATGACAAAGCGATCGATTCTCAAACGCTGGTTGCTTGGGGCACGAGATGCCGCCGGAGCTGACTTGGAGTCCTTTCGGCAAAAACGGGCCTTATGCCCAAAATTCCCACAATTATAGCACGTGACAGTGTCTCGGACACTTGGTGCCGACATGACCAAGATCCCCACGGTTATAACAGGTGATGGCTGAACCGGCCGCTCGTGATCGAGATCCCGCACGATTATGCGCCGTAGGAGGTCGCCGAAACGATAGGACTCACACGAGGCTTCTTGAAGGTTGATCGACCGCCTTCGGATTGATTACGCTTCGTTGATTTCTTGCCGACAAATGAAGGTTGTTGTTCAGACTTTCCTTAGCAGTGGCTCATACGGGAGAGTTCTCTCGATTAATCCGGTCGAGTGGCGCAATGATGATTGAGCAACCGCACATGGGTCATCATGGCCTGCATAAAAGTGAGTGGATCAACCCGAACATCTTCTCGATCGAGCCGAGTCATGGGCACGATTTCCCGGCCAGTGATTATTTCTCGGGTTTCGGTCCGCCGCCTCTCCCCGTGCATCCCGACAGCTCTCTCCATCTTTGAAGTAGGAAGGTCGCATAATGATTATATTTCCCGCATGATTAGCACGTTATGATTATGTCATGAGATGATGAAAATGAGTATACATGCTCTAACTTAGTGATTATATGAATGATTTCTTGAAGGTACATGATTATCCGATGAAATTCTTGAAATGATTATCTTGAATAACTTAACAAGATTGATAATATGATCATCCAGATTGACAACTGAGTAATGAAATGAATTGAGTAATTAATGAGTTAACATGATCGTCCTGATTATTAACTGAGTAATGAAATGAATTAAGTGATTAATGAGTTAACATGATTGTCCTAATCACAATGAATGATGATGTTTTAGGATTGTCAATTGATGAATGATGAATGAATGACTATTGCCAGAAATTATACCATGGCGTTAGAAGTCTTACAGTTCTTTCGGTCTGATTGGCTCGGCATCTGCACAGGTCACACGTGACGCGAAAGTCCAATGATACTAGTCCGATGACGATGATTTCAAATGAGACATGACTCGGAAGGTAGTATTCAAAACCACTCTCCGATACCAACTCTGTAACACCCCAAACTAGGCGGATATTACAGTGCCGTAGATCCCCAACTGGACCCACTGTGCAAATGAAAATGAATGAATTACACAAGATAAATGTAGTACCGAACTACATTACAGCAATAATTACTCCGATGAGGAGTTTAGTTACAACACACCATGACAATACCGAATACTAGTGTACTTTATATGAAGATAAAATACACAACACTGAATGAAACGGAGTATTCAAATGAAAGTATGCAGCGGAAAATAAAGGACAATAACATGAATAACTGAAAGATCGGGCCCCTCTACTAGTATCACTGGGACTCCTCGACGTCAGCGTATTCTCCCCGTACTTTTGTCTTGCCAAGACCTGAAAAACAAAATCCCCAAACGGGCCGCTTAAATGTAACAACAATCCTCAAGAGTTGAAAAAACACAATCATTATATATATTAAGTTATGAAATATCCTGTCGAAACATACGCAATCAAACATGCTATATGAATCAACTAACAGTACGGCTCAAAGGAAATGGCGCCACACTACACCCGGGATGGAAATGTGTCCGTGCACAAGCCACCAACGAGTATCGATCGAATACACGTGTGGTCTTGTACCTAATCAGTCTCACGAGACAATATGACTCGTGTGCACAGTCCAATGTGAGGCCACCAACCAACACACGACTATAATGTGCCCGACATGAAAATCCAACACATACCAACGCACGCCAAGATGACCGGAATGCCACGATATAACAAAAGTGACATCGAAAATGAATAATGACTCACCGAAATGGAATGGTAATGAAATAAATGACTTAATGAAAAGATTGGAACCGCTGCTCCTTATGACTGAAATGATTAATTGATAACAACAAGTTTTGATACGGTTAATATAATGATGAATGAGTTATGATTATGAATGAACAACAACAAAAGGGATGAATATCCTTTTAACCGAGTAAGAATTAACTTACACAACACCGGCGACAAATATCCTTCCACGAACAACGTCCTAATTGAGATATCGGTCGCTCGAACAACCTTAATTCAATACAATATCCAACAACTCGTTCAATATAAGAATCAAACACGAATATAACGAACTTAAAACGTCGATACGATTTAACCAAGTCCATAGAGGCATGAAATCAAACACGTTGTATCCAAACTCCGATTGTTTACAATCAAACCTCAATATACCAATATCAAAATCTCCAAGAAGTGTTTCAAACCAACAAAACATCTCCAATACGATCAATAACCCGTTATGAATATCCAAAAATGTGATTATAACAACAATTAGTCGAAAATCCCCAATTCCAACTCGATATTCAAGGTGTTCTTGAATAATCCCTCAATAATCCAATGAATCCTTATACAAACTCATAATCATATACATATCCCTTCATATAACATGATTATAACGTCCAAAACATCATATCTCAACACAAAATCGAAGTCCAAAGTGTTGAAGGAATTACCTCTTGAAGATCCAAGTGTTTTAATCCGAAGAACACGCGTTAGATTGATTATCCGGGCTTCACGATCGAAAGGAGATGAAGAAAATCAAACACCCAAATGATTTGTGAAGGAAAAACCCTCCCTCAAGCTTCTCTCTCTCGTAAAAGGTGGAAAAACTGGAAGGAATGAGCTGAAATGCTCAAAAAATGAATTTATAGGGGTTGACTACCTGCCGGACACGGCCCGGGACGATCGGCACGGTCGTGTCGCACGATTGGCCGATAGTGCCGACAGGGACTCGACCGTGTCTGCTTGACACGGTCGCGGCGCGAGGGCCTTCCGACGTTGACCCGTCCTACGGCGACTTCGGCATGACTCGGCCGTGCCGGGCGACACGGTCGGGCGTGGCCGGGCGATTCTCGCTTATCTGAAGGGTTCGACTCGGCCGTGCGACGACACGGTCGGGTCTGAGGCGAACACTTCGGCATTTTCCGGACGAAATGCGGCACGGGCGTGTCGGACGACACGGCCGAGTTCGTTCGGCAGTGATCGGCCAATACTGAAAAATGAGCGGTTGAGCTAAAACGACCATAACTCTCTCGTCCGGACTCCGATTGACTCACCGTTTGAACCATTGGAAAGCTAACTCGATGCTCTATAATATTGAAAAGACTTAGAATTTTTGGAGTTACCAAAAATTAATGGTGATCTAACAAAGTCGAACTCATATGAGGAAAGTTGAAACAATGAACAATAATGATACACAACTCGAAGTTTTTACGAACGGTGAACACGGGTGAATGAACATGATTGATGAATGATTATAAATGAGTGAAAATCCACTGAGTGACAATCACCGAATGAAATTACTGAATGATAATGACTGAATTACAACCGGGTATTACACCACCGCCATACATCAGAACCATATCTCTAGTCCTTCTTAAGTACTTGAGAACGTTCTTTATGACAGTCCAATGTTCCCTACCTGGGTTTGCCTGAAACCTACTCACCATGCTTACAGCATGCGCGATGTCAGGTCTTGTACACAATATAGCATACATAAGGCTACCCACTGCCGAAGCATATGGTATATTACTCATTTCCTTTCTTTGTTCCTCACTTTGAGGACACATCTTCAAGGAGAGTTTTATTTCATGTCACATCAGTAGGAACCCTCTTTTAGAATCATCCATCTTAAATCGCTTTAAGATCTTATCTATAGAGAGGGCTTGGGAAAGACCTATTGTTCTATTCGCTCTATCCCGGTAGAGCCGAATACCAAGAATATAGGTTGCTTCTCCCAAGTCTTTTATGGAGAAATTACTCGAAAGCCAAGCTTTCACAGAACTAAGCATTCCCACATCATTTCCTATTAGTAGAATGTCATCTATATATTGTACTAATAATGCGATCTTGCTCCTACTAACCCTCTTGTATACACAAGGTTCCTCTCATTTTGCACGAAGTCAAACTCTTTGACCGCCTCGTCAAAACGAAGGTTCCAACTACGCGACACTTGCTTCAGTCCATAAATGGAACGCTGAAGCTTGCACACTTTCTGAATATCGACTTCGGACACAAAGCCTTTAGGCTGCTCCATATAGATTTCCTCCTCGAGGAATCCATTAAGGAAAACCGTCTTTACATGCATTTACCATATCTCATAATCGTGGTAGGCAGCTATAGCAAGCATCATGCGAATAGACTTGATCATGGCTACGGGCGATAAGGTATCGTGGTAATCGATCCCTTCTTTCTGGGTATAACCCTTTGCCACAATTCTGGCCTTATAGGCGTCAACCTTGCCATCACTATCAGTCTTTCTCTTGTAGATCCACTTGTTCTCAATAGGCATTATGCCCTTGGGGCGGTCTACTAGAGTCCAGACCTGATTGACATGCATCGAGTCTATCTCAGCTTCCATAGCTTCACGCCATTTCGCGGAGTCTACATCCACCATCGCTTGGTCATAGGTCGTTGGGTCAGTCTCTTGGCTATCACTTGGAACCTCATGGAGACCCAGCTCCTCCAAGTACACAAGCCCATACCTCTCAGGTAAATGAGACACCCTACTAGACATACGAGGTGGTTGTACTTGTGTTTCAGAAGGTTCGGTTCCAGTTTCTTGCACAGGTGTCTCCCGAGGAGTTTCATTGTATTTTTCTAAAGAAATACTTCTACCTGCTCCGCCTTCCTGAATGAACTCATCTTCCAGGAAGTGTGCTTGTAAAGCAACAACGATCTTTCAATCTTCGGGCATGTAGAATAGATATCTCATCATCCCAGACGGGAATCCAATGAAACGTCCCTTCGCGGACCTAGCTTCCAACTTCTCCACCTTAGTCTTCTTGACATAGGCGGGACATCCCCAAATCCTAATATGATTAAGACTTGGTTTCCTGCCCTCCCACATCTCATGTGGAGTTTTAGGAACAGATTTGGAAGGACATCGGTTCAAGATGTAAGCGGCAGTCAGGAACCCCTACAAGTAAATCGGTAAGTCAGTATAGCCCAGCATGTAACGGACCATCTTAACGTCACAAGCACATCCCTACTAAATCCTCAAGTCGAAGGTTCACGAATACCTATCACAACCTTTCGATTCCGTCATTGACTGTCCCGGAGTGAAATCCGTGTGACGAATCGAGGGTGAGTCGGTTCGAGTATACTAATCCAATTAGCATACCTATAACGTGTGCTCCCAATAACCATTAATGTTCGCCAGGCACTCTCCATGTCAAAGAACACGTCATACAAGTCTTCACATAAACTTAACGCCTAGTCAAGTTTCATCGACTTGCCAACAATTAAGTATTTGAGCTATAAACCTTTCCAGTGCTGACCCCCTTATCAAATAAGGAGTGGAACGTTTTGCTCTCAAATACACGGATTAGTTTCTATATGTATATTTACGAGTTAGGAATGCCAGTAACTGTCAGTAAATAAAGAAACATCCATTTGCCTTATGATAATAATTACATAATTGCAAGTACAATGCCCTCACTCAACATCCTCTGAGTGGCATTCGAGGGCATACTCCTAATAGTCCCGAGCCGCCATGCAAGGACCCGGATCCGGAGAAGGTGAAGGCGGAACCTAAGGTTCCTTCATTCTCGCCGCTGCCGGAAAACCTCTGCCGTGAGCTTCTCCCCTTCATTTCAGGCCACCTTGGACGTCTAGCAACTCCCGGAGGAGTCACATGACATGCACCATCGAATGAGATCGCGTGCAGTGGCCGAAATCATGATTCCGGTCGCCACGCGCCGCTGCCGTGTCCCACACGCGCCACCGCCGCCTCTCAGCCCCGTTCTTCGTCTCCTCCGTACAATTACAACAGGATATAACAGAAAAACAGATCCTAATCTAATTCATGGATTTTCTCACAAATTTACAAGATTAAAGCAGAATCGGCAAAACGAATCTAATGTGCCACAACGTGACGAACATAAAATCAAACAAACAATCGAGCATACAATTAAAAAAAGTTATTACTGCTCGATCAGACAGAGCCAAAAACATTAAACCTTGGTCTCTGATGCCAATTGTTAGAACCCATTCAACGAAGAATCGATTCTATACTCCATATTCGTTTTTAGATTATCAACGAGCATATACAAAGATCAATCATAGTCATGCTCCTAGTGTGAAAAATAGATCTGAATAGATTTCACGTGTTTACCTTTTGATTGCAGAGTATTAACTACGGCAAGAGTTTTCAACTCAAAGGTAGACCTTCTGATCTGTATCCCGCCTCATCTTCAATGGCTGATGGATGACAAGCTATAAAACTACTCTAACTAAGAGAGAAACTCGAGATGGGAGAGAAGGAGATAAGATGGACGATTTTTATGAGTGTTGGAGCTTAGGGACTTTCCTTGTGACTTGATCTATATATAGCTGATGGATAAGACCATCTATAGATCAATTAGGAAACCAAATCCCAGTCCATGATGGACTCTCTCATGAAACCGCCATTCTCCCTCTTCTCTTTCTCATGACCAATGTTCTTCTCCTCCATAGAGATTGGGCTTTGGGCCAGATCAGGGATCTACTAACCAAAATAAGAGATATTCTTTCCATAAATTAATTTTCTAAGGTTCAACATAGAACCTAAATCAATCCATGCACATAAAATCATTCCACTAGAGAAATAATGTCTAATCACCATCTTATTCATAACCGAGTCGAGGCTAGTATTAGACTTAAATGATCTCCACATTTAAGATACACAATATCCATCAATTAATCTAAAGCCTCTAACAGCTTTTGATCAACTAATACATAAAGCATACTATTAGTATTAGTATCTTCAGTGAGTACCACTTATCTCTTATTATCGCATCGGAACTTATTCCACTTGTAAGGTTTAATACGACAATCCTTTATAAGGTCCTCAAGAGGATATAATCATCCTTAATGGACGTGGATCCAAAATGACGTTTTAGCAATATCATATAAGCACTCCCAATACCCAAGATGTGAGTATATCAAGTCTCAATGACTATCACCATCACAAGTCAAAGCAACAGTCAGATACTTACTATATTGAATGAACTCATTAAGGTTAAGACCATACTATGTCACCGAGACCTAGATTCTTTCTCGTTGGTTATAACGAAAGAATACGTCTCACTGTTGATCCTATCAATATATGAGTTAGCAAAGTCATACTAAATTCGTGTCTCAGCTTAGCTAGTTTAGAGCTTGTTTTTTTTTATTCTCTGAACTTAGTTCTTCACTTGTTAATAAAATTCCCTTTGTACCAAACAAATAAAGCATATCCAAAGTTACAAAACGATAAAATCACCCAATCAAAGTCAACGATTCAACGATATCTCGATCATATACAAAACCAAACCATTGCAATTCAAACAATACGAATACAAGCTGCAATTTGATAATAAATAAATTCTAACAAGTGTCTCAACATTCTTGATTCCGACTTCAATCTTAATTTCAGATTAACACAGCTCATCTTTGTAAATTCATTGGAATAAAATTACCGGTTATCATCACGAATAATCATATGCCAAAATTAACCGTAATCCTTCCCAATTCCTTAAAATCACGACATATATAACTCAAGAGTTCTTCAAGAACATGAATTAATCCATAATCATATTTGTAGCCAACGAAACGACGTAACCCGATGGGTTCTATCATCTAAACCATCATCTAATTCATAATCAAAGGCATACATCATTTTGTTCCTCAATATACAATTCATACAACCTCAAGAATCACAACAACAACACCATAACCATCATTATACGAAGAAGAACGTCAACTACAATATCAAAATTCGAATCAAAGAGAGGAGTTATCCAACATACCTCTTGAAGAAGAACCACAATAATCAAGCACTTCCAAAAACATCAAGAACTCCAAGTTTCAAGCTTCTAATCGACTCATCAAGGTCTTAACCAATGTATGAGGGTCGGAAATAGGATCAGGAGTGAGGAGGAATGAAGTTTGGGAGGAAAAGATGTGTTTCCTCTCGTGAGGAAATGAAAGACCAACCTTAGTTATATAATCTGTCCGGCATGTTACGTACGTTAACACCCACAATTAACGTACGTAAGTCTTCCTAACGTACGCTACATGTCCTATATAGCGTACGTTATCGACATCCAGAGCTCACTGCCTCAATTCGTATTGTGTATTACGTACGTAATGTCCATGATGTAGCGTACATAATATAGCCGTTGACTTGCTACGGTAACATGCTCGTTTAACGTACGTATTGATCTGCCCTTAGCGTACGTAAGGCTCGGAGTTGATTCGCCTATCCACATCCGCGCCGAAAGCTGCCGACATCGGGCCCACCTGCCGACCACAGCTCGGTCCTGTCCGATTCCCTTCTTAACGTACGTAATGTACCCAACTTAACGTACGCTAAACTCCCTTCGTTACGTACGTAAGCTACTCCTCTTAGCGTACGCTACGCTCACACCATTACATACGTAAGCTCCTATGCTTAACGTACATAGTGACTTTCATACTTAACCATTTCTGCTCCTGTATGCTGTCTTCAATATACCGACCACGTACACGCGACATACTGAATACATATACTCGTTCCGATAACATTCTCATATGATACATCTGATGCACGATATCCTCAAATACAACTGTCGACCAGGTATGACAATTGTACAAATACTCATACAGTATATCCGACATCGAAAACATATCAAGCATGTAATATCCTAGAATTAAATATAATCTCGATAGATATATTGGTACAGCTGTCACAGTTCCCAAAATTATTTATCCTTACTGTATCGGTCCCACTCTGTACAGTACAACTCAGATAAAATAATGAGAAAAATCGTAGCGAAATTCTAGGATATTATATATCTTCCCACTTAAATAAGTTTCTTCCTTGAAACTTAAAATCCTGTCATAATCAATATCTCAATCCCGAAATATCTCAAAATCATGTCACCATGCTCAAATAATCATCATCAAAACCAAATAACTGAAAGAACATACTTATAGGTCCGTGAAGTCGATGATCTCCCGTGATACTAGCATACGACTCCCATACAAAGTCTCAGCACCATGCCAACACACACCAATATAACAAATAGAAATTTAAAAATATTTCAAAAATTTTGGAACCTCCAAAAATCGGTTTGACTCGAAAGTCAGAAAAATTATTTTCAAAAGTCACGCTACTACCGCACCGGTAGAGCCACATAACACACATGCCTGGATTTTACGAAACCCAAGCTCCAATACCATCTTCTGTAACACCCCCAAAACCAACCGGGGATATTACAGCGCTGTGGGGCCCACTTTGGAACCCACAAGGCTAAAATCATTTTCGCAAACGTTTCTAATAAGCCAAAGAGGCGAAGACGGTAATGTTTTAAATACTCAAATATTTTCAAAATATAGTTCCCAAATACCGTCATCAAATACCATTTGAAAACACAAGGCGAAGACGCCAAAAGGGCATTTAGAAAGTATACACGAGATGGTAAAATACCGAAAGCCATTTAAAGATACACACGCTGCGGACAGAGACATGATAGAAATACATTTTCAGTGGAATCATAACAACCAGAAAAGAATACTCAAATCCCAATAACCATGCCATAGCCAGTATCACCGGAAAGCTCATCCCTTCATGACCGCTACTAGCTCGATCTCCAAGTACCTAAAAGATAAAGCCCACGACGGGGTCAGCCATAATACTCAACAATAATAACGATCACATCAACATAAATAATTACATATCAATGTAATTTACAGAGTGAGAACATTCCCAATGTAATCTTACCGTAGTAACCTTACCGATCCATCACAATCCATATCAAATCAATCATTACCATAATCCACATCTCGCGTCCTCAAGTGACGAATGACTTCAAAAATAACCATATGTACTGTATTCAAAACGATACCAAGATTCTCAAACATAAATATATCTCAAGTATGGAGTAATTTGTCCATGATCAATCCTGTTCGCTGGGTCGCACAATCGAATCCCAATTCTGATAAAACCGATAACACATGATACATATGTAGATCAACAGCCCGAAACAATGGCAAGTCCCAGATATCAATACAAAGTATGAATGCTCACACAATCAATAATAATAAACAACCAATGCATCAAAACGAGAATATCAATGACATGATATCTCCACAAAAGATCGACAAAGGATCAACCACGAACGAGAATACCATTGATGTGGTAAACTTCAACGAGATCAATAAAGGATCAACGACTGAGGATACCAACGATACGGTAAACTCCAACAAGATCAATAAAGGATCAACAACCGAGAATACCAACGATATGGTAAACTACAACAAGATTAATAAAGGATCAAAAACCGAGAATACCAATGATACAGTAAACTCCAACAAGATCAATTAAGGATCTATAACCGAGAATACCAACAATACGGTAAACTCCAACACGATCAATAAAGGATCAACAACGATGGAGAATACCAACGGTAAGGCAAACTCCAAACAGAATCAATAAGGATCAATAACGAACGAGATTACCAACGATAGGGTGAACTCCCAACGAGATTAATAAAAGAATAAACGGGGACAGATACATGAGAGAATAAAATCGTCAACCATATACAATCACATATACGGGGTCTCGAAGACAAACTCGACCATCAAATAGATCTGACCATACATGGACTATGAACGACCAATCAATCTGACTCAAGATGGACGTCACGATATGCCCGATCCGTAAATGTGTCCGTGTACAAGCCAACCACCGGTATTAATCAGATACATGTCTGGTCTCGTACTTAATCAGCCTCACGAAGTACGTCTCGTGTGCACGGTTCAATGTGAGATCGAAACCAACACATGCTACACGTGCCCGCCCTGAAAATCCTACACATGACCGATCAGAACGTATCTGACTCCAGATATGTCACGATACAACATGACAACAAAACTCGAAGAAACACATATCCAATAAGGACCAGAAAACTTTCCAAGTGAGTAACGATAACTCGATCATGAAAGGCCGACACGACCATAATGTCGTAATTCCGTCAGGCAATAGTTCACAACATGCTCAACAATGCGTATAATATTAGCACATAAACTCCCAAGGCCGCAGCCATGGGTCACGGAAGCATCTACTCAGGAATACTCCGGACGTGGGTACCATTCAGGTTTTATCCCGCAACACAGTTCATGCAATCACAAAATACCCCAAGGTCACAACCAAGGGTCACGAAAGTATCCACACAGGAATACCCCGGAATATGGGTGCCATTTAGGTCTTATCCCCCAACACATCGGCCCAACAGATTATAGCTCAAAGAAGAGCACATCAAAAAATGTAACAAACAATGATGCACACTCACCACATGAAGCATCAACACACACATGCAGTAATGCAACATGATGATCGTCATGATTTAGCAATATTAATTTACCTCAAGCTGGGAACGCTAACCTTTCCACGACCAATATTCCTGAACGAATACACAGTTATCCGAATAATCCAAAATGAAGTACCAAACCGGAGAATTTACAAGTGTCAAAAATCACAGAAGCACCAAAGCGGAGAATTTACAAAAAGTACGGGTATTACATATAAATAAGACACAATAAGGAGGCTGATTCTGTACTTGAGAGCAAGGATTAATCTTCTTGTTGTGTTTCATTATAGACCTTGACTTGTTTCTTTGTTCTACAATCTAGATAACACATAAAATTGTAAGGAATGGTCAAATATTACTGGAAAATAAAAGAAGAATAAAAACACTAAGAATCCATGTGAAGGATTTCGGCCGATCCAAAAGGTGTCAAGCAAGTCCCGTAGCTCGTTGCCCGTACAACATGTGAATTAAGGTGGGGATATACTCCAGAAAATTTAACAGAATAAATTAAGAACAACCACGTCACTTTTAAGGTTAAATATCCTATGGCCTTAAGGATTAGGATATTACATGTTATCATAATTATATCATACTAATAACAATATTATTTAAATTATTTATTAATCTTAGTAGTTAATCTTAACAGTTGTGTTCGTGGATACGTAAAATATGTATATACGTTTTATTTCTAACAATATTTATATGAAAATTGTTATCACATCAAGCCTCGAGGGTTATTTTATTTTATTTTTGTAACTAACCCAAACAAATAACTATGAAATTCAGCATATGGAGGATTAGTAGAAGCCAAACTCAAGAATATATCAATAATTTTTTTTTCTTTGAATAAATTCAAGGAGATCTTAAAAATTATTAGGGACAATAGGAGTAAAACATGGACATGCAATTACTGGGTAATGGTTGAGAAGACTATGAGACAATTGAGAGCAGGATGAGAAGAAGAACTCTTTAGAAGGTCGTAGTCCATGTTGGAAATTAGTTTATTAAAATGGGTTAGACCCAAATTTTGACCAATTATTTCAGTGGATTCTATTTTTCATAAATGGAAATAAATTGTGAAATCATAATCTACATTTTTAATAGATGAGATTAGCATTTAATTTTTCTCAAAATTAATTTTGGGTGAATGAGGAATTAATGCATAAATTAAGTCACTTAAATACATGGAGAAATGAAAATGTGGGAATTAGAAGAGTCACATCCCATATTGGAAAAATATTGCAATTGTAGCTATTTTATAAGGAGTTTCACCAAAGTAAGGAGTAATCATGTGTTACTCCTTATGGTGTACCAAAGTGAACCAAGTTTAATTTGAATAGCTCAAGGCTAACTCAAAATGCACACAGGATGATACGTAGTCTAATACCCGAGATTTTTGCTCTGGTTTGTTGAGTTTTTTGCGGGTTATCGGATTGTCGTTGTCCATGTCTTTGGAATTTTGTGCCATGTTTGGGTGTGCCGTGTTGGGACACGTGTTCGGTTGCGATCTAGATCATCGTGTGGGGTTTGGTTCACTTGTGGTGTAGTGCGCGCTACTGTGCCACAACTAGCGCACGCTACCTGCAGGATAGTGCACGCTAACCGGAAGCTCGGGGCAGTCCAGTAGCCACTGGACTAAGACTGGGGTCTCGATAGCGCACGCTAGCGCTTGTGGTTAGCGCACGCTATTGGCTGTCCTAGCGCACGCTATTGCCAGTCATAGCGCATGCTACCTGGTAGGTGCAGAACTGTCCAGAATCTACTGGACAAGACTCGTGACTCGTTAGCCCACGCTACAGGTACTCGTCTAGCGCACTATGGCGGGCCCCAGCCAAAAGTTCTTGGCCGAGACTGGACCGTTAGCGCACGCTAACCCTGTAACACCCCTAGAGCCATCCAGGAATATTACAGCGCCGTGGGCCCCGAGATGGAACCCACAAGGCTAAAAGACATTTTCGCAAACATTTACAATGCCCAAGAGGCTAACGACGGTACTATCTTTTAAAAACATTCATTTGAAGACTTTATAAAATCTGCAATCAAAACCGTCGTAAATTCTCATTTGAAAGGACAAGGCCCGAAATGCCAAAACTCAACAGTTTTAAAACACGCGTGAAGCTATCGCTTACACGTACCGACAAAATAGTTTAGAAAACCATATCCAAAGTAACTTAAGTTTCCTGATAACGCAAGGTCATTTAGGAATACTCACGCAGCGGAAAGGACAAACAATTAGAAATACTCTAGCAGCGGAATACAATATAAAATCAGAATACTCGATTCACAAACACATGCCATAGCCAGTATCCTCCGGGAAGCTCATCTCTTCACGACCGCTACAAGCTCGATATCCAATAACCTAAAAATAAAGCCCACGACGGGGTCAGCCATAATACTCAACAATGATAACCGTCACATCACATCAATAACTACATACTAATGAGAATACAAATAAGAATACGACCAATGTAATCTTATCATCATAACTTTACCAACTTCTGATTATCCTTACCAAGATAATCCTTACCATATTCCACATCTCATAATCTCTATTAAACAATGAATTCATAAACAACATATATACCGTACCTCAAACAATACCCAAGGTTCTCAAAACATCACAACTCGCGATACGAAAATATACCAACTCTGACCAATTCGATCCATCGAATATCATCATCAAATCCCAACACGATAATCGATTGTCCATCAAAGATGAAATACCAAGGGAAGTACGAAACATACCTCAAGATACGCAATGCAACGACGAATCACGTCAGTCTAATCCGAGATCAGATCAACACAACATACGGACATGGTCCTAACACAAGACCTACAAATACATACTTATGTGACAATGTCAATATGCTCACAACAATAACAACTATGTAAACTCAATGGAAATCCGATGATCCAGCGCACACGCATAGATCCCAATATGATCCTGAAAGATCAACACGAGGTGGATAACCCATAATATACATATGCACAACAACAATGCGTGGTAATCCAACGTTCCAGCACACACAGCATAGATATCCCATTATGATCCCGTCGGACCAACGCATGGTGGAAACACAGCTATAGATATCCCATGATGATCCCGTCGGACCAACGCATGGTGGACATATGACAACAACGCACAAATGCATATTAACAACAATACACAAATGCATGACAACAACAATACACAATGTATGACAATATGATCGATACAAAATGACAAAAATAATTAGAGTACTTGCCCCGAGTCCTTCGAGAGAAATCTCGATGTCTAAACCATCACCAACCATTATTCTCAATACTCGACGGTCCAAAATGTCACGGACTGTAGATAATTTATATCTTTGTCTTTATCATAATGTATCTTCGAAACCAAGCATACCAATAACAACAGTAAATCATATACATTATGATTTAAATTCCCAAAATCCGAAAACAACTTACAATCGCAAATCTTCAGTGTTCACAATTATAATCATTGCTATACGAATTATAAACGAATGAAACGGAAACCATTCATTAAATATTATAAACTGTACAAGTAATAACTTGCCTCAATACCGATACGACGATAGTGAAGCCGTTACTGATTCCTTGCCTTCGTCTACGAGCTCTTCGGCCCTGACCAATGAAATTCACAAACACGACCGCGAAGCACGGTTTTAATCAATGATCGTATATCACAACCTATTAAAGTAATCAAATAACAACGATCCGATAACATTCAATAACCGACATAGCCAACCAATCAAACTCAACGGGTCAACGATACCTCGATCATATATAAACCAAATAATCCGACTCAATAAATACGAACTCATATCCACAATACAACCCGCAACTCGATAATCATACCAATGATCAATTCAACCCGATAACCAAGATTATAACATACTAAATTCCGAAAACAATCTCATATATAATTCAAAAGTTCCTCATGAACGTGAATTATTCCATAAACACATCCAATTAATATCACTTTGTTCATAATCACCAAGACAACATAGTCCATAATGTTATCTAGCCTATGACCTAATTATATGACTCATAATCCAATCAATAGACACATATCATCATCTTTTTCGACATGCATTATTCATAACACCAAGAATCACACAATACTACCATAATCGTCACCATATAAAGTAAACCACGACAATAACATCAAGAATCCGAAATGAAGAAGGGGATTACATCGACATATCTTTTCATCCCGATCCAAAACCACTACAATCTTATCAATACTCATATATCAACAACAAAACCTAATAATCCAACATACCAGCATGTTTGAACGAATCGCCACCCTTACAACATGAATAACCTTAATCAATATCTTCAACCTCTTGTTACAATACCATTTATTCATGTATAACACAATAAGGTCGATCAACATGCTTCCTAACATGTAAACATCATTCCAAACTCGAGCTATAATCAGAGGAATTACAAATGTTACCTGATATTGAAGAATAATGATGAAGAACAATCGAACTCCTCCCAATAATTCTTATCAACTCTAAGGACAACTCCAATCCATGCTTCCCAAGCTCACAACCGAGTTACAAGAGCCACAATCGGCCTCGGAGGGTTGAAAGACGAAGAAACGAGGTAGAACTTATCCAAAATGACGAAATGACGAGCCTCACACATATATAAGTTTTCACGCATTACGTACGTTACATGAACTTCTTAACATACATAATGTCCTTTACGTACGTTATCCGTCTTCGATAGCGTACGTAATGACAATCCAGAACCTACTGACTCATTTCGTGCCTTATGTTACGTACGTAACACCTGTGCCATAGCGTACATAACACAGAGTTGACTTGCTACAGTAAAATACACACTTAACATACGTAATGTACCATTCATAATGTACGTTAACTAAGAGTTGACTCCTCTTGTCCACATCTGCACCGAAAGTTCGTACACTATCAAATTCTCTGCATAACATATGTTATGTGCTCCTCTTAACGTATGTTATGCTTGTACCTTAATGTACATTAGCCCCTACGCGTAACGTACGTTACACTTGTATTGACAAAGTCCTCTCTGATCAGCCAACTGATACTTAACGTACGTAACGATCTAACGTTAACGTACGTAATGTGTAAGATTTAACGTACGTAAGCTCATATGCTTAACTTACGTTATGGCTTCTATACTTAGACATTTACACTGATCTTGCTCGTCGTCTCAATATACCGAATACGTATACACGACACACTATATCCTCAAATGCAATTGTCGACCAAGTACTACAATTATACCAATACATATGTCTCAATCATTCATTTATTTTATCCATGTTGTACAGATTCCATGCTGTACAACATAACTCGGATAAAATAACATTAAAAAATAGTAGTAGTAATTTTGGATATTACAAACCCAGACCTCTAGCGCACGCTGATGTAACCGAGCTGATCGGTCACCAAAAACCGGGTTAATCTTAGTAGTTTAGCTAAGAAAACCCAAAATGTATGAAGTATTATCTTTCTCTCTCTAAAGTATGATGTAATCTCATAATCTCAATGCCCTATGAGAAACCCCCTCTCTCCCTTTTATAGGAGGGAGGTGCCTTATTGTCTAAGATTTTCCCTGATTTCCAGAGAAAATCCCGGATATCCAGGGATTCAGGCTGCGATTTTCCATCCCTGGATTTCCGGGATTGCAAGGTATGGGCTCTCAATCCCTGGATCTCAGGGATTCTGTCAGGTGAGTCAGGATCTTCTTTCCCGAGAGTTCGACCTTCCTGAGCTCGGAGGTTTTAGGTCGGCTCATATTATAAAAGATTACCTAGGTCGGGTCATTCCTATTCAAATCCGTAGGTCGAGAGACCTTTGAGGTCGGCAACCTTTTATCAGATATCACAGGTCAGTGGGGCCTCCGAGGTCGGCGCCCTTCTAACAGATGTCACAGGTAAGCGGGGCCTCCGAGGTCGGCGACCTTCTAAAGGACCTTGGGGTTGGCATCCCCTTATCTAAGAACCTAGGTCGGACTTTTATTGGTCTATATTTTAAACCGGGTTTTCAGGGAGCGTACATTCGGCGTCCTATCAACCAGTCCCCCTACTCTAGTCGAGTTGTAAGACCGAGTAGAGTAAGATTTGTTTATAATCGGACAACCTTGACACAATAACCCTTGGGACTCCTGTTTCCAGATAACGAGGTTCTTCAGACTTCGTGCGCTATAATAACCTGTCTTTTCCTTTCCCCGCCTCCCAAACGTCGCGTCGATGGTCAAAGCCAGGTGTCGACCTGCTATAGGTCGGATAAGGCGGTACCAGATCCCAGCCATTATTTTGTAGGAGGCATCGGACACTCCAGATCGCCCGTTATCTTCTCGATCTTTTCCCCCCTCCTCTATAAGTATGCATCCTCTACCCCCTTCGGCCATTTCCACTTTTCTTCTTGCGACATACTGGTGTGAGGGTAACTCCGGCGACACCTGCGACCTTGATTTCTTGCTTTTAGTGGTATTTCCTCTACCTTTCTCCGGCGATCTTCCACCCAATCCCATGGGTATGTTCATCTAAACACCTCTTTAGTTTTTTGGTTTGTTTTACAGATATTTTCCTTTTCTTCTTCCTCCCTTTCTTCCTTTTATTATGTCGTCTGCTTCGGATTCTCAAAATATTTCCGGCGAATCGGCCGTGAACTCCTTTTTAGACAGTCTTTCCTCTTCTGATGGGGACTCGGGGGGTAGGTCGGGGCGAGCTACTGGTTCCTCCCTCTGTCTTAGGGATGAGCCCTTAGGTGATGTAGACTGGTCCGAGCTAGGTGACATCCCTCCCTCTGGCATCCCCCTAATCATTGTAGATCCTCCTTCCCCTCCTCCTATGGACGAAGTAACTGTGACCGGCCTCTTAGCTGATCCATATCAGATGGTCGTAGGAGCGACTCGAGTTCTCCCTCCTCATCCTCTATTGGGGACTAGCCCAGCCGCGCTGGCTAGTTTTATAAAATTTCTTAGACTTCCCCCGGGGTGGGAATTTGTCACGCCTCAAGCTAGTGACACCCCTGATCATCCTCCCCCGGGGCATATTACCTGGTTCGTGGATCAGGTGAGCAGTGGTCTTCGCTTTCCACCCCATCCATTCCTTGTCTCTCTCTCCGTTAAATACAATCTTCCCCTCAACCAGTTTTCTACTAACTCTTTTCGTTATATGGTTGGTTTTCTCGTGCTGTGTCATTACAGACATGAGGAACCCGACCTCGGCTTTTTCTATTTTTGTTTTGGGCTAGAGAGTTTTAAAGGCTCCTTTTACTTGACTTCCCCAAACAACGCCCATTTCTTCACCCACCTCCCTTCCAATGTGAAGGACTGGAGGTCCCGCTTCTTTTTTCTCCGGCTCCCTACAGCTGATTCTTGGGGCTTTCCTACGGAATGGACGCAGGCTACTCCGAGCCAGGATCCTATTCCTAGGCACAATTCCATCCGGCCTGCGTGGGTCGAGAAAGTTCGGGAATGGAATGCCATTCCCTATAATGCTTTCCAGCTGACGCAATTCCATGATCTTCTATTCCATTGGGGGCTGAGCTCGAATCCTTACCCATCTATCCCTGACATCGGTAGGCTTTATCGGGTTTTTCCATAGTATGATCTTTGTTATTTTGTTTTTTAGCTATTTCCCTGACCATTTATATTGTTTTTTGTAGATCGGTTCATGCGGACCTACCAGTCGGATGCCTCCAAGCCGGCTGAACCATCGAAAGAGAAGGTCCCTAAGTCGACGAATCCCCCCAAGGAGAGGGCATAGGGCTCATCAAAAATCAAACGAAAGCTCCCTTCTCGCCCCAAGTCTGGGGTAACTCTCCCCTCCGACCTGGCTCCTACCTTGACCACTGCACGAAGCCCTGCGAGCTCGTCTCGGCAGCTTCAGGTCACTCAGAGGGCCCCTTCTCCTAGCTCCCCTGCTTCCAAACGGCCGAAGACCGCGGGTCCCCCAGGTCCAGCTATGGAGACTCTTCTCCGTTGCAAGGAGTTTGAGAAATTTCTTCCATACTTCAGCTCCATGGTCCCGGCTAAGGATAAGCTGGGATTACGAGATGCCACGGAGGACCCTCGCTTCGATGCCAAGATGATGTATTTTGGGAAGGTATTAACCCTTTTCGCCTTCCTCCCCTTTTTGACTATTTTCATATTTATTATTACCCCTTTGCCGTCCTGATGTAACTTGCTTTCTTGTGCAGTTCTTCGCCACCTTTGTGACCTTCGCAGAGGACCATAAGATCGGCGCTACGTCTTCCTCCCAGCTCACCCAGATGTCAGCCGACCTGGAGGCCGCCCTGTCGGATAATTCCGATCTCTCGGCTCAGCTTCAGGAGAGGGAGTATCGCTTAGATGCTGCCCTTAAGAAAAGTTCTGAGCGAGAGGCGGTTTTGGAACGGGCTCAGATGGCCAATGTTCAGCTGAACCAAGAGCTGAAATTTTAGAAGGCCCTGTCTACAGCTGAAACGGAGAAGGTGGGCCAGCTCTAGGCTCAGTTGTCGGAAGCTAGGGCTGAATCCGAGAGGATAGCCCAACTTGAGGCCTGGGCTAAGGCTGAGTTGGAGAAGGTCGCCCAACTCGAAGCTCATGCTAGAGCAGAATCAGAAAAGGTTACCCAGCTGGAAGTTCAACTAGCCGAGGCCAGATCTGAGGGATCATCTTATGAGCGTGGGGTGACGGATGGCCGACGTCGGTTTCTGACCAGTGACGTTGGCCACTCTTTATTGAGGGCCTATCGTTCCGCCCTCCTAGCCCGGTATCACAATTCTACCGCTTTCCTGGTTAAGCTAGCCCCTGCCGCGACACAATATTTCGATTTTGCTCTAACTCGTGCTCGTGAGCAACTAGCTTCTTTGGGTTTTACGGGTGAGCTGGACCGGGATGCTGCATTGGACGGGGCTCCTGTTCCTTCGGGTTGGTCCGGGGACGTGGAAGAATCTCCGGAGGCGGCCTGGTGGAAGGACGCCCTTGAGGAGTCTATAAAGAAATCTGGCCTGGATTTGGAGCTGCCTTCTACTCCTCCTAGCTCACCTGTTAAGGCCAGCACTCCTAATCCCGAGGTGATCGGGACCGACCGTGATGCTTATCCTTCGTTGCCCCCTCTATCTTCCGAGCCTGTAGTTTAGTGTAGACATGTATATATATTTTCTTCTTCTTCTTCTTCCTTTTTTTTTGTTCATTGTACTGGCACAACTATTTTGAATGAAAAGTTTTTGAGTTGAATACACTTGGGATTTGTATGATAGTGATGTGCTTTGTATCAGGGCTATTTTTAATGAAAAGTTAATATAGTTCGGTGTCGATTGTAACCTCGATGTATCTGTGCCTGTTTGAATTGATATGATCACTTCCCAACATAGCCCGGCCTTTTTCTTAATATAGTCCCGACTATTTTAAATTTCGAAATATCTTAAATGTAACCCGACCACTTTGACCTTTACGAGCTGTAGTGGTTTGGTGTTCTTTAGGTTAATTTAACCTAACTTTTTCACCGATCTTTAGTATAGGTTGGGTATTTCCCTTAGTCGTAGCTTCACAGGGCGGTTCACCCTTACTCGGATCTGAAGGCATTTCGCCTGATCAGATGTCAGAGGGCGGTTCACCCTTACTCGGATCTAAAGGCGTTGCCCGATCGGATGTCGAGGCGGTTCACCCTTACTCGGATCGAAGGCGTTTCGCTGATCGGATGTCGAGGCGGTTCACCCTTACTCGGATCTAAAGGCATTTCGCCCGATCGGATGTCGGAGGCGGTTCACCCTTACTCGGATCAAGGCGTTGCTGATCGGATGTCGAGGCGGTTCACCCTTATTCGGATCTCAAGGCGTTGCTGATCGGATGTCGAGGGCGGTTCACCCTTACTCGGATCGAAGGCGTTGCTGATCGGATGTCGAGGCGGTTCACCCTTACTCAGATCTGAAGGCGTTTCGCCTGATCAGATGTCATTTCTAGTTTTACTTGATCAACACATTCAGAGAGATATTTTTTTTGTAATATACTCTTATTAAAACGACGCACGCTTTTTTCCACACCTCTTCATACAAAATATTTTTTCAAGTGACATATGTTCCAAGGTCTTTTGATGGGGTGTCCTTCCTTATCCTCGAGCTCATAAGCTCCCCCTGCATAAATTCGGATTACCTTGTAAGGACCTTCCCAGTTCGGCTCCAGCTTTCCTATTTTTCTGAGAGCATCAGCTCGCATAAGCACCAAATCACCGACCTGGAACTGTCTCTTCCTGACTCTTTTGTCATGAGCCGCTTTTGTCAGGCTTTTGTATCTTTCAATTCGTGCTGCGGCCGCTTCCCTTCTTTCTTCTATAGTATCTAACGCCTCCTTCATTATTTCCTCGTTTTCCACCTCGTTGAACCATCGAACCCGATGAGACATTTCTCCGACTTCTGCTGGGATGACGGCTTTGGACCCGTATACCATACTGAAGGGTGTTTCTCCTGTTGACGATCTAGGTGTGGTCCTGTATGACCATAGTACCGAGCTGAGCTCATCCACCCATCCTCCTCCAACTTTGTCTAAGCGGGTTTTGATCCCCTGCAAGATTGTTCTGTTAGTTACCTCCACTTGTCCATTAGCCTGCGGGTGAGCAACCGCAGCGAACATTTACCTGATATGCATACCCTCGCATCAGGACTGGGTTCTCTTCCCATTGAATTGGGTTCCATTATCTGAGATGAGTATCTGGGGCGCTCCGTACCTGAAGCAAATGTTGTTAAACAGAAAACTTATGATTCTTTGCTCGATTATGGTGGCCACGGGCTCGGCCTCTACCCACTTGCTGAAGTAGTCTATGGCTACTACTAAGAACTTTCTTCCTCCCGAGCCAGGTGTAAACTGCCCCATGATATCAATTCCCCATCTAGCGAAGGGACAAGGTGCTCCCATGGTAATCATATCTTCTGCTGGGATGTGAATTAAGGGTGCGTGCACTTGACATTTTTGGCATCGCTTAACCATTTCCACTGCTTTCTTGCTCATGGTTGGCCAGAAAAAACCAGCCCTTAGCGTTTTGATAATTAGCGCTCTTCCTTTGGTATGATCTCCACAGCACCCTTCATGGATTTCTTCCAATATACCCCGCCCTTCTTCTTCCGAAACGCACCGTAGGTATGGACCGAGGTAGGATCTCTTGTATAGCTCATCGTTAATGCAACAGAACCTTGCTGCTCTTCGCACAATCTTCATTCTTTCTTGCCTTTCCTTGGGTAGTTCTGCCCTTCTTAGGTATGCCAGTAAAGGAGTTCGCCAATCTGCCACTTCGTTCACCACCATCACCTGTTTCATGATGCTACTCCGGGCTGCTCCCAAAATCGTTACTGTTCGCGAGCGGCAATCTACTAAGGAGCTTCCCATTTTGGCTAGGTAATCAGCTTTTGCATTTTCTGTCCTGGGGATATGGATTAACTTCCATTCCCCTAGTTTTTTGGCAGCCTCTCTTACTTCCTCAACATACTTCTTCATCCGATCTTCATTTATCTCAAATTTTCCTTCTACCGGTTGTGTGACCAGTTGGGAATCAGAGTAAGCAATGAGTCGTCGCGCGCCCAAGTCTATCCCCAGCTGCATTCCCTTAACCAGGGCTTCATATTCGGCCTCGTTGTTAGATGCCCTGAAATCGAATTTTATGGCATACTCTAATTGTTCACCCTCCGAGGTAGTAAGGATTATCCCTGCCCCAGAACCACTGGTTGTTGCCGATCCATCCACATGTAACAGCCACTGTCCCTCTGGTGGCGATGGCATGGCCCCCTCTTGGATGAAGTCTGCTAGGGCCTGAGCTTTAATCACCGTTCTCGGCTCATACTCCATGTCGTACTCCCCCATTTCTACCGCCCACTTCACCAGACGACCTGACGCGTTAGGTCGCCCTAATATTTCTCTTAAGGGAAAGTTGGTTCGCAGTTTTATCTGGTAGGCTAGGAAATAGGGCCTCAATCGCCTCGCTGTAACTACTAACGCCAGCGCCCCTTTTTCTAGCTCGGAGTAATTCCGTTCTGCTCCTTGCAAAATTCGGCTTGTATAATAAATGGGCTTTTGCTTACTCATTTATTCTCTTAGCAAGACCGAGCTAACCGCTCCCTCTCCCACGGATAAGTAGAGTACGAGATCCTCTCCTGGTACTGGTTTGGTGAGCAGAGGCAGCTCGGCCAAATACTCTTTTAATTTTCCGAATGTTGTTTGCGCTTCTGGGGTCCATTCGAACTTGTTCCCTTTTCTTAAGTGTTTAAAAAATGGGAATCCCTTCTCGGCCGAGCGTGATATGAAACGGCTCAGCCCTGCTATTCTTCCTGTTAGTATCTGGATATCCTTGATATTTTTTGGAGGATTCATTTGCAGCACTGCCTTGACCTTCTCCGGGTTGGCCTTGATTCCTTGTTCTGTGACAACATATCCCAGGAATTTTCCCGATTTGACTCCAAAAGAACATTTTGATGGGTTGAGCTTCATTCCGTACGTGCGCAGGTTTTCGAACGTCTCTTCTAGGTCTCTGATATGCTCTCTTGCTTTCACACTTTTCACTAGCATGTCATCCACATATACTTCCATGTTTCTGCCGATTTGGGATCTAAAGATTCTGTCGACCATCCTTTGATATGTAGCTCCTGCATTTTTTAACCCAAAAGGCATGCGTACATAACAAAAAGTTCCTTTTGAAACCACAAAATTAACCCTCTTTCTGTCCTCGGGTGCGAGAGGAATCTGATTGTAACACCCCAATTCACAAATGGGATATTACACGCCGTAGAACCCTCTCGAGGTCTACCAGGCTAACACATGACACATAACCACAATGAAAACCCCAAAAGATGCACTCAAAAGTAAATAGGGCCGTGGCCTCGGCCAAATCATTTCAACGGAGTACGTAAAACATAATGTAATTATCAATTCGATGCCCACGCAGGGGACTTAAACCAAGTTCAAGAATAAACAGTTTAGTTCCAATACTCGACATATGCAATAACCAATCATAGAAATAAACAAAACAGACTCGAGCCACTATCATCAAGCCATCCCGTCCTTCGCGTGCGTGCCCCGTGCACTGCTCCTCGGCTCTCCGGTACAGAAATGCATAAGACGCATTTCCCCCATTTAAGGGGTTAGCATTCGAATAGCTAGTGCAAGTACACAATTACACAACATTATATACAAAATACGGTTTTACACAATCATCTCAAACATAAGTCATTTGCCACATATATATATATTCCGGAATACTACATTGGCAATCAAATCAGTTCCAATCATCACGATATCACAAAATCACAACTGGTATCCCGTGGCCGTACCCCTTAGTATCGACCCCCAGACATCCCGTCGGACACTCCGGGTGGGATACCACTTCCGCGGCCGTACCCCTTAGTATCGACCCCCAGACACCCCGTCGGACACTCCGGGTGGAAGTTCAATCACACACGCACACAAGTTCCCTTCCGCGGCCGTACCCCTTAGTATCGACCCCCAGACATCCCGTCGGACACTCCGGGTGGAAGTTCAATCACACACGCACACAAGTTCCCTTCCGCGGCTGTACCCCTTAGTATCGACCCCCAGACATCCCGTCGGACACTCCGGGTGGAAGGAACACAACTCACGCACCCAAAAATCACCATTCATCATTCATTTCGAGAATCACAATATACATAACGAAATGTAATACATGTACTTGCCTTGAATGAAACGAAACGAAGGAAACGACGACGGAAAAGGTTTCGGTCCGAACAATCCTCCCAAATCCGATCCTAACACAATAACGGTATACACAAGTCTCAATAATGCGGAAAGGTAAGAATTAATCCTAGTTCTACCCGTTGGGACAATTCGTCGGACACCAAGAGTACAAAAAGGAAATGAAATCGGTCAATGGTATAACAACGGGATTTCATCCCAATCAAAACAAGAAAACCAAGGGTCGCGAGTATACTATCAATTCTAACAACAACATCGGCTAATTCGGATTAAAACACAAGATCACCACCAAACCCTCCCCAAAATCATACTAGGGTTAAAGGAATTCTTACCTCTTGAAGAATCAAGCACTCAAATCCGAAAACCACGTGTTAGATCCGCAATCCGAGCCACCCGATCGAAAAGAGAGGAAGAAATCTACACAAATAAGTGGTGTATGGAGGAACTCTCCCTCTCAAGACTCTCTCTCTCTCGCGCACGGTTGAAGAAGGGGGAGGAAATGGGCGATTCTCGCTGAATAAGAAGCAGATATAGCGGCCAGCGTTGTGTGCCGCGGCTCGGCTAAAGCGTGCCGCGGCACGGGGCAAAAATTGTGCCCGGTGGTGGTGGCCGTTCGTTGTGCCGCGGCTCATCGAAGTGTGCAGCGGCCTTTGCTGTGCAGCGGCCGCATACTGATCGATTTTGGCCGGCAAGTGTCACACGGGTGTGCCGCGGCCCGGACAAGTGTGCCGCGGCACTGACTCGGCTGTGTGCCGCGGCGCACAATCCTTGTGCCGCGGCACACGGTACAGTTTGTTTAGGCAACAACTGGGCGATGTGTGTGCCGCGGCTCACAATTCTTGTGCCGCGGCCCACACCCCCCCTCGGGTCCCAAAATGACGAAAAATGATCCGGAAGGAGAATAAAAGCAACAGGGATCGATATTCGGGCAACAATAACACGAAATGGAAGTACGGAACCCAAAACGATCTGAGGTACACAACCAAAGTCGAATAAGGGACAAATTCCCTAAACTTCTAGGAAATTACAAAAACGACCCAAACAACCGAACAGTCACGACACAACGTCGGATTAACAATCCGAAACTCGCAACATGCTCTACATAAGCATACGAACTCATGGAAGTAAGAAAACGACGAAATCGAACGAATTTAACGAGAAACGAATACACATGCGACAGAATATGACACGAGATGAAATTACGTAAAAACATTATCAAGACCCATCTAAACGGAAAAACTCCAAGAATAAAATAGGTTCAGAATTACAAAACAGTGCCAGGCGAGTTGTCCGAAACGAAAATGCACCAAAATAGAAATTACCCAGGATAGAAAACGCGGATATCACATTATCTCCCCCTAAAAATAAGTTTCGTCCCGAAACTTACAATACGAATAACTCGGGGTATCTCGACCTCATACTCTCCTCTGTTTCCCACGTGGCCTCCTCGGATCCATGCCTCGACCACTGCACTTTGACCAAAGGGATGGTTTTGTGCCTGAGTTGCTTAACCCGACGCTCTACGATCTGAATCGGCCTCTCCTCGAAGGTAATGTCGGGCCCCAACTCGACCTCTCCAAAATCAATAATATGGCTAGGGTCCGATACGTACTTCCTAAGCTGGGAAACATGAAATACGTTATGCACGTGGCTCAGGGACGGCGGCAAGCCTAACCGATACGCGAGTTCTCCAACTCTATCTAAAATCTCAAACGGCCCGATAAATCTCGGACTAAGTTTACCCTTCCGACCAAAGCGGTAAACTCCCCGTGTCGGCGACACCTTAAGCAAGACGTGATCTCCCACCTCAAACTCCAACGGTCGGCGACGTGTATCGGCATAAGACTTCGCCGACTGGGCCGTCGACAATCTACCACGAATTAGGGTAATCTTCTCCCTCGTCTCAACTATCGATCGGGCTCGGTACCGATTAGCTCGGACGCATCATCCCAACACAACGGTGATCCGCACCTCCTTCCATACAACGCTCGAATGGTGCCATTTTGATCGAGGCATGCCAACTATTGTTATACGTGAACTCGATCAACGGCAAGTGTGTCTCCCAATCATCCTTCCAATCTAATGCAGTGCTCTCAACATATCTTCTAGTGTCCGTATCGTCCGCTCATTTGTCCGTGCGAGGGTGATAGGATGTACTAAGTCTCAACTCGGTTCCCAAAGCTCTATGAACGGCCTGCCAAAAATGTGATATGAATCGGCCATCACGATCCGAAACAATGCTCTTAGGGGTCCCATGCAATCTCACTATTTCCGCAACAAACACTCGTGCAAGCCTCTCCGGCCCCCAAGTGTCCTTTATACTCCGAAAATGAGCTGATTTGGTTAGTCGATCAACAACGACCCAAATCATGTTCATCCCCGTCCGAGTCTTGGGCATATTGGTAATGAAATCCATAGAAATATCCTCCCATTTCCACTCCGGGATAGGAAGTGGTCGTAACAGCCCCGCGGGTCGCTGATGCTCAATCTTAACCTGTTGACAGGTCAAACACTTCGCCACAAACTCGCTAACATCCATCTTCAAATTACTCCACCAGTAGTTACTCCTCACGTCCTTGTACATTTTACTCGTACCAGGATGTATGGAGTAGGGCGTGGTATGAGCTTCGCTCAAGATCTTCTGTCTCAGCTCATTATCACGTGGTACACAAAGTCTGCCGCGAAACCTCAAAACTCCATCATCGTGAACCACAAATCCAGGGGCTTTCCCTTTCCTCACATCCTCCCTCAGCTGGACCAAAAATGGATCGTCATATTGCTTCGCCTTGATATCGTCAGTCAAGGACGAAGTGATCTCTAATGCACATAATCGGCCTGAACTCTCTGAACCCAAACCTCAATATTCTGACGGATGAAATCTCGCTGGATCTTACTCTGCGTTGTAAGTACCTCTAACATCTGCAAAGCCATCGGTTTTCTGCTCAACGCATCAGCCACTACGTTGGCCTTACCAGGATGGTAAAGTATCTCGAGGTCGTAATCTTTAATTAACTCTAACCACCTACGCTGCCTCATGTTCAACTCTTTCTGGCTGAAGATGTACTTCAAACTCTTGTGATCCGTAAAAATCTTACATGATGACCCATATAGGTAGTGCCTCCAGATTTTTAAGGCGAAAACGACCGCAGCTAACTCCAAATCGTGCGTGGGGTAGTTTACTTCATAAGGTTTCAATTGGCGGGACGCATAAGCAATCACTCTGTCTCTCTGCATCAAAACACACCCTAGACCAAGGCCCGAAGCATCACTATACACTACGAAGTCCTCGTTCCCCTGAGGCAATGCTAATAGGGGCGCGGTAGTCGACGTCTCTTTAACTCGTCAAGCGCATCTGCTGTCTGCAGTCCACTCGAACTTCTGAGTTTTCTGGAGCAACTGAGTGAGTGGTCTAGCGATCTTAGAAAATCCCTCAACGAATCTGCGGTAATAACCGGCGAGACCCAGAAAACTCCTCACCTCCTTCACATTCTTAGGCGGCTCCCAAGCCATCACTGCCTCTATCTTCTGTGGATCTACCCAAACTCCCTCTGCTGAAATCACGTGCCCGAGGAACGTCACTTCTTCGAGCCAAAACTCACACTTAGAGAACTTCGCGTACAACTGCTCAGTCCTCAAAGTGTCTAATACAATTCGGAGATGTAAGGCGTGATCCTCCCGATTCCGTGAATAGATAAGAATATCGTCGATAAAAATGACTACGAATTTGTCCAGATACTCAATAAAAACCTTGTTCATCAACTGCATGAACACTGCTGGGGCATTGGTTAGCCCGAAAGGCATAACCACAAACTCGTAATGGCCATATCTCGTCCGAAAGGCGGCTTTCGGAACATCGACGTCCCGAATTCTCAACTGGTAGTAGCCCGATCGCAAATTAATCTTCGAAAAGACCGTCGCCCCCTGAAGCTGATCAAACAAATCGTCAATCCTGGGCAAAGGGTATTTATTTTTGATGGTCAGCTTGTTTAATTCTCGATAATCGATGCATAAACGAAGCGACCCATCTTTCTTCTTAACGAAAATGCAGGCGCACCCCAAGGCTTTGCTCTCGGTCTAATATACCCTTTATCTTGCATTTCTGCCCTATGGTTCTTCAACTCTAACATCTCCGACGGTGCCATACGGATGCGGTGCTCGAGAAATAGGGGCTGCATTCGGCTCTAGATCGATAGGAAACTCCACCTCTCTGTGGTGGTAATCCCGGTAAGTCGTGCGGGAAGACATCGGGATACTCACTAACAACTGGAATTGACGACATGTCAACTCTACCATCTTCCGCCTTCAGGGCATAGCACCGATGGCGACACGGCCACTGGTTCGGAAGTTTCATCGCCTTCAAGGCGCTAATCACGCTCCCGATCTACCCGACTACGGTAAGCGAGTATGCTCGGTGCCATCCTCGGCCACGATCGAGATAGTACGAGTCCGATAGTTCATGATAGCACCGTGACGCTCTAACTAATCGTCCCCGAGGATTAAATCCTCACCCTTAAGGTCGATAACGATGAGGTTCGAGGCGATCTCGGCTCCCGATCCTCACGGGGCAATCCCTAACTTCCCGTTCCCCAACCATACGATCCCCGCTAGGCGTACCCACCACAAACGGTTCACACTCAAACAAGCAGTCAAAGCCAATACGATTTACACAATCCGACGCAATAAAGGAATCGGTTGCACCCGAATCGAAAAGCACGGAAACTGGATGAGTAAGGATCTGAGTGGTACACGACGCTACGGAATGTCCGCCTTCTCTGTGCGCCTCATCGATACGATCGGGGTGGATCAACCCGAGCTCGAGGGCTGGCGATCCGGTGTCCCGACCTCTACCCCGACCCGAACCTGCGGAACTGAGTAGCCGGAGTATTATGATACCTCGGATCGGTAGTGGTAGTCGGAACTCTAGCGACCACTGGTGGCTCTCTCACAATGAGCGCCCGATGCGATCCGCCCGCAAGTGAAGCAAGCAACGGGGAAAAGGACAATCCTTCATCAAATGCTCATATTGGTTGCGATTAAAACAAACCACGGCACCCGAAGCGACTGGGCGAGCAGTTACCACGAGATCCACCGGCTTGATGGAACGGCCTCTTCCCGGTGTGGGAGCGAACGAGACCTCGGCCCGGCCACCCTTCGGTCGAGAATCCACGGTAGTCTTACGCTTCTTAGCTTCGAAACCGACTACGATTAGGAACCGCCATCTCGATCGCTAGGCGCGATCCAGGTATTCTTTCAAAGTGGCACACATGAGCGGTGCCATACTGCGCCTAATATGCGGCTTCATGCGCATATTGAAGTAACGGATTTTATCGGCCTCCGACCTCACCGATCTCTCACGAAACCCAAGCTGATTGTAAGTAATGATGGCACGAGAAATAGGCACGTCCCGAGGTGTAGCGGTGAAGAACTCCACAGTCTGCGCTCCTTGGTAGCGGCGGACAATACTCTGCTTCCATAGCGGCCTTGAATTCCTCCCAAGTAGCTCGACGGTCTCGGGCGCAACGGCCTCCCACCATTCCGCAGCTTCCTTATCCAGGAGGTACTGGGCAATATGTACCCTCCTGTCTTCGGGACAAGCTACGGCATCGAAGGTCTGGACAACCGAAAGAGCCAATTCTCCCAACCGAGGGAGTCGGAGGATCCGGAGAAACGAGGAGGGTGCATCTTAGTCACCGTCTGAAGCCACTTACTAGCCTCCTCTTAGGTGTCGGGGCGGATTCAGCGTCCACCGAGCTATTCGAGTAAGTTGGGCTACCAAGCTGCTGAAATCTGGCGATAGCCAGCGTCGGCATTATTACCGGCGGCCGAGTGAGAGCGAGTCCGCAGAGGATCGAGAAAGTGAGTCCTCCTCATTATCGCACCCGACCACGGCCTCGGCCGCGTCCCTAGCCGGTCTACCACGACCTCTCAACATATCTTGAAGGAAAATAAGAAAAGGACAAGATCGAAAGATTCACAATTCACAAAGTTGGTAACACAAGTCACGATTCGAGCAGCGTAAGAAAACGAATTACGGAGATATAAGAGTTCGAGGAGACTTACGACCACGGGTCACGAAAAGACGGTAGCATGATGATTTTAGGCTCAATGGTGACTCTAATGACGCAATCGACACACCCAAAATTCACCAAACGGCTAGGTATTCAAAACCTAAGGCTCCGATACCATAAATGTAACACCCCAATTCACAAATGGGACATTACACGCCGTAGAACCCTCTCGAGGTCTACCAGGCTAACACATGACACATAACCACAATGAAAACCCCAAAAGATGCACTCAAAAGTAAATAGGGCCGTGGCCTCGGCCAAATCATTTCAACGGAGTACGTAAAACATAATGTAATTATCAATTCGATGCCCACGCAGGGGACTTAAACCAAGTTCAAGAATAAACAGTTTAGTTCCAATACTCGACATATGCAATAACCAATCATAGAAATAAACAAAACAGACTCGAGCCACTATCATCAAGCCATCCCGTCCTTCGCGTGCGTGCCCCGTGCCTGCTCCTCAGCTCTCCCGGTACCTGAAATGCATAAGACGCATTTCCCCCATTTAAGGGGTTAGCATTCGAATAGCTAGTGCAAGTACACAATTACACAACATTATATACAAAATACGGTTTTACACAATCATCTCAAACATAAGTCATTTGCCACATATATATATATATTCCGGAATACTACATTGGCAATCAAATCAGTTCCAATCATCACGATATCACAAAATCACAACTGGTATCCCGTGGCCGTACCCCTTAGTATCGACCCCCAGACATCCCGTCGGACACTCCGGGTGGGATACCACTTCCGCGGCCGTACCCCTTAGTATAGACCCCCAGACACCCCGTCGGACACTCCGGGTGGAAGTTCAATCACACACGCACACAAGTTCCCTTCCGCGGCCGTACCCCTTAGTATCGACCCCCAGACATCCCGTCGGACACTCCGGGTGGAAGTTCAATCACACACGCACACAAGTTCCCTTCCGCGGCCGTACCCCTTAGTATCGACCCCCAGACATCCCGTCGGACACTCCGGGTGGAAGGAACACAACTCACGCACCCAAAAATCACCATTCATCATTCATTTCGAGAATCACAATATACATAACGAAATGTAATACATGTACTTGCCTTGAATGAAACGAAACGAAGGAAACGACGACGGAAAAGGTTTCGGTCCGAACAATCCTCCCAAATCCGATCCTAACACAATAACGGTATACACAAGTCTCAATAATGCGGAAAGGTAAGAATTAATCCTAGTTCTACCCGTTGGGACAATTCGTCGGACACCAAGAGTGCAAAAAGGAAATGAAATCGGTCAATGGTATAACAACGGGATTTCATCCCAATCAAAACAAGAAAACAAAGGGTCGCGAGTATACTATCAATTCTAACAACAACATCGGCTAATTCGGATTAAAACACAAGATCACCACCAAACCCTCCCCAAAATCATACTAGGGTTAAAGGAATTCTTACCTCTTGAAGAATCAAGCACTCAAATCCGAAAACCACGTGTTAGATCCGCAATCCGAGCCACCCGATCGAAAAGAGAGGAAGAAATCTACACAAATAAGTGGTGTATGGAGGAACTCTCCCTCTCAAGACTCTCTCTCTCTCGCACGGTTGAAGAAGGGGGAGGAAATGGGCGATTCTCGCTGAATAAGAAGCAGATATAGCGCTGACCGCGTTGTGTGCCGCGGCTCAGCTAAACTGTGCCGCGGCACAGGGCCAAAAATTGTGCCGGTGGTGGTGGCCGTTCGTTGTGCGCGGCTCATCTGAAGTGTGCGCGGCTCGGACTCGGCATGTGCCGCGGCCTTTGCCGGGCTGCTTGCAGCGGCACGCAGTCTGATCGATTTTGGGCAAGTGTCACCGGGTGTGCGCGGCCGGACAAGTGTGCCGCGCATCGGCTTGTGTGCCGCGGCTGCAGTACGGATGCTTAGGCAACAATCGGGCGATGTGTGTGCCGCGGCTCACAATTCTTGTGCCGCGGCCCACACCCCCCCTCGGGTCCCAAAATGACGAAAAATGATCCGGAAGGAGAATAAAAGCAACAGGGATCGATATTCGGGCAACAATAACACGAAATGGAAGTACGGAACCCAAAACGATCTGAGGTACACAACCAAAGTCGAATAAGGGACAAATTCCCTAAACTTCTAGGAAATTACAAAAACGGCCCAAACAACCGAACAGTCACGACACAACGTCGGATTAACAATCCGAAACTCGCAACATGCTCTACATAAGCATACGAACTCATGGAAGTAAGAAAACGACGAAATCGAACGAATTTAACGAGAAACGAATACACATGCGACAGAATATGACACGAGATGAAATTACGTAAAAACATTATCAAGACCCGTCTAAACGGAAAAACTCCAAGAATAAAATAGGTTCAGAATTACAAAACAGTGCCAGGCGAGTTGTCCGAAACGAAAATGCACCAAAATAGAAATTACCCAGGATAGAAAACGCGGATATCACACTGATGATATCCCTGAGAAGCATCCATCATACTGAGTAACTCGCACCCCAAGGTTGAATCCACTAGTTGATCTATGCGGGGTAATGGGTAGTGATCCTTTGGACATGCTTTATTTAGGTCCCGGAAGTCCATGAACATCCTCCACTTCCCCTGGCCTTTCCCTACCATCACAGCGTTGGATAGCTAGTCCGGAAACTGGATCTCTATTATGTGTCCAGCTCGGAGGAGCTTATCGACCTCTTCCCCAATGACCCCATCCATCTCCGGCCTGAAATGCCTCCTCTTCTGCTTTACTGGTCTTATGGTTGGGTCGATGTTCAACCTGTGCTCGGCAACTGTTGGGCTGATTCCCACGGATCCTCGGTGCGACGAAAATGTCCACAAATATCCTTAGCAGGCTGATGAGGCTTTCCTTTATTCCATCGTCCAACCGACTTCCCATGTGAGTTTTTGTTTCCGGCTTTCCTGGAACCAATTCTATTTCTAGCAACTCCTCATTGGGCTTGACGCCTTCTTCCTCAGCTTCCTCGGGCGCCTTTGATTGTTTATTCCTCTTAGATTCCGGATCCGGACCCCCTAGCTCAGATGTCCTCTTTCCGCGCTGCACTCCCTGCTTTACCGTTGTCTGATAACAAGATCGGGCTACAAACTAATCCCCGGCTACTTCCCCTACCTCACCTTCTACGGGGAATTTTACTTTCATGTGTGCGGTAGAGGCCACTGCTTCAAATTTGTTGAGCCTTGGTCGTCCTAGAATGGCGTTATAGGCCGATTTGGTGTCCACCACTAAAAATCTGAGCGTCTTGACCTTCCGATGGGGCATCCGACCTAGTGCTACCGGAAGCACCACTTCTCCGACTGATTGCACCTCGGTCATGCAGAACCCATAGAGCGCGGTATCTACCTTCCTCAATTCCACCTCCAGGTTCATCTATTTGAAACAGTCATAGAATAAGATGTCTACCGAGCTTCCCGTATCGATAAATACCCTTTGCACATCGTAACTGGCGATCTCCACGGTGATGACCAGCGTGTCATTGTGGGGCGTATGTATCCCGTTATAATCCATGGGGCTGAACTGAATGATAGGCCCGCTGCCTACAGAGGCGACCTCCTTGAGATGATGACACCTAGCCTTTCGTGCGTGGGCTTTCATAGCCTGATTAGAACTTTCATCAGTTGGTCCTCCTGATATCATGTGGATTACTCATTTCTTAGCCGGGGGAGCAGCGGGTCCCCGAGGAGCTTCTCTTTTCACCCCCGCACCTCCTTGGGGCATGGGTGGTTGCCTCCGACCTCCATTTCTCTGCTGAGATGTGAACTCCATTAGATGTCCCGCGCGGACCAGCCTTTCGATCTCATCTTTAAGGTGCTTGCATTCATCTGTTTTATGCCCGTAATCATTGTGGAATCGACAATAAAGCTCTGATTTCGGCTGGGTGGGCCTATTAGGACGAGATGCAGGCCACTCGATAACCCTGTTCATCTTACCTTCAACTACTTCCAAAACCTGAGCTCTCCTCATTGTTAGTAGGCTGTATTGGTCAAATCTTGGTCGTCTTAGAACGGTATCGCTCTTCTTTCGGTCTACTTTTCCCCGCGGCATTTCTTCCCGAGGCAAACTTCCTTGAAAGGTGTACTCCTCGCGCCGTATCAATCTGCTAGCCCCCCTTTCCCCATCTTCGGGCTTTTCTTGCAATTCCTCCATGTCCTTCTCGGTTTCCTCAACATTAATGTATTTCGAACATCGGGCTAGGACCTCATCATATGTTACATTTGGTTTTTAGCTAATGAGGTGCGTAGCAACCTGTGCCTTAGTCCTGCATCAAGTCTTGGTTTTACTTCTTCTGACGACGATGGTACCTCCAGACATGCCTTTGTAAATCGTGTCACATAAGCTCTCAGCGCTTCTCCGGAGTACTGCTTGATACTGAACAAGGACATGAAGGTCTTTTGGTACGCCCTGGCACTGGCAAAGTAAGTCAAGAACGCGGAGCTGAAAGTTTTGAAGCTGGTGATTGACCCAGGGGGTATCTGGTGGAACCAATCCTGAGTTGACTCTGTTAGCATAGCCAGGAATGCTCTACAACTCACGGCATCCGAATATCGATGTAGTACTGCCATGTTCTCGAATCGGTATAAATGTATGGTAGGATCTGAGAGTCCATCGTAGGTGAAGGTGACAGCCCTAAACCCATATGGGAGCTCGGCCTGCAGTATGCCTTCTGAGAAGGGATGGCTTGGATGACTCTCCATGTCCTTCCCCGCAACCCTCTGTCGCAACTCCTCCAGCTCGTCTTGCATACTGGATATCAAGGAATCCTGCATTTTTTCCTGTCTAGATCGCTCCTATATTCTTGGATAACTCTCCCCATGCTCTTCCTGCTGATCAATTTCCTCCGGCCCATCCGAAAGGATAGGTATTACTTTTCGTGGTACTCTTTGTTTTTCGACCTCCCGACTCTTCTGGATCGCATTGGAGATTATGTCAGCTAAGGCTTCCTTCGTCAGCGTGATTGTGCTTGGTGCGACTTCTTCTACAGGGGTGACGGGTGTTTTTTCCAGAGTAGATTCTCCACCCGCAGCTGCTAATTCCTCTTCTAAATTTCGAGGTATCAATTCCCCTATTTTCTTCTGGTTCATTTCTTCCGCCATTACTAACCTCACGTCTCAGCTCAAAGTGACTCGATGTCACACGTCCCACAGAAGGTGCCACTTGATGTAACTGAGCTGATCGGTCACCAAGAACCGGGTTAATCTTAGTAGTTTAGCTAAGAAAACCCAAAATGTATGAAGTATTATCTTTCTTTCTCTCTCTAAAGTATGATGTAATCTCAGAATCTCAATGCCCTATGAGAAACCCCCTCTCTCCCTTTTATAGGAGGGAGGTGCCTTATTGTCTAAGATTTTCCCTGATTTCCAGAGAAAATCCCGGATATCCAGGGATTTAGGCTGCGATTTTCCATCCCTGGATTTCCGGGATTGCAAGGTATGGGCTCTCAATCCCTGGATCTCAGGGATTCTGTCAGGTGAGTCAGGATCTTCTTTCCCGAGAGTTCGACCTTCCTGAGCTCGGAGGTTTTAGGTCGGCTCATATTATAAAAGATTACCTAGGTCGGGTCATTCCTATTCAAATCCGTAGGTCAAGAGACCTTTGAGGTCGGCAACCTTTTATCAGATATCACAGGTCAGCGGGGCCTCCGAGGTCGGCGCCCTTCTAACAGATGTCACAGGTAAGTGGGGCCTCCGAGGTCGGCGACCTTCTAAAGGACCTTGGGGTTGGCATCCCCTTATCTAAGAACCTAGGTCGGACTTTTATTGGTCCATATTTTAAACCGGGTTTTCAGGGAGCGTACATTCGACGTCCTATCACATGCTAATGCGCATTTATATAAATATGACTGAGCAGTCATGTTTGCACTCGTTTTTTATTTCCCTTCTTTTGTGTCCCCCGCTGGAGTCTTAGAGAACTCTAAGCATGTTGCTAAACTATGAATCCACGAATTCCTGGAGTTCCTATCATTGATTAATCATTCCATAACCTCCTCCGATCGAGTGAATCAGGGTAAGTTTTCCTAAAATCTTAGCTTTGGGAAAATTGGGGGTTTTGCTTGATCTTGTCCATTTAGTCCGAATTAGCCTATATTAGTGACGGATTAATGATTATTAAGCTGTATTTTATCAATTTCATTGTTGTTCCATGGTTCGATTGCTGAAGATTCGTCATTTTGTTGAGTTTATAATCGACGCCTTGAATGTGTCCGGTGAAAGTTCTTAGAGGGGGTTTCAGGCGTTCTACAATTATTCTTCCTTGTATGATCGTTGATTTATTGATGATATGATATTAAGGTCAGGTTCCTTGCGAAGAACTCGAGTCAGAACTCTTCCGTTCGTCTTCTTCTTCAGGGTTTCGAAGCTTCCCGATCGATCGTGTTATCGTTGTTTCCGCCTGGAGAATTGTAGGTGTTCGAGGTTTCCCGGTTGATCCGTGTTCATCGGAGTGTCCGGTATTAATTATCGAGGCAAGTATCTTGCCCATACATTACTTGTTTTGTGGATATAATGGTTGGTAATCGACTATATGTGTTAAAGAATGTTTACAATTATCTTTCAAAAGAATCGGTTTATTTACAATCACAGTTTTCCTTAAAGATGACTTGTGTGTTCCGTGAATTAATGTGCTTAATTGAATATGTGTGTTAGTGTTGAGTTTAGGATCGCCTTACTTTAGTGTGATTCCAGTTTGTATGATTATGTCATCGGTAAATTTAAAGTTCAATCCTTTTATTAAGATGTGTGCGTGGAGACATGTGGTTATGGATGAATATGTGAGTTTGTGTGATATTGGTTGTGCCATTCGGCGCTGCTGGTATAGTGTGCTTCCTTGTTGATTGTATTAGTTCTGGGTCATGAGTATGTGTTGGATAATTTGGCCATTCTAGCAAAATACCTCGACTATATATATTGTGATTGACTCTCGGGAATTGTGGTTGGGAAATGTGAACTAATGACAGTTGTGAGGTTGTTCTCGGGGTACTCTAACCCGGGGTTGACTCGACGGGGTCACACGGGGTCTTGGTGGCTTAGCGGATGGACCGGGTCGGGAGGGTTACTTTCGAGTGGGGTATTCTCACCTGGGGTTGCTCGTTGGGGCACACGAGGACTTGGTGTCTTGAAGGCCGGACCGGGTCGCGAGAATTGCCAGAATGTTTTTACTGATGATTAGTTGTGATGTATCCGGAGTATCACAATGCTTTGTGCTCGGGGTCGAGAGACATTATATATCGAGTCTTGGTGTTTGGCTAGAATGGCATAACAGTGATGTGTTGTGTGTAATGTGTCCTTGGAAGTGAATTGAAGTGGATGGTTGGGTCGTGGACCTCGTGTTTTCTGAACGGACTTATATTTTGGAAAATAAAGCTCTGGGCTGTGACCCTAAGTGGCTTTCGATAAATTAAGAACTTTCCATCAAAAATGTTTTCAAAACTCCCGAGATCCTGAATCGATTTTTAAATGACCAATGTTTTTCTTTATATTTTTTTCGTTTGAAACTATTTTATCCACATGCAATATCTCGGGAAGTCGTTAATTGTATTCTCGAAATATGTTGTGTATGGCTCGTATTTGCACTTTATACTTGTACTAGCAAAACAATGGAGTTTTGCTAACCCTCGAGTATTCGGGGGGTAGATGTCTGTTCTGCGTCCAGGTTCATGCAGGTTTTGGGAGCCAGACACATGACCGGTGCGAAGGATGATGGAAGACGAATGATACTAATCAAACGAAGGCCAGCTCTGGGTGCAGTTAGTCGGAGATTATTGTGTTGCCCTCTCGGCTGTAGTATTTTCTGTTGTATGAGTTTGTGAATGTATATGGCCCTTGCATGGGTGAGTCGAGATAGAGATGTGCATTTTGTATTTGTATGTTAGTGATGAAAGACCAAATCAGTCTATTGGTTCGTTATTCTGTCACGTCGGTATGTAATGTATTGTGTTGTTTCGGTGTCTAGCCTGGTATATCCTCACGGAGAGGGTCTACGGCGTGTAATATTCCCGGTTAGATTCTGGGGGTATTACATTTATGGTATCGGAGCTTAGGTTTCGGAAACCTAGGCTGTCGGGTTAAGTTGTGTGCTATCGAGTCTTGTTTTGTCGGATTATGTCTAATTGAGTCGTGTCGCGACGCGTCATCTGAGATGTCGGTCGTGATTGGTATCAAGGTGCAGCCATCATCTTCGTGCGACCTGTGGATGTAAGTCTCCCTACTATATTGTGCCTTTTGTTATACGAGCTTGTGTGATTCTATGTTGTGTAGTGGTATTTAAATGTGAAGTGTGAATACGTAACCTATGCTTGTTTGATCCTTCTATTGTGCTGGAATGAAGAGTGGTGCCGGTGTGTATGTATGTATATATATATATATATATATATATATATATATATATATATATATATATATATATATATATCTTTGTATAAATCGTTTTTACATGAGTAATCGATTTGCTGTGGTTACGCAAGGAAAGTTCATCGGTGTGATATTTTAAAGCTTTAGGGAGTCACGTAAATTTTATTTTAAAACATCCCTCAAGGGAGGAATAGTTTTGATTTTCGTATGGTGACCTCAAGGTCGAAATTTTATTTTGAGAATTTAAACTACCAATATTTCATTGTTATCTTGTATTATAAGTTTTCAAAACACGATTTTTAAACTCAAATGAGGTTTACCAAATGTACTCAAGACGTGACTCTCGCTTTCAACTTTTCGGTTTTGAATGACAATTGTCTTTTGATGGTTGCTCGTGAGGTGTTGTAATTATGTGAATCGATGACATTTAGGTTTGTATGTTGTTGTTTATTTGTAACCTTCGGTTCTAGTAATGTCGTATATATATTTGCAATCACTTTGCTGAATTAGCGCAGTTAGCGCACGCTAAGTGTGAGGCTAGGGCGCGCTAATGCAGCATGTGTAGCGCACGCTAAATCTTTGTTGTAGCGCGCGCTAATCAGCCTGGGCAGAGGATATGGAACCGCATTTTTAGCCGTTAGGTCTAACTTTTGCAATCAATCACCTGTGACTGTATTCTATGTGTGTTGTCTAGTGATGACAACTGTTGTGTGTGAATGTGTGTTATGAATTTTCGTAGTGCTAGGTGATAATTGACTGTGTTTGATGAATTGATAAATTATGTCTGCTGTGTGTGGGTTCGAAAACGTTTTCCTGGAAATTTCATAAACTTGTGCAAGTTGCGGAAAAAGCAACTTCGAAAAAGTTTGGACAATTCGATTAATTGGCGGCTTCGTGTGGACTTTGAAAATTATTTGTAATTGGCGAGCCGGCCTAGGATCCTCAAATGAAACCTCGACGGTATTTGAAAGAGTTGTTAAAAGTACCTTTGGATATTTTGTAAGATGTTACCGTCGTTGATTTTTTTTTGTGTAGTGTTGAGAGGATTTTCGAAAATGATTTTTAACGCATTGTTTTAGTTTCAAATAATTCGAGTACATGACTTTCAAAAATCTTTCACACCATAAAAATTTTTATATTTCAAAATCCAATACGATTTTTATTTTCAAAAATATATAGTGAAAGATGAAAAATCTTACTCGATTTATACTTCAAACTAGGATTTGGAAAAGTTTTCTGCACTGAGCCAGTTATCGTAAGCTGACCTTGAATCACTCCAAAATGATTGTTGATTGGTGGAAATATTTAGTGCATGTACGAATGGTTTGATGATCTTACGTGGTTACCTTGTTTGTTATTAACGGCAATGATGATGTGTAGTGGCATGGTGATTTTGGTAATGCCGGTTGCAAGGAAATATTATTTTGCAAATAATTTCAAAATGAAACAGTTAAAGTCTTTTGTTTACAAGTTTTGATAAAATAGCCCGAGGTACCAAATATACTTTCAAAGTTTTATTTTGAATAAACATACAAATCCAAATATTTTCAAATGATATCATTTAAAAGGATACCTCGTGGATCTTCTTATCGAGTTGCTATTAGTTGTCTTATGTGATATGTCGTGCTGAGTTGGCACTTTAGTATATTATTTTGCGAAGTTGTGCCATCGTATGGAGTGAGTATTCGCTTAGTATGCCGAGAGGCAGCGCGGTCGTGACCGCGGTACAGATGGTCATGGAGATCAGATGCGGGACCAAGAGAATATTGCCGAGAAGGTTGCTATTCTAGCACTTCGTTCTCGTTGTTTAGGTTTCGGGGACGAAATCTCTTTTAAAGGTGATATGGTGTAATACTCATATTTTTTTGCTTCCGTTTTGTTCGACTCTATCGACTCGAATGTGTTCGTTGATGCTTCTGACCTTGTGTTGTTTCTAGCCTTTGTCATTCGAGCGAGTTCTGATATTGTCCCAAATTTATTTGTATATCGTTGTGACCTTTCCAAGTTCGGATCGATTTCCTGTGAACCGTGTACGAAATTAACACCTCGTGGTTCCTACAAGCTTATTGATGTCTTGATTTGAGGTGTGAACTTCAGAGTTGTTGTTTGATCATTGTTGTTCAATCATTGTTATTCGTTTGTCGTTGTCCGATCATTATTGTTTGATCTCGTAATCGTGATTATTGAGCATCTCGGCCACTTCATAATTTCCTTGAGTGTTGGGAAATTGTCTTCGTATTTGACCTTCCAAATCCTTGAGTTATTGGAATTTCATACTTTTTCAGCGTTAAACTCGTGATTTGATTGTTCTACTGCTCAGTTTTTTATCAACCGCAATGATTCATGTTCGTTGCTTTTCACAAGCATTCTTGCGTATTGAATCGGACCGCAAAAGCCTTGTATTACATGGAGCTCTTGTGTGCTGTCAGTATCAGATAACGTGTGTTATCTAGGAGGGTAGAATGTAATACCCAAGATCTTTGCTCCGGTTCGTTGAGTTTTCTGCGGGTTATCGGATTGTCGTTGTCCATGTCTTTGGAATTTTGTGCCATGTTTAGGTGTGCCGTGTTGGGACATGTGTTCGGTTTCGATCTAGATAGTCGTGTGGGGTTTAGTTCACTTGTGGTGTAGCGCGCGCTACTGTGCCACAACTAGCACACGCTACCTGCAGGATAGCGCATGCTAACCGGCAGCTCGGGGCAATCCAGTAGCCACTGGACTGAGACTGGGGTCTCGATAGCGCATGCTAGCGCTTGTGGTTAGCGCACACTATTGGCTGTCCTAGCGCACGCTATTGTCAGTATTAGCGCATGCTGCCTGGTAGGTGCAGAACTGTCCAGAAGCTACTGGGCAGGAGCGTGACTCGTTAGTGCACGCTATAGGTACTCATCTAGCGCATGATGGCGGACCCCGACCGAAGGTTCTTGGCCGAGACTGTCCCGTTAGCGCACGCTAACCCGGACCTCTAGCGCACGCTAATGCGCATTTATATAAATATGATTGAGCGGTCATGTTTGCACTCGTTTTTCATTTCCCTTCTTTCCTGTCCGCGGCTGTAGTCTTGGAGATCTCTAAGACATGTTGTTAAACTATGAATCCACAAAGTCCTCGAGTTCCTATCATTGATTAGTCATTCCATAACCTCCTCCGATCGAACGAATCAGGGTAAGTTTTCCTAAAATCTTAGCTTTGGGAAAATTGGGGGTTTTGCTTGACCTTGTCCGTTTAATCCGAATTAGCCTAGATTAGTGATGGATTAATGATTATTAAGCTGTATTCGATCAATTTTCTTGTTGTTCCATGGTTCGATTGCTAAAGATTCGTCGTTTTGTTGAGTTCCTAATCGACGCCTTGAAGGTGTTCGGTGAAAGTTCTTAGAGAGGGTTTCGGGCGTTCATTATATTCTCGGAATGTGTTGTGTATGGCTCGTATTTGCACTTTATACTTGTACTAGCAAAACAGTGGAGTTTTGCTAACCCCCGAGTATTCGGGGGGTGGATGTCTGTTCTGCGTCCAGGTACATGCAGGTTTTGGGAGTAAGACACATGACCGGTGCGAAGGATGATGGAAGACGAATGATACTTATCACACGAAGGCCAGCTCTGGGTGCAGTTAGTCGGAGATCATTGTGTTGTCCTCTCCGCTGTAGTATTTTATGTTGTATGAGTTTGTGAATGTATATGGCCCTTGCATGGGTATGAGTCGAGATAGAGATGTGCATTTTTATTTGTATGTTAGTGATGAAAGACCAAATCAGTCTATTGGTTCGTTATTCTGTCACGTCGGTATGTAATGTATTGTGTTGTTTCGGTGTCTAGCCTGGTAGATCCTCACGGAGAGGGTCTGCGGCGTGTAATATTCCCGGTTAGATTATGGGGGTGTTACACGCAGCACCGTCCGAGCCCGAGCCCGAGCCCGCGACGTCGCACGTCTCACTTGTCGCATTGGGCGCTTTAGAGGTGCACTTCGCACGTGCGCATCCTCACGAGGAGCTATGAGGAGCCTTAAATTTTGATAGCTCGAACCAGGGTTCGGTTCACTGGCTCGGTGACGTGGCTAGGTAGCTTGAAAGACGTGACTGGGCTCGTACACGCCAAGAGGTACGTTGTGGACGCACGTGTCCACTAAAGGGCACTATGACTGGACATGACTGTCCAGCATGCAAATGTTGTCTGCACCATGATCGGGCGTCTGTCCACTAATGAGATCCGAACCAAAGGGTGCATCCAGTCCCAAGAGGCACCTGAAACTCTATATAAAGAACACCCATCTGAATGATCAAAGACTATTGAAAATAAAATCCGAAATTACTATAGATAACATAAAAATCCAAAAATCATATAGCATTCAAGCATCTTGAGTTCTTCCGTTCCTTCGGAAATCCAAAACAAAAATTATTCGTTGAAGGTTTAAGTTTTGCAAGTGCTGCTAACTTAAACTAGGAAGTCGTTGTATCTTAGGGACGATTGCCAAGAACCGTTAGCACTTCGTACGGGGCAATTTCGTCTTACAGAGATAGTATCCAATACTAGCCTCGACTTCATTCTCATCGCTTCTGTTCAAGAAAACTACTAAATTCCCGATCAATTCCATCCAACAGTCCAAGCATAATAGAACTTTGTGTGCTTCAATGTCGAGAGGCTCAATACTCTTAAGCGACACGACCATCTTTTATAGGATAAATACGTACACCACGAATCGGAATGCTCCTCCAAACACCACATTTCCATCATTAATTGAAATTCCATCAAAATAAATACAACTAAAAATAATTTCGATTCTTAAGGAAAAATGATACTTCAGCCACAAATCCACGAATACCCAAACAAGTGGGCCACCAATGCGTTTGTCACCTACTAATTGGAGGTTTCCAAGTCTTAATGAATGGACATGTCCTAACCGTCTTTATGATCAAATTTGGTCTAAAGTTGGATCGGGTTGGGTTGGATTGGATTGGGTTTACAACGAACTAACAAGAGTTCTTTACATATGTATACAATATTAATAAATTAATTATACAAATATAACATAAATAAAATAATTACAAAACTGACATACTGTAACACCCCCAGAGTTATCCGGGAATATTACAGCACCGTGGGCCCCGAGATGGAACCCACAAGGCTGAAGGAAATTTTCGCAAATATTTACAAATGCCCAAGAGGCTAACGATGGTACTGTCTTTTAAAAACATTCGAAGACTTAATAAAATCCGTTTATCAAAACCGTCGTAAAATCTCATTTAAAAAGACAAGGCCAAACAGCCGAAACTCAATAGTATAGAAAACGATTCCCAAAGTAACTCAAGTTACCAGAAACGAAAGGTCATTATAAAATACTCACGCAGCGGAAAAGACAAACAATTAAAAATACTCTAGCAGCGGAATACAACAACTGATCAGGAAACTCAATTCACAAAAACATGCCCTAGCCAGTATCCTCCGGGAAGCTCATCCCTTCACGACCACTACAAGCTCGATATCCAAAGAACCTAAAAAGAAAGCCCACGACGGGGTCAGTCATAATATCCAACAATGATATCAATCACATCACGTCAATAATTACATACCAATGGAAATACTAAGTAAGAATACGACCAATGTAATCTTACCGTCGTAACTTTATTTACGCAATAATTCTCATCAGATTTACCATCATCACAAAGCACATCTTGTAATCTCGATTAATCTATAAACTCAAACACAACATCATACGGTACCTCAAGCAATACCCGAGATTCTCAAAACATCATCATAACTCGTAGTACGGAAATATACCAACTTCGACCAATTCGATCCATCGGATAACATCATCAAATCCAAAGACGATAACCGATTATAAATGAAAAGACGAATACCAAAGGAAATATGGAACATACCTCAAGATATGAAATGCCACGACAATCATGTCAGTCTAATCCGATGTCAGATCAATACCACACATGGACATGGTCCTAACACAAGACCTACAAATGCATACTCATATGACAACGTCAATATGCTCACATCAATAACGACAATGTATACTTATGGCAACCCATAATATACATATGCACAACAACACATGATAAAATCAATGATGCGAATCCACATGATTCCATCAACACAACACTGGGTAATCCAACGATCCAGTGCCCTCATCATAGATCCCCATGATGATCCCGTCGGACCAACGCATGGTGGAAAACTTGTCCAACGATCTAGTGCCCTCAGCATAGATCCCCATGATGATCCCGTCGGACCAACACATAGTGGACATCTGATCCAGCGCCCTCAGCATAGATCACACGATCCCATCGGATCAACACAACATAAACAATAAAATTATGCATACACATAGGCAACTCAATATGTTCATCAACATGAACAACATAGAATCAAAAACATAAACAACACTATGATGAGACAACTAGGACGACTTCATGTTCAGCAACATAAATGACATTCTGCATGATTAACATCATCACACTAAACTGAATCAAACTAAGATACTTGTCCCAAGTCCTTCAGGAGAAATCTCGATGTCAAATCATCACCGACGATTATCGTTAATGCTCAGCGATCCAAACGTACCATGGACTGTAGATACTTATATCCTCATCTTTATCGCAACGTAACCTTGATACCCGAATATGCCAATAACCGAGATAAAGCATATACATTATGATTTAACTCCCAGAATCGGAAAGACAACATATAATCCAAATATCCAAAATTTGCAGTAATAATCATTGCTATATGCATTATAAACGAAATGAAACTGAAACCATTCATTAAACATTATAACTGAGCAAGTAATAACTTGCCTCGATACCGATGAAGCCGTCACCAATCCCTTGCCGTTGTCTGTAAGTTCCTCGGCCCCGATCAATGCAATCCACGAGCATCCTCGAACTTGACCGTAAGGCACGATTCTTATCAATGGTCAATTATCGCAACCTATTGCAATAATAGATTAACAACAATCCGATAATAATCAACAACCAACATGACCAATCAATCAATCTCACGGTTTAACGATATCTCGATCATACACGAAACCAAATAATCCAACTCAACAAATACGAACTCATATCTACAATACAAACTGCAACTCGACGATCATACTTAACAATTAATGCAACCGATCAATAAACCTAACAGTTCCACAATTATCCCAATTAAACATAAATCCGAACGACCCGAATCAATCAATCATGAACTCATTACCACGATACGTTTCCATAGTCCGGTAATCGTATCAACGACCAACTCATCTCGATAACAAGGATTACATAACACACTCTATTCCGAATTCATATGAATTAACACGATTCCTCCTTGTTTATAATTGTAAATTTCATAGTGGAACAATACTATCGGCATAATCGACAATCCGAACTATCCAAATAGTTCACCATTGATAATCTTGTTATAAGATTAACTATAATCTTTCCGGATTCAAAATTGTTATCATGATTCGTATTTCGTCAAGAACATACGAATTCTACCACTACAATCAACATAGCATTGGTCTAAACCATCAATTCCATGATTATACTTAAAAACCATCATATATCTTATCCAATTTCCCTCTTCGATGTGGTATACATAACAAAAACATCAAGAACATCATGAACATCATGATTCCATAATCATGATTATAACAAATAACCTAATCGAAGACGTATATCATTATATCTTCCAATATACAATTTACATGACCTCAAGAATCATAACAACAACACCGTAGTCATCTTCATACGAATTATTCACCAGCAATATCATCAAAATCTGAATTCAAGGTGTAGAGTTCATTAACATACTTGCACAATCAAACTCTTCAAGAATCATTGATATCTTCATATCCAAGCGTCTAATCCATGCTTCCAAGCTCATAACCAAGATGGAAGAGGTTTATTCTCACTTTCATGTGCAGAGGGATGAAGTTGGAGGAAGGATATCGATTTTCTCTCATGAAGAAATGAAAGAACGAACCTTATTTTATAAATTGCATCGCTCATAACGTACGTTATCAATCCATGTTAACGTACGTAATGCACCTTACGTACGCTACATGTCTCTCATAGCGTACGTAATATCAATCCAGAACTCACTGACCTGTTTCGTTAAATCGATTACGTACGTAACATATCCTTCATAGCGTACGTAATATGTACATTGACTTGCTATAGTGAAACTCCATTTAACGTACGTTATACACTTCCCGTAGCGTACGTTAACTGTAATATCCGCGTTTTCTATTTTTAGTAATTTCTAGTTTTGGTGCATATTCGTTTCGGACAACTCGCTTGGCACTGTTTTGTAATTCTGAACCTATTTTGTTCTTGGAGTTTTTCCGTTTAGACGAGTCTCGATAATATTTTTACGTAATTTCATCTTGTGTTATATTCTGTCTCATGTGTATTCGATTCTCGTTAAACTCATTCGATTTCGTCATTTTCTTACTTCCATGAGTTCGTATGCTTGAGTAGAGCATGTTGTGAGTTTCGGATTGTTAATCCGACGTTGTGTCGTGATTTTTCGGATGTTTGGGCCGTTTTTGTAATTTCCTATAAGTTTAGGGAATTTGTCCCTTGTTCGACTTTGGTTGTGTACCTCAGATCGTTTTTGGGTTCCGTACTTCCATTTCGTGTTATTGTTGCCCAAATATCGATCCCTATTGCTTTTATTCTCTTTCCGGATCATTTTTCATCATTTTGGGACCCGAGGGGGGTGTGGGCCGCGGCACAAGGATTGTGCGCCGCGGCACACACATCACCCAGCTGTTGTCCGAGCAAATTGTACCGTGTGCTGCGGCACAAGGATTGTGCGCCGCGGCACACAGCCGAGTCAGTGCCGCGGCACACTTGTCCGGCCGCGGCACACACGTGTGGCACTTGCCGGCCAAAACCGACTGTACCGCGTGCCGCGGCACAGTCCGGCAGGGCGCCGGCACACGCCGAATCTGCGCCGCGGCACACTTCGAATGAGCCGCGGCACAACGAGCGGTCAGCCGATCACTGGGCGCGATTTTGGCCTGCATCATGGCACGCAGTTCGGTGAGCTGCGGCACTGCTGTGATCGGCGCTATATCTGCGTTTTTATTCAGCGTGAGCCACTCATTTCCTTTCCCTTCTTCAACCGTGCGAGAGAGAGTGGCTTGAGAGGGAGATTTCCTCCATCTATCACTTAATTGTGTAAATTTCTTCATCTCTTTTCGATCGGGTGGCTCGGATTGCGGATCTAACACGTGGTTTTCGGATTTGAGTGCTTGATTCTTCAAGAGGTAAGAACTCCTTTGACCCTAGTATGATTTTGGGGAGGGTTTGGTGGTGATCTTGTGTTTTAATCCGAATTAACCGATGTTGTTGTTAGATTTTGATAGTATACTCGTGACCCTTGGTTTTCTTGTTATTGGTTGGGATGAAATCCCGTTATTGCACCGTTGACCGATTTCATTTCCTTATGCATGCGTGGTGTCTGATGAATTGTCCCAACGGGTAGAACTAGGATGAATTTCTTCGTATTCATGATGTTGAGATTGGTTGTATATCATTATTGTGTTAGGGTCGGATTTGAGAGGATTGTTCGGACCGTAACCTATTCCTTCGTCGTTTCCTTCGCGTCGTATTATCCAAGGCAAGTACATGTATTATATTTCATTATGTGTGTACGGTTTTGATGCAAATGATGTAAACTGGTTTATTGAACGATTGTGTTGGTTACTCTTCCACCTGGGGATGACGTGGGGCCTCTGGGGGCCGATACTAATGGGTACGGCCACGGAAGTGGACTTGGGTGCGTGTGTTGATGTTCTTCCACCTGGGGACGGTTCGACGGGACCTCTGGGGGCCGATACTAATGGGTACGGCCGCGGAAGTGGTTTCTCACCTGGGGACGGTCCGACGGGACCTCTGGGGTGCTACCCAGTTTCCGTGCTTTTTGATTCGGGTGCTACCCATTCCTTTATTGCATCGGATTGTGTGAATCGTATTGGCTTTAACTGCTTGTTTGAGTGTGAACCGTTTGTGGTGGGTACGCCTAGCGGGGATCGTATGGTTGGGGACCGGGAAGTTAGGGATTGCCCCGTGAGGATCGGGAGCCGAGATTGGCCCTCGGATCTCATTGTTATAGACCTTAAGGGTGAGGATTTAATCCTCGGGGACGATTGGTTAGAGCGTCACGGAGCTATCATGAACTATCGGACTCGTACCATCTCGATAGTAGCCAAGGACGGCACCGAGCATACCCTCATTGGTCGAAATCCGGGGAGATCGGGGAGTGTGATTAGCGCCTTAAAGGCGATGAAACTTCTGAACCAGGGTTGTGTCGGCTATTGGTGTTACGCACTGCAAGCGGAGGATGGTGGAATTGACATGTCGTCAATTCCAGTTGTTTGTGAGTATCCCGATATTTTCCCAGACGACTTGCCGGGATTACCACCGCAGCGAGAGGTGGAGTTTCCTATCGATCTTGAGCCGAATGCAGCCCCTATTTCTCGAGCACCGTACCGTATGGCACCGTCGGAGATGTTAGAGTTGAAGAATCAGTTGGGAGAATTGTTAGATAAAGGGTATATTCGACCGAGCGCATCGCCTTGGGGTGCGCCCATACTCTTTGTTAAGAAAAAGGATGGGTCGCTTCGTTTATGCATCGATTATCGAGAATTAAAAAAGTCGACCATCAAAAATAAATACCCTTTGCCCCGGATCGACGACTTGTTTGATCAGCTTCGGGGGGCAACGGTCTTTTCGAAGATCGATTTGCGATCGGGTTACTACCAGTTGAGGATTCGGGACATCGATATACCGAAAGCTGCCTTTCGGACGAGATATGGCCATTATGAGTTTGTGGTTATGCCTTTCGGGCTAACTAACGCCCAGTGATGTTCATGCGGTTAATGAACAAAGTTTTTATTGAGTATTTGGACAAATTCGTAGTCGTTTTCATCGATATTCTTATCTATTCTCGGAGTCGGGAGGAGCATGCCCTACATCTCGGATTGTACTAGACATCTTGAGGGCTGAGCGGTTGTACGCGAAGTTCTCTAAGTGTGATTTTGGCTCGAGAAGTGACGTTCCTCGGGCATGTGATTTCAGCAGAGGAGTTCGGGTAGATCCGCGAGAAGATAGAGCGGTGATGGCTTGGGAGCCGCCTAAGAATGTGAAGGAGGTGAGGAGTTTTACGGGTCTTGCCGTCTATTACCGTAGATTCGTTGAGGGATTTTCTAAGATCGCTAGACCACTCACTCGGTTGCTCCTAAAACTCGGAAGTTCGAGTGGGTCAGACAGGCGGGGCGGCTTTGTGAGTTAAAGAGACGTTTGACCACCGCACCGTTTTAGCATTACCCCGGGAACGAGGATTTCGTAGTGTATAGTGATGCTTCGGGCCTTGGTCTAGGATGTGTTTTGATGCAGAGAGACAGAGTGATTGCTTATGCGTCCCGCCAATTGAAACCTTATGAGGTAAATTATCCCACGCACGATTTGGAGTTAGCTGCGGTCGTTTTCGCCTTAAAGATATGGAGGCATTATCTCTACGGATCGTCTTGTAAGATTTTTACGGACCACAAGAGTCTGAAGTATATCTTGATCGAGAAAGAGTTGAATATGAGACAATGCAGGTGGTTGGAGCTAATTAAAGATTACGACCTCGAGATACTTTACCATCCGGGCAAGGCTAACGTAGTGGCTGATGCGTTGAGCCGGAAGCCGATGGCATTACAGATGTTAGAGGTACTTACACCACAGAGTGGGATCCAGCGAGATTTTATTTACCAAAATATTGAGGTTTGGGTTCAAAGAGTCCAGGGCCAGTTATGTGCGTTGGAGATCACTTCGTCCTTGACTGATGATATCAAGGCGAAACAGTATGATGATCCATTTTTAGTCCAGCTGAGGGAGGATGTGAGGAAAGGGAAAGCCCCTGGATTTGTGGTTCACGATGATGGAGTTTTGAGGTTTCGCGGCAGACTTTGTGTACCGAGTGTTGTTGAGCTGAGACAGAAGATCTTGAGTGAAGCTCATGCTACACCTTACTCCATACATCCTGGTACGAGTAAAATGTACAAGGATGTGAGGAGCAACTACTGGTGGAGTAATTTGAAGACGGATGTTAGCGAGTTTGTGGCGAAGTGTTTGACTGTCGGAGTTAAGATTGAACATCGGCGACCGCTGGGTTGCTCGACTACTTCCCATTACGGAATGGAAATGGGAAGACATCTCTATGGACTTCATTACGGGATGCCTAGGACTCGGACCGGAATGAACATGATTTGGGTTATTGTTGATCGACTAACCAAATCAGCTCACTTTCTGAGTATTAAGGATACTTGGGGACCGGAGAGGCTGGCCCGAGTGTTTATTGCGGAGATCGTGAGATTGCATGGGACTCCTAAGAGTATTGTTTCAGATCGTGATGGCCGTTTTGTATCACATTTTTGGCAGGCGGTTCACCGAGCTTTGGGGACCGAGTTGAGACTCAGTACGTCTTACCACCCTCGGACGACGATCGGCGGGCGATCCAGACGTTAGAGGATATGTTGAGAGCCTGTGCCTTAGATTGGAAGGATGATTGGGAGACACACTTGCCGTTGATCGAGTTCACGTACAACAATAGTTGGCATGCCTCGATCAAAATGGCACCATTCGAAGCGTTGTATGGAAGGAGGTGAAGATCACCATTGTGTTGGGACGATACGTCCGAGCTAATCGGTACCGAGCCCGACATGATAGTTGAGACGAGGGAGAAGATTACCCTGATTCGTGGTAGATTGTTGACGGCCCAGAGTCGGCAGAAGTCTTATGCCGATACACGTCGCCGACCGTTGGAGTTTGAGGTGGGAGATCACGTCTTGCTTAAGGTGTCGCCGACTCGGGGAGTTTACCGCTTCGGTCGGAAGGGTAAACTTAGTCCGAGATATATCGGGCCGTTTGAGATTTTAGACAGAGTCGGAGAGCTTGCGTATCGATTAGGCTTGCCGCCGTCCCTGAGCCACGTGCATAACGTATTTCATGTTTCCCAACTTAGGAAGTACGTATCGGACCCTAGCCATATTATTGATTTTGGAGGGATCGAGTTGGGGCCTGATATTACCTTCGAGGAGAGGCCGATTCAGATCTTAGAGCGTCGAGTTAAGCAACTCAGGCACAAAACCATTCCTTTGGTCAAAGTGCAGTGGTCGAGGCATGGATCCGAGGAAGCCACGTGGGAAACGGAGGAGAGTATGAGGTCGAGATACCCCGAGTTATTCGTGTTGTAAGTTTCGGGACGAAACTTATTTTTAGGGGGAGATAATGTAATATCCGCGTTTTCTATTTTTAGTAATTTCTATTTTTGGTGCATATTCATTTCGGACAACTCGCTTGGCACTGTTTTGTAATTCTGAACCTATTTTGTTCTTGGAGTTTTTCCGTTTAGACGGGTCTCGATAATATTTTTACGTAATTTCATCTTGTGTTATATTCTGTCTCATGTGTATTCGATTCTCGTTAAACTCATTTGATTTCGTCGTTTTCTTACTTCCATGAGTTCGTATGCTTGAGTAGAGCATGTTGTGAGTTTCGGATTGTTAATCCGACGTTGTGTCGTGATTTTTCGGATGTTTGGGCCGTTTTTGTAATTTCCTAGAAGTTTAGGGAATTTGTCCCTTGTTCGACTTTGGTTGTGTACCTCAGATCGTTTTTGGGTTCCATACTTCCATTTCGTGTTATTGTTGCCCAAATATCGATCCCTATTGCTTTTATTCTCTTTCCGGATCATTTTTCGTCATTTTGGGACCCGAGGGGGGGTGTGGGCCGCGGCACAAGGATTGTGCGCCGCGGCACACACATCACCCAGCTGTTGTCCGAGCAAACTATACCGTGTGCCGTGGCACAAGGATTGTCTTGCGACGCGGCACAGTCGGTCAAGCCGCACACTTGTCTGACGCGGCACACCGTGTGGCACTTGCCAAAAACCGATGCCGCGTGCCGCGGCACGATCGAGCGGCGGCACACGCCGAATCTGCGCCGCGGCACAACAAGCGATCAGCCGATCACTGGGCGCGATTTTTGGCCCTGTGCCGCGGCACAGTTCAGCTGAGCCGCGGCACACAACGCGGTCAGCGCTATATCTGCGTTTTTATTCAGCGTGAGCCACTCATTTCCTTTCCCTTATTCAACCGTGCGAGAGAGAGTGGCTTGAGAGGGAGATTTCCTCCATCTATCACTTAATTGTGTAAATTTCTTCATCTCTTTTCGATCGGGTGGCTCGGATTGCGGATCTAACACGTGGTTTTCGGATTTGAGTGCTTGATTCTTCAAGAGGTAAGAACTCCTTTGACCCTAGTATGATTTTGGGGAGGGTTTGGTGGTGATCTTGTGTTTTAATACGAATTAACCGATGTTGTTGTTAGATTTTGATAGTATACTCGTGACCCTTGGTTTTCTTGTTATTGGTTGGGATGAAATCCCGTTATTGCACCGTTGACCGATTTCATTTCCTTATGCACGCGTGGTGTCCGATGAATTGTCCCAACGGGTAGAACTAGGATGAATTTCTTCGTATTCATGATGTTGAGATTGGTTGTATATCATTATTGTGTTAGGGTCGGATTTGAGAGGATTGTTCGGACCGTAACCTATTCCTTCGTCGTTTCCTTCGCGTCGTATTATCCAAGGCAAGTACATGTATTATATTTCATTATGTGTGTACGGTTTTGATGCGAATGATGTAAACTGGTTTATTGAACGATTGTGTTGGTTACTCTTCCACAGGGATGGCGTGGGGCCTGCGGGGTCGATACTAATGGGTACGGCCACGGAAGTGGACTTGGGTGCGTGTGTTGATGTTCTTCCACAGGGACGGTTCGACGGACCTCGGGGCCGATACTAATGGGTACGGCCGCGAAGTGGTTTCTCACACTGGGACGGTCCGGGACCTCCGGGGACCGATACTAATGGGTACGGTCGCGAGTTACCAAGCGTGGATAATTGTGATGTGGAAAACTTGTTGATATACCGTTTTGGTGTTAATGTGACATTAGGAATATTGATTTTCAAAATGATTTTTCCTAATGAATTGTCTGCGTTGAATCGTGTATGTATATAATGTTGTGTAATTGTGTACTTGCACTAGCTATTCGAATGCTAACCCCTTGAATGGGGGAAATGCGTCTTATGCATTTTAGGTACCGGGAGGACTGAGGAGCAAGCACGGGACATGCATGCAAAGGATGGGCTGGCTTGATGATGTGGCTCGAGTCTGCATTTTTATGTTTTGTCATTGCATTGTTGAGTATTGAAGTTAGACTGTTTACTTTGAAACTTGGTTTAAGTCCCCTGCGTGGGCAAGGAATTGGTTTTTATCTTATATTCATATACTCCGTTAAAATGTTTTGGCCGAGGCCACGGCCTTACGTACTTTTTGGAGTGCATCATTTGGGATCATATTGTGGTTTATGTGTCATGTGTTAGCCTGGTAGACCTCACGAGGGTTCTACGGCGTGTAATGTCCCATTTGTGAATTGGGGTGTTACATTAACCTCAGCGTTGACTCGCCCGTCCACATCCGCGCTGAAAGCTGCCGACACAGGGTCCCACCTGCTGGCCATAGCCTGAGCTGTCTGATTCCTTTCGTTACGTACGTAATGCCTTATGCATAGCGTACGTAACACTTAGCATCTTAACGTATGTTAACTCTACTCATTAACGTACGTAATCCTTGTACCTTAGCGTACGCTAAGTATACATCGTAGCGTGCACTAATGTGGCTGTACTTAGCCATTTTCAGCTACTCTTGTCCAACGTCTCGACATGCAGAACATGAACATACGGCATACTGACTACGTATACTCAACACATTATATCCTCAAATGCAATTGTCGACCAAATACGACAATTATACCAATACTGACATCTCAGTCCTTATCCCTACTGTACAGATTCCACGCTGTACAATATAACTCGGATAAAATAATATTAAACAATAGTAGTAGAAATTCCTGATATTACATATTACAAAACTTAAAATAAGTTTCGGCCTCGAAACTTGCAATTCGTCATAGAAAACAAACAAATCGTTCAATCAAAATATTCCGAAACCATCAAAATAACGATCAATCATCATTAACGAATAACCAAAACAGTACACATATAAATGCACAAAGTCGACGATCTCCTGAGATACTAGCAAATGACTTCACTGTAAAAGCCTCAATACGCTTACAATTACATTCCATGAGTCTCAACAAAATATATTATCTTCGGATGAAATAATCTGCCTGTGTCAAATCATGTATGCCTGATTACACAATCAAGTCCAAATCCTGCTAAAATCAATAATGCATGATACATCTGTGAAACAACTACCCAAATCAACGACACAAATCCCGAAACATCGGCACAAAATTCGAACGCTCATACGATCATTAACAACGATCAACTAACAAATTAACCGAGTATATCATCGACATGATAAACTTCAATACGACCAATCCAAAGGTCAAACGCAGTCGAGAATATCATCAACGTGATAAACTCCAATATGACCAACCAGAGGTCAAAACACAATCGAGAATATCATTAACATGATAAACTCCAATATGACCAATGAACGATCAACGAAAATCGAGAATACCTTCACACGGTAATCTCCAACACAATCAACACAGAACCACAGAAACCGATATACGAACGGATAAAGTTCTCAAAACGACACGCCAATCACATACAGTGGGTCTCAATAAACACACCCGACTGTTGAACATGCCCTTTGGCATACGAACAACCAATCACAAACCGACGAACATATCCAAACATACATGGGGTGGGAACGACCACCCAATATTCAAAACAATCAGCATGGGGTCACCATCCCCAAATCTACACTTTCAAGGAAATCATTCAAAGTCACTATGGTAGAGTCGCGCTACTACCATACCAATGGAATCACATAGTACATATGTCCCAGTTTCATAAAATCCAAAGTTCCAAAATTACATTCTGTACCCGAACCTACAACACGCAGCATATTTCTCTGATCCGATCAATTAACCGATCATCCCTGAATAACCAAACTATCATACTAGAGTTCGGATCTCTTTTCCTCATACCGTTAGTGTGTTATCCAGTTTGTGAGTCTCACTCAGAACTTCACCATGATATGCAAAATGCGCATGTATATCAATCACATTTTCAAAAATCAGTTTGAAATCATACAGTCTCGTCAAGAAGACAAATTTTCGAAAGTTCTTTCAAAAATTTCAAAACTCAAAATATAAATTTTGGTAAGACCACAAAATCAATTTTCGAAAAATTAAATCAGTTTGCTGGTGCCAAGTATTCGATAACAGTTACCTTCGCATCCACACGATTTCGAAGTTTTAAAATGAAAACTATGCAAATGATTAACCACATGCATTCTCATGTATACCAATTCGGTTCGTCACCAATATCCACTGATGTTCCATCGTAAAACCACACAATAGAGTTCCAAAATCTCAATATATAAACTCCGACTAAAAACTCCTTTTTCCACATATGACTCGCAACGTCAATCATTAACCCATCCTGGATCACCTCAAATATGCTATGACAAAACATTGAATGACCAACAACTCACACAGTGAAAGACTTCCCGAGAGGTTTTATTTGAATATGTAAACCAAACCCCCGAAAGGTAGTAATAAAATGCATAAACGATTAGTAAGGTGTTTAACAAATCTCGGGAGTTTTAAGAAAACATGAAAAAAAAGTCTTTTGAAACATTAGGGTCTCAGCCCGTATCTCGTTCCGCATTACAAGAAGTTTAAAAAGTAGAAAACTCTTTTCGGACTCCAAGTCCTGAGTTACAAAACTATTTCAAAATCGATTGGGTCTCGGCCCAAAAATCATTTACGGTAAAACATTCGTAAAACATTCATTTTGAAAAGTATCATTTTCAAATGCTCAAAACAATTCATATATCATAAAATGAATTAACATGACTGCATGTTCTTCTCAACCATTCCCAACATTCCTCCCAATTGCACTCCGTTCCAATATTTAACCGACATATTGATTTCCAAAATCATAACTTCTCAAGATAATCAATCCTGTCTCAACTCTGTCACCTCATACTGTTACGCATAATATCTTTCTGAATCTCAAAACATATCGACTAAGAATGGCAATAAATCTCATTGCAATTCAAAAATCCAAATACTTACAAATCGTGAAGCCGACGATTCCCCGTGATACTGGCACATGTCTCGACTCAAGAAAATACTCGACATAGACATTTACAAAAAACACATTTTGCAAACTCAATTCAACTAGAGAACACAACACATCTCTATCTGAAGAAACATATTGACATCATTTGGAAAAAAATATTACAACCACCCGAGTGTAATATCCGGATTAATTATTGAGTATTTCATCTGTATTTGAACCCTATATTATTCAGAATTGTGATATCGATAATTGAAGTATGATATTTCTCGTATTTGTATCCTCGTACATGAGTATGGCAACATGTAAATTTCCCCATGCAAATACGTGATAACGTACGCTAAGAAGGAAGCTTAACGTACGTTATCCGCCAGAGTTGGCGTAAGCTACGAATGTAGCATAGCGTATGTTAAACAGCCAATAATTGAGCTGGACGGCTAGCACATGCGCCAGCCGGACATGGGTCCGGATAAGATTCCCGCGGATGAACCTGGACATTTTTGAAGTCAACGATTGTTAACGTATGCTAAGGAATGTGTCTAGCGTACGCTAATGTGTGTCACTTACGTACGTAACCTGATGGTGTAACGTACGTAATCGAGTTCAGAATGAGGACAGTTAACTATCAGTACGATAGCGTACGCTAAGGACATCAGGGTAGCGTACGCTAAATAGCTAACGTACGTTATGTGTGGAGGGATAACGTACGTAAGGACAGAAACATTATATATTTTGGTTAGGTTTTTTTCACTTGTCCTTCATTTCCTTAGAGTACAGAGAGCCTCCCCTCCTTCATAAACATCCATAGGCCGGCTATACTCAATCTTTGAAGATTGGATATCACTTGTGCTTGATCATTGAAGTGGAGAATCATTTTGGATTGACACACAAGCAACCGGAGTTAGATTCTACCTATTGTCTCGGTGTTTTCTTCATCTTAAGGTATGTTAATACTATCTCCAACCTTGGATTCGTATTCTTAAGGATATGATGATCATGCTATCAAGATATTAAGTTCCATTGGTGAATTATTCAACCAAATATCATGTTTAGAAGTTGGGATGATTATCCTTAAGATATCATTGTTAAAAACATCATAGTTGGAATCCTTTTACGTCAAATGATGAGAGTAATGTTCTGAGATTGATTATCCATATTGAATAGTGTTGCCATATTGATCGTAGATTTGGAATTGATATCACTTTTGCTAAACAGACTTAAGAAAGAATCATCGAAGGTTGTATCCTTTCTTATAAGTTGGATTTGTTAGTTCATCTTTAAGATGAAGTCTGAATGTAATGATGATATTGGAATCAAGCGCATCAACCTTAGATCACCTGAACTTCACATGAGAATGGTAATCGAGATTGAATATAAGTGTTGTGATGATATAAATTTCCTTGAATTCGAAGATGTTTGAATCCGTAAGATCATTCATAATTGTATGAGCATGATATGTAGAAGGGTAACATACGTTAATCACTGAGGATTTTGTACGCTTCATCATCAATCAGAACAGTCGACTGATCAGTGAGAGACTATCGGATGCTTGTTTAGCGTACGTTAGGCTCTGCAGCTTACGTACGCTAACGGGCAAGGTTAATGTACGCTACGTTTGGTATGTAACGTACGTTATATCATGAAACGAGTCAGTCGGCTGATCAGATAGGAGCTTTCGATACATGGTTAGCGTACGCTAGTTTGTAGCTTACGTACGCTAACGAGTAGGCTTAACGTACGCTACCAAGGGTACGTAACATACGTTAAGTAGGTCAGACAGGTTACGTTTTAGGAACTTTCGACCGTAATTTAGATTGTTAGATGTTCGTTCGACGTGAGATGAATTCTATATTATTTCTTTTGTTAAGGTTCAAGCTTAGCAACGTGATTGATTGAAGGGGGCGACCTTCGAGCGTTTTGATATTCATGGAAGTTTTATTCTTGTCATCGAATCGAGGCAAGTACTTTTATTAGAATTGTTCGTATTATGTCGGTTATTTTATAATTGTACTGTGTACATGTGTTGTGATTAATTGTCTACCATGCGTTGATCCGACAGGAATCATCATGGGAAATCTATATCTGTGTGCGCTGGATCATTGGACAGGTAGTTCCACCATGCTTTGGTCTGACGGGATCATCATGGGAATCTATAGTTGTGTGCGCTGGATCGTTGGAATACCATGAGTATGTTGAGACTGTTATGATGTGATATGTGTTGTTATTATTTCTCGTTGGAGAAACTTGTCATGATTATTATTGATTAAATCATTGTTGTATGATTATCGTACTTGTACTAGCATCGTTGTGCTAACCCCTTCGGGGGTGAACATTTGTTTATGTTCAGGATCCATGAGAGCAGGGAAACAATCACTGGAGCTGCATGACGACGAGGGTGCAGAGTGATGTTCCGACTGGGTTTAATTGTCTGTTGTTTGTCTTGTTTTTAATAAGTACTCGAGTACGTCATCGTTTGTGATGATTGAATTTGGTGATGTATTAATATTCTTCCTTCGGATATTTGTATTCTCGATGTTGACCCAGAACTGTTGTATTTTATCTCAGTTATTTTCATATGTTGGTATCTGTTATTGTCTTTTCATTTCTTCAGCCTTATAAATTCTTATGTAAAGGATTTACGGCGCTGTAATATTCCTAAATATATCGGGGGTGTTACAGAATATGGTATCAGAGCTAAGGTTATGGATATCTTGGCCATTGGGTTAAAATAGGGGTCATATATGTCTTTTGAGGTAACCGGCCGTGAATAACATCACTGTACTGCCTACGTCTTCGTGCGAGCGGTGGTTGTAAGTTTCTAAACTCTATCTCGTCCTTTACATGTTATACTTCTTTATACTTGAACACTAGAACGATATTGTTTCCTGTATATTGAGTATTTATGCTTACAGTATGTTGAGAGGTGGACGTGGATGTGGTCACGGTCGCGGATGCGGACGAAGGAATACTGAAAGAGAAGCGTCGCCTTCTAATTAGGCCAGCCACAGCTCAGGCGATCCACAAAGATCTATTAACAATGAACCAGAACCTGATGTGCCCGAAATCCTTCGTCAGGTGGTGAACCAGATGACTCAGTTTGCCAAGGTCGTGGACCGAATGCAGGTAGCAGTAGGATTACAATAGAGAGATCGACAGCAAGGTATCCCAGACATGGGAAATCGAGGCGACCGATGGCTGCAAGAGGTGGCGAAGATGCAACCACCCAAATTCGATGGCTTTTTTGAGACACCTACGTGGGATCATTGGTTAAAAGAACTGGATAAAATTTTTGCCAGGATTAATTGCCCGGACGACCGGAAAGCCTATATTGCTCAGTACTTTCTGATAGGGGAAGCGTCCGAGTGGTGGGAAGACATCCGGCCTGTAGATCATGATACTGACTGGGCAGAATTTAAATTAATGATGGAAGCTCAGTATTACCCTCGTCCTGTGAGGGAAGCCAAAGTTCGGGAATTTTTCTCCGCACAGCCATCAGACGAGCCAGTATCCCAGACAATTAAAACGTTTAATCACCAGATGGTGTTTGTTCGACACCTGGTCAGAACAGACGCGGAAATGATGATCCATTTTGATATAAGAATGAAACCAGAAATCCAGAGGTACATGTCTGGTCTTGAATGTACCACTCTCCGTCAATATCAGGATAAAGCATTGGCATATGAAATAAAAGAAGCAGCGATGGAAAAGTTTGCAGAATCCAATAAGCAAAAAGTCTGGTAGTTTCACAGAGCACAAGAGCAGTAGGCCCCACAAGGCCCAGTCATCCTTTCATTCGTTCAAGAAACCTACGCACCCATCCAAGAGCGGAAAGAACTCCGGATCAGTATCAGCCACGACGGATACAACTAGGAAGTGCTTTAACTGTGGTCGCCCAGGCCACCTTTGGCGTGATTGTTTCCGTACTCCAGTTACATGTTTTTATTGCGGACAGCAAGGGCACCGTGCGATGTTTTGCAAGGATGCCACAAAGTTTAATGGAACCCGTACATCCCAGCCAGCTCAGAAGGAAGCAAGTATTCAGCAGACGCAACAGAGTGTTCAACTGCCCCAAAATTTCGGTCGAGGTCGAGGGAGAGGACAATTCGACCGTAAGGTAGCCTCGAGTGTCGGATCCGCTCCCCCATGTCTGTACGAGATGAGGAGGATAGACGATTAGGATGCTGCTGTCGCATCAGGTACTATTCAGATCCTTTCACAGCCAGTTAGCGTTTTATTCGATACAGGAGCTACGCATTCATTTTTATCCTTGTCTTGTGTAAATCGTTTGAATATTTCTGGTTTTCATAATTGTGAGCCTTATGTTGTGGAATTACCGAGTGGAGAGTGGATTGTGGGAAACTTAGAAACTAGAGATTTCCCTGTATCATTTGGAGGCAGAGAGTGGCCCTCAAATCTGATTATGATAGAAATGCAAGAACACGACCTGATACTCGGAGATGATTGTCTTAATCAATATGGAGCTATTGTAAACTACCGAAAGAGGAATATCTCACTGATAGCTGACGATGGTTCCAAAGTACTGTTTGAATGATGGAAACCAGGAAGCTTAGGAAAGATGATCAAGGCAATGAAAGCTGTCAAATTATTGAAACAGGGTTGTACCGGATACTGGTGCAACGCAATGAAGAAAGAAGATGGAAAAATAGAACTCTCATCCATTCCTGATGTGACGAATTTCCGGATGTATTTCCTGATGAATTACCTGGACTACCTCCACGACGGGATGTAGAATTCACCATCGAGCTGGAACCAGGAGCTACATCAATTTCTAAGGCGCTGTTGTTGGGATTCGGTGCCTAAAACGAAGGCCCAGCGGAAGCGGTAAAACAAAAATTAATTCGATCTGAATCCCTACGAGGATCGATCAAGCTACGTATATACGAATATATAAACGAAAAGCAAGAGTTGTAAGAAACTAACCCTCGAAGTCTGTTGATTAACTGGTAACCTTCTCTTGAGCTATTCCCCAAGCTTTACTTGATCTCTACGAATCCAATCCGCTCCAAGCCCTTGAATGATCCAACGACGAAAGCACCGCGTCTCTACTTGCCACGCGCCGGAAAAATGACCGGAATAACAACACTTGATTAACCTATAAGGTTGCGGCTAGAATCAAGTGATGAAGCTTTTATTATTACACTCTAAGTGTATAATATATATCTCTCTATCTCACAAATATTTTCTCTAAGAAAACTTATGAATGAAGATGAAGATGATGAAGAATGCAATGAAGTCTTGGAAAGATTTTTCCTCTCTCCTTTTTCTTGCCCAAACCGTGAGTTATGCAAGTATGTGCAAAAGAGATTTTGTTTTCATATTTATTCTCATCATATCTCCCAAGAAATCACCTCCCTTTGACAAAATCACCAAGAGTGATATTTTGTTCCCTTGATTGGTCACAAAGATTGAACCCACCAAGTAAAGACCAAGACCAATTGAGGGGTAGCTGATCGGGGCGGCCATCTAGAAGGTGCCAGACGAGTTCAGTCCGTTTCGGACTCCCGTGAGTCCAAACAGATAAACTCCGATTCCATCCGATGTATTTATATCGATTAATTAATCCAATTAATTAATCATATCAAATACATAATAACGTAATTAATTTCTCCAAGAAATAATTATATTCATGAATTAAATTAATCCCCCAGTAATTTATTTAAGTCATTAGGCCGTAAATCAATTTATCCAATAAATCGATTTAGACATCCAATGTCCCAAATTAGATATCCAATATCTAAAATTCATAATGAGATAATAAGCTTGATTCATTCCGTCGTCAATCCTATTACGCGAATCGGTAGGTCCGTCTCAGTCAGCAATGGGAGGAACCAAAGAGTAGTAGCACCACCTAGCCAGCCTGGCGGCCTACACTGTACCCCAATTGAGAACGAATGATGGGATCATTCAAGAACCATTCTGTCGTGAATACCAGTATACGTATAAAGCCTTCTTTCAAATGTCCCGATCAAGTTATAGGGTCACGGCCAGTCAAACCCTATCTGTACTTGATGCTATGCATGCGTTAATGCAAATCGAGATCATTGAGCTCTCGTGTATCCAATACAACTAGCTCCAATGCTTTGGCCAAAGACTTATGATCTCATCTGCCAATAACCGCATAGGACATATAACCCGCTCACTAACGGGAGAAAGAATTCTATCTTGGTATTCAGTAGGACCTGCTACTTGCTCGTTAAGATGCACATCGAGGTTGACCCCCACCTCCCGGTTTATAGGGTCGAACTACTCTAATGAAAATCTTAACGTCACAAGCACATCCCTACTAAATCCTCAAGTCGAAGGTTCACGAATACCTATCACAACCTTTCGATTCCGTCATTGACTGTCCCGGAGTGAAATTCGTGTGACGAATCGAGGGTGAGTCGGTTCGAGTATACTAATCCAATTAACATACCTATAACGTGTGCTCCCACTAACCATTAGTGTTAGACAGACACTCTCCATGTCAAAGAACATGTCATACAAGTCTTCACATAAACTTAACGCCCAGTCAAGTTTCATCGACTTGCGAACGATTAAGTATTTGAGCTATAAACCTTTCCAGTGCCGACCCCCTTATCAAATAAGGAGTGGAACGTTTTGCTCTCAAATACATGGACTAGTTTCTATATGTATATTTACGAGTTAGGAATGCCAGTAACTTCCAGTAAATAAAGAAACATACATTGCCTTATATTAATGATTTACATAATTACAAGTACAATGCCCTCACTCAACATCCTCTGAGTGGCATTCGAGGGCATACTCCTAACAATCTCCCACTTGCACTCAATGCCACACACTATGGTATCTAATACCCATGTTCTCCCGATAACGCTCCAAGATAGTCTGAGAAAGTGGCTTGGTCAGTGGATCGGCGATGTTGTCGGCCGAGTATACTTGCGAACAAATTCTCTTACGAGATCATACTTCCTCTCAATATGTTTGGTGCTATTGTGAAACCTTGGCTCCTTGGCCTGCGCTACAGCTCCATCGTTGTCACAGTACAGCGGAACAGGCAGCTCAGCACATGGTATCACTTGAAGTTCTCCTAGAAACTTCTTAATCCAGAACCCTTTCTTGGAAGCCTTCGAGGCTGCTTGATACTCAGCCTGACAAGTGGAATCAGCAGTCACGCTTTTCTTGGTGCTACGCCAAGATACTGCTCCTCCATTAAGAGTAAATATGTAGCCAGAAGTAGACATCGAGTCGCCCTTCAGTCCTTGGAAGTCCGAATCAGTGAATCCCACCACATCCAATTCTCCACCTCCATACATCAAAACCATATCTCTAGTACTTTTTAAGTACTTGAGAACGTTCTTTATGGTAGTCCAATGTTCCCTACCTGGGTTTGCCTGAAACCTACTCACCACGCTTACAGCATGCGCGATGTCAGGTCTTGTACACAACATAGCATACATAAGGCTACCCACGGCCGAAGCATATAGTATATTACTCATTTCCTTTCGTTGTTCCTCACTTTGAGGACACATCTTCAAGGAGAGTTTTATTCCATGTTGCATCGGTAGGAACCCTCTTTTAGAATCATCCATCTTAAATCGCTTTAAGATCTTATCTATATAGAGGACTTGGGAAAGACCTATTGTTCTCTTCGCTCTATCCTGGTAGAGCCGAATACCAAGAATATAGGTTGCTTCTCCCAAGTCTTTCATGGAGAAATTACTCGAAAGCCAAGCTTTCACAGAACTGAGCATTCCCACATCATTTCCTATTAGTAGAATGTCATCTACATATAGTACTAAGAATGCGATCTTGCTCCCACTAACCCTCTTGTATACACAAGGTTCCTCTTCATTTTGCACGAAGTCAAACTCTTTGACCGCCTCGTCAAAATGAAGGTTCCAACTACGCGACGCTTGCTTCAGTCCATAAATGGAATGCTGAAGCTTGCACACTTTCTGAATATCGACTTCGGACACAAAGCCTTTAGGCTGCTCCATATAGATTTCCTCCTCGAGGAATCCATTAAGGAAAGCCGTCTTTACGTCCATTTGCCATATCTCATAATCGTGGTAGGCAGCTATAGCAAACATCATGCGAATAGACTTGATCATGGCTACGGGCGAGAAGGTATCGTGGTAATCGATCCCTTATTTCTGGGTATAACCCTTTGCCACAAGTCTGGCCTTATAGGAGTCAACCTTTCCATCACCATCAGTCTTTCTCTTGTAGATCCACTTGTTCCCAATAGGCACCATGCTCCTGGGGCGGTCTATTAGAGTCCAGACCTGATTGACATGCATCGAGTCTATCTCAGCTTCCATAGCTTCACAACATTTCGCGGAGTCTACATCCACCATTGCTTGGTCATAGATCGTTGGGTCGGTCTCTTGGCTATCACTTGGAACTTCATGGATACCTATCTCCTCCAAGTGCACAAGCACATACCTCTCAGGCAAATGAGACACCCTACTAGACCTACGAGGTGGTTGTACTTGTGTTTCAGAAGGTTCGGTTCCAGTTTCTTGCACAGGTGTCTCCCGAGGAGTTTCATTGTATTCTTCTAAAGAAATACTTCTACCTGCTCCACCTTCTTGAATGAACTCATCTTCCAGGAAGTGTGCTTGTAAAGCAACAATGATCGTTCGATCTTCGGGCATATAGAATAGATATCCCATTGTCCCATATGGGAATCCAATGAAACGTACCTTCGCGGACCTAGCTTCCAACTTCTCCAACTTAGTCTTCTTGACATATGCGGGACATCCCCAAATCCTAATATGATTAAGACTTGGTTTCCCACATCTCATGTGGAGTTTTAGGAACGGATTTGGAAGGATATCTGTTCAAGATGTAGGCGGCAGTCAGGAGTGCATACCCCCACAAGTAAATCGGTAAGTCAGTATAGCCCAGCATGGAACGGACCATGTTCAACAAGGTCCGGTTCCTTCTTTCTGACACACCATATAACTGAGGAGTACCTGGAGGTGTTAGTTGTGAAACTATTCCATGTTCCTTAAGGAACTCGTCAAACTCCGTACTCATATACTCGCCACCTCGGTCCGACCAAAGTGCTTTGATATGATTACCAGTTTGTTTCTCGACTAGGGCCTTGAATTCCTAGAATTTCTCAAAGGCCTCGGATTTATGTTTCATTAAGTGTACATAACCATACCTAGTATGATCATCCGTAAACGTAATGAAATATTGATATCCGTCACGTGCTGCTTCCAAAGCACCACATACGTCAGTATGGATTAATCGATTTAGCGGCTCTTTCAAAAGTCCCTGTGAAGGGGGACTTAGTCATTTTGCCTTTAAGGCAAGATTCACAAGTAGGAAAGGGATCCGATCCCAATGGACCCATAAGTCCATCCTTTTCCATCTTGTAAACCTTGGTCTGACCAACATGACCAAGTCTAAGATGCCATTTCAAAACTTGATTGGTTTCATCCCTACCACGTTTTCTAGTCATAATATTCACAACTACTTTGTTGCTGAGATTTAGATGACAATCCATTTAACAATGTAGCAGTACCCACTAGTTTATTTCTGAAATAAATTTTGCAGGAACCATCACCAATGAAAAATGAAAAGTCTTTTCGATCCATGACCGGAATGGATACAATGTTTTTGTGCCCCTTGGGCAAACCAAGTACATCTTCTAAAGTCAAAACAAAGCCGGATTCTAAACCCAAAAGAAGTGATCCTATGTCGGTCGCCTCGACACTATGCCCGCTTCCGACTGTGATCATAACTTCTCCAGCTCCAAGCTTCCTACTTTGTTCCAGATCCTGATTCACGGTACAAATATGAGAACTAGCACCAGAATCCAGTATCCAGGAAGTAGAAAATACAGTAGCAGAACAATTTGTTTCCAAAACTAAAAGTTCTGTACCTGAAGTGCCATGAAAAATCAGACAGTCTCTTGCCCAGTGGCCCAGCTCACCGCACTTGAGACATGCGTCCTTTTTCTTCTTGTTCTTCGGAACCATTGGGGCCTTGCCCTTACCCTTAAGGTCCTTAACTTGTGGTCTAGTCTGCTTCTTGGTCTTTTTCTTCTTATTCTTAGACCTTCGAGGTCCACAAGAAATCACAAGGGCAAACTCCTTCATCCGCGGAGTCTTCATCTGAGACTGAGCGGTCACTAGTTTGTTCATTAGCCCAGCTAAGTTACATGCAATTTCATTGCAGTTGAAGTTCCTTAACCCACTTTTCGTGGTTTTCAATCTCTTCCTGATTGGCTCTGGTCCGCATAGGAGGCACCGGAATGTCCGTCTCTAAGACGTATCCTAGTGCCTCTATACTAAGGACTATCATCAGGTTGCGGAGCCAATCCACAAAGTTATGTCCGATTAAGGTGTTCTTTTCGAGTAGAATTTCGAGTGGATTCATTGTCTTATTGAGAGTTATGTCTGCATTAAGTATAACAGATTAATTAGTGACTCGTTTAATTATGTTCTGAGTATAGAATTAAGGTCTTTTCTATATTACCCAGCTCCCACTATTTTTATCGGAACAACACACTCCCATGTGAAATCCGGAAGTATCGTCGCTCTACTTCATAGTGGTAATCGAGTTCTTTATAAATATTAATAGAGGGCAACCAAACAGGTTTCTAGTCTATTAATTTTCATAAAGTGGTGTCCAACACCAATCCATCTAATGGATGATTCGATCTTCTTTTTCCCATTGTTCACTCCCCTCAACCTATACGGTTTCGATAGTTTGTGAACAAGTTAAGTTTATACCATCGACGCAAATCAGTTTCATAATTGAATCTTATCCGGTAACCTATCAGGTTTCTAGGGATAAAATTTGCTCCAACCGAAGGCATCCAATGTGCTTCCGGTAATTTATCCATCCTCCCCGAACAACTACCCGATAACTCGGAAGCATAGCACATCTGGTTTGGAATTCAATTTCCCGAAAACTCGATGGAGGGAAGGAAAACCTTGAAACCTTATAAACTTAATAATTTTTTGTGGGAGAATTTTCGCGATTAACGTTACACTTTGCACATTAATCATTTTAGCGCATTTATGGTATTCATACAATATGAAAAAACCATTCACAACCTAGTTGCTACCAACATGTGGTTCATGGACCGTTCCTAGAAAACAAAAACTCCATAATCTAATTACAAGTTTTCGTCTTGAATCTTCGTATTCTCGAAATGGATCTTCCTCCGGTCTTCGTCATTACATATAAATTTTACATTGAAAATAGCATCCTAGATACAAATTTTTCTAGTAAAATAAATAGGCTCAAAACGGCCTTTACAGCCCAATCAAATAAAACGAACGATTCAAAAACTAAGTCCACGGACCACATCTCCATTCAAAAGCATTCATCCAATAAATACTAAATAAATGGAAAGCGTAGAGATACATTGATCCAATCAAAAATACGAACCGATCAAATCGATTCACACAATCGGTAATATGAAAATGTTCAAAATAATTCGGTCGCCCATTAAAATTCCAATTAATCAAATTTCCCTTGTAAAATGAAATACCATAAATCATTTTAATCGTATTAAATCCAATTTAACATGCAGGAGATTAATTTTCAAGAAAACACGGAAAAATCGAGCCGGGTGAAAACTGGCCTGCCTGGCCGAGTCACAGCCGGCATCCTGCCGGCCAGACACGGCCCATGTCGCCTGACACGGTCGGTTCGTGCGGCGATGTCCTGCACATTCTAGCGGACACGGCCGTGTCGCGACACGATCGAGTCACTTACGGAAGCTCGCTGCGGCCACGGCCGTGTCGCACGACACGGTCGAGTCTACAGCGGTGACTATGCAGATTGCCGGACACGGCCGAGTCACCTGAGGACATGGTCGAGTCACTCTCGGCGAGAATGCACCTTTTGACCAAAAAGTCGTCAAACGACGATTCGGGGCTAGATTTTCGAAATATATCCAATATCAATATTTTTCGACTTTCATATCTTCAATATAAATCATATTTCCCAGAAATTTAAGATTTATATTTAGACATAAACTTACGAAAAATACAATTATTACGAACGAAAAACATATACCACGATTATGACTACAATGATTCCAAATCATTCACCATCTAATCGAGCATTCCAAATGCCAATATTGTATATACGATCGCAAGACCTACGCTCCGATACCACTGTTGGGATTCGGTGCCTAAAATGAAGGCCCAACGGAAGTGGTAAAACAAAATTAATTCGATCTGAATCCCTACGAGGATCGATCGAGCTACGTATATACGAATATATAAACGAAAAGCAAGAGTTGTAAGAAACTAACCCTCGAAGTCCGTTGATTAAATGGTAACCTTCTCTTGAGCTATTCCCCAAGCTTTGCTTGATCTCTACGAATCCAATCCGCTCCAAGCCCTTGAACGATCCAATGCCGAAAGCACCGCGTCTCTACTTGCCACGCGCCGGAAAAATGCCCAGAATAATAACACTTGATTAACCTATAAGGTTACGGCTAGAATCAAGTGATGAAGCTTTTATTATTACACTCTAAGTGTATAATATATATCTCTCTATCTCACAAATATTTTCTCCAAGAAAACTTATGAATGAAGATGAAGATGATGAAGAATGCAATGAAGTCTTGGAAAGATCTTTCCTCTCTCCTTTTTCTTGCCCAAACCGTGAGTTATGCAAGTATGTGCAAAAGAAATTTAGTCTTCATATTTATTCCCATCATATCTTCCAAGAAATCACCTCCCTTTGACAAAATCACCAAGAGTGATATTTTATCCCCTTGATTGGTCACAAGGCTTGAACCCCACCAAGTGAAGACCAAGACCAATTGAGGGGTAGGTGATTGGGGCAGCCATCTAGAAGGTGCCGGACGAGTCAGTCCGTTTCGGACTCCCGTGAGTCCAAACAGATAAACTACGATTCTGTCCGATATATTTATATCGATTAATTAATCCAATTAATTAATCATATCAAATATATAATAACATAATTAATTTCTCCAAGAAATAATTATATTCATGAATTAAATTAATCAACCAGTAATTTGTTTAAGTCATTAGGCTATAAATCAATTTATCCAATAAATCGATTTAGACATCCAATGTCCCAAATTAGATATCCAATATCTAAAATTCATAATGAGATAATAAGCTTGATTCATTCCATCGTCAATCCTATTGCGCGACTCGGTAGGTCCGTCTTAGTCAGCAATGGGACGAACCAAAGAGTAGTAGCACCACCTAACCAGTCTGGCGGCCTACACTGTACCCCAACTGAGAACGAATGATGGGATCATTCAAGAACCATTCTGTCGTGAATACCAGTATACGTAAAAACCCTTCTTTCAAATGTCCCGATCAAGTTATAGGGTCACGGGCAGTCAAACCCTATCTGTACTTGATGCTATGCATGCGTTAATGCAAATCAAGATCATTGAGCTCTCGTGTATCCAATACAACTAGCTCCAATGCTTTGGCCAAAGACTTATGATCTCATCTGCCAATAACCGCATAAGACATATGACCCGCTCACTAACGGGAGAAAGAATTCTATCTTGGTATTCAGTAGGACCTGCTACTTGCCCGTTAAGATGCACGTCGAGGTTGCCCCCACCTCTCGATTTACAGGTTTGAACTATTCTAATGAAAATCTTAACGTCACAAGCACATCCCTACTAAATCCTCAAGTCGAAGGTTCACAAATACCTATCACAACCTTTCGATTCCATCATTGACTGTCCTGGAGTGAAATCCGTGTGACGAATCGAGGGTGAGTCGGTTCGAGTATACTAATCCAATTAGCATACCTATAACGTGTGCTCCCACTAACCATTAGTGTTCGACAGATACTCTCCATGTCAAAGAACACGTCATACTAGTCTTCACATAAACTTAGCGCCCAGCCAAGTTTCATCGGCTTGCGAACGATTAAGTATTTGAGATATAAACCTTTCCAGTGCCGACCCCCTTATCAAATAAGGAGTGGAACGTTTTGCTCTCAAATACACGGACTAGTTTCTATATGTATATTTACGAGTTAGGAATGCCAGTAACTTCCAGTAAATAAAGAAACATTCATTACCTTATATTAATGATTTACATAATTACAAGTACAATGCCCTCACTCAATATTCTTTGAGTTACATTCGAGGGCATACTCCTAACAATGCCTGTTGGGATTCGGTGCCTAAAACGAAGGTCCAGCGGAAGCAGTAAAATAAAAATTAATTCGATCCGAATCCCTACGAGGATCGATCGAGCTACGTATATACGAATATATAAACGAAAAGCAAGAGTTGTAAGAAACTAACCCTCGAAGTCCGTTGATTAAATGAGTAAATAAAGAAACATCCATTGCCTTATATTTCCGGATGTATTTCCTGATGAATTACCTGGACTACCTCCACGACGGGATGTAGAATTCACCATCGAGCTGGAACCAGGAGCTACACCAATTTCTAAGGCCCCGTATCATATGGCACCTACTGAGATTTATGAATTGAAGAAGCAACTGAAAGAGTTACTGGACAAAGGCTATATCCAGCCAAGCGTTTCGCCCTAGGGTGCACCAGTTCTTTTTGTCCGTAAGAAGGATGGATCGCTTCGATTGTGTATTGACTATCGAGAGCTGAACAAGATGACGATCAAGAACAAATATCCATTGCCATGGATTGATGATTTGTTTGACCAGTTACAAGGGGCAACAGTGTTTTCTAAAATCGATCTGTGGTCGGGGTATCATGAGTTGAGGATTAAGGAATTCGATGTTCCAAAATCAGTGTTCAGAACTCGCTACAGACACTATGAGTTTGTAGTGATGCCGTTTGGTCTCACTGATGCACCTGCTGTATTCATGCAATTGATGAACCGAGTGTTCATAGAGTATTTGGACAAATTCGTGGTCGTATTTATTGATGACATTCTAGTTTATTCCAAGAGCCCGGAAGAGCATGCACAGCATCTGCGGATCGTTTTAGACCTTCTGGGAAACGAGTAATTGTATGCTAAGCTTTCTAAGTGTGAATTCTGGCTAAAGGAAGTAATGTTCCTCGGTCATGTGGTATCAGCAGAAGGAGTCCGAGTAGATCCCCAGAAAATCGAAGCAGTTATAGATTGGAAGTCTCCTAAGAACGTGAAAGAAGTCCGGAGTTTCTTAGTACTTGATGGGTATTATCGTCGGTTCGTGGAAGGGTTTTCCAAAATTACCCGCCCACTTACTCGACTACTACAGAAAACTCAAAAGTTTGAGTGGAACGAGATGTGCCAGAATAACTTTGATGAATTGAAAAAGAGATTGACGAAGGCACCGATTTTAGCACTCCCACAGGGAACCGGAGGATTTATAGTTTACAATGATGCTTCGAACCTAGGACTCGGATGTGTATTGATGCAGAATGAGAAGGTGATCGCCTATGCATCACGACAGCTGAAACCTTATGAAGTGAATTACCCAACGCATGATTTAGAGCTGGCAGCAGTAGTTTTTGCTTTGAAAATCTAGAGACACTACCTGTACGGGACTCACTGTCAAATCTTTACGGATCACAAGAGTCTCAAATACATCTTCAGTCAGAAAGAGTTGAACATGCGGCAAAGTAGATGGCTTGAACTGATTAAGGAATACGACTTAGAGATTCTATATCATCCAGGCAAAGCGAATGTAGTGGCCAATGCACTTAGCTGCAAGCCTGTTTCTATTCAGATGCTGGAGACTCTGACCTCCCAGCCCAGCATTCGCCATAATTGATTCGCGAAGGAATTGAAGTATAGTTGCAAAGAGTCCAAGGACAACTGTGTATGATGGAAATAACTTCATCGTTAACCGAAGAAATCAAATCTAAGCAATTGGATGATCCTCTGATGATTCGGTTGCGCGATGAAGTCAAGTGATCAAGGGAAAGGCCCCAGGATTCGTAATTCATGATGATGGAGTTTTGAGATTTCAAAACCGACTTTGCGTTCTCGATGTCGATGTTCTGAAGCAGACAATTATGAAGGAAGCTCATAGCAAGCCCTATTCTATACACCCGGGCACCAGTAAGATGTATAAGGACCTGAAGCAGAACTTCTGGTGGGGCAACATGAAGAAAGATGTAGCGGATTATGTCTCGAAATGTTTGACTTGTCAGCAGGTTAAGATCGAGCATCAATGACCTGCCGGAATGCTGAAGCCATTCCCGATTCCTGAATGGAAGTGGGAGGACATATCGATGGACTTTATCACTAATATGCCGAGAACCAAGACAGGAATGAACATGATTTGGGTGATAGTTGACCGCCTAACCAAATCGACTCATTTTATAGGCATTAAGGACACTTGGAGACCCGAGAAGTTGGCACGAGTATTTATTTCAGAGATAGTCCGACTGCATGGTACGCCGAAGACCATTATTTTTTACTGAGACGGTCGCTTTGTGTCTCATTTTTGGAAAGCAGTTCATAAATCCTTGGGAACCGAATTGAATTTTAGCACAGCTTATCATCCGCAGACAGACGGACAATCCGAGAGGACTATTCAAATGGTGGAAGATATGCTGAGGGCTTGTGCCTTAGATTGGTCAACTGATTGGGAAGTTTATCTAGGAGTGTCGAACGGTTCGGTTCCGGTTAACCGGACCAAAATTTTCGGTTAACCGGAACCACAATTGCCCAAAAATGAGAACCGAGAACCGGACCATATAAAATTTCGGTTAACCGGAACCGGACCGGTTATTTTCGGTTCCGGTTCGGTTAAACCGACAGAACCATTTTTTTTATATATAAATTATAAAATATAAAATATAAAATATAAAAATAATATATAATACATATATAATATATATAAATTTTTAACAAAATATAAAATATTTATTTAACAATATTAGAGTTTTAAATTTTTAATTTACAAAAATTAAAATAATAAAATATATAAGTATAAAATATAAAAATAATATTTAATAAATATATTATAAAATCGGTTTTCGGTTCGGAACCGTTCGGTTCCGGTTCCGAACCGAAAACCGAAAAATTATATAATGAGGAACCAAAAACCGAACATTTAACCGATTATACGGTTCCGGTTCGGTTCCGGTTCTAACTGAGAACCGGGAACCATTTAGACACCCCTAAGTTCATCTATTGTTGATTGAATTTACCTACAACAATAGTTGGCATGCTTCTATTAAGATGTCACCGTTTGAGGCATTATACGGGAGGAGATGCAGATCGCCCCTATGTTGGGACGATTCATCAGACTTAATCGGGACGGGACTGAAATTGATCGTGCAGACACGAAACAAGATAGCCTTGATTCGCGAAAGGCTGTTGACCGCCCAGAGTCCTTACGCAGACGTGCGCCGTCGCCCATTAGAGTTTACTGGAGATCACGTACTTTTAAAGGTTTCTCTTACTCGGGGAATCTTTCGTTTTGGAAGAAATAGAAAGTTGAGTCCTAGATATATCAGACCGTTTGAGATTCTTGAGAGAATTGGAAAGTTGGCATACAGATTGGCATTACCGCCATCATTGAGCCATGTTCATAACGTGTTCCATGTATCCCAGTTACGGAAGTATATACCAGATCCTAGTCATGTTATTGATTTCGGCGAGATCGAAGTCGCTCAGGATGGCACGTTTGAAGAGAGACCGATCAGGATACTCGAGAGTCGAGTTAAGCAATTGAGAAACAAATCGATCGCTTTGGTTAAGGTTCAGTGGTCGCGCCACGGAGTGGAAGAAGCCACTTGGGAAACGGAAGATAGCATGAAGTCCAGATATCCAGAGTTATTTTTGTCTTGAGTTTCGGGACGAAACTCTTTTTTAGTAGGAGAGTATGTAATATCCGGATTAATTATTGAGTATTTCATCTGTATTAACCCTGTATTATTCAGAATTGTGATATCGATAATTGAAGTATGATATTTCTCGTATTTGTATCCTTGTACATGAGTATGGCAACATGTAAATTTCCCCATGCAAATACGTGATAACGTACGCTAAGAAGGAAGCTTAACGTACGTTATCCGCCAGAGTTTGCGTACGCTACGAATGTAGCGTAACGTATGTTAAACGGCCAATAATTAAGCTGGACGGCTAGCACATGCGCCAGCCGGACATGGGTCCAGATAAGATTCGGATGAACCTGGACACTTTTGAAGTCAACGATTGTTAACGTATGCTAAGGAATGTGTCTAGCGTACGCTAATGTGTGTCACTTACGTACGTAACCTGATGGTGTAACGTACGTAATTGAGTTCAGAATGAGGACAGTTAAATATCAGTGACAATAGCATACGCTAAGGACATCAGGGTAGCATACGCTAAATAGCTAACGTACGTTATGTGTGGAGGGATAACGTACGTAAGGACAGAAACATTATATAAGGGACAACACCCCATGTTATTTTGGTTACGTTTTCTTCACTTGTCCTTAATTTCCTTGGAGTCCAGAGAGCCTCTCCTCCTTCATAAACATCCATAGGCCGGCTATACTCGATATTTGAAGATTGGATATCACTTTTGCTTGATCATTGAAGTGGAAAATCATTTTGGATTGACATACAAGCAACCGGAGTTGGATTCTACCTATTGTCTTGGTGTTTTCTTCATCTTAAGGTATGTTACTATCTCCAACCTTGGATTCATGTTCTTAAGGATATGATGATCATGCTATCAAGATATTAAGTTCCATTGATGAATTATTCAACCAAACATCATGTTTAGAAGTTGGGATGATTATGCTTAAGACATCATTGTTGAAAACATCATAGTTGGAATCCTTTTACGTCAAATGATGAGAGTAATGTTCTAAGATTGATTATCCATACTGAATAGTGTTGCCATATTGATCGTAGACTTGGAGTTGATATCACTTTTGTTAAACGGACTTAAGAAAGAATCATCGAAGGTTGTATCCTTTCTTATAAGTTGGATTTGTTAGTTCATCTTTAAGATGAAGTCTGAATGTAATGATGATATTGGAATCAATCGCATCAACCTTAGATCACATGAACTTCATATGAGAATAGTAATCGAGATTGAATACAAGTGTTGTGATGATATACATTTCCTTGAATTCAAAGATGTTTGAATCCGTAAGATCATTCATAATTGTATGAGCATGATATGTAGAAGGGTAACATACGTTAATCACTGAGGATTTTGTATGCTTCATCATCAATCAGAACAGTCGACTGATCAGTGAGAGACTGTCGGATGCTTGTTTAGCGTACACTAGGCTCTGCAGCTTACGTACGCTAACGGGCAAGGTTAACATACGCTACGTTTGGTACATAACGTACGTTATATCATCAGACTAGTCAATCGGCTGATCAGAGAGGAACTGTCGATACATGGTTAGCGTACGCTAGACTTTGTAGCTTACGTACGCTAATGAGTAGGCTTAACGTACGCTACCAAGGGTATGTAACGTACGTTAAGCAGGTCAGACAGGTTACATTTTATGAACTTTTGACCGTAATTTGGACTGTTAGATGTTCGTTCGACGTGAGATGAATTCTATATTATTTCTTTTGTTAAGGTTCGAGCTTAGCAACGTGATTGATCGAAGGGGACGACCTTCGAGCGTTTTGATATTCGTGAAAGTTTTATTATTGTCATCAAATCGAGGCAAGTACTTAGTTTAGAGTTGTTCGTATTATGTCGGTTATGTTATGATTGTACTGTGTACATGTGTTGTGATTAATTGTCCACCATGCATTGATCCGACGGGAATCATCATGGGAAATCTATAGCTGTGTGCGCTGGATCGTTGGACAGGTAGTTCCACCATGCTTTGGTCCGACGGGATCATCATGGGAATCTATAGCTGTGTGCGCTGGATCGTTGGAATACCATGAGTATGTTGAGACTGCTATGATGTGATATGTGTTGTTATTATTTCTCGCTGGAGAAACTTGTCATGATTATTGTTGATTAAATCATTGTTGTATGATTATCGTACTTGTACTAGCATCGTTGTGCTAACCCCTTCGGGGGTGAACATTTGTTTATGTTCAGGATCCAGGAGAGCAGGGAAACAACCACGGGAGCTGCATGACGACGAGGGTGCACAATGATGTTCCGGTCGGGTTTAATTGTCTGTTGTTTGTCTTATTTTTAATAAGTACTCGAGTACGTTGTCATTTGTGATGATTGAATTTGGTGATTTATTAATATTCTTCCTTCGGATATTTGTATTCTCGGTGTTGACCCAGAATTGTTGTATTTTATCTAAGTTATTTTCATATGTTGGTATCTGTTATTGTCTTTTCATTTCTTCAGCCTTGTAAATTCCTATGTAAAGGATTTACGGCGCTGTAATATTCCTGAATATATCGGGGATGTTACACCCAGCACCACACTGGTAAATCACATAACGCACAAGCCCGAGTGAACAACAAAAACTCAGAGCTCAAACACTTGTCAACCGACAACTCGAATAACACGGCAAAAGCACGACCCAAACTCGACTCGACTGCATAGGTTTTCTCAACATAAGCTCTGATACCATATTCTGTAACACCCCCAGAGTTATCCGGGAATATTACAGCGCCGTGGGCCTCAAGATGGAACCCACAAGGCTGAAGGAAATTTTCGCAAACATTTACAAATGCCAAGAGGCTAACGACGGTACTGTCTTTTAAAAACATTCGAAGACTTAATAAAATCCGTTTATCAAAACCGTCGTAAAATCTCATTTGAAAAGACAAGGCCAAACAGCCGAAACTCAATAGTTTAGAAAACGATTCCCAAAGTAACTCAAGTTACTAGAAACGAAAGGTCATTTTAAAATACTCACGCATCGGAAAAGACAAACAATTAAAAATACTCTAGCAGCGGAATACAACAACTGATCAGGAAACTTAATTCACAAAAACATGACCTAGCCAGTATCCTTTGGGAAGCTCATCTATTCACGACCGCTACAAGCTCGATATCCAAAGAACCTAAAAAGAAATCCCACGACGGGGTCAGCCATAATATCCAACAATGATATCAATCACATCACGTCAATAATTACATACCAATGGAAATACTAAGTAAGAATACGACCAATGTAATATTACCGTCGTAACTTTATTTACTCAAATAATTCTCATCAGATTTACCATCATCACAAAGCACATCTTGTAATCTCGATTAATCAATAAACTCAAACCCAACATCATACGGTACCTCAAGCAATACCCGAGATTCTCAAAACATCATCATAACTCGCAGTACGGAAATATACCAACTCCGACCAATTCGATCCATCGGATAGCATCATCAAATCCCAAGACGATAACCGATTATCCATCAAAAGACGAATACCAAAGGAAATATGGAACATACCTCAAGATATGAAATGCCACGACAATCATGTCAGTCTAATCCGATGTCAGATCAATACTACACACGGACATGGTCCTAACACAAGACCTACAAATGCATGCTCATATGACAACGTCAATATGCTAACATCAATAATGACAATATATACTTATGGCAACCCATAATATACATATGCACAACAACACATGATAAAATCAATGATGCGAATCCACACGATTCCATCAACACAACACTGGGTAATCCAACGATCCAGCGCCCTCAGCATAGATCCCCATGATGATCCCGTCGGACCAACGCATGGTGAAAAACCTGTCCAACGATCCAGCGCCCTCAGCATAGATCCCCATGATGATCCCGTCGGACCAACGCATAGTGGACATCCGATCCAGTGCCCTCAGCATAGATCACACGATCCCATCGGATCAACACAACATAAACAATACAATTATGCATACACATATGCAACTCAATATGTTCATTAACATGAACAACATATGAATCAAAAACATGAACGACACTAGGGATGGCAAAAAAAACCGCGGGTTCGGGTACCCGCGGGTTTTTACCCGAATGGGTCCAATTCGGGTAATAAAATTCGGGTCCGGGTTCGGGTCTGGGGCGGGTAGAGAAAAATAAGTTCGGGTCCGGTTCGGTTCCGGGTATGGGGTACCCACCCCGAACCCGCCCCGATATATATATATATATACATATATAATATATATATATATAATATATATATATATTATTAATAATACTTAATAAATTAAATATATATCAGTAATTAAATTAGTAATATAATATTTATTAAATTAGTAATAAATTTAAATTAGTAATATTATATATATATAAAATATTAATACTTAATAAATTAAATATATATTAGTAATTAAATTAGTAATATTATATATATATATATATTAAAGTAGTAATAAATTTAAATTAGTGGTATATTATATATATATAATATTAATTCGAGAAAAAAGATAATCCGCGGTACTACTGGGTACCTAACCGAGCGGGCGGAGTGCAGGCGGACAGAAAAAATTTTGGCGGAGTGCAGGGCGGGTCTGGGGCTAATTTTTAGCAGCGGGTCCGGTGCAGGTAGCGATACCGGCCCGACCCGCCCCATTGCCATCCCTAAACGACACTATGATGAGACAACTAGGACAACTTTATGTTCAGCAACATGAATGACAACCTGCATGATCAACATCATCACACTAAACCGAATCAAACTAAGATACTTGTCCCGAGTCCTTCAGGAGAAATCTCGATGTCAAATCATCACCGGCGATTATCCTCAATGCTCGGTGATCCAAACGTACCATGGACTGTAGATACTCATATCCTCATCTTTATCGCAACGTAACCTTGATACCCGAATATGCCAATAACCGAGATAAAGCATATACATTATGATTTAACTCCCAGAATCGGAAAGACAACATATAATCCAAATCTCCAGAATTTGCAGTAATAATCATTGCTATATGCATTATAAACGAAATGAAACTGAAACCATTCATTAAACATTATAATTGAGCAAGTAATAACTTGCCTCGATACCGATGAAGCCGTCACTAATCCCTTGCCGTTGTCTGTAAGTTTTTCGGCCCCGATCAATGTAATCTATGAGCATCCTCGAACTTGACTGTAAGGCACGATTCTTATCAATGGTCAATTATCGCAACCTATTGCAATAATGGATTAACAACAATCCGATAATAATCAACAACCAACACGACCAATCAATCAATCTCACGGTTTAACGATATCTCGATCATACACGAAACCAAATAATCCAACTCAACAAATATGAACTCATATCTACAATACAAACCACAACTCGATGATCATACTTAACAATTAATACAACCGATCAATAAACCCAACGGTTCCACAATTATCCCAATTAAACATAATCCGAACGACCCGAATCAATCAATCAATCATGAACTCATTACCACAATACATTTCCACAATCCGGTAATCGTATCAACGACCAACTCATCTCGATAACAAGGATTACATAACACAGTCTATTCCGAATTCATACGAATTAACACGATTCCTCCTTGTTTATAATTATAAATTTCATAGTGGAACAATACTATCGGCATAATCGACAATCCGAACTATCCAAATAGTTCAATACCATTGATAATCTTGTTATAAGATTAACTATAATCTTTCTGGATTCAAAATTGTTATCATGATTCGTATTTCGTCAAGAACATACGAATTCTACCACTACAATCAACATAGCATTGGTCTAAACCATCAATTCCATGATTATACTTAAAAACCATCATATATCTTATCCAATTTCCCTCTTCGATGTGGTATATATATAACAAGAACATCACGAACATCATGAACATCATGATTCCATAATTATGATTATAACAAATAACCTAATCGAAGACGTATATCATTGTATCTTCCAATATACAATTTACATGACCTCAAGAATCATAACAACAACACCGTAATCATCTTCATACGAGTTATTCACCGACAATATCATCAAAATCCGAATCCAAGGTGTAGAGTTCATTAACATACCTGCACAATCAAACTCTTCAAGAATCATTGATATCGTCATATCCAAGCTTCTAATCCATGCTTCCAAGCTCATACCCAAGATGGAAGAGGTTTATTCTCACTTTCATGTGCAGAGCGATGAAGTTGAAGGAAGGATATCGATTTTCTCTCGTGAAGAAATGAAAGAATGAACCTTATTTTATAAACTGCATCGCTCATAACGTACATTATCAATCCATGTTAACGTACGTAATGCACCTTACGTACGCTACATGTCTCTCATAGCGTACGTAATATCAATCCAGAACTCACTGACTTGTTTCGTTAAATCGATTACGTACGTAACATATCCTTCATAGCGTACGTAATATGTACGTTGACTTGCTATACTGAAACTCCATTTAACGTACGTTATACACTTCCCGTAGCGTACGTTAACCTCAGCGTTGACTCGCCCGTCCACATCCGCACCGAAAGCTGCCGACACAGGGTCCCACCTGCTGGCCATAGCCTGAGCTGTCCGATTCCTTTCGTTACGTACGTAATGCCTTATGCATAGCGTACGTAACACTTAGCATCTTAACGTACGTTAACTTTACTCATTAACGTACGTAATCCTTGTACCTTAGCGTACGCTAAGTATACATCGTAGCGTGCGCTAATATGGCTGTACTTAGCCATTTTCAGCTACTCTTGTCCAACGTCTCGACATGCAGAACACGAACATACGGCATACTGACTACGTATACTCAACACATTATATCCTCAAATGCAATTGTCGACCAAATACGACAATTATACCAATACTGACATCTCAGTCCTTAATTTATTTTATCCCTACTGTACAGATTCCACGCTGTAGAATATAACTCGAATAAAATAATATTAAACAACAGTAGTATTAATTTCGGATATTACACATATTATATATTTGCAATTGGTAGTTTCTTTACTGAAATATTGCATTTGGATACCAATCATTTGAATATCCAATGTTTAACATCCAATGAAGTGAAAATGTAGTTAGATACTTATCATTAGTAGTTTTGTTACTTGAATATTATATTTGAATACCACGTTTTTCTTGTAATTAGTTTAATTTTGTGAGATTTTTATAACCTTTTTATAAAATATACTATGAGGTGTAATTTACCCAACTAATAACAAACAAACGCACAACCGACATGCCACAATCGGAGGGCTTATGGGTACGGGTAATTCCGGTAGTATAAAGGAAGTCAAGGGTAGGGGTGGTCAAAACCGGATATCCAGAATTTTGGATATTCAAAATTTCGGATAATAGATTTTGATATCCGATATCCGGAAAAAAATATTCGGATTCGGATATCAGATATACGAATATCCGAAAAAAATCGGATATGGATATCGGATATCCGAATATCCGAATACATTCTATTATTTAAAATATCAAAAAATAAATTTTTTAGAATTTTTCGGATATTTCAGATATCCAAATATCCGATTTTTCTGAAAAGTACTATCCGATATCCGAATCCGAAGTTCCAAATATCCGAACTTCGGATATCCAAATTTTCGAATATCCGGAACTTCGGATTATCGGATATTTCGGATTGGATATCGGATATTTTTGAACACCCCTAGCCAAGGGCATTTCAAATAAACTAAAACACGTACACACAGACACACACACACACGCATATATATATATATATATATAGAAAATAGATTTTATGAAAACTAATTATCTTGTGAAATCTAGAAACTTTTGTAGGCCATTGATATTAGTGATCTAACGGCTGTAGATGAATAAAATTATATGCATTTATGTATTTTTTTATTGCATTATTATTGTATATCTTGTGACAAACGATCAACAAATAATATGAATATACGATGAAATTCTTAATAATGTAATTGATTTCAGATTTATGGGATTTCCATCATAGTCAATATATATATATATATATATATATATATATATATATATATATATATATAAACCTCCCTTCTGAATTATTAGGGTTTCTTGTTCAAGAGAAAGAAAGAGGCCGTGCATTCTGCTACCAGCAGCCAGCAACAATGGTGGGAAAAGGCAAAAAACCAAGAATAGAGGAGCTTATTACCAGGGAGTTCACAATCAATCTACACAAACGCCTCCATGGATGGTAGTCTTGCTCTTTCTAATATTTATGTATACACGCGCACGCACTGTGTGTGTGCGTGTTCGGGGTTTTGGGAATTTCAGATCTTATTGGGTTGCTTACAGTTATCGTTAAATTGTTGTAACCTAAGTTTGATTTTTGAAGCGGATGCTTGATAAGCATTTTCTTTTGTTCAATATTAATTTTGTAATCCGGTGGCAGATATATTCGTCTCCTTCTTCTTCTTCTTCTTCTTCTTCTTTAAAAGCTTTCTCTGGGCTCTATTCGTTAGGTCTCATTAGTTTCAATATGAATTTACAATGATGAAGATTTATATTTCACGAGTTTTGAACATTGATTCTTCAAAGTTAACTTGAGACGAAAAAAGAAAAATTGATCGATTTGAGGTCTGTAGACTAAAAAATGTCCTATATATGTGTGCGCGTTGTGTGTGTGTGTGTGGGGGGGGTGGTGGGGGGGGTCCGTTGTGGATTAAAAATCCACCATTTTTTCAATTTATCGAAAAATGAGGGTGCTGTTCATTCAATGATGCTGGAATTTATCGAAAAATGGGGGTTGTGCGCGTGTGTTGTGTGTGTGTAAGTAGATGTTCAGATAGATGTTTGAAAAATATGGCTGCAAACATATGATGGCTGCTTGAGTTTAACTGTTGGATCAATGAGATTTGGTGGTTTGTTTATTAATTTGCATTATAAGTAGATGCTATTATTATTCGAGTTTTTAGTCATGGTGGTTACTTCAATCATTTCTTCCTTGAGCTTCTGCAATATTATATATGTGCTAGACTCTCTTTATATGTGATGGCAGTTCCAGTTTGTGGGGAGATGGGGGGTTGGGTTGGGGTGGGGTGGGGTGGGTGCTGGTGGTGATGGCTGTATCCGTGAATGTGTTTCGGATACTTATTGATACCATCTAGAAGCATTTTTCGCGTGATCAAGAAAATATGTCTGCGAGTGTGAATCAAACCCATTTGTGAATTTGCATTTACCCCAAAGCAATAATCCTTAGCAACAGCCATCTTATCCGACTTCCCTGTTCCTAATTAAAATGTTGTCTTGACATATGTCTTTATTCGATCATGTATACAGTACCTTCAAGAAGAAGGCACCGAAAGCCATCAAGGAAGTAAGGAGGTTTGCCCAGAAGGCCATGGGGACAACTGATGTCAGAGTCGATGTCAAGCTGAACAAGCACATTTGGAGCCGTGGGATTCGGAGCGTGCCTAGAAGAATCCGTGTCCGCATTGCAAAAAAGAGAAATGACGACGAGGATGCTAAAGAGGAGCTTTACTCTCTGGTAACTGTTGCAGAAATTCCAGAGGGAGGGTTGAAGGGATTAGGCACTGTTGTCATTGAAGAAGACGAATAAGATTTTTTTTTGGATATTTCTACTATGTTTGATTTTCGCTGTAGCTCGTGCGCTTGTCTTATGTTTAGGAAAGTCTCCAAATACTATTGCTACTTGTTGATGCATTTCTACTTATGTGGTTTTTTCATGGATGCATTTTGGTTTCCTGATCTTGTCCTTAGATATTCAGATTCTACATGCATATTTAGTTTGCTCTAAAAGTTGAGACGGATTATATTGCTGGCAAGTAGCAAAGTCATCTTATTGATGAAGATATCATTGCTTATTTCGTGTTATTTTCCAAGGATTCGATGTTTGTAAAATGCTTTGCCAGTTGTGTTGGGGGCGGTTGAATCCTGGGGAGCTCTTGCTTCCTTTTCTGTGGTACTTGTAGATTTTATAGATTTTCAAGTTATTTTCAAGATTATAAAGATTTGAATGGATAAAAAACTATTAGTCTGTGTTTAGTTGGAGTTTATGCGCTTGATATCGCTCCATTTGGTAATAAATCAACACCTTTCAATTGTTTAAACCATCTCGTCGTCAGACTTGACCCAATTCTTCTTTCCCAAAATAGATGCAAGAAGCACGAACCCTAACCACTATTTTTGATGTCTTCAATTCCCAATCTTGGATCTTGACACAGTACGGACAAATTGAGCTTTGTGAAGTACCGATCTGCAACTGAAGAAAAACTCGAGAGGAGCCCGCATTGAATTCAAGAGGAAGAAAATCTAGAAAGAAAATAATTTGGTACTCTGCATATGATATTCATATTCTTGTTTTATATGTTTGTAAAACATTGTTTAGAGTTGTACTTCAGTGTGAATTACTCACAAACATGTCAGTGTTCATTATTTACATATATAGCTTGGGCATCAATATGAGTTACGTATCGAGGACGAGAGCTAAAAATTTTTTTAGGTCATGCTTCATACACATGTTGTGATGAATGTAATTGTCGGTTCATCTCGTAATCTATCAGACAACAATGTATCACATCTCTTAACGTAGAAAAAAAAATAGATAATGGCAAATAGGACACCCAAACAAATCGATCATTTAGCTTTGTTGATATCACTTAATGATGTCGATTGTATGGATAATTTAAGAATGACCCGTGCGACTTTTGGTAGACTATGTTATTTGCTCCGCCCCTTGGGGGACTACTTGATTCAAAATATGTATCAGCCACTGAGAAGGTCGCACTATTCCTCTCTGTCATAGCTCATCACAAAAAATGCCGAGTGGTCAGATTTGACTTTAAAAGTTCAGGCCAAACGGTAAGTAAATATATTCACGAGGTGTTAAACTCAATTTTGCGCCTCCACACAATACTTCTAGTAAGATCCATTTATCGACAATTGCACCAATTCGCGATGGAAATGGAAATGGTTTAAGGTACATGTGTTATTTTTGGTCATTTATGGATACATTTGTATAAAGATGTTTTCATGAAATGCTTATTAAGACCTCGAATGTCATGTGACAGAGTTGTTTAGGGGCATTAGATGGTACATACATTAAAGTGAAGGTGTCTGAGACAAACAAACCAAGATATAGAACACGAAAAGGTGACGTAGCCCTAAATGTACTTGGTGTTTGCAATTTGAATATGAACTTCATTAATGTATTAAGCAGTTGGGAAGGCTCGACAGCAGATTCTAGAGTCTTGAAGGATGCCATCACTAGGCCTAATGGTTTAAAAATTCCCCATGGTATTTTAGAATGACAATCTTTTTAAGAAACTATTTACACTTGTTCTTTCGAAAAATTTATTTAAGTAACAACTGATTTTGTGATTTTATTTATAAAACTTTTGTTACAGGCCAATTTTGTTGTAGATACTGCAACAGAACCTATTATAAAATGTATCATACTTTTGCATAATCATACAAAATTAGCAAGACAATGAGTTAAAATTTTAAAATAAATGCAGCCCAAATTTTTTTAACCGAATGTAAAGCATAGATGAAACTCAACTTATGAGATGCTAAATTCAACTAAGGAGTATAAATAATTATTGTGTGAATTTTTTGAAGCATCACTTAAAAGATTTTTTATTGCCATCCTTTTGGGATGAAATAAAAAAATTCAACAATACTATAATTTTTTTTTTTTTGAAAATATAACTAAAGATTTAAGTGGTTGTTATTATCCCATCATGCCTAAAATTTTATTTTATTATTGTTTAGTTATTTCTGAAAGGGATGCTTGTAGTAAGTTCTCAAGAATGGAGAATGTTATTTATAAAATGTGTTCAAAATGGTTCGAATGTTTTAATCGTATTCATGATGTTTACTTGACTAGTACAATTTTATCTCCCGGTTTGATTTTGGCCTGTTGGTCCCGAGATGATGAAGTCTGTCCTCCCTGTACCAACACAAGTCTTTTCTAGGCGCTCTTTGTCCCCACTCACTCGCTCATTGAGAAACTTTCGAAGGGTCACTCATCCCATAATTACTCCAATCCAAGCACGCTTAACTTTGGAGTTTCTATGAGATGGCTACTGTAATATCCGGATTTATTACAGTGTATTTCATCTGTATTCAAACCATGTATTATTCGGATTGGTGATTTTGATTATTGGAGTATGATATTTCGTGCATTGATATCATTGTACATAAGTATAGAAACTTTCAAAATTGCTCAAGCAACCTCGTGATAGCGCACGCTAAGAATGTATCTTAACGCGCGCTATCGGGCCATTATTAGCGCACGCTATGAAGATAGGAGTTGCGTGCTCTAAGAACTCAATTATTGAGCGGGACGGCTAGCACATGCGCCAGCCGGGACATGAGTCCGGATAAGATTCCCGCGGACGCACCCGGACAATCCTGAAGTCAACCATTATTAGCGCACGCTAAGGAATGCTTAGTAGCGTGCGCTAACTTGTCAATAATGCAGAATATTATAAATGGGACAACAACCGTTTTGGCTTTCATTTCTTTCGCCCATTCTTCATCCTTGAGAGTTCAGAGAGCTGTAATAATACTCCTATACACTTAGAACACATCTTGTTGGTGTTTATATATTGGTTATCACTTGGGAATGTTCATGGAAGTGGAATAGCACCTTGGAGTGGCATACAACCAACCGGAGTTGGATTCTACCTTACGGTTCAGTGATTGTCATCATATTAAGGTATGTTCAATCTATCTCAAGACTTAGAGTTGGATTCTAATGATTTGGATGATCATGTTAACAAGATATGGATTTTCATAGATGAATTATCCAAGTATATCATGTTTGGAATATTAAGATGATTAAACTTTGAGTACCTTGATTATAATCATCATGATTCGAATCTTATTACCCTGAATATGTGAAGAGAAGCTTCTATCATTAGTAATTCAAATCTAGTAGATGACTTCATAATAATCATGGACTTGACTTTAACAATCATTATTGTTGGATAAATCTAAAGGATTGATCATGGAAAGATTTATCTAGTATAGATGGGACGTTTAAACAACTTCAGCATGATAATATTGACTGATTTGAGGTGTTGATATCAACCGTTAAGCTTTTCGAATTGTCGTATGAAGATTTGAAGTCGGAATGGAATATGATTTTATATTGGTATGCATATCCTTGAATCCGAAGTTGTCTTTATCCGTAAAATCATTCATAAGGGTATGAACATGGTATTCATGGAAGTAACATGAATTATCACGCAAGATTTCATTGTTTCAATCATGGCAAGAACAGCCATCGCCAAGAAAGCGCCATGCGAGATAGCGACGCTATGCTATGGAGTTTAACGCGCGCTTATCGAGCACGAGTTAGCGTGCGCTACGTTTAGTACGTAACGTACGCACGCTAGACCATCGAACAAGTCGGTTGGGTCGTGAAATCTTGACCATGCATAGTTAACGTACGCTAGTCTTTGTTGTTTGCGTGCGCTATCGGGCAGACTTAACGCACGCTACACAGAGTACTTAGCGTGCGCTAAGCAGTTCGGACAGATTGCATTTTATGAACTTTTGGCCGTAAATCGAATTGTTAAACATTCATACGATGTGAGATAAATCCTATATCATTTCTTTTGTTAAGGTTTGATCTTGTTGCGTGATTGATCGAGAGGGGCGATCTTCGAGGGTCTCGTTTTCGTGGAAGTATTGTTCTGTCTTCTAATCGAGGCAAGTACTCTAATTAGAATTGTTTATGTTATGACAATTATGATATGATTGTATCGTGTAAATATGTTGTGAATATATGTCCACCATGCGTTGATCCGACGGGAATCATCATGGGAATCTATAGTGTCTTGTTGGATCGTTGGACAGGTAGTTCCACCATGTGTTGGTCCGACGGGATCATCATGGGAATCTATAGCTGTATGCGCTGGATCGTTGGAATACCATCAGTATGTTGAAACTGTTATGATATGATATGTGTTGTGGATATTCTCATTGGAGAAACTTGTTATGATATAACTGTTGATTATATCACTGTTGTATGATTATTGTACTTGTACTGGCATCGTTGTGCTAACCCCTTCGGGGGTGAACATTTGTGTATGTTCAGGATCTAGGAGAGCGGGAAAACAACCACTGGAGAAGCATGACGACGAGGGTGCAGAGTGATGTTCCGACCGGGTTTACTGTCTGTTATTTGTTGGTTATTTCGATAAGTACTCGAGTACGTCGTCCGTTTATAATGTTTGGATTTTAGTGATGTAATAATAACTCTTTATTGGATATTTGTATTTCGGTTTTTGAACCAGACGGTTGTACTTTACTTCAGCAATTTCATAAAGCGGTATCTGTTATTGTCTTTTCTTTTAATCAGCCTTGTAAATTCTTATGTAAAGGATTTACGGCGCTGTAATATTCCTGAATATATCGGGGGTGTTACAGCTACCAGAAAATAAGATGCATCTTGTTGGTAGAGTAGTCCAAATTAATTTATTTAACCACTTTTTAGTACAAATCTCAGAGGTCGGATCGCAAGCCGCACCTCAAGCATTTTTAAGCCCATGCATGCAAAATGTTGGACCGAAGCCCAACAATCCCCCTCTCAATACCTGTAAGCATCTCAGCCCTAGAGCTTAGAAACCTCGTAGTACTAGATTTGATCACACAATCCTCTAGCAGCTGAATTTGTCAACAATCCTCCAACACTTGACATCAACATATGTTCGAGATCCGTTTACCTCTGATGTGATAGTATCTCAGTTCCAGCATACTTGATTTGATCACATAGCCCTCCAGCAGCTGACAACTCCACTCGCTAGCATTTCAGTTCCAGCCAACTAGTAACTTTTGCTGCATGCACACCTGTTGGTCCCAAGAATGATGAAGACTATCCTCACTATACCAACACAAATCTTTTCTAGCACGCTTTGTCCTCACTCACGCGCACCCTGAGAAACTTCCCAGGGAGTCACCCATCCCACAACTACTCTAAGTCAAGCATCTTAACTTTGGAGTTTCTATGAGATGGCTACCAGAAAAGATGATGCATCTTGTTGGTATAAGTAGTCCAAATCAATTCATTTAACCACTTTCTAGTGTAGATCTCACAGGTCGAGTTGCAAGCCGCGCCTCGCGCATTTTTTTTATGCTCATGCAGGCAGGATGTTGGACCAAAGCCCAACAATCCCCCTCCCAGTACCTGCCAGCATCTCAGCCCCATAGTCTGGAAACCTCCACGAACTAGATTTGATCACACAGCCCTCTAGCGGCTGGATTCATTCACACAGTCCTCCAACACTTGACATCAGCATCTATTCCAGCTCCGTTTACTTCTGCTGTGCCAGTATCTTAGTTCCAGCATACTAGACTTGATCACATAGCCCTCCAACACCTGACAACCTCCACAGCACCAACATCTTAGTTCCGGCCAACTGGCAACATTTGTTGCATGCCCGCCTCTCAGTTCCAATACTCTGGCAGCCTCCACTGTAGGATACTTCGAGGGAATCCACACCGGTGACCTTCTCTGATACCAACTGTTGGTCCCAAGAATGATGAAGACTATCCTCACTATACCAACACAAATCTTTTCTAACGCGCTTTGTCCTCACTCACGCGCACCCTGAGAAACTTCCTAGGATGTCACTCATCCCACAACTACTCTAAGTCAAGCACGCTTAACTTTGGAGTTTCTATGAGATGGCTACCAAAAAAGAAGATGCATCTTGTTGGTCTGAGTAGTCCAAATCAATTCATTTAACCACTTTCTAGTGCAGATCTCACAGGTCGAGTTGCAAGCCGTGCCTCACGCATTTTTTTAAGCTCATGCAGGCAGGATGCTGGACCAAAGCCCAACAACACCCCTCAGTTCCAACGCTCTGGCAGCCTCCACTGTAGCATACTCTAAAGGAATCGATACCCATGACCTGCTCCAATACCAATTTCTGTTCTCGAGAATGATGAAGATTGTCCTCCACACTAGTAGAATAAACATCAAAGACTTAGGTACAATTTACTTCAGTTATGTATATTAGTGAAGTAAAAAACAAAAAAAAACTTCGCTTTTCAATTTGCTGAAGTAAAACACCAACGTAGACTTCAGTAAATGGTATCATACTAAAAAGCAGAAACTAGTTGAGAATTTTAAGATACAAAGACTTCACTAATTTGATAACTAATGAAGTTAACAGTATAAAATTTTATTTTTTATGAGAATATTTTTACAATAGCGAAGTGTACAGAAGAACCGGGATTTTAGCCAATATTTAATATATCTACTAACCCATCAAGTCAGTAACCCTACTCTCCACTTTTATCTTCTCTTCTCGTCGCTCCATTCCATATCTTCTCTCTATTCTCTTCTCACTTCCTCTCCTCACGGCGTCACCACACCAGTCAGCCAGTCACCGAAATTTGCTTCACACTCACACAATCGCTCCTTCCTCTCCGGTCTCCTTCACAGTTGCCCTTTATCTCTCTTGCAGAGTCGTCATCGCACGCCTCAATATCGACTCCTCGCCGTCGCACGCCTCATCATCCTCGACTCGTTGCCGTTGCATGCCTCATCTTCATCAACTCGTCGCCGCCGCATGCCTCATCAGCTCACTACCGTCCAACGCCCTTTTAAGTGAGTATTCCAAATTTCCAATCGCCCGTCGCAAGCTCTATTTTTTTTTCCATATTTTTAATTTTCTTTTACAATCGGATCAAGATTACAGGGAATGTGTTAATTGTGAATTGTGATTATTATTATTACTATTATTATTATTATTATTCATGTGTCATATTTTGATGGCTAGTTCTTGGCATGATCAACCAAAGTTTAGCAAGCTTGTGTAACAGATTCTTGTTTTAGATTTAGTTATAAGCATTTAGAAGTAAGTGATTGCATATTTTGTTTTGTGTATGGGTTAGGGGATTTCCCCACTACAATGTAGGTCTTACTAGTACTTTTGGGGTATTAAGCCTAACCAAAACTTTGAGTACTTTAAATTTGATAAAGATATAGTGGAGCAGACTGTATGAACATGTGGAAAGAAAATTGAGGATCTATGAGGCCTATATTTGTTTTACTTATTGCTGTGCAAAGACATTCACATGAAGACAATTGCAAAGCTAATCATAATTTAAACTAGGAGATCTCAAGCATCACTATCTGACATTTTTGTCCTCTTGTAAATTGTGGAAATTGGTTGGGTATAATTTAATTATAGATATAAATAATGAATTGTACACCACTATGTCTCCTTGATTGGGTTCGTATGGTGATGGCGTATTATGATCGTTCTATCTTGAACCCTAGGAGACATGATTTTAGTTAGAGTTGTCAACGGAACACGGTTTAACTTTCTTCTCATTCTTTCCCGTTTCCTGCGGCGCAAACTCACTCGACTCCCTTCCTAGTCCGGCAATCCCCACACCACTCTGACCTTCCTCTTCCTCCCTCGGATGGTCTTTTTTTCTCCAGCATTCCTTTCACCAGCGGCTACCCATTTAATCTTTTTATCCGAAAATTTAGCCTCTTCTCTCCCGAATCCTAACCCCAACCCTCTCTATCGTTCTATTAAACCCCACTTCTTTTCGGCGACTGATTACATAGACTATACATATGCTCTTTATCCTTATATCTTCTTGTTATTTTATCCGGGTTTTCACAAACCATGGTGGATAGTTTAGCTAGTGCATGTGTTCCTCTCTATTAATTTTCTACTTCATTTTTTTTCAAGTTATATTTTCATTCTGTTCTTTATTTCTTCTGTTGTTTTCAATTTCTTCTATTGTTTTCAAAATCTCCTGATATTTTCAATTTCTGCATTTGATTTCAATTTTGTTGTTGTTTCCTATTTATGTAATCATTTATTAGATTTGTTTATTTGACTTCCTAGTACAACATTCTTCTCATCATTTGCTGATCAATTTTCAACTGCACATTCATTCTTCTTATCACTGGAATATGAAATTCTTTCTTTCTTACCAAGTGGCAGTATGACACTTTTCTTCTGTTGTTAAGAGTAATAATCTTGCTTTTCAATTATCATGAGTAGAGCAATCTCTCTCTCTCTCTCATGCTTTTTGTTTTGTTTCGTCTTAATTAATTGTCTCCTACCCATGTGATATGTAGTATCTTTTTATGGCTAACTTAGTTGTATTGTTTTTGTCTCATTATTATAGGTCCAAGGATAGCTGAATCACTGCAAGTCAACAACTATGAGCATGGGCAGAACGAATATTTATGATTTCTCTTTTTGATACTGTATACATCCCCGTATGTTGATGATTGCTTATAAAGTCTCATTCATATGAACTTGTCTCTAAGTTAACAAGGTAAAAATGACTCTTGATGATTATGATGATGTTGAATGATAGTTACATTACAGATCATCTGCATATCATCATGCCTTTCTTTTCTGCTAAAAAAATGTGATGTTGACGACTTGCTTTAATTTCTTTAATTCTGCAACAATATGAGTATTTTAAGAAACGAAGCTGACATGACATGAAAACCCTTGTCAGAATAGCAGCTAGCTAGGTGCGATCGATCAGGACCTCTTGTGAGCGGATGGATAAGTGTATCCACATAGCTGTAGAAGTAAAATGACAATAAATATAGAGAGGTTCCATTTTTATTTAAAAAAATAGATTATTATTGCTTAAAATGCTCATAATATTTCTATGGTTCATCACACTTTGTAGAAGTTATTTTTGACTGTTTGATAATATTGTAGTATGTGTGTTACGAGACATTATGCTAATATCTTTTAGTTGGTAATATAATTTTGGATTTCAGGAAAAACCTTGTAATTTCTTTATTGGGGGAGAAGATTTGTTAAACCAGCAACAAAGTGATTATGTGGATTTGTTTGATTCACATGCCGATTTTGAAGATTTGAAGAAGAAAGTTGATGAGAAGATGATTTCATGAACAAGAAGTATGATCGTCTGATGAAAAGCAATGATGTGCTGAAGAGAGACTTTGTCGTTTTGAAGTATATGATCTTTTTTAATCTTTTTGTCCTGTTTGTGGTGTTCATCATGAAATAGATAGAATCTTATTACACATTCTTTGTCTTTGTTATAATATGTATCTGGTTTTGAATTGGTTGGAACGCATGTTATTTTTTTTAAGATGGGATGATATGAAATTGTTGGTTTTTATATTATTGAGATCTTGTGGTTGATGGTTAGTTATAGTTGAATGTAGATTTTGGCAATGAATTTTAAATTGAAATGTGAAATATTAATATATATTACTGCAGAAAATACTAATATATATTATACAATAACTGAAGTAAAAAGTTCTTTATTTACTACGTCAATTATAAAATAACCGAAGTTAAAAGGCATTCTTTTACTTCACTTACCCCCACATTTGGATCATAATTAGAAAAAAAATCGAGATAGACTTTGGTTATTAGGATATTAGACTTCGCATAAAAAGCAAAGTCTAAAGTATACCTTTTACTACACGAACATAGACTTAGGTAATTATAACGTTTTTACTTTAGATATTATCCGAAGTCTTTGACGTTTATTCTTATAGTGCCTGTACCAACATAAGTTTTTTCTAGCGCTCTTTGTCCTCATTCACGCACACTCTGAGAAACTTCCCAATGGGTCACCTATCCCGTAACTACTCCAAGTAAAGAATGCTTAACTCTGGAGTTTTTATGAGATGACTATGAAAAAATAAGATGCATCTTGTTGTTATGAGTATTCTAAATCAATTAATTTAACCAATTTCTAGTACAATTCTCACAGGTCGAATTGCTTCGTGTATTTTTTAATCCGATGCAGGTGGGATGCTGGACCGAAGCCCAACATAGCCCAAGTACAATAATAACTTGAAATTTATTATATTCATCCTAATACGGGTTTTTCTAATATTGAGGATACTACTGAGAGTCTAACTATATTTAAAAATATCCATAATACTGAACAAGTAAAAATAGATTTGAAAAATAGTTATGAAACTCATTTTGCTGAATATATAGCTGAATATGGAGATATTAAAACTCAGAAAACAATACCCAGGACTAGCAATGCATTTAACATAGGTGTAGTAACGTCGGTCAAAGAAATGACCTTAGTCGATATTACACAACTAGTTTTGTGGCCGAGAATGACAATGCAGGTACATTTGATCTCTTGGATTGGTGGAAGAGAAGAAGAATAGAATTTCCCATACTCCCCATTATGGCACGAGAGATTCTTGCAGCGATTGCTTCCACGGTCCCCGTTGAAAGCGCTTTTAGTGAAGGATGTCTTATATTGGACGAGTGGAGATCCCGAGTGACGCCAAAAAATCTTGAGGCTCAGATGATGCTTAAAGATGCAACAACATCCAAACTACGAGATCAAGAAAATAGATGGTATGACCTCTTAGCGGAACAAGACGCCTATCAAGAAGGCACTACTGAAGGAGAGTCTAGTCAAAGAAGTCAAACCAACAACTAAGATGATGATGACATCGACTAAAGATAAGTAAGGTAAGTAAGATAAGCCAGATATGTAAGAAAAGTATGTAGGGTTTTGATTCCTCATGATTGTAACGACCCCGTCATGGGCCAATACTGCTACAGTGTCGTGAATCCATTTCGGGAATTCACAAGGCGAAAACCTGCAAACACAAAAATACATCGACCGACTAGGTCGCATAATAAAAACTCCATGACCAGTATCGACCGTGAAGGTCTACGGACACATATCTGCCTCTAACAGTCTACACCGTGACGGAGCCATCAGACAACACCTGTTTTTACCCGCGGACCACTAGACCGATTCAACCCAGACCGTACACAGGAATAACCGAATAAATAACGACAACCCACCGCACTCATGAGTGACCAAACAAACTGAAACAAAAATAACTAAATAAACGACTGGAATATATGGAGGCAACATCACTAGTGCTCTTCGCCTTCGTACTCTCCCTGCACCTGCTCACTATGGAACTACGTACCTGGATATATAAACAATGTAACCACCCTCGAAGGGGTCAGCAAACAGCCAGTGCAAGTACATTGATAACATGAATATGTATAACGTGCGAAAATACATCAACATCACAATCCAGAAACATAAGTATCATGTCGCGCTATTATTCCGGAATAATACGTATATCACATTTCCAAAACCACACGGGCTATACCGATACGAGGTTCGCACCCCATCGTGTCCTAGAGGCCTCGTTAGACCATTCCCAATTGTATAACTTGGTCGAGTGGCACGTGGTTCTCACTCCAATGTACCCTAGAGTCCTCGCCAGGGTAGTCTCCGGCTTTACTCGACCCGTCGAATGATACGAGGTTCGCACCCCATCGTATCCCAGAACCCTCGTCAGGGCAGTCCCCGGCTTTACTCGACCAATAAACATAGTCACAATATTGGTACAACTTTTTAGAAATATCATTTTCATTTTTCAAAAGCATCGTTACACGATTCAGTCACAAGACATAAAGCACGATCAAGTACTTGTCTGGTAGTCCAACGAATGAGAAAGTTCAATCGACAAGAGAGTGGAATGGGAGATTCGCCAATCTCCGACCTAAACTGGATAATATTATATGATCATTGTGTTAAAATTTGTATAACTATTAGAACTCTACCCTCTAATTTTGCCGATTTAAGAGTAAGAATGTAGTTACGGATACACCTCGTGTGTTATCGGGGTATAAGAGGGTTGTGTTTCGAACTAGGAGCCATTTGGAAGTCGTTTGATCTATTTTGGATTGAAACCAAGAAGATTATACATTTTTTGAAGAAAATATTAAAGTATTTGGGTCAAATTTAAAATTCTTTTCAAAAATTTAAGGGTGAACTGAAATAATTATAAACTTGATTTGAGTCAAACTTTAAAATACAAAAAAAATTTAATTTTGGGGTCTCAACCAAGTCCAAAATTATTTTTAATTCCCAAAAGCCTAGCCCTAAACTTTCAAAAATTTATTTTTTCACCCCAGAATTTTCTACGGCCATCTATTCCTCGTTTTAATCTCCCTCTATCTAACGTTCACCGAGATCTTCTTTATCATTGATTAACATTATTTTTATACGTAAAAATACACTAAATTCCCTGAGTCGGCACACTCCAAACTCACATAACACACACACACAACTCACACATATGAACACACACACACACACACACACGCACACAACAACACACCCACACAACACACACATACATACGCACGCGCACGCACATACGAACACACACGCACACACGAGCACACACACGCATCACAACACATGTACACGAGCACACACGCATCACAACAACACACGTACACGAGCACACACACATCACAACAACACACACACGCACAGTATATATATATACACACACAACACACATACCCACACCGGCACACACACACACATACCCACACCGGCACACACACACATACACACACACACACACAGACACCATGGACATGAATCAAACACACACACACACACACACACATATATATATATATATATATATATATACACGTTGTGCGTGTGTATATATATACACAGTGTATCATAAAAATTAGAAACAAGTTCTTTGTAACAATAGCTTCACAACAGTATAAAGTTTGTAAAATTTCGATAACCGAAGAATCGGTACGGGTGACCTGGAGGTAAATGACATTTTTGCCCCGTTTCGACGATTCTGGTATCGGTTTGAAAAATTGAACTTAGATTCATGTTCTACTAATCGACATGAACAAATCAATATATAGATTGATAAATTTTATCTGAGAAATCCCTTCGCCTTCCTCTCCTTCTTCCTCTTTTTTTGTTTCGTTTTTTTTTTTGTTCACCACGGCTGACAGCGTGCATGTGTGTGTGAGTGTGTGCAGGGGCGCAGCTACATAGGGGCGGGAGGGGGCGCCCGACCCCCCAAAATTTTTTTGCGATGTAGGGGGTATATAGTTTTCGTGTAGAAAAATTTCGGTATATTCGGTTTCGACCCTCCAAAATTTTGGTATTACCCGAAAAATAGCGTTAGGAAAAAAAAATTTAGATCCCGACCCCCCACTGAAAATTTTCTAGCTTCGCCACTGAGTGTGTGTGTGTGTGTGTGCGTGGGTGTGTTTATCCTCAGGTAAGGCGGCGGGATTATATATATGTGTATATATATATATGGGATATCTGTTTTTTAGTACCAAAGCATAAAACTAATAAGTTATATATCCCCATTCATAAAACTATAAGTTTTTGATACCAAAATGTGTTAAAAGACATTATTACCCTTAAAGTCTACCACTAAAAAATAGAAAACATAAAAAATAAAAAATTATTAAAAGCAAACAACAATAATCTAAACGGTCCCACAACTCAATATTTCTCTCTCTTGCAAAAAAACTCTCTCGCGCTGTATCGAACTCCGACTACGACAGAGAATCTGAAGACGCCAGAAGTTCCTCACACGCTAGTGACACTCCATCTGAAGAGGAATTCGTCAATGAGCCGCCGGTGTAACAGTCCCAAATCCCATTGGGTTATTACAGTGTCGTGGACCCCACACCCGGAGATCCACCAGGCGAACATGACTAAAATACATTAAAATTAACCAACAAGGGAGATCACAGTCCCTACCATGATATCCGACACAATATTCCGATAAGGAATTTTAACGACAACGATGGGCCTACATGGCCAAAAAAAAAAATACAACAACATCCACAAGCATCTGCTAGGGTAATACATAATGACAATGACTGACAAGCTGGAGAACACTCCAACTGACTGACCAATATGAACAACTCGGACTAGTATCGCTCGAATGCCTCGTCGCCATCATCATGCCCCTGTGTCTCAACTCTCTCCTCGCAAGCACCTAAAACATGAAAACATGTTCCGCCCCCACGGGGTCAGTCATCCAGATAATGAACATCAAATACATGTATAACATGATATGCATCCAAAGGCAGAATGAAACGGTACAATGATAATAATAATAATACGAGATGCTCACAAACCAAGGTAAGAACCGAGCATTCGTGAAACACTATGCCCATGGCATACTATTAATACCTGTTCGACAGGTTAGAACGTAAATGCCCAACGGCGAATCATAATTATAGAGTACCACAATGAATTACACGATATGAACCAAACCAGAATTGAATTAATTATGAATCACAATGCCCAAAGGCTCCAATGAAATTACCAAGACAATCATAAAGGCCTAAAAGCCACTCAGCCGAAGCTGTCAAATATCACAATCACATGAATCCAAAACAGCCCAAAGCTGTATCGATTAGGGACGAAGCCACGGCACGAAGCCGTATCACCATTAGGGCCGAAGCCACGGCACGAAGCCGTATCACCATTAGGGCCGAAGCCACGGCACGAAGCCGTATCACCATTAGGGCCGAAGCCACGACACGAAGCCGTATCACAATTAGGGCCGAAGCTACGGCACGAAGCCGTATCACCATTAGGGCTGAAGCCACGGCACGAAGCCGTATCACAATTAGGACCGAAGCCACGGCACGAAGCCGTATCATAATTAGGGCCGAAGCCACGGCACGAAGCCGTATCACAATTAGGGCTGAAGCCACGGCACGAAGCCGTATCACCATTAGGCCATCCAATGGTCGTGACCTACTGAATTGTAGGTGTTGGAAACCCAGCCGTGAAGGTTCAAGCCCCAAACTTAGCCATAATGAGCACTAGCCGAGACTAGCCTCCAAAATATAATTAATCATAAACGGAAACGATCCGAAGATTACCGAATTCACGAGAGTGATAGTGTGCTGCCTTGAGTCGGCCAACACGACAACAATGACTCACGGATGGGTATTGTCCTCGACGGTCCCAAATCAATACCTCGATTATCTTATAATGGTCAATCGATAAAAACGACACAACGAATGGGAACTATCCTCGACATCCCCAATTCAATACCTCGATGGCCTTAGAATGGCCAACCGATAACAATGATGCAACGGATGATTCAATACCTCGATTTCCTTAAAACGGCCAATCGATAACAATGATACAACGAATGATTGAGTATCTCGATTGTCTTAGAACGACTAATCGATGACAATGATACAATGAATGCTTGAGCACCTCGATTGCCTTAGAACGGCTAATCGATGACATTGACACAATGAATGATTGAACTCCTCGATTGCCTTAGAATGACCAATCGATAACAATGATACAATGAATGATTCAGCACCTCGATTGCCTTAGAATGGCTAATCGACAACAATGATACAATGAATGATTGAGCACCTTGATTGCCTTAGAACAGCTAATCGACGACAATGAGACAATGAATGATTGAGCACCTCGATTACCTTAGAACGGCTAATCGACGACAATGATACAATGAATGATTGAGCACCTCGATTGCCTTAGAATGGCTAATCGATGACAATGAGACAATGAATGATTGAGCACCTCGATTGCCTTAGAACGGCTAATCGACGACAATGAGACAATGAATGATTGAGCACCTCGATTGCCTTAGAATGTCTAATCGGTGACAATGATACAATGAATGATTGAACTCCTCAATTGCCTTAGAACGGCCAATCGATAACAATGATACAATGAATGCCTCGACACCTTTAATCGGTTACCGACGACGAAGATGAGAACGAATACGATGATGCCTTCAATCGGCCAATACAGCATGAATGACAGGATGCCAACATTAATACAATGATTACACCAACGTCTTAGATCGACATCAATATTAACAACAACAACCGATACATCGATACCGCAGACCGGTGATCGATAATAACATTAACAACGAATATCTCAATGCTTTACCGGCCATTAATGAATGATAATAAACATTTGACATAATTGCCGGAGAGTATCGTATCGAACGATCCCCTAATATCAATGAACTTATGAAGAGACCAAGTCTCGGAATGATACAACACATTCATACACATATATGATAACATTAATCTCATTGATTAGTACAAGTATAAAACTTGCCTCAACTGAAGGCGATGAAATTCTTCCACGGACAACGAACGGCGTCCTCCGATAAACACAAGTACTCGAATCACCTTGAATGAAATACAATTCATTCAATAACACAATATCAATCGAAATCAACATAACGACCGAAAGAAACTCTTTGAGACATTTAATCGAAAACAAAATGTTCAAAGTTCCTCAAGAACTTAAGAATCATCAATCGGGTTAAACAAATCGAAGATATGGATATACAATCCATAGAACACGATTAATAATGTTTACTAACATCAACTGATTCATCAAATTCGGACGAACAACGAAAATCAAGAAGAAATCTCGAAAAATCAAATTCTAGGAGATTTCAAGAAATTGACAGCCCTTAGGGCCATACCCGGCATTCGGCCAAACACTGACGAGCACGTACGGCCGTAACCGGCACCTTACGGCCGTAACTCTGCCAGGTCAGGCCCTGCTCCAAGAAGTGCGGCCGTGACTCGGCCGTGGCCACTCCGACGGCCCGAACGACGCCGAAACCCGAACCTGAATATGAATCGAAGATACGGTTAAGAAGTACTCGCAAAGACGAATCCAGGCGCTAAGATAACACAGGATTTCGACCACCCGAAGGCTCAAAATTCGACAACGGAAAGTAATTACCCCAAACTTTGGGAAATTACGAAAATAGCCCAAAACGTCCGAAATACACGATACACGATCGAAACACCAAGCCAAAGCTCACAACATGAATAATAACATTAAATGAACTTACGAGAAACTCGAAACAAAAGTTTCTGGCGAGATTCGCAAGAATCGAACTCAAGTGCGGAAAAGCCGTTTAAGAACACGGAACTCAACAAAACGATACCGAAACGAACTCGGATGACAAAAAGTGTAGAATTAAATATTCTCATAATGATGATACGGTCATGGACGAGTCGTCAGAATGGACTTCCGCCAAAAGATAAAAATTACCAAAAAATCGAAATTACGGGTATTACAGCCGGTTAGTGTATTTTTATTCACACACGATCATGCCAAGATAGTTGTTCATCGTCTCATGATGGTGCTGAAGAAGATGACACCATCGTGTGCACGATGATCTTTTGTGGGCACGATGGTTTACACACGACGGTCGTCGATCGTGTGTATCGTCGTGGGCAAGAAGATCAAAAGCTTCTGCCTTGCACACGATGGCATGCACACGGTCGATGCCCGCCGTGTGAAGACCATCGTGTTGCACACGATGGGCATCGATCGTATGCATGCCATCGTGTGCAAGCAGTGTTATTTTTTTTCGTTCTCCTAAGCATTTTATCATATTCTTATGATTTGTATGTCTATATTGCAGACTGGTTACGTATGGAAGAGACCTATATTGCGCTTTGTTACACGTCAAGTGAGTCTTTACATACGGGAGGCGGTATTTAAAGAGATCATTGAGACACTAAGAAGTATGGGCTGCAATTCTGTTGTTGGTGATCGAGCTATCGAGAGCTTGACCGAGGGGATCCTAGGGCATTTGATTAAAGTTAGGAGAAATGGGAGTTCAAATACTGACCTACATCACTTGATTGCCCGTCAGTTGGAGGGTGATCAAATCCCCCCGGATGAGTCGTGGTTCCAGGTTTGCGGGAGGACCATTCGTTTTACGGCCCGTGATTTTGTCATGATTACTGGACTGCATTTTGGAAACTCTACCTTCCATCCACAGGACGACCATCTCCTTCGGTATGACGGTATTTTCCACATAATACTCCATGGCAAAAATATTAAGGTTAGTGTTCTGTGGAAGAGGTTCAATACTCGAGATGTTGGTAGAGACATAAGAGATTATGTGGAGGTTGCCAATTTGCTTATATACTACTACTTTAACCTATGCCGTGACGACATGATGGTAGAGACATGGGCATGGGAATTAGTTGAGGATTTCGAGCAGTGGGATATGTTTCCTTGGGGTTCTTATGCCTTTGGGGTTTTATCTTACTACATAGGCAACATTGCCATGAAGGAGGGACAGGAACATAAGGACTATCACTTCTATGGTCCTGTTTGGGCTTTACATATATGGTCGTATGAGATGATTCCCTCATTGGGAGAATTGTGTGTAATTCGAGATAAATCTGTGCAAGTCCCCCGGTGTTTGATGTGGACTACGAGGAAGATGTTATGTGATTTCACTCATTTCTTCGACGATAAGGTACATAAATTTATAAACTTATTTTCTCCTGACTTCACTCATCTCTTCAACGTTATGTGATTGCCCATCTAATGGTATGCTTTAATGACTACTATTGCAGCACAAAGTACTTCCCTTTTTACCGCATCTGGAGGAGGATGAGGCTGAGTACTACTACCTGAGTTTTGAGAATGGCTCACCATATGACGTTAAGTTCATAAAGCCTATAAGAATATCTGTGAAGAACAAGGAGGATGAGCCTGCGCCGATGCCGAGAAAGAAAGTGATGGATAGGTTGAAGAAGGTTGTTGGGAAATTGATTACATATGAGTCGACACATAAAGTGTTGAAGCGACACCGGCAGAGTACCCCACCAGTAGATGGTGAAGAGACATCGGACCGTTTGAAGGCGATCTTGTACGACGAGTCTGAGACAAGATTTATTGCTCGAGTTTCTCGAAAGGTGCTTTCTGGGATCGTGGATTTCTTTAGCCCTATGCATAGACGTTCTAGGAGCCCGGTGCACTACTCAGTTGGGAGCCATGATGGGTTTCCCGATAGGCCTCATCATTATGCATCTTTTAGCAGCGCCCAGCGGAGGATTCCTGACCCTCCATGTCACTCAGTCTCTGGTGCAGCCCACAGTCACCATTCTCTAGTGCAGCCCACAGTCACCATCTCTTGCTGCTGTCGTGTGCCCACGATGGCTGCCATGACCGTGTGCACACGACCGTGTGCACACGACCGTGTGTCCCATCGTGGGCACGGCTGTGTGAACCATCGTGTGCACACGACCGTGTGTCCCATCGTGGGCACGGCCGTATGCACCATCGTGTGGACATGAACTTTTGGTATTTTTGCCAATTTGATTTATTGTGTTATCTGGAAGGATGTTTTGTGATTCTAAAATTGCTTGTTCAAATATTAAATACTATATAACTTCTTATACAAACTCGTATTTGTCATTTCGTGTAATTCATTAGTATATGAGATATTTCATACAGATGATGAACTTATCCTTACGAACTAATACATTGAGAACATATAGACTACACATGATATGCAATATATTATGTTAATTCAATCAATAACTTTTTAAATAAGTGTATCGTTAACAAATACTTGTTAATATATAAGTAACAACACGTAAATTGATGAGTAATTTAAGAAATTAGTGAAAATTGTTGATGTTCTTGTGCACACGACCGTGTGTCCCATCGTGGGCACGGCGGTGTGCACCATCTTGTGCACATGAACTTTTGATATTTTTGCCAATTTAATTTATTGTGTTATCTAGAAGGATGTTTTGTAATTCTAAAATTGCTTGTTCAAACATTAATTACTATATAACTTCTTATACAAACTCGTATTTGTCATTTCATGTAATTCATTAGTATATGAGATATTTCATACAGATGATGAACTTATCCTTACGAACTAATACATTGAGAACATATAGACTACACATGATATGCAATATATTATGTTAATTCAATCAATAACTTTTTAAATAAGTGTATCATTAACAAATACTTATTAATATATAATTAACAACACGTAAATTGACGAGTAATTCGAGAAATTAGTGAAAATTTTTGATGTTCTTGTGCACACGACCGTGTGTCCCATCGTGGGCACGACCGTGTGCACCATCGTGTGCACATAAACTTTTGGTATTTTTGCCAATTTGATTTATTGTGTTATCTAGAAGGATGTTTTGTGATTCTAAAATTGCTTGTTCAAACATTAATTACTATATAACTTCTTATACAAACTCGTATTTGTCATTTCGTGTAATTTATTTGTATATGAGATATTTCATAAAGATGATGAACTTATCCTTACGAACTAATACATTGACAACATATAGACTACACATGATATGCAATATATTATGTTAATTCAATCAATAACTTTTTAAATAAGTGTATCGATAACAAATATTTGTTAATATATAAGTAACAACACGTAAATTGACGAGTAATTTGAGAAATTAGTGAAAATTGTTGATGTTCTTGTTCACACGACCGTGTGTCCCACCGTGGGCATGACCGTGTGCACCATCGTGTGCACAGGTGGATACAATGCCAATTTGACACCATAGACGTGACACCTGGTTGCCAACGTGTCACACGATCGGAGCACACGATCATGTCCATCGTGTGCCCCATCGTGTGCACTACAAAGGGCGGCATCAAATTATTTTATTATAAAATCCCATCGTGGCCCCCCCCCCCTTTTTCAATATAAGCCCATCTCCCTGGACCGAGAGTGAAATACATGAACCGTAGTCCCCCCTTTTTCACTATAAATCCTAATCAATTAAAATCATTTAAAATCCATTAAAATTAAATACGCAAAATGAGCGCCCGATTACGAGAAAGCGATTTAGGAGGAATCGAAGCACCTCCACCAAAAAGAAGAAGAAGGATACCTCCTCCCAAACCACCATACAGAACTAGGCCGAGAGGAAGATACTCAATGCTCAGAGTAAGTTTTTTGATTTTATTGTATATGTAGTGTGTACTGCGAATTAATGTGTTTCATGAAATAGGGCCTATTTAAAAACACTGCGAGCACTCCAGTCATACTAGATGGTGATGATGATGATGATGATTTAGAGATTTCTGAGAAGACAAGTAAAGAAGTTATTTTAGAAGAAGAAGTTCATGGAGATGATGATACAAGACTAAAAAACAGCAGCAGATGGGGAAAAAGCGATCCAAATGATTGTGGTTTTTAAGTTATTCTTAGATATTTTGGTTTGATGGTGATGAACTTTTTTTTATGTAAAGTTATATGATTTTGGTGTAAACTATTGCTACTTTGTTTGCCTTTACATCACTGAACGCTTAATTTCAATTCAAAGATAAAGAAAATAGACACAAAATTATGCATTTGAACTAATAATCAAAATAATGAATCAATACATGGTCCATCGAGGATCAAAATATCAGCACATGATTGTTGCTAGTAAGTCACAAAATATAAAAATACATAAGCAATTTAAGTTCATGGTATGGACATCCCCTTATGTCATGGTCATCATTACGACAAATGCTACACCTCTTCTTCTGCCAGCGCTTTTGCCTCGTTTGTTCATCCATTCCTTGAGTTTCTTGAGGATATTCAAATCTACACCACCTATGGGAATGAATGCTTTGCAAGATTTTATATTGTGTCCGGTTCCTTTACACCTACCGTACACCTGAGGCCGTCCACCTGTGGGCAATTTTCAACAGCAGACTGTGCACGACTCATCCTTGGTCGGCCGACTTGTCGTACCCCCTCTGGAGGTAATCAAACGATGGATGAGATCTCCGGTGGGACATTCCACTCATCAGGATGTGGGATAGGATTAATATGCTCCTTATAAGTCTCTATAAGGCCTTGTTGTTTGAAATAACAATTAACAAAATCATACACAGACAAACCATTGCCGGCGCGCCGGTTACAATAAGCAATTATGTCAAGGATGTGGTGTAGGATAATGTATTTTTGATACTGATGAGTATGTATTTTACTTTTTTATCCAGATATATTCTGTTGAAAAACTGGTTTATGGTTCAGTTGGTAAATCCAGACCAGCCCTGTGTTGCACACGATCGTGCCCATCGTGGGTTACGATCGTGTGCATCTTGCCCACGGTCATGGGCTACTGCTATCGTGTGCATACTGCCATAACCCTGTGCACACCATCATGCACACGATGGCAGAACGCGATCGTGCCCATCGTGGGTTACGATCATGTGCATATTGCCCACGGCCATGACCGTGTGCACACGACAGCATAGACAAAAACATTGAATGGTGTGCACATTAGAGCAAAACAATTACCTTATAGCGGTAACAGCATGACTACATGGAATATGATCCAAATCAAACTCACGACAACAACATGTCCAGGTTCGAAGGTCGACCTCATAAGAAACTTTGTTTTCTTCGACTTTATAAACAAGTGGGGTGGTAACTCGAATGGTAAGAGTCAGACTGGCTTGATCAAAGTTAAAGAGCTTTTCAAAAGTGTGCATTGTCAACTCATGGTCTCTTGATAGGCTTTACACTTGGTGAGGTTAGCACTACCTATGCCAAATACATGTCTTTTTGTGTCTCTTTGTTGGAGAATCTAGTTCTAATTGGAATGTTTCTCTTGAGCTAATCAGCTCTATGTTGATTTCATCCAACTAAGCGAGGTTCGATATCGTCATACCTTATGATTCATTGAGTAACATATCATCAAAGTGGATGGTTGGAGTACGGATCAGATCTGGTGCAAAGCAACATTGCTAATCAGGCGTGATCGATATGTGCAGCAAGGCATGTGTAACACCCCAAACTAGACGGATATTACAGTGTCGTGGACCCCCGACTGGGACCCACCAGGCGAATGAAAATTAATGAATTAAATAATATAATTGTAGTACCGAACCACATTATATCATCAATTACTCCGATGAGGAGTTTCATTATAACACACCCAAGATAATACCGAATACATGTATATTTTATATGAAGATAAAATACACAACACTGAATGAAAAGGAGTATCCAAATGGAAATCTGCAGCGGAAAATAAATGACGACAACATGAATGACTGAAAGGATTGGGGCCCCCTACTAGTATCACTGGGACTCCTCGCCGTAAACATGCTCTTCCCGTGCGTTTGCCTTGCCGTGACCTGAAAACAATATCCCCTAACGGGATCAGTTACACAGAACAACAATCCTCAAGGGTTGAATATACACAATCATGATATATCTTTAGTTATGAAATATCCTTAGTTATGAATTTAAGCTGAAGAGGAGCATCATAGTACGCCCGTAATGTTCTGTGCAAGTGTACAAGACGAGTGCCCGGACACACTAGTCCTTGTACCTAATTAGTCTCACGGAGGTAAACATTACCGTGTGCACATTCCAATGTATCGGTGACCCAATACATGACCATCACGTGCTCGACTAAAAATTCCACACATCCGCACCCGGCCACGTAATATGAACCCAGAAGGTCATATGAACGAGAATGACCATAATGAATATCAATGAATAATAATCCGACAAAGTCAAGAATGACTCACCGAGATGAAAATAATAGTGAAGTGATTGATAGCTGAACGAAATGATTGGAACCGTCGTTCCTCGTGAATGAAGTGATTATTCGACAATTACAAGTCTCAATACGGTTAATACAATGATGAATGAGTTATGATTATGAATGAACAACAACAAAAGGAATGAATATCCTTTTAACCGAGTAAGAATTAACTTACTCAACACCGGTGAACCAGTCCTTCCACGAACAAACGTCCTAAATGAAAAGTCGGTCGCTCGAACAACCTTGAATAACACAATTACCAACAATCCATTCAACATATGAATCAAACACGAATATAACTAACTCAAAACGTCTATACGACTAAACCAAGTTCATTGGGGCATTATATCAAACACGTTGTGACCAATCTTCGATTGTTTACAATTAATCTTCAATTATACCAATATAAAATCCCCAAGAAGTGTTTCAAACTGACAAAACATCTTCAATACAATCAAAAATCCAATATGAACATCCAAATTCGTCATTTCAACAACAACTAATCGAAAATCCCCAAATCCAACTCACTATTCAAAGTGTTCTTGAATAACCCTTCAATAATCCAATGAATAATCATACACACTCATAATCATACGTATATCTCTTCATACAACATGATTATAACGTCCAAAATATCATATCTCAACACAAAATCGAAATCCAAGATGTTTGAAGAATATTACCTTTGAAGATCCACGCACTTTGATCCGATGAACACGCGTTATATCGACTATCCGAGCTTCACAATCGAATGAAGATGATGAAAACTGAACACCCAAGTGATAGATGATGGAAAATCTCCCCCCTCAAGCTCTCTCTCTCTCTCGGTTATAAGTTGAAGAAATGAGGAAATGAGCAAAAAGTCCCGTCCAGATCCTTATAAACTGCCGAACATTACGGCCGTAACTCGGCCTACTTACGGCCGTAACTCGGCCTACTTACGGCCGTAACCAGCCAACTCGTACGGCCGTAACTCGGCTTCATCCAAACACCTACCGACAGCCATACGGCCGTACCCGCACCTGTCTTACGGGCGTAACTCGCCTTCGTCCAAAACACCTGCCGACAGCTATACGGCCGTACCCGCACAACTTACGGGCATAACTCGACCGATACGGCCGTATCCGGCCAAACTTACGGGCATATGACCCCTTCGTCGAAACTGACCAGGCACCCTGCCTGCAACGTACGGACGTATCCGGCCAAGCCTTACGACCGTACCTGCCTCATCTTACGGCCATATGCCGTAACCCTTACGGCTGTAAGTCCTCCTCGTCCAACAAATCATGAAAATCACGAACACCCCTTACGGCCGTAGCCTGCCCATCTTACGGCCGTATCTCGCCTTCGGCCAAAAATGCCTGGGCACCCTGCTCGACACGTACGGCCGTAACCGGCCAAGCCTTACGGCCGTACCTGCTCAACTTACGACCGTATGTCACAATCCTTGCGGCCGTAAGTCCCGTTCGTCCATACTGATCTGAAATCACCGAACGCCTGTTACGTCCGTATCCGACAATCCTTACGGCCGTAACTTGCTCTTGGAAGTGACAAAAATCCGACAACTCCGTCTACTCGTTACAAACGGTGAATAATCCGACGTACAATACTTGTAAGATTGTAAATAAGTCCAATAACACGTGATAGATGATACTTCCAACACGAGACTATATTCCCGATGATAATGATGATACTCTCGTCTCGATCCACAAACGGAGATGAATGATGATCGGTAACTGATACACGGTTACAAAATGCCAACGATGAACCCAAATGAATGAATCACGAATGATGAGTGATTATTAATGAGTGAAAATTACTGACTGATAATTACTGAATGATAATTACTGAATGATAATTACTGAGTTACAACCGGGTATTACATACTCCCCCCTTAAAAAGAGTTTCGTCCTCGAAACTAAGGGTCAAATAACTCGGGATAACTGTCCCGCATACTATGCTCGATTTCCCAAGTAGCCCCCCTTCGATTCCGTGTCTAGACCACTGAATCTTGACCAAAGGAATCGTCTTGTTCCTCAACTGTTTGATTCGCCACTCTAAAACTCGTATAGGAAGCTCCTCCTACGAATGATCATCCGTGATCTCGATTCCGCCGAACTGAAGTATGTGACTCGGGTCGGCAACATACTTCCGCAACTGAGAGACATGAAACACATTATGAATTCAGCTCAACGCCGGAGGTAATGCCAATCGATAAGCCAGACTGCCTACTCGATCCAAAATCTCAAACGGTCCGATGAATCTCGAACTGAACTTCTCCTTTTTTACGAATCGAAAAATACCTCGACTCGGGGATACCTTGACCAACACGTGGTCACCTATCTCGAACTCTAGTGGTCGACGATGATTATCTGCATATGATTTCTGTCGACTCTGAGCGGTCAACAAACAACTCCTGATCAAGGCTACCTTCTCACGGGTGGCTATAAGCATATCGGGCTCGGTGCCGATTGATTCTGACAAGTCATCCCAACACAAAGGAGATCGACAACGACGACTGTACAAGGCCTCGTAAAGTGCCACCTTAATCGAAGCATGCCACCTATTATTGTACGTGAACTCAATCAACGGTAGTTGGGCTTCCCAATTATCTTTCCAATCGAGAACACATGCCCTCAATATGTCCTCCAAAGTCTGAATAGTCCTCTCTGATTGTCCGTCGGACTGAGGATGAAAAGTTGTGCTGAGATTAAGCTGAGTTCCCATAGCACGATGTACTGATTTCCAAAAATGTGACACGAATCGTCCGTCACGATCGGAAACGATACTCTTAGGAGTACCGTGCAGTCTCACTATCTCTTTGATGAACAACTAGACAAGTCTCTCGGGACCCCACGTATCCTAAATATCAAGGAAATGAGCCGATTTAGTTAAGCGGTCCACATTCACCCAGATTGTGTTCATGCCACGACGACTCGTCGGCAAACTCGTGATGAAGTCCATAGAAATATCTTCCCACTTCCACTCTGGAATAGGGAGCGGTTTCAGCATACCAGCCGGTCGCTGATGTTCTATCTTGACTTGCTGACAGGTCAAACATCTCGAAACAAATTCCGCGACTTCTCGCTTCATATTACTCCACCAGTAATTTTGTTTCAAGTCCTTGTACATCTTGCTAGACCCCGAATGAATGGAATAAGGGGTAGCATGAGCTTCTCTCAACATCGAGTTTTTCAACTCGTCATTCGCCGGTACGCATAACCGATTCTTAAATCGCAAAATTCCATCCCCGTGGATCATAAATCCAGGAGCTTTCCCCTGAGCCACATCCTCACGGAAGCGTAACAATGATGGGTCTGAACCATGATTCACTCTGATTGCCTACTCAAGTGGCGATGAAATTCTAACATGCAAAGTTGCCCTTGCACTCGCTGAAGCCAGAACTCGATCTCGGGTCTAAGGAATTCCTGCTGAAGCTCCTTCTGAACTGTTAAACGAGCAAGCATTTGCTCCTGAACGGACTTACGACTCAAGACATCGGCAACCACGTTTGCCTTACCCGGGTGGTACAGGATCTCAATATCATAATCTTTGATTAGTTCCAACCACCGCCTATGTCGCATATTTAACTCCCTCTGAGTAAATATATACTTCAAACTCTTGTGATCGGTGAATATCTGACAGCTGACGCCAAATATTCAACGCGAAAACCACGACTGCTAGCTCCAGGTCGTGGGTCGAATAATTAACCTCGTAAGTTCTCAATTTCCGTGAGGCATAGGCAATAACCTTCCCATTCTGCATTAATACACATCCTAGACTGTGTCCGGACGCGTCACTATAAATCACAAATCCTTCCGTCCCTTGTGGCAAGGAAAGGACAGGTGCTGAATTTAACCGGCTCTTGAGTTCCTCAAAACTCCGCTGACACGCGTCGGACCACATGTATTTCTTATCATTTCGCAAAAGGTTCGTCATTGGTTAAGTGATTTTAGAAAATCCTTCCACAAACCTCCGATAATAACCGGCTAATCCAAGAAAGCTTCGGATTTCCTTAACATCCTTCGGAGGTAGCCAATCCCGGATAGCCTCCGTCTTCTGAGGATCAACTCCGTCTTCTGAGGATCAACACGCACACCGTCTGATGAAATTACATGTCCGATAAACGTCACTTCGGACATCCAGAACTCATATTTGGAAAACTTCCCATAAAGTTGCTCTCGTTTCAACACGTCGAGCACCTGATGAAGGTGAAACTCGTGCTCTTCCCAGTCACGAAAATAAATTAAAATGTCATCAATGAAGACAACCACGAACTGATCCAACAAGTCGATGAAGACCCGATTCATTAACTCCATGAATACCGCAGGTGCATAAGTCAACCCAAACGGCATTATCACGAACTCATAATGACCATAGCGTGTTCGAAACGCTGTCCTCGCAATATCCGGCTCTCGAATTCGCAACTGATGATATCCAGATCTCAAGTCGATCTTGGAAAATACTGAAGCTCCTTGAAATTGATCTAAGAGATCTTCGACACACAGACGAAGAGAACCGTCCTTCTTATTGACAAATCACACTGGTGCTCCCCACGGGGACGCACTCGATCAAAATAATCCGTCTCGGTTAAATCTTCCCACTGATTCTTTAGTTCCTGCACTTCGGTCGGGGCCATCCGATACAGTGCCTTCGATAATGGGGACGTACCAGGCTCCAACTCTATCGTGAATTCCACATCCCTCGGTGGAGGTAAACCAGGTAGCTCGTCTGGGAGCACATCGTCAAACGATAACAATGATACCACGAATGGTTGAACACCTCGATTGCCTGAGAATGGCCAATCGACGACAGCGATACAATGAAAGATTGAACACCTCGATTGCCTTAGAACGGACAATCGATGACAATGATATAAGGAATGATGGAACATCTCGATTGCCTTAGAATGGTCAATTGATGACAATGATATAAGGAATGATGGAACATCTCGATTGCCTTAGAACGGTCAATCAATGACAATGATATAAAGAATGATGGAACATCTCGATTGCCTTAGAACGGTCAATCGATGACAATGATATATAATGAATGATTGAACACCTCGATTGTCTTAGATCGGCCAATCGATGGCAATGATATAATAAATGATTAAACAACTCTGGTTAGAGTAATTTTACTGCTTTCATCATATTAATGATTCTTCCGGAACAACGGGGATCACCTCCCGGAAATACACACTCGACTCCAACGACGGAAATGATAGTGACCATACGCTTACGAACATTGAGGATGGTATCATGACAATCCGTCCAACTAATACCCAATATTACATCGTCCTTAGGTAAATCCACCACGATTAGGTCCGCCAACCAATCGCGGTCATTAAGCTTAATTCAGTCAGTTCTTAACCTCATGATTTCCAAAAATTCTTCTACCGACAGGTAGACCAATGATATAAGGTCCACAATTATTAGGACTGTCTAAGTGAAGTCTATTCAAATATGATTCAGAAATGAATGAATGCGATGTGCCAGTATCAAAAAGGGTACACACAGGTTGAGAATTACGAGTATACCTGAGATCATTCGGGCCTCCGGATCGTCGGTCCACTTCATCGCGTGAATCCAAGTCTTGTCGACCCCCGAACCGGATGCTTCCATCTGATAAATATGAGCTCCACCTTTATTAGCTTCCGTCGTCTTAAACGACGCTGACAGAGCAGTCTAATTCTGAATCGCTGATTGCTTCGGGGCCTGAGATGCCACCGGAGTCGGCTTGGAGTCCCTTCGGCAAAAACGGGCCTTATGCCCAACAATCCCACAATTATGGCACGTGATAGACGGTTTCAGACACTTAGTGCTGTAATGACCCGGCGCTCCACAGTTGAAACAGGTGATGGCTGATCTGGCCGCTCGGGACTGAGATCCTGCAGGATTAGGCACCGTAGGAGGTCTCTCAGAAACGTTAGGGCCCGTACGAGGCTTCTTGAAGGTTGACTGACCACATTCGGACTGATTACGCTTCGTTGATTTCTTACTGACAGATGAAGGTTGTTGCTCAGCAATTTCCTTAGCAGCAGGCTCATACGGAGGGTTCTCTCGATTAATTCGGCCAGAGTGGCGCAATGATGATTAAGCAATTGCATATGGGTCATCATGACCTGCATAAAAGTGAGTGCATCAACCCGAACATCTTCCGATCGAGCTGAGTCCTAGGTACGACTTCCTGGCAGTGAGTGATTATTTCCCAGATTTCGGCCCGCACCGCGGCCTCTCCCCGTGCGTCCCCTGACAGCTCTTTCCATACTGAAGTAGGAAGGTTGCATGATAATCAGGGATCTCGTATGAGTACCGCATTATGATTTATGTGATGAAATGATGAAAATGAGCGTACATGCTCTAATACAGTGATTACATGAATGATTAACTGAGGTGACATGATTATCTGATGATATTCTTGAAATGATTATCTTGAACAAGTTAACAAGATTAATGATATGATCTTCAAGATCAACAACTGAGTAATGAAATGAACTGAGTGATTAATGAGTTAACATGATCAACATGAATAAAATGAAAATGATGTTTGAGGATTGTTAACTGATGAATTATGAATGAATGATTATTGCCAGAAATTATACCATGGCGTTAGAAGTCTTACTGTTCTTTCGGTCTGATGGGCTCGGCATTTACACAGGTCACACGTGACGCGAAAGTCCAACGATACTAGTATGATGACGATGATTCCAAATGAGACATGACTCGGAAGGTAGTATTCAAAACCACGCTCCGATACCAACTCTGTAACACCCCAAACTAGGCGGATATTACAGTACCGTGGACCCCCGACTGGGACCCACCAGGCGAATGAAAATTAATGAATTAAATAATATAATTGTAGTACCGAACCACATTATATCATCAATTACTACGATGAGGAGTTTCATTATAACACACCCAAGATAATACCGAATACATGTATATTTTATATGAAGATAAAATACACAACACTGAATGAAATGGAGTATCCAAATGGAAATCTGCAGCGGAAAATAAATGACGACAACATGAATGACTAAAGGATTGGGCCCCCCTACTAGTATCACTGGGACTCCTCGCCGTCAACATGCTCTTCCCATGCGTTTGCCTTGCCATGACCTGAAAACAATATCCCCTAACGGGGTCAGTTACACAGAACAACAATCCTCAAGGGTTGAATATACACAATCATGATATATCTTTAGTTATGAAATATCCTTAGTTATGAATTTAAGCTGAAGAGGAGCATCATAATACGCCTGTAATGTTATGTGCAAGTGTACAAGACGAGTGCCCGGACACACTAGTCCTTGTACCTAATTAGTGTCATGGAGGTAAATGTTACCGTGTGCACATTCCAATGTATCGGTGACCCAATACATGACCATCGCGTGCTCGACTAAAAATTCCACACATCCGCACCCGCCACGCAATATGAACCCAGAAGGTCATATGAACGAGAATGACCATAATGAATATCAATGAATAATAATCCGACAAAGTCAAGAATGACTCACCGAGATGAAAATAATAGTGAAGTGATTGATAGCTCAATGAAATGATTGGAACCGTCGTTCCTCGTAAATGAAGTGATTATTCGATAATTACAAGTCTCAATACGGTTAATACAATGATGAATGAGTTATGATTATGAATGAACAACAACAAAAGGAATGAATATCCTTTTAACCGAGTAAGAATTAACTTACTCAACACCGGTGAACAATGTCCTTCCACGATCAAACGTCCTAAATGAAAAGTCGGTCGCTCGAACAACCTTGAATAACACAATTACCAACAATCCGTTCAACATACGAATCAAACACGAATATAACTAACTCAAAACGTCGATACGACTAAACCAAGTTCATTGGGGCATCATATCAAACACGTTGTGACCAATCTTCGATTGTTTACAATCAATCTTCAATTATACCAATATCAAATCCCCAAGGAGTGTTTCAAACCGACAAAACATCTTCAATACAATCAAAAATCCAATATGAACATCCAAATTCGTGATTTCAACAACAACTAATCGAAAATCCCCAAATCCAACTCACTATTCAAAGTGTTCTTGAATAACCCTTCAATAATCCAATGAATAATCATACACACTCATAATCATACATATATCTCTTTATACAACATGATTATAACGTCCAAAACATCATATCTCAACAAAAAATCGAAATCCAAGATGTTTGAAGAATATTACCTTTGAAGATCCAAGCACTTTGATCCGATGAACACGCGTTAGATCGACTATCCGAGCTTCACAATCGAATGAAGATGATGAAAACCGAACACCCAAGTGATAGATGATGGAAAATATCCCCCCTCAAGCTCTCTCTCTCTCTCGGTTATAAGTTGAAGAAATGAGGAAATGAGCAAAAAGTCCCGTCCAGATCCTTATAAACTGTCGAACGTTATGTAACACCCCAATACACAAATGGGACATTACACGCCATAGAACCCTCGTGAGGTCTACCAGGCTAACTCATTACACATAAACCACAATGATATCCCAAAAGATGCATTCAAAAATTAAATAAGGTTGTAGCCTCGGCCAAAACATTTTAACGGAGTACATGAGATATAAGTTAAATACCAATTCATTGCCCACGCAGGGGACTTAAATCAAGTTTAAAATTAATCAGTCTAACTCCAGTACTCAACAAATGCAATGACAAAACATAAACAAAAATACAGACTCGAGCCACATCATCATGCCAGCCCATCCTTTACGTGTGCATCCCGTGCCAGCTCCTCAGCTCGACCAGTACCTGAAATGCATAAGACGCATTTCCCCCATTTAAGGGGTTAGCATTCGAATAGCTAGTGCAAGTACACAATTACACAACATTATATACATACTGTTTGAGGGATGGAAACCGGGAAGCTCAGGAAAGTTGATCAAGGCGATGAAAGCTGTCAAATTGTTGAAACAGGGCTGTACTGGATACTGGTGCTATGCAATGAAGAAAGAAGACGAAATTATGGAACTTTCATCTATTCCTGTTGTGAATGAATTTTCAGATGTATTCCCTGACGAGTTACCTGGACTACCACCACGAAGGGATGTAGAATTTACCATTGAGCTGGAACCCGGAGCTACACCAATTTCTAAGGCGCCGTACCGTATGGCACCTACTGAGATGTACGAACTGAAGAAGCAGCTAGAGGAGTTATTGGACAAAGGCTATATCCAGCCAAGCGTTTCGCCTTAGGGAGCGTCAGTTCTTTTTGTTCGGAAGAAGGATGGATCGCTTCGACTGTGTATCGACTATCGAGAGCTGAACAAGATGACAATTAAGAACAAGTATCCATTGCCATGGATTGATGATCTGTTTGACCAGTTGCAAGGGGCAACAGTATTTTCAAAAATCGATCTGAGATCAGGGTATCATCAGCTGAGGGTTAAGGAATCTGACGTTCCGAAATCAGCGTTCAGAACTCGCTACGGACACTATGAGTTTGTAGTGATGTCGTTTGGTCTCACTAATGCACCTGCTGTATTCATGCAGTGGATGAACTGAGTATTCATCGAATATTTGGATAAATTTGTGGTCGTATTCATTGATGACATTCTGGTGTATTCTAAGAGCCCGGAAGAGCATGCACAGCATTTGCGGATTGTATTAGAACTTTTGAGAAGTGAGCAACTGTACTCCAAACTCTCTAAGTGTGAATTCTGGCTAAAGGAGGTAATGTTCCTCGGTCATGTGGTATCAGCCGAAGGAGTCCGAGTAGATCCTCAGAAGATTGAAGCAGTTTTGGATTGGAAGCCTCCAAAGAATGTGAAAGAAGTCCGAAGTTTCTTAGGACTTGCTGGGTATTATTGTTGGTTCGTGGAAGGGTTTTCCAAAATCTCCCGCCCACTTACTCGACTCCTGCAGAAAACTCAAAAGTTTGAGTGGAACGAGTCGTGTCAGACTAGCTTTGATGAATTGAAGAAGAGATTGATGACTGCACCGATTTTAACACTCCCACAGGGGACTGGAGGATTCATTGTTTACAGTGATGCTTCGAACCAAGGACTCGGATGCGTATTAATGCATAATGAAAAGGTGATCGCTTATGCGTCGCAACAGCTGAAATCTTATGAAGTGAATTACCCAACACATGATTTGGAGCTAGCAGCAGTAGTTTTTGCTTTAAAGATCTGGAGGCATTATCTATACGGGACTCACTGTCAGATCTTTACTGATCACAAGAGTCTCAAATACATCTTCAGTCAGAAAGAGCTGAACATGCGGCAAACAATATGGTTAGAACTGATTAAGGACTATGACTTGGAGATTTTGTATCATCCAGGCAAAGCGAATGTAGTGGCCGATGCACTCAGCCGCAAACCTATTTCTATTCAGATGCTGGAGACACTGAGCTCCCAACTTAGCCTTCAACGAGAGATGATTCGAGAAGAAATTGAAGTGTGGTTACAAAGAGTCCAAGGACAACTGTGCGTGATGGAAATAACTTCATCACTAACCGAAGAAATCAAATCTAGACAAGCAGATGATCCTCTGATGATTCGGTTACGTGATGAAGTGATCCAAGGAAAGGCCCCCGGATTCCTAATTCATGATGATGGAGTTTTGAGATTCCAGAACCGACTCTGCGTTCCTGATATCGATGTTCTGAAACAGACGATTATGAAGGAAGCTCACAGTTCGCCCTATTCTATCCACCCGGGCACCAGTAATATGTATAAGGACTTGAAGCAGAATTTATGGTGGGGCAACATGAAGAAAGATGTAGCGGACTATGTTTCGAAATGCTTGACTTGTCAGCAGGTTAAGATCGAGCATCAACGGCCTGCCGGAAAGCCCATATTAAAAGATTAGCTACACATGATTATTTCAACAACAATAATGGAAATTGTAAAATAAAACATGGTAAAACTTCCCTTGTAAATGCCGAAATTGAATTCCCGATGAAGATTTGATGTTCTTCCTTCAAGAGCTCATAAACAATATGGTACAAGGAATAATATTCACTCACAAAATGTATTTTTCTTCAAGATGAAATTACAAAGAAGATGATGAAAATCTATCCTTTTCCACTCTTTTTGGTGTTTGTCTCCCTCAATCTTGTGTTTTTCCACCAATATATCTCCTAATAGATAAGAATATCTCACCTAGGGTCTCCACCATAGCCAAAGGATCAAGAAAAGGGCTCAAAATTGTGCAAAAATGTCAAAGAAAATGACTTGCACCGAAAAGTGACACGGCCCGTGTCCTGGGACACGGCCGTGTCGTACTACCCTGGAAAGAAGAAAATCCCACTGTCCACGGACCCGGCCGTGTCCCATGACACGGCCGTGTTGTACTATGCTGAAAATGCAAAACCGGCTCGATAGGGGCTCGGCCGTGTCATAGAAGACACGGTCGTGTTTTACTCTTCCGGAAATAGAATTTTTACTGGAACGAGACCCGGCCGTGTCATGTGACACGGCCGAGTTGCCTGGTGCGGCCGAGTTGTTTTCTTCTGTTTTGATTCCGGTTTTTGGTCTTCTTCGGCTTGATCATTCGTTCTTGTATCAATACACCTCGGAATTTAGCATATGATATACCGTTTCGAAGCTAATTTCATGAGGAATTTATATCAAAGGAGAACACATCTCAATTCGGAGTGGTGATTCTAGAATTTAGAAGATACGACCGATATTACTTCAATCTTTTATCGTTTTAGGCCTCGTTTTAGCTCTTGATCGTCATAAAGTCCAATATTAGCTATGAAAGCGCATATTTCACCACAATCTTTGTCCGGCTACCTACAAAACAAAAACACAACATACCACGCGTAAAAAGAGCAAAAACACTTAAAAACAAATGAAAGTGCGACTCAATAGAACAGAATGAGACGATCAAAAATCGACTCATCAAATCCCCCCAAACCTAAACTTTGCTTGCCCTCAAGCAAAAAGAAATAAAACACACGATAAAAAATGAGGAGGATTGAATAATCAAGTTAATTATCGGGTATACATACAATTAACCGAGAATGTAAAAGTATCGTGAAGTCTCGTAATTCGTCATGGAAGCCTAAACTCACAAATGAGTGGAAAACAATGGCACTTGATCGAACATGCAAGAAAACAAGTCTTACTAGTCCCTCACAGAATTATATCGATTCAGTCATCTCTCAAGTGTTTAGATAGGTCAATACGCTCAACTCGATTCGAATGGAAAGTTCTACTATATGCTTGCACTTCTTCTCTTCATCAAACGCATCAATATTCACAAAACATGAGTCATAGGGTCTTACTTTTGGTTGTATGTAATGTGGCTCAGGTTGGGAAAATTTGGCTAGTAGTTACAAGTTCAGTCCAAGTAGAGCATATACGATCCTCACATATATGAAATAAACACTCAAAGCAAGATCGATCATTCTACTTCAATTCTCCCGTATATATATCTCCTTTTTTTCTAGGCCTTGTTAAGTGCAATTCTTATGATATTGGCCTATTTCTCACAACCCATCGACTTCCCTTTTGTTTTTCTTAGGCTCACTCCTCTCCTCCCCTATCTTTTCTATCCCACTATTATTATTAGGATCACTTTTTTTTTGGGCTTATTATTTTCAGGAGAACAGGAGAGAAGATGTTTGCCTCTATACACCACAAACTTTGCACACCTTCGTTTTTCAAATATACCCTCTCATGCTCTTACAAGGACCAATACTTGGGTAAGTTATGGCTTTTGGATATGGAGCTATAAGATGTGGGTTTTTCGAACAAAAATACGGCTAAAGGCTCAACGAGGCTAGCAAAGGATATTGATATGAATTTGGTGGATATTTTTAGATAAGTAGGTTCAAGACAAAAAATGGGCAGCCCTAATCATTTCTCAAGTATGTAAATATCAACACGTCATCCGACAGAATCATGCAAGTTCTAAAGAATACAATCCATAAGAAGAGAAATCACTCATGAAAGAATTTCACCGCTAAAAGTGAACGGTTCAATTAGGCACAAGGACTCACGGCTTTTGGACTACCATACTCATTCCTTACACGTCAAATCAAGTAACCAAAAACTATACATTCACACGCAAGGTCAAACAATCAATTAGATTTATAAAACTCTACGAGCCAAGTACAAACACGATTAATCATCCATATACCCAACAGTTAACAAGGTTACTGCAATCCAACTACGACATCACGCAAGAAAAAAAAATAAAGAAAGGAAACAAACATCACGCAAACTAAAACCAAATAAAAATCGAAGAAGTTGCACCCCCCCAAACCTAAACCTTTGCTTATCCCCAAGCAAAAAGATTAAGTGAGGAAAAATACAAAAACGCAAATTAAAAAGAAAGAAAATAAAAATACCGGATTAAGAAGTGTGGTTTTTGATCGCGGGGCACCATGCTTTTGTGCTCGGGTCTCAACTTTCAATAGGCTAGGCTTCTTCCTCCGATGAATACCTCCTTTTTAGATTACCTACACACGCCAAAAAAAAAAAAATTAATGCAATAATAATAATAATAAAAGCGATAAAAATTAAAAAAAAAAACTCCCTTGGGTTGCCTCCCAAGCAGCGCTTTTTTATAGTCTTTAGCTCGACTTCTTCGGCTTCTTCTATCCTGGATTAAATGGAAATATGCCAGGTCCATCCACATAGCTCGTCATTTTTCGCTCATTTTCCTTTGTCAGGATATAGATAGTGGTTCCATGGATTTCCATTGTGAGCGCTTTTGTCACCATTTCAATTTTCATTATCATCGTCACCATGAAATGTCTTCCTTGAAGAATAAGTGACGTGATTTTTGTTGGTGATGTTTCTTCTATGTTTGGTATCACGAAATCCATTGGGGCTATCACCTCCACCAAATCTAGTGGCGAGTATATTGGTTTTTTTGTTAAATTAATACTCGCTCCTAAGTTCACAATGGGAACTTCTTTCTCCACGAAAAGAACATCCATGTCAAAGCTTTCTAGGTCCTCCTTTTGATGCATTGATTCGACTGGTTCACTCTTATTCTCTTCAATTGGCTTCTCGATTGGATCTTTAGATTTCTCCGATTGATTCCGCAATTCTTCTTTCTCACCGCCCCTCTCTTTCGCTTCGGAAATTATCTCTTTATTTATCACTTTACCACTTCAGAGGGTGGTAATAGCTTGAGCTTGCTCGGGCTGACTTGGTAGTTTACCCCTTTCTTGTTTGCATGCCTCGGTAGCAAGTTGCCCAATTTGAATCTCCATTTTCTTCACTAAAGCTTCTAAAGATTTGAACCTTTTATTGTTCTCCACTCGGTTTTCCCTGCTCTCCTTAATGAATGCCGCAATACTCTCCTCAAGAGAGTTCCTTTGTTGTGGAGGTGGTTCACTTTGTGTTTGTTGGGTTCGGTTTCCTCCGTTGTATTGAGCTTGGGCGCTTGTGTCACACGACATCAGGTTGTTGTTTCTCCATGAAAAAATCGGATGGTTTCTTAGCCCAGGATGATAAGTGTTCGGGAGAGGAACATTTCTTGCATTTCCGCCATAATTATTTCTCCTCTCCTCCCACTCGGGCCTTTCCGTGATTTGTCCCATAGCCCAATTCACTTGTTCGGTTTGTTTTCCTGGAAAAGTATGTGGGCAAGAATTAGCATGATGTCCGGTTCCCCAACAAATTTCGCAAACTCGTTAGCTCGAAGATTTATTTTGAGTTTTGAGTTGTCTTAGTTCCTTCGTTAACTCATTGATTTTAGATTGCATCTCGTCCTTCTCGCTTACTTGGTTCACAACTCTCCTACGAACACGCACATTTTTTGTTGAGAATTAGCTCCCAATATTTCAAATACGTCATAAGCTTGTCTCTCCGTTAACTCCCAAAACGAACCACCGGCGGCGTTATCTACCGCACCTTAGCAATATTGTGTCAACCTTTCATAGAAGAATTGATTAAGTAGTTGAAGCGGATAGTGATGGTGTGGGCATTGAATGAGGAGCATCTTGAATAGGTCCCATGCTTCGTGAAATGCCTCTCCGTCTTGTTGTCCGAAAGTTGAGATTTGAGTTCTCAATTGCGTAGTCTTTGAATGAGAGAAGTACTTGGTAATAAATTTATCGTAAACTTCATCCCATGTTCTTAGTGAGCCGGGCTCCAAAGTCATCAACCATTATTTCGCCCCATCCTTGAGTGTATAAGGGAAGCACTTCATTCTTAGTTGATCCTCGCTCAACCCATTTAATGGGAAGTTGTCAATCGCCACATAGAAGTCTCGGATGAATGATAACGGATCATCTCGTGCTAATCCGTGAAATGAGGGCAATTGCTCGATGTAAAATCCGCTTATGTGGTAGTTCCTTGCGGCCGGTGCTAATTGGATGCATGAAATGGCGGTGTTCACCACGGGCTTTGCATAGTCCCTCATAAGATGTTCGACCGGAGGTTGTTGCGGCATGTTATAGTTTGCTTCCATCCCATATTGAGGTCCGGGATAATAATTCGCTCCATATTGCACTCCAATGGGTGGTTGTCTCGGATAGAAGTATCTCCCTTATTGAGCTTCGGGTATCTCTTGATTGCGCCCAACATTCGCATATCTCGGAAACCTTGGTTGGCGAATGTCTTCCTCATCTATATTTTGTGCAACATTCTCAACCCTCGGTTGACGAGGGTTATCTTCTTGGAGCAAAAGTCGCTCTTCAAGATCCGGATTCACCTCGTCGTTTGCCATTGATGATGTGGCCATTATTTATGGTGCTCTAATCCTTTGAACTTTGTCTATGGGCGGAAGAATCGGGTTACCCAACGATCTCCTACCAAGCATAAACAAAGGAAGTAAGAGCGAATTTTATCGAAATAAAATTGATCAAGAATAACAATTCAACTACTATTAGAACAAGATTAAAAATTAAACGCCAATTCCCCGGCAACGGCGCCAAAAACTTGATGGACAAATTATATACTCGCAAGTGTACGAATCGCTTTTATAGGAAGCGGAAAGTAACTCCGAGGTCGATCTCTCGAGGAATTGAAAATGGTTTAAAGTTCTATATTGTTCGGCAAATAGTTGAATGAACAAAAGTATAATAAATTAAAATACATCATTGGTTTGATAGGATTACAATTAATAATGCATAAAATGAACAAAGCGATAACAACACCAAATTAATCGTCGGATAATTGAGAGATTACAATAATGAGATTGATATGGGAATTTAGAGTCACCGACACACACGTAATCAATTACTAGTTCCGGTACTCAAATAAATAAGGTTTGGAATTATCGCTTGCTCATGATTAAAAGAAATCCGTTTGATGGCGGACACCGACAAAAACCCTCGATTTGAATAATAATAACAACTAAGAAATAGGTTTGATGATCTAAATCAAAAGTTCTAATACGAAGAACAAACAAGGAGGAACAATCCCAAACTTTTACCCGTAGAATCAATAGGAACTAAAAATCGATAACATGTGTGTGGCTCAATCTAAAAACCCATATTAAAAGATTAGCTACACATGATTATTTCAACAACAATAATGGAAATTATAAAATAAAACATGGTAGAAACTTCCCTTGTAAATGCCGAAATTGAATTCCCGATGAAGATTTGATGTTCTTTCTTCAAGAGCTCATAAACAATATGGTACAAGGAATAATATTCACTCACAAAATGTATTTTTCTTCAAGATGAAATTACAAAGAAGATGATGAAAATCTATCCTTTTCCACTCTTTTTGGTATTTGTATCCCTCAATCTTGTGTTTTTACACCAATATATCTCCTACAAGATAAGAATATCTCACCTAGGGTCTCCACCCTTATTTTATAGCCAAAGGATCAAGAAAAGGGCTCAAAATTGTGCAGAAATGTCAAAGAAAATGACTTGCACCGAAAAGTGACATGGCCAGTGTCCTGGGACACGGCCGTGTCGTACTACCCTGGAAAGATGAAAATCCCACTGTCCACGGACCCGGCCGTGTCCCATGACACGACCGTGTTGTACTATGCTGAAAATGCAAAACCGGGTGGATAGGGGATCGGCCGTGTCATAGAAGACACGGTCGTGTTGTACTCTTCCGGAAATAGAATTTTTACTGGAACGAGACCCGGCCGTGTCATGTGACACGGCCGAGTTGCTTGGTGCGGCCGAGTTGTTTTCTTCTGTTTTGATTCCGGTTTTTGGTCTTCTTCGGCTTAATCCTTCGTTCTTGTATCAATACACCTCGGAATTTAGCATATGATATACCGTTTCGAATCTAATTTCACGAGGAATTTATATCAAAGGAGAACACATCTCAATTCGGAGTGGTGATTCTGGAATTTAGAAGATACAACTGATATTGCTTCAATCTTTTATCGTTTTAGGCCTCGTTTTAGCTCTTGATCGTCATAAACTCCAATATTAGCTATGAAAGCGCATATTTCACCACAATCTTCGTCCGGCTACCTACAAAACAAAAACACAACATACCACGCGTAGAAAGAGCAAAAACACTTAAAAACAAACGAAAGTGCGACTCAATAGAACAGAATGAGACGATCAAAATTCGACTCATCACTTGGCGATCGTCCTGTTTGGAGAATGCGTCTGATCGTTGTTCGATTGTTCCTTATTTCATAGGTCCGCTTTCCTCATTTCTTGGAGCCTCCAGCGGAGATACCCATGTCGAACCCTGGAATTCTGAGCCGTCTTCGCCAGAAGAAGTCATCTCGAGTTCCTCCGGTGGCGCTACCTCTTATTCCGGAGGTGGGGCCTCACGTAGAGCCGATCGTGGCGGAGGAGGAAGTTTGGGAGGAAGGACTTCGATCGAACCGCAAGCGGCAGAGGTCGGGGGAACCTCCGGTCTCTGCCCCTGCTGGTGAGGTGCCGATCGCCGTGCCTCCGCTCACCACAGTCCCTCCGGTGGATAAGCCTACGCCCTCTACGGCTTTCTTGCAAGAAATGGCGATCACCGAGGCCGAGACCCCTCGCGGGAAACCGTACTTTGGTCGCGACCCCGAGAAAGCCGAGAGGTAAACTTTGTTTGTTTGTTGAGTTTCGTCACTTGCATGGGAGATGTGCTAACTCTTTGTTGTTTGATGCAGGATCCACAGCACTAACCCAGCTTGCCCACCGCTGGTGTTGGATTTCCTCGCGAGCCGATCTCCTCGCGCGGCCTGCGATGTCCCACTATATGTCAACCGGGCTGTTTCTGCATTGCCGAAGGCCTAGACGACCGACTTCGATGCGATCGCCCGCTAGCGATCTGGGAACACGATGCAGGCTGCTTTCGCTCTCTCCCTCCAAGCGGTGACGATGGCTGCCCAGGCTGTGAAGGAATTCGAGGGGCATCCTTCTACTTCTCGTCTACAGGCGGACCTCGAGGCCACTCGGAAAGAGAACTCCGAGTTCAGCAATAGGATTGTGTCCATGGATAAGGACTCCTTGGATGCAGCTAAACGGGCGAGTCAGGATCTTGAGCTGGCGAGAGAGAATTATGAGCGAGCCCGGGCGACGGTCGACCGACTTCGGGACCAGATGACAGATGCCCGTAGGTCGTACGCGGCCACTCAGAAGGAGGCCGATCAGCTGAAGGTGACTATTGCTCGGCTGACTAGCGAGCTGGCGTCGTCGAGGGGAGAGACGGCCGCTAAAGAGTCTGAGCTTCAAGGTGCGCAACAGGCGGTTGCGGAGTTGGAAGGGAATTTGGAGGCGACCGAGGCCGATCCCTTTCTCAACGTGGAGTTCGTCAGCGAGTTTGCCTATTATATGGCGTTCGCTGACTCGCTCCGTGCTGCTAAGAAGGGAGGGCTGTAGGTCGGCCCTCTTGCTGAAAACTTCAAGGCATATGCGCTGGAGCACCCTCTTCATCCTGCCTTCTCTGTGCCGATCTTGGACCTCTCGGAAATTGGCGTAGACCTGAGCTGGTACCCGACTCCTGGAAATCTAGTTCATCCAAATGCCCCGGAGGACGGGGAGGCAGCTCCGGAAGCAGGCGAAGGGTCGCGGGCCGATCCGGTGGTTGAAGGCGAAGGCCAGGCTGGGACATCCTGAGGGTCTGTTCTTTTTGTTTTCGCTTTTAGCTTGTATTTTTGTAGCTTTGTTGTACTTAGACGTACGGGAGACCGTGTATGTACTTGGATATTTCAAGTAATGAAATAAAAGTTTGCTTCTTCGATTTATTACTTGAATGATTGCTTTTCTGAGTTTTTGCATGACTTTGTACAAATGTGTGAGGAGAGATTGTTGCGTGTATAGCTCCAAGTGAATTGATAAACTCATATAGATAACTTTTACAACAAATTCGATCGCTGCACGTACATCTGAAAAATGCCGATCTCCGTATGTAATTGAATAGGGACGATCGTCGTATATATGGCTCCGCTCTTCCCCCTTGTTTTTGTTCACTTAGTGAAAGTAAGGGGACGAACATAAATCGTTGAGTGAGCTGTCTTCAATTTTGCAGATTTCTCGAGGAAGGTCGTCCATCTCGGTCTTGAGGAACCGTGCACGATCGCGGAGTTCGATGGACCGACCTCCACGACCGTGTCTTGTGCGCGAGCGACATTTCGTCTGATGGCTAATTTCTCGCGACTCACTTAATTGTTAGGGTCCTCCGTAGGCTGCACCTTGCCTCGTATTTAAACGAAGGGCGTGCGGTCTAGGTCTGGAGGATTCCTTGCGCGGGGCGTCGTCGGATTAATCGACTCCACGTCCGCGGCTTGTTAGCACTTTTCTACCTTGGATCGCCATTAAGATGGCGACCCTCGACGGTATACGTTGTGACGGGGGGAGGGACGCATCGCATTGTCCGGGAAGGATCCACCATGTTAAGTGATGGACCTTTGAGGGCGGTCGAACGTGTCCACATATCTGTTTTGGAGGGCCCTCAGACTACGCCTGCCTCGTATTTAAATGAAGGGCGGGCGATCGTGGCCCAAAGGGACCTTGCACGGGTACAGAGAACGGTTTCATCGTCCTCCACAACCATGTCGACACTCTTCTACCTCGGACCATCAAGTCAGATGATGATCCTCGACGGTATACGTTGTGTAAGGGGAGGAGATCGCCTGGCTAGGTTCTTCATGTTAATGGCGAATTTTAGAGGGCGAGTGAGTAATCCTCTGATTTGCTTTTGGAGGGTCCTTCAGCTACGCCCGCCTCGTATTTAAATGAAGGGCAAGCGATCGAAGCCCAAAGGAACCTTGCATGGACGGATCGTCGGTTCCATCGATTTTCGCGACCATGGCAGCAATTTTCTACCTCGGACCATCATATCAGATGACAATCCTCGACGGTATACGTTGTTCTAGGGGAGGTGATCGCTGCCTAGGTCCATCATGTTGATGACGAACTTTAGAGGGCGAGCGAGTCATCCTCTTTTTCGAGGCGTTTGCTCAGGCAGTAGCCTTTGGTTTGATGAGGCGGGAATTGGGGAGAGACTTCCGAAGTTTCCTCCTCTTGATTGAAGTATATGGATTCGGTTGCCGAGGTTGATCGAGGGGTCGACTCGTATGAGCTTTTCGGCCTATTCGCGTTCGACTCTGGCGACCGTATCAGGAGATTGATGGGGCTCCGGCTAAGCCAATAAGCTATCCAACTTGCCTTCCTCGAACAATCTCCAAAGTTATCTGAGGAGGTCGCGGCATTGGTTGGTGCTGTGGTCGGGACTCTTATGGTAGGCACAATATTGATTGTGGTCTAGATAACCGTGGTCCCTTATCGCCTATGGCTTGTTTAGCGGTTGGCACCCCTTGATGGCGTAAAAAATGTGGGTCGGAGTTCGGTTGAACTTGTGGAGGAGATGGGATTCCACATCCTCGAAGGCCCTGAGACCTCCGGGTGGCTTGGCGACCGCCTTTTTGGTTTTGGCGATCGCCGTCTTTCGGACAGGAGGTGGCGTTCCCTCGCCTAGGCATAGGGTGAGCAGCCTCTGCCTGGCCAGAAAGTCGGCAGCCTTAGCTAGGAAGATCGCGTAGGTTGGGGGGATGTCCTTCGTGAGATGTCTAAACATGGGCGAATGACCGTAGAATCCCCCCAGGACCGAGTATACAACGAGCTCGTCACTGATCGGCTCGCTGGTGAGGACGATTTTATCCACTCGGTCGATGTAATCTGCGTCGGATTCGTCTTCCCCCTGTCTGATTACCTGCACTCATCCCATGGAATAGCTTCACTTGTACAAACTAGATCATCTAGAGAACTAATGCAGAGAAGGGGTACCATTACACTTCCCACATAATTACAGCTGCTACACTTTCTGTAGTATGTATCCACAGTCTGGGAAAAAAACAGATTATCATTCAGTCTTTTGCATTGAAGGTCCGCCCGAAGGATAAGTTATCTGATTTCTGTATTATCATTATTACCTTACAATTAGCAAGAAAACGTGTTGCAGCATTATCAAATTCCCGAGCAGTACATGACTGAAAATTATAATGATAAATAGATATGTTTCATCTTCATCAAAATTGGTTTTGGAAGGCAAGTGTCGAGAGATTATGGACAGAAGATAGATTTACCTGTTTAACAGCTTCCCAGTTTGAAAGACGAGAAAGGACATCCTGATGCCTGTAAAATTACACAATAAATCATCAAAATGTTTTTACACAGAGCGGACGACACTCTCAAGAGAAGTGAAAACGAACACACAAAGACGCATATTTTTTCATGTCGTCGGTCAGAGCTTTGCTGTATAAACCTTACACAAGTCTACGTCTCAAGAACCTGTTAACTAGCTGGAAATACGAAGAGGACAATCCAATTAATACTTAAAACTTAACCTATTGCAGCAACTTTAGAAAGCAAGAAGAAGCACATGCAAACATGAAATTAAAGATGGAAGATTAATGAAAATAATTAATTAAGTACTAATAAATGACTCCCAAAGAGAATCTTGCTCTGTGTATGACTGTTTACCAAATAGTTCCTAGTATTAAAACCAAAACATAGGGAAAAAACACAGTCCGTAGCAAACACATAATATATGAGCCTTTTCTCTCCATGAATCATTCTAACCACCAAAAATGTGCTCAAGATAAAAATACAAAGAGTAATTGGTGACTTCAAAAGCGGCACGAGAACCCTGAAACCAACCCTTTAAAACACATTCCATCTCTAAACCTAGCTTCCATCGATTACCCATACGGAAAAATTACTGAGAGACGGTTTGTCAGGCAGAATTAACCATTTTCAAGTGCCATACAGATGATACCACCATAGCTCATCTGGGCATACTCAACCATGTCCGCAAAGGGCAGATATTAATCATTCAACTACTTCCAATGACTTCCAACTAAATCAATGTACATCGATAATGCTACCGCAAGCAAAGAAACCGGCAAACCCTAAAACGCCACTCCACAAATCCCGAATCGAACTTCGGATGCGGACATTTCTTAATCCCATTCTAAAAACTCTTTAACTCGAATCAAATTTACATATACTTAAAACCAAAACAAATCACAGCAAGAAAATGAGAAGAAGTAAAACACAAAGAGGAAGAAAAGTCTAACCTTCAGACTCGGTAAAGAACACCCGTGTTGGCGAGCGAATGAAAAAGAGGGAGATAGGGGCTAGGTTTTTCAGAATTAATCAACCAGAACAGATGAAAAGGGTTAGAGAAGAATGAAATATAGAAAGATCATCTATCTTCAAGAAGAATGAAATAGATGAAAAGGGTTAGAGACAGAGTGTTTACCTGAGGAAGATTTTAGGGAAGAGAGGGAAGGAACCGCCGGAGATCGAACCAGAACAGTGAAGTTGAAGAATGTGAGGATGGGGCGGCATCTGATGTAAATGAGTGAGAGAGAGACTTCTCTCGATTGAGTAGGGTTAGGTGTGAAGTATTATAAATAAACAATATGTTTAAATAAATTGAGTTTTTTTTATTATTGATATTTAAGTGTCAGTAAATTCTGATACTCAAGTTATTGATACTTAACTGTCAGTATCTTATGACACAATTATATTGAAAAAAAAAATGAGTCAAATGTCTGAAGTTACTGACACTTTTGATAAAGTGTCAGAAACTAAGTGTCAGTAAATGTTGTTTTTATAGTAGTGGTACTAATGTGGAGAAGTTGGAAGCTAGGTCCGCGAAGGGACATTTCATTGGATTCTCGTCTGGGACGATGGGATATCTATTCTACATGCCTGAAGATCGAAAGATCGTTGTTGCTTTACAAACACACTTCCTGGAAGATGAGTTCATTCGGGAAGGCGGAGCAGGTAGAAGTATTTCTTTAGAAGAATACAATGAAACTCCTCGAGAGACACCTGTACAAGAAACTGGAACCGAACCTTCTGAAACACAAGTACAACCACCTCATAGGTATAGTAGGGTGTCTCATTTACCTGAGAGGTATGGGCTTGTGCACTTGGAGGAGCTGGGTCTCCATGAGGTTCCAAGTGATAGTCAAGAGACCGACCCAATGACCTATGACCAAGCGACGGTGGATGTAGACTCCACGAAATGGCGAGAAGCTATGGAAGCTGAGATAGACTCGATACATGTCAATCAGGTCTGGACTCTAGTATACCGCCCCAAGGGCATAGTGCCTATTGGGAACAAGTGGATCTACAAGAGAAAGACTGATGGTGATGGCAAGGTTGATGCCTATAAGGTCGGGCTTGTGTCAAAGGGTTATACCCAGAAGGAAGGGATTGATTACCACGATACCTTCTCGCCCATAGCCATGATCAAGTCTATTCGCATGATGCTTGCTATAGCTGCCTACCACGATTATGAGATATGGCAGATGGACGTAAAGACGGCTTTTCTTAATGGATTCCTCGAGGAGGAAATCTATATGGAGTAGCCTAAAGGCTTTGTGTCCGAAGTCGATATTCAGAAAGTGTGCAAGCTTCAACGTTCCATTTATGGACTAAAGCAAGTGTCGCGTAGTTAGAACCCTCGACGAGGCAGTCAAAGAGTTTGACTTCGTGCAAAATGAAGAGGAACCTTGTGTATAAAGAGGGTTAGTGGGTGCAAGATCGCATTCTTAGTACTATATGTGGATGACATTCTACTAATAGGAAATGATGTGGGAATGCTCAGTTCTGTGAAAGTTTGGCTTTCGAGTAATTTCTCCATGAAAGACTTGGGATAAGCAACCTATATTCTTGGAATTCGACTCTACCGGGATAGAGCGAAGAGAACAATAGGTCTTTCCCAAGCCCTCTATATAGATAAAATCTTAAATCGATTTAAGATGGATGATTCTAAAAGAGGGTTCCTACCGATGCGACATGGAATAAAACTCTCCTTGAAGATGTGTCCTCAAAGTGAGGAACAATGAAAGGAAATGAGTAATATACCATATGCTTCGGCCGTGGGTAGCCTTATGTATGCTATGTTGTGTACGAGACCTGACATTGCGCATGCTGTAAGCGTGGTGAGTAGGTTTCAGGCAAACCCAGGTAGGGAACATTAGACTTCCGTAAAGAACATTCTCAAGTACTTAAGAAGGACTAGAGATATGGTTCTGATGTATGGCGGTGGAGAATTGAATGTAGTGGGATTCACTGATTCGGACTTCCAAGGACTGAAGGACGACTCAATGTCTACTTCTGGCTACATATTTACTCTTAATGGAGGAGGAGTATCTTGGCGTAGCGCCAAGCAAAGCGCGACTGCTGATTCCACCTGTCAGGCGGAGTATCAAGCAGCCTCGGTGGCTTCCAAGGAAGGGTTCTGGATTAAGAAGTTTATGGGAGAACTTCAAGTGATACCATGTGCTCAGCTGCCTGTTCTGCTGTACTGCGACAACGATGGAGCTGTAGCACAGGCCAAGGAGCCAAGGTTTCATAACAGTACCAAGCATATTGAGAGGAAGTATCATCTCGTCAGAGAATTTGTTCTCAAGGGATACATTGTGCTGCATAGAGTAGACTCAGTCAACAACGTCGCTGATCCACTGACCAAGCCACTTTCTCAGACTAGCTCGGAACGTCATCTGGAGAACATGGGTATTAGATACCATAGTGTGTGGAATTGAGTGCAAGTGGGAGATTGTTAGGAGTATGCCCTCGAATGCCACTCAGAGGATGTTGAGTGAGGGCATTGTACTTGTAATTATGTACATCATTAATATAAGGCAATGTATGTTTCTTTATTTACTGGTAGTTACTGGCATTCCTAACTCGTAAATTTACATATAGAAACTAGTCCGTGTATTTGAGAGCAAAACGTTCCACTCCTTATTGGATAAGGGGGTCGGCACTAGAAAGGTTTATAGCTCAAATACTTAATCATTCGCAAGTCGATGAAACTTGACTGGGCGTTAAGTTTATGTGAAGACTTGTATGACATGTTCTTTGACATGGAGAGTGCCTGTCGAACACTAATGGTTAGTGGGAGCACACGTTATAGGTATGATGATTGGATTAGTATACTCGAACCGACTCACCCTCGATTTGTCACACGAATTTCACTCCGGGACAGCCAATGACGGAATCAAAAGGTTGTGATAGGTATTCGTTAACCTTTGACTTGAGGATTTAGTAGGGATGTGATTGTGACGTCAAGATTTTCATTAGAGTAGTTCGACCCTATAAACCGGGAGGTGGGGGTCAACCTCGACGTGCATCTTGACGGGCAAGTAGCAGGTCCTACTGAATACCAAGATAGAATTCTTTCTCCCATTAGTGAGCGGGTTATATGTCTTATGCAGTTATTGGCAGATGAGATCATAAGTCTTTGGCCAAAGCATTAGAGCTAGTTGTATTGGATACACGAGAGCTCGATGATCTCGATTTACATTAATGCATGTATAGAGTCAAGTACAAATAGGGTTTGACTGACCGTGACCCTATAACTTGATCGAGACATTTGAAAGAAGGGTTTATACGTATACTGATATTCACAACAAAATGGTTCTTGAATGATCCCAATCATTCGTTCTCAGTTGGGGTATAGTGTAGGCCGCCAGGCTAGCTAGGTGGTGCTACTACTCTTTGGTTCCCCCCATTGCTGACTGAGACGGACCCACCGAGTCGCGCAATAGGATTGACGACGGAATGAATCGAGCTTAATCTCTCATTATGAATATTAGATATTAGATATCTAATTTGGGAAATTGGATGTCTAAATTGATTTATTGGATAAATTAATTTACGGCCTAATGAATTAAATAAATTACCGGGTGATTAATTTAATTCACGAATATAATTATTTCTTGGAGAAATTAATTATGTTATTATATATTTGATATGATTAATTAATCGAATAAATATATCAGAACGGAATCGGAGTTTATCTGTTTGGACTCACGGGAGTCCGAAACGAATCGAACTCATCCGATTCCTTCTAGATGGCCTCCCCATCACCTACTCCCTCAATTGGTCTTGGTCTTCACTTTGTAGGTTTGTAGACTTGTGACCAATCAAGGGGACAAATATCAACCCTTGGTGATATTGTCTAAAGTAGGAGATTTTGGGGGATTTGAATAAGGATATAATGAAGAATACTCCTATCTCCTCAACCCCATTCCATCCGTGAGATTTGAGCGATATAGAGAGAGAAAATCATTTTTCATAGTCTTCATCTTTCCTTATCATTCTTCTTCATATTTCTTGGAGAAATATTGTGAGGATTAATTGAGAGATATAGATTAAGCACTTAGAGTGTTATAATCTTGAATATAAAGTTTCCATCACTTGATTCTAGCCGTAACCTTAGAGGTTAATTGGGTGATCGTCGTTCCATTCGTTTCTCCAGTGCGTGGCAAGTAGAGGCGTTGTACTTTCGACGTTGGATCATCCAAGGGCTTGGAGCATATTGGATTCGTAGAGATCAAGCAAAGCTTGTGGAATAGCTCAAGAGAAGGATACCATTTAATCAACGGACTATGAGGGTATGTTTCCCGTATCTCTTGTGTTTCATTTTATATATTCGTATATTCGTAGCTCGATCGATCCTCGTAGGGATTCAGATCGAATTAATTTTCGTTTTACCGCTTCTGCTGGGCCTTCGTTTTAGGCACCGAATCCCAACAGGTACAATGGAATATAACATCACAAAAAAACATACCGGAGATGCCAATTCCACACAACATACAAACATGAGCTCTAACAGCTCGCACAGGTGCGATAACATGCAAATCACCACGAAGCGATAACATTAAGGACCAATATCGCACCTCTCACAGAGGGCTAACACACAAATACGTGGGGAACGACTCAACGCTCACACCACCAATTCAATCACAACTCGGGGCTAACACCCTAACGACAATACTAACATCATACACACCTTCTCTGACCACAAGCAGGAAGTGATAGGTTTTAAAACGAGAATCACCTTTTGAAAATAATTTTGAAAACACCAGTTGATCTTGAGTATCACCCTTCAAAAAGTAGTATAGACATCGTTATCGAGACTTAAAAAAACGTCTTGCGTTTGATAAACATGAGGATACTTTTATTTTAGTGAGAAACTTTCAGAAATATTCGACCCTCAGGTCTAAGCAAATGCATTTCTAAACCATTGAAAATATCTCAAAATATCTTGGTCCTCCAAGTGGAATAAGTTTGAAACATACTATGGCGCTAGTAGGCACCTTGAAAATACCGCGTAAAAAAATTCCCTTTTAAATGTACGTCTCGAAATTTATTTTCTAAGATACTCAAGGTTTTCAAAAATCCATTAGGCTAAAATGCCCAAAACTCATGCGTTTCAACATTCGGTTACACATCTCATAGCACACGCATCGAATCATTCCAATTCAAAACAAGACATGTCTCTTCTCGAAAACAAACAGTTAAATCACAATTCAAACTTGTCTAGGACCGGGACTAAACCACTGGTCCCGTCCGAGGCCTTTACGAACCCTCTCGGACTGAGCAAATCGCACACATATACATTTACATTCCATATTGAGCACACAGGTTTCACAAGAATACTTGCAAAATGAGCAATCAGTTTGAAAATTATTAGCAGCAGACAAAAACAACAGTCGAAAGGACATAAGCAGCGAAAACACTACTCGTATAAACTAAATACGAGAGTCGAATAAGCACACATCACGAAACCAAGAATCTTCATAAAGATTCCATCACATAACCAATAATCATACAAGTAGCTCGTGCCGTTCGAGGCAAAAAAAAAGAAGGGAGACTTACATCCACAGGTCGCACGAAGATGATGATCGCCCCACAATACTAATCACGACCGACAACTCAGACGACACGTCGTGACATGACTCAATCTATCAAGACCAGACAAACACGACCGAATGATACACGACTCAACCCGACAGCTTAGGTTTCCTCAACCTAGCTCCGATACCATTTATGTAATACCCCCAATCCACTCAGGGATATTACACGTCGTAGACCCTTCTCTCAAGGATCTATATATACAACTCAACATTGCCTTTAAGGCTTAGATGACTCAACATTGCCTTTAAGGGTTAGATGACTCAGTAGGCCGATTTGGTCTTTCGACCAATACATACAACTCAATCTCAATACATATCCATGCAGGGGTCAAAATACAACACATCTCGATATTACACGCCGTAGACCCTTCTCTCAAGGATCTAACAGGCTGATAACACAATTAAACGACTCAACATCGCCTTTAAGGCTAAGATGACTTAGTAGGCCGATTTGGTCTTTTGACTAATACATACAACTCAATCTCAATACATACCCACGCAAGGGTCAAAATACAACACTCCCGTAAAACGGGAAAAAATACTGCAGCAGAAATAAAGTACAACTAAACCAATACGACATCATATGGATCCTCATGTGATTAGTATCGATCATCTTTCATCATCCTTCATGCCGACCCTGTGTCATGCTCCCTAAAACCTGAATGCAAAACAGACATCCACCCCCCGATTTTTCGGGGGTTAGCAAAATTCTACTATTTTGCTAGTGCAAGTACATAATTATACGAAATATAACAAGTAAATAGAAATCACGAATCGTATACGACAATTAACCACCAAAGCCTTACCGAGAGGTTTTATTGATTAGAAAACAATCAATGAAGTGTTTGAAAATAAATTCCTCATCTCGGGGATTTTAAAAGTAGAAACCTTATTGGACCTCAAGTCCTTAGTTGAAAAATAACCATTTCAAGACGAATGGGTCTCAACCCAAAATCACTTTCCGTAAAACGACCATTTCAAAACTGTTTGGATCTCATCCCAAATCTCATCAAATCATAGTACACGAGAATAAAAAGCAAGGTCCGTTTTCCAACATCAAAACCCCACAACCAAAGGACTAAACTCATACGACAAAATACTCTAGTTCCATCCTAGCCAAGTAAGCCAAATGAACAACTTATCTCTTACGCACTTAGTCAATGCATGCAATAATGAAATCAACGTTCAAAAACACTCGTTTCCGGAAACGCCATAACCCAAAACACATTTGTACAATGCACCACAATTAACCGCGGACCCACCCCTCTGTGGACCCTTACCGAGACCCCATCGAATCTAACCCGTAGTGGTTAAAATCAAGCTCGCGGACCCATCCTTCCGTGGACCCCTACCGAGACCCCGTCGGATCTAACCTGTAGTGAGCATACACACACACACGTTACTCATGCAATACTAATATGCTAAGAATATAAGCTCATCAAGAATACTTACTAGAGATGGCCACTTACCCGACACCGTTATCTCACTCATCACATACAATAACACAATTAACACAGAATACACGATTCCACAACATTATACAAGCAAGGGTATCATTAAAGCCCTCAACGTTTAAAATAATCAAATCATAATCAATTCACACGACTCTTATTAACGAGGGTAAACCAACCATCGTAAATCCAACATGTAAACCTTATTTGCAGGGCACAAATCATATAAGAAAATACTTGCCTCGAAACCACGATCGAAACGAGACGATGAACGGAACGCGGCCGGGCAGCCCCGAACTCCTGAACATCATCAAGAATGCAATAGCACCGCGAACACTACGAGAATAACACCACACGAATTACCGACACAAAACGGAGATCAACTCGGAATCCTCGACCACCTATAATCCCCCGAAAGAAGCAAGAAAAACATGATTACGATGAGGTTCAAGGCCAAAACAACGGAGATCACATCAAGCTATCGAAGGAAAACTCATTCGAACATTTAATCGAACATTAAATGTTCACTACACCTCAAGAACAACGAATCATCATTCGGGTTGAAACGAACCGAAGATATGGATATACAATCCATAAAACATGTTTAACAACATCATTAGACAACAATCGGTTTATCAAAACTGAATGGAAAACGAAATCAAGAATAAAACTCCCAAAAAGTCAACTCTAGGGAATCAAGAAAAATACCTTGATCCGGCGAAGAACAAAGGATTAAATGATGTCAAACACATGAATACTACTAAGATTAATCATACTCATCATGGATTAATCAACAATACAGAACGAAATGGACGAAGACCCAAAAACCCCCAAAATTTCCCCAAGAATAGGGTTTTAGGAGATTTACCTTGATTGAGGATGAAGAACAAGTGTTGGTGTTGTTAATCCACACCAAGAACTCAAGGAAAATGATCTCTGAAGTGATTGGAAGAAGAAATCGCCCTCAAATCGCCCTTGGAATCATCGGCCGCGGAGAGAAGATGAAAAGAGAAGAAAATGAGCTCCCCCGGTCAACTCTCTGGTTTTTATAGCCAGAGAGTTATTAGCGTACGCTATAGGCCAAAACCCCAGTCCAGAACCTACGGTTCTGGCCCGTTAGCGTGCGCTACCAGGAAGTAGCGTGCGCTAACCGCCCCTCGATAGCGCGCGCTATCGGGCCATAGCGTGTGCTACCTGAACATCAGCCGACTCCAGAAACATTCTGCCCAGTACTGGACTACCGGATTAGCGCGTGCTACCGGCCACTCTACGTGCGCTAAGTCCGAACGATAGCGTGCGCTAGAACAACATCTTAGTGTGCGCTAGAACAACTCTCCAGAGAGCAAAGGGCAGAAGCAGACTACTGCCACTGCTGTGCCCGAGTCACTAGCGCGCGCTACAAAACAAGCGTAGCGTGCGCTACCAAGGACACTAGCGCGCGCTAACTAACATCCATAGCGTTCGCTAGGCAGTCAGTTGCAAAACAACTCAAACACACGAAACACGATTGAAACAACAAACGGAAGCTCGCAACGCGCATAATAAAAAGGTTAAACGGACTTAAGGGGAACACGAAACTACGGTTTCGAACGAGATTCGCAAGAATCGAACTCAAATGCGGAAAAGTCGCCAAAAGGCACGGAACTCAGCAAAACGACACCGAAACGAACTCGGATGTCAAAAAGTGCAGAATGAATCATTCTCAAAATGACGAAATGGTCACAGGAGAGCCGCTAAAACGGACTCCTGCCAAAAAAAGAAATTTACCGTAAATCAAAAATTGCTGGTCTAATATATTCGTCGGTTGAAATTGTGAACGAGAGGTCTGGTAGAGGAGAGGGATTTAGAGAGAGCAGTGATAGATAGAGAGAAAGAATTTTAGGTTTTTTAGAGTATTTTTCTTAGTTTTACTAGTTATTAATTAAGATAAAGATATTATAAAAAATAATTAAATAAAATCAGATATCCAGGTTTGTAATCCGGGAAATATCCGGTAAAATATGGGAAAATTCGAATACGGGTGGATAGTACATAATCCGAATCCAATCCCGTATCCGATTTTTACTATCTGAATCCAATCCCGTATTCGACTGGGTACTAGATTTTCTTCCCGAATTCGAATCCGACCGGATCCGGCTGCGGATCGGGCGGGAATATCCGCCCGAATTTCACCCCTATGGATGAGTAATAAGTTTTGTGTAATAAAAATTTTGGTACCAAATATTTGGCCTAAAAATGCCCGCCCAATAAAAAAATTAAACTCCCGCCTACATATTTTGGTCAAATCGACCAAAAGCATATCATGTTATTGTAACACTTTTCTAAAGTATTGCTATAGATCTAAAACTATCAAAATGTTTCTTAGGCTTGCAACACTTTCCCATTTAAAGTAACACATTTCGAAAGTATTACAATAGATATGCATGTTTCTTGTCTATAGCAACATTTTATGCAACACAACCATATGATGGGCTTGCAATAGGTCATATATGGTGTAGTGGTAACGAGTTACTAGCATATAGAAATGTAACCCGGTTAATAACTGATCATTTATTACAGAGTTACGATCACATAGAAGGGTAACCCAACTAATAAGTCATAATTCGTGCTGAGTTACCATCATATACAAGAGCATCCCAACTAAGAAGTGTCATATATAATGCCTAAAGAAATGATCATTTCGTAACACAATAAAGATATGATCATTTCGTAACGAGTTACCACCACACAATAGAGTAAACCGGAAATTCAAATCGATTCAGCCACAAATTATCAAGAAACATGTTATACACTATAGAATTACAGCAAGAAGATAAGAAATCATACCATAAACAAATCGTATCCACCTTGGATTTCACAAATTCAAATATTTCAAATCAAAACCCTAATTTTACAGAAATAAAGTGGAGCATTGCCTTGAGTTCAGGCCGAAAATAGATAGGGTTCCGTCGAGATCGGGAGCTTCGGCGAAGTCGGCGCCAGAAAAAGATAGGGTTCCAGCAGGGTTGTGAGAACCAGACGGCTTGGGCAGCATCGGATTTCATTAGAGAAACTCGTAGGGGCGTCGGAAAAATAGGACACAAAAAAACCCTAGTCATGCGTCCTCCGGTGACACCATCCATACCTGGAAACCGCATTGTCACTCGCACCTCTCTAGATTCCGAATCCGGATCCCGACCTTCGACCGCCGACTACAACCCCTTGAAGCCGCTGTGGACACCATCGTCGCCCGCTTCGTCGCCTCTATCCGAAATTCATCGCCTTGCACCTCAGACATGCGACGTCTCTGACTGAGACCTACTAAAAATCCCGATCCACCGGCGGCCACTAGCTTGGTAATCAGACGATTTTCCGATGTGGGTAACAGCGGGGAGAGGCGGTCGGCAACTCAGCCAGCGCATGGACGCGTCCGATTCATGCCGCCCGGTCAAATCAGTTAGATCCAGCCCAGATCGAAAAAGGAGTTGCACGTTCTAGACCTCCACCATGGAAGCTCTCAAAGCTTCCTCGTTTCCACAACTCAACAAGAAGCGGCGGCAGAAGAGCGGCGACGGCGAGGAACAAGGGAGGAGCAGCGAAGAAGAGAGAGAGAGAGAGAGGGAGAGAGGATCAGGCGTTTGGTAATGAAGAAGAGCGAGAGAGGGAGACGGGGGAAGAAAAGTGTGAGATTTGTCCTCCCTTTAGTAAGGGTAAATTGGTCCAGATCTGTCCTTTTTTGCTACAATTTGTACAAACTAAGTTGCATGACAAATATTGCAATCTAATAAGCTATATGGCTAAACCATGTCTTCTCTCTATTGAATAGCCCTCTAACTTCCCCTCCCAAACCAAACGTCCATTTCTTTTTAGATTTTTAAAAAGACAAATAATGTGGAGATGACACATGTTTCTTTAGAATTTTGCGACTCTCTTTTAATATCAAGTATGAATTTATAAAAATCCACATTGAATATCCTCTAACTTCCAAAGTTTATAAATCTTTCAAATATCATAAAAATCCAAATACAATACACCCCAAATGAGTTGTCATTGAAAAGGAAGTACTTTTATCTTTCTTTATAGTAAAATGCATTGCTTCTTATGAACATATTGTTACACATTATTAGATAAAAAATTCTGTAAAAATATTTATTATTATAATGTTTTATCTTTTTTATTTCGTTCTTAAATATTATAGGTATTTTTTGTAAATGCCCTGATCCTAATACTTGATCGGGACGTAAGCTTGAAGAGTTTTTACGTATATGATATTCATAAAATAAAGGTTTTTGAAATAATTCATATCATTCGTTCTTAGTTGAGGTACGATGTATGCCACATGACGGGCTAGGTGGTTCTAACACTCTTTAAATCCTCTCAATGCTAATTGAGACGAACATACTGAGTCAAGGCACAAGATACACGACAGATTAAAATAAGCTTATTTCCTCTTTGTTAATATTGGACATTGTATGTCTAAGTTAATTGGATAAATTAAGTGGCCTAGTGAATTAAATAAATTACTGAGTGATTAATTTAATTCATATTATTTCTTAGAAAATCTATATTCAATATTATTAATTAATTGAATTAATTATATAAATATATATTAATATTGAAATGTATCAAAGTTTATCTATGAGGCTACACACAGGATCTATTTATTACTCCCTTCGTCCCACAGGAGTTTGCACACTTGCCTTATTCCCACAGAAGTTTGCACACCCATAAATGGTAAAAAAAATTATTTTTAACACCCTCACTATACACAATTATTTACACAATTGTCATCACTTTTTCAACTCAATTAACATATTTTTACTTTTTTCTCTTACTTTTTTTTTTCTTTTTTTCTTACTTTACTTACACATGAGTTACCTTTTATACCCTCCTTTTAAATTGATTAACTCTTCAAAAAGTACATTTTCTTAATCTCCATGCTCAATCAGCTGTGCAGATTGGTAAGGGACAGAGAGAGTATTATTTTTTTTAATCATATTTATGCATATTATAACAGCGACTCTAAACGGTTAATTTACATGGGTCTTGTGCCAATACATGGGTCTCCAAATACCATTTCCCTCAACCCTAATTCAGAAGCCGCCGACATCATTTTCCTTAACCTATTTCAGAATATGATCTGATGACCATTTTTAGTCAATTAACAACACCATTCGGATGGCTGGATTGGCTAACCATTGTTGAACAACCGGATTTCCAGGATTCTCCTTCCAAGTCGAATTATAAATCTCAATCTCATATCTCATATCTCATAGCTCAGTAGTCAAATCTCATCTCATTTATCATGTCCTGTAAATTTAAATCCATCGTCTTGTCGCGCTTAAGCCTCTACGGAACACTAGAGATCTCAAAAGATCCTTCATATTTGAATTTAATAAAATAATAACACAAATCTCAAAACTCAATAACTCAAATCACAATGTAGAAGTGTACCATAGTACTCGATTACTTGTTAGCATTGGACTTTTCGATTATCACCTACAATATTCATATCTCGATTACTTCGTAGTAATCATCAATTCTCACAAATCGCCAATCCATTCAATATGACCAGAATAGTAACGTACCTCGATATTCGATGAAACCAAACACCGCAATCCGTATATAATTCATACATTTATCTTCACCACACTGTACACTCAATACCCAAGTATACAACCAATACTTGTGAATCATATACATTATGTTTAACTTCAAAGCCAAATTACGATATAAAAAATTCATCTCCAAAATTCACTTTTACAGTCATTGATATATGAATTAGAAATGAAATGAATCGAAACCATTCACTAAGTATTAAGAACTGAACAAGTATAAACTTGCCTCAATATCGATACGACGATAGTGAAGCCATTACCAATTTCCTTGCCTTTGTTTACACGCTCCTTGACTCGTTTAATAGCGAACATCCTAACATCCTAAAAAAATAGCGAACATCCTAACATCCGAACATCGGTTTCTTTAAGAACCGATGTTAATTTTGTCATTCACATCGGTTTCTTTAAGAACCGATGCTAAATTGATCAGCTCAATTTTGTGAATTGTTTTATTCTTTCAGCCCTGCACTGCACTCCCAATATGTCAAATCCACCTGTATAAAATTACGTCAAATCTACACCAACATATTTCTGTTCAAAAAAACTTCAATCATCAACATCTCAAATGAAAATAAATCCCAACATAATTTTGAAGCAACGAATGTATTATCACTATGAAGCAAAAACATACATCTTGTACTAAATCTCAATTTGTTCACAACAAACATTATTAACTAACTACAAAACAAAGATATACGTCCTTATAAACGTCCCGAAATCTTTAAATTCATGAACTGACCAATTTGAGAATTTGATCGAACCAACAATTTGTATGTCATCTAAAAAATTTAAACAAATTTGGTAAGAAACTATTTCGCCCATTGCGCTCGAATTTCTTTAATGCTCTCTTTAGAAAGCGCTTGAGTATCACTAAATATGTGTCATATAATTTATAGAAATACTTTTCAGTACAGAAGCAGAAAAAAAAGATATGATTAGTCTAACTTGCTAAAATTAAGAAAGAAATTATTTACCTCCATCAAATTTTCTGCAATACCAGCCTGACACTCTCAATCTCCACTTGTTTTATTACACTAAAAAAAGAAATATTAAAATTACAATTGCTGAAAGAATATTTGTTAAGCAAGATAAAATCACACAATATTATACGTAGAGAGTGTGACATCTTGCTTCCTTTTCTAATTAGTAACTTCAAAGTGGATAGATCATAATTTTTCAGTTCTTACAAGTACATATACATGGTAAGCAGAAATTCACAAGCCACTAAGCAAATTAGATAGATAGATAAAGAGGAAATAAATGTAAAAATCATGTCAAATTGATCAGAACTGCTTTTTTGCTGTTCTACCATCAAAGTACAGTAAAAATAGCTCAGTCAGGAGTAACAACAGTAAAGGTAGTGTGAAAATTAACGAGGACATACAACATGATACTTGAATCGTAATCCAAGGTGAGGTTGGAAAAGGAAATTATCCACTTCATCAATCACCACCGCCTGCAAAATAAGAGAATTTTACTTTCTTTTCATAAGTCGATTGCATGGCATGGAATCAGCAAATCAGAGTATTTGGAAATACATATATCACAAAACGAACTCCTAAATTACAAATTCCTCTTAACACAAGGCTTAGCCTAGTGTACCGGAGCCTCAGCCGGTGGGTTTCAGAGATTCAAATCAGTGCATGAGTTGTAAAATCAGTTTATAAGGCCAAGTTTTTTTTTCCCGTCATCAGCACCATTCTCAATTTTTCACTAATTATTTGTTATTGGATATTAAGATTCCGTCATCAGAGTGCAAAAAGCAATAATCATATAAATGAATATGTGTGTACTTGAAACTGCTGCATATATTCTCTTTCTTTTAAAAAAAAATGGGGTTGAAATGCTACCTTGAGTGTCAATCTTTTGAGCTTAACTATTACATCAAGTGAAGCTTCCTGAAGGGCCAAACCAAAATGTTAATACCTGCAAAACAAACCATATTTCATGAATCCAGTAGTCACTTAAACAAATAATCCACTAGTACTAAGGTTACAAATCCTCTCGTGTATTTTATTTAAAACAAAAGAGCAAACCTCCATCCGCTAAAACACTCCCCGACTCGTGCGGGGTTTGGGGAGGATAGTCGTACATGTATGCAGCCTTTAACTTACATTTCTGCAAAGAGACTGTTTCCACGACTCGGTCTCATGAAATACAGGCCATTAGTGGAACAACTTACCATTGCGCCAAGGCTCGCACTATCAAATAAAATCAACAAATACGAAAATAAAATAAAATTACCTTTACTTTAAACATTCTTGCCAATGCCAAAAGAGTAGAAGAGAATAACCATCTTGGTAGTGTCAGCAAGCTATACAACTTGAAACATTTATAACTGTTAAAATTCACTTCCACCGGAACTAATTATTGGAAGATGATAAGAGCCACAATATTATAAAACGGAGTTTAATTAAGGGCATTGGCTAGGGTTTCTGGGTTTCGCATTGCAAATCATTACACCATGAAAATCGGAGCTAAGAAAAAGCTTCAACTATAAAAGAAAAATAATTAGGTCAAAGAGAGATTACCGAGCATTACTAGAAATCAGCAGCTGTTAGTCTTTCTCATCCCCGAGCAGCCCGAGCGCCGGCAACCACCCGCGATATCATTCACACAGCGGTGATTTGCGCAGCTTGGTGTCGCAGGCAAACCACTGCAGAGAGCCCGAATAATCGTGAGTCCGAATACCCACCCTTAGATCCCCTCGCCGTCGTTCGTCACTCCAAGAAGCAAATACGAGCGAGAAGGATGAAGAAGCAGATACGGGAGCGACAAATGAGAGAGACGACTTCCAAAAGAAAAGAAAGTACCAAACCCTTCGGGATAGTATAAAGAAAAAAAGAAAAATATATTCACACCAGTTACAAAGAAAACCGATGTTATAATCATACATTAACATCGATTTTTTTTATAAACCGATGTAAAATCCAAAAAATCAAAATAAAATTCACATCGGTTTCAAGAAAATCGATGTGAAACCGATCATTTCGCATCGGTTTTACGTCAAAAATGCATATCGGTTTCTGTATAACCGATGTTAAACGTCAAAAATTCACATCGGTTCTAATAATAACCGATGTGAACGTCAAAACAAATTACAATTACACCACCGCCTTATTTTTTACATTGGTTTTCTTAAAAACCGATGTAAATTGGACTATGTTGAAACCTCTTTTTGTAGTAGTGCAAGCTCCAAATCCATGCCCTCAAGCTTACATCAAGTTTAGAGTGTCTAGAAATAACTTAGAACTGAAGAGGGGCGATTCTCTGGGAGGGAAACTCAGTTTGGTTCGTGAGGAAATGAAAGATCAAACCTCACTTTATAACTTGCACAACTATTAACGACCGCTATAGTTCAAGATTAACATACGCAACAACATCTTGTGTACGCTACTTGACCTTGACTGCGTATGCAACACCAGTCCAGAGGTTGCCGCCTCATTTCTTAAACCACTTAACTTACGTAACAAGATATGGCGTACGTAACCTTCCTCATTTAGCGTACGTTATCCGGTCTTGCTTGCGTATGTTAGGCCTGTTGACTCGCCTATCGTATTCACGCCGAAAGCACCTGGCCCTACACAGCCGAAAGTTACCTGATCTAATGTTAGCGTACGCAATCCCATTCTTAGCGCACGTGACCCTTGTGACGTAACGGATGTTATGGCCTTTCATAGCGTACGTAAACAGTAGATGACTTACTTTCCTGCATGTCAGCCGTACTTTGGGCTCCACATATCAGGTATTGATTCCTCTGTTTGATATTCACATAGCGTACACAATGTATCTATGTAGCGTACGCTGCCCTCAACACATTAGAGTATGCACTACAACAAAAATAGGCTTTAACAACGTTTTTTTAACAACGTTTCAACAAAAATGTTGTTAAAGTCGGTTTAGACAACGTTTCAACCTAAAACATTGTAGAATAGAACAATAGACAACCCTTGGAAAAAAAAAACGTTGTAAAAGATAGTTATGACAATGTTTCTTACGAAAACGTTGCGTGTAACAACAACGTTTATTGCAAGAACATTGTAATATATAAAAGTTTTGACAACGTTTGAAGCTAAATGTCGTAGTATGTCTTAAGACAACGTTTACATAGGGCTGGGAATTTTCAACCCGAAACCCGTGGAACCGACCGGAACCGAACCGAAATTCTCGGTTCGGTTCGGTTCCTGGGTGTTGAAATTATTTATTTTTGGCAAGAACCCGAATTTAGAAATTCGGTTCGGGTTCGGTTCCTGCAAAAAAAAATTCACAAAAACCCGAAATTACCTATTTACCTTTTTTTTATTAACATTAGTTAATTTATAAAGAAAAATAAAAAAAATCCTAGAAGTATACCGTCTTACTTAATTTATTGAAGTTGATTCTTTCCTTTGTTGCTTCATTTTGTTTGATATTTTGATTGTATCAACTAAACATTCAATATTGTATCTTCACTATCTTGTTTTTAATTGAATTATTGTTGTTTAGAAATTTCAATTGGAGTCAAAATTTGTTTTTAAAAACTATTATTGTTTAAAATTGAATTTTTTAGATTGAAACAGATGAATAGATTCATATAGACATGAAAAAAATGAAACCGAAAATTTCGGTTCGGATTGTGTTCGGTTCCGAATGAAAAAAAATATGGAACTGAACCCGAATTACACAATTCGGTTCGAGTTCGATTCCTGAAATAAAAAAAAAAAAAACCGAATTTTGACAGCCTAATTTTTACTCTTCCAATATTCATTGCCAGATTGACACTCATTTTCTGCCGCTTTAAAAAAAAAAGACGATCTGATGACCGTTGTTCCTCTTCCAATATTCATCGCCGTCCCATACCTGCCGCGTTTCCTCGCCGTGTGCCGCTGCACAATCCAGATCGTTTACCCATGCGACGACGATGGACAATATCGCTCCAGATCCAGGTCACGACGGCATATTCCGGCGATACATCACCATACAGCGGCGACCCCCCGTAGCTACGGTTCATTTCTATTTTTGTTTTGTTTTGTTTTGGTTTCATCTTCCGATATTCTTCTTACTGTAAAATACCATAAAGAAACCACATCTAATCATAAAGGCGTAAATAATATCACTTCGAGAAGAACATATCAATCTTACAGACAAAAAGCATTCACCCTTAAAATGGGTTTTGCTAATTTCCTACCATAGTGACAAAATTGATTTTCTTCTTCAAATTCGAATACTAATAAAAGACTCTCGAATAAATAAATAATTGGGGGATGACGGATTCTTCCATCTCTAGCACTGTTATTTTTTTATACGTTTGAACTTTTCACATGATTTTTTTTTCTTTCCTTTATTTTTTAAAAAACTAGTAGTTAGTGATTACCTGTAGTAGTGAAACGCCTGCTTCTGAAACGAATAAAGTGTGAACGGGAAAGAGAGATGAGACGACGTCGTTGGGTGGAAAATAGAAGTGGGTTTAGTGTGTTGCAGACAGCAAGATTTTTTTTTTAATTCTAAAATACCAAACAAATTCATATTTTAGAATTAAAAAAAAAGTTGCGCATCATCGACATCAACTCAGCCAAGCATATACCTACGACGTTCTGCAACAGGAGCGAACAGGGCAAAAATGGCTCTCTCCAACTCCTCATCCTTCTTATCTTCATCTTGCTCAGTCTGCAACAGACTAAACCCACTTCTATTTTCCACCCAACGACGTCGTCTCATCTCTCTTTCCCGTTCACACTTTATTCGTTTCAGAAGCAGGCGTTTCACTGCTACAGGTAATCACTAACTACTAGTTTTTTAAAAAATAAAGGAAAGAAAAAAAATCAAGAATGCAGCAAGAACATGTGAAAAGTTCAAACGTATAAAAAAATAACAGTGCTAGAGATGGAAGAACCCGTCATCCCCCCAATTATTTATTTATTCGAGAGTCTTTTATTAGTATTCGAATTTGAAGAAGAAAATCAATTTTGTCACTATGGTAGGAAATTAGCAAAACTCATTTTAAGGGTGAATGCATTTTGTCTGTAAGATTGATATGTTCTTCTCGAAGTGATATTATTTACGCCTTTATGATTAGATGTGGTTTCTTTATGGTATAGCTGAAATTCTGAACTCTTACTGTAAATTCCAGTTGCTGCAATGGGGGACAGCGTGGGTGTATTTACTTCTCCACAAGTAGCAAAGGCCTTTGACTTTATGGCGGAAGGAAGAATATACGAATGGTAAATTCAAATATTGTTTCGTGTTTCGGAATTCATTTTCGGCTCAGAACTCCAATTTAAAATTGAATTTGAAACCAAAAAATGAAATTTGAATTTGAAACAGTTGGATTATTTTTTCATTAGGAACGATAATAACCGTATGTAGCCGAAATGTCTTTCTAGTCCTTATGTTGCCTGAGAAAGAAGTGCTCATTGTTTGAAGAACAAGATGCTGTTTGTTGATTTTCTAAGCTTTTGTAATTATTAGGTGTTTGAAGTTGTGATCATACTGCTGAATCTTTTGTGGGCATGTTCGGGTATGGTATGGCACATCAGAATGTATTGTAAGAGGAGATTGTAATTTATGGTCCAGCATACTTAACTTTTCTTAGAAATCTATTACAAGTGTTACAGTGTGTATTGTTAGTTTAGTCTGCCATGGACGTTATTGAAAATGGTATTGTAGTTTTGAACAATGAACTTTTGCTTATTTGCATACTTATTTACATGTAACACATTCTTTAACTATCATCTAATTGCAACATTTACAAGGATCGTGAAATGCGTTTTTTATTGTGAATTGTGACTTGACTTTTTTCCTTCAACGCGAGTATGAAACATTGACTTCTGAATGCTGGATTTTAGGTGGGAGTCTCAAGGGTATTTCAAGCCAAATTTTGTGAGGGAAAATGACCCATTTGTTGTTTCAATGCCACCGCCTAATGTTACTGGTTCATTGCACATGGGACATGCCATGTTTGTGACTCTTGAGGTTGGATAATATTAATATTCTTCTTACCTATCTCTTCTTCTGTATATGTCTTTTTTTGTGTTTCACATCCCTCATGTATATATCTTTTGTGTTTCACATCACCCTATATGTCTTTTGTGTTTCACATCCCTTATGTCAACGACTAGTCTTCCAGTCGTATTTTGTAAGAAGACGTCCAGCGACTTCTTGATTCCAGATGGTAATTCTTTATACCCGACCCAAAAAACTGTATTTTTACCCGAAACTCGACCCATAAAGCCGGATCCAAAATAAAAAAAGGATTAAACGTAGTAAAACTTCCGCATGTTTCCATTTGGTTCTTCCTCCAATTAGGTCTTCTTGCTCTCATCTCTCTGGGCGGCAAGTCTTCATATCTCCAGTAGTCCGTTCTGTTGCCTTCTTCTTCTTCTTCTTCTTCTTCTTCTTCTTCTTCTTCTTCTTCTTCTTCATATCTCTGGCATCTTCTATTAGTTTTTGCTGAAGACTATGTAATTATCGTGTGTTTAATTATATACTAAATCTAATAAGTATATATATGAACTTCTTGTCGACTTGACACGACTAGTCAGATGACTTGTCGACTTGTCATCCTGACAGTACATAAGCGACTTGACTTGACGTCGTGATAAGCATGAAAAGTGTTCTTTCATGAAATGTAATCATCTTGGGAGATAGAACATATCTTGGACGAACTTTACTACTTCATTTTTATTGGAAGTAATAGCAAATCTATTGAGCTTCTGTGTACTTCTATAATGAAATGTATTTCAAATTGTGCTCCTATTTTGAGCTATTTGTAAGTTTTTGTGATGGATTATAAGGCCATCTTATATGCCGTCATTTGAAATCCTTTTCTCAAATCCTCGCCCCAATTCTAAATTCTTCGATCCAAAATGCAACATAAAAGAAATAGGGTATGCAATCATGGACAGAGGACATTTCAAATAAAAATCGCAGGGTAATAGGAACGTTTTGTTGCATTTTATACATACTTCCGGATTAGTGCATTACCTCAGATTGCTGCTACCATTTTTTGTTAAGAAGACACAAAAATGCTTGTTTTATCTCTGAGGATTTTGATTCTTTTATAGCTTTGAAAATATTTGACAGATTAAAGTTCATATACCAAAACAGTTGTGGTTATGATCTCTGTGCTCTCTGCTGTCCTTCTATCTCCTCGTTTCCCCTCTTACATTTGTCATTGTTATCAATTTGCTACGTTCATTTACCAAACTAACTTTCTGTTACCCATGGTCAATTAATAGATTTTTTTAGCAATATCATGTAATTGATTTTGTTACGATTGCAGGATATTATGGTAAGATACCACAGAATGAGAGGAAGAGCTACACTATGGCTTCCTGGAACTGATCATGCCGGTATTGCAACCCAGGTTGATTCAATATCTAAAAGCACTAATTTTATGTATATTAGTTGGTACAATATAGTTGTAGATTATATTTGCTGGTGTCCTATCTGAAATATAAAACAGAAGTGCAATTACATTTTAGTGAACTACGAAAATGTTAAGATACTTGTATAGATTTTTGGAATTTTCTGCATTTTTACATGGTCGCTATAATTTCCATTCATCTGATATTTGTTTGATAAATTTTCTTAAGTGAGAGTTTTTATAACTAATACTTATGCCACATAAACTAAAACTTAACTACATGGTCCATGGTGATGTTACTTGGACTTTCCAAGTTCCAAAAGGGGTGATATCCGTAGCTTTTTATCTTTGCTAATTTTGTTAATTAGCATTTCCATGATGTGTATAATTTTCACTTTGTATTTGTTTTGGTATTTTTGGAATTATTTTCGTAATGTGTTTTTATCTTGTCGTGTTGAGTCATTTATCGAACGTGGGATTTATAATGCATGTATCATGTAATTGTATATTGCACGTGAGGTGTTAGAAACTAGGAGGTCTGTAACTTACACGTGGTAGCAGTGTTATTAAAAGCGCGCATATGCGCGCGCATATGCGACATGCGCATCAACATGCAGAAATTGCGCAATGCTTCAGTTATGCGATGCGCTGTTCAAGAAGCGAGTGCTTTTGTGCGCTTAAGCGAGATGCAAGAAGCACTGAAAAAGCGTGCTTCTTGTTTTTGTTGACCCCGTCTTCACATTTTATGAAAAGTTCGGCATAATGTTGACTAAAGTTTTCTCGTTTTTACCAAGTTATTATTTTATCAAAAGTTAGGCAGAATATGCAATGGAATGCAGTGTCATACAGTAACAACTCCCACTAAAGTACAAAATTATTATTTTAAAATTTAATAAAGATCACAATGGCATAACAGCATGTGGTAAAAAACACACATATTTCTGATAGTGGTTGACAAAAGTTAGTGCTAACATGTAAATTAAGAATAAAAAACTAAAGGAAACTAGATAGTGGAAAATAAAAAAAGACAGAAGCACACTTTTCTTTTTCATCAATAGTCAAAGTTAATATAAATAACTGTGCATCTTTCTTGTTCTGCATATACACCGAATATACAATACACACATGATATATAATAGATATAGTAGTAATATAAATACACACATCAATACATAAATATTTTAATAAATTGTTTTTTCAAAAATAAAAATAAACTGATATTTTGATTATGAAAATTACATAAATATTTGTTTGAATTTGTTTATCAGTAACATGTTTTGTGACATTTTAATTTGCCTATGATATGTTATATTTATTTATTTTACATTTTTTTCAATTATGGGACTTTTTTTTCAAAAAGCGCGCATATCGCGTTGCGCTTATGCTCCAGGGGTTCTTTGCGCTTCGGTGCGCATATCGCGTTTAATAACACTGCGTGGTAGACCGAAGCACCTTACCTACATATTTAAATAAGACATAATATGAGAAATATGTGTTAGTTATGTATTTTAATTGTATGATATATATTTAGACATACTATACATTCTACCAATGGATGGCCAAGGCGACTTGTTTCATTCACCCTCCTCCTCAATACTTATATGCATTATATAGTATTACGGTTTAAAATACACGCGATCTTTGTCACATACTTATTTTTTGCTCCTCCAGCTTTACTCCCTGATACCAGTGGTTGTTAAGTCGACAAGTCGACAAGTCGAGCCCGAGTATCGTGGAATTGACTAGTCGACAAGTCGCCAGACTAGTCGTAAAAAGTCGTAAATAGTCGACAATATCCTATTTAGAATAATTATAATATATAATATAGGTAAACATACTTCAATTTCACAGTTCAAATAAAAATTAATAGATAATAAGTTCAAGTACCCAAAGTCAAACATCTATAAGCAAATAAAAACATAATTAAATAGTCAAATCAACTAAACAAACACAATCATGCATGAGTCATCCATCTCGAAATCATCTCCATCCCCCTCTCCATCTCCTCCTTGAGTATTTTCCTCGGGTGGTATACCATAGTCATCTTCCACTTCCTCCTCATCATCGAAATCTTCATCTTCATCTTCCCCTTCCTCATCAATAGGATCTTGTGTCGAACTAGTGTTGCGTCGAGTATAGGTAAGAATGGAGGTGGAACCACCTCTAGCTCTCCTTGGAAGATTGCGTCCCTCAAGTGATTCGGATGCACCCGAAGCTATATCCAACGCTTCCCAAAACCTTTGCTCGATGCCGGTCCACTCATTAGTCCACTCCAAGTCCTCAAGTACAAGTGGATCAAATTTCTTTCCTAGCTCACGTCTTCTAGAATCTTGAATCTATCTTCCGGTTGTATTGGATATACACCAAGTCATTCAAATGTTGATGTTCCAACCTATTTCTCTTCTTCGTATGTATCTAAATTGATGAAATTTAATTAGGCCAACAATAGTTGCAAATTGACAATAATTACTTGAAAAAGAGTAGGCACTTAGTCACTTACGAACTCAAATGTACTCCAATTGCGTTCACAATCGGAAGATGAGGCACACAAACCAACAATACGCTTCGCAAATGATTGAAGCTCATGTGCACGACCTCCATATGCATCCCACCAATCAATTAACATAAAAACAAGAATAACACAAACTAAGCATTTTTTATTTTGCCAAGTAACTAATTACTAATATGAAATTCACAAAGTTTTGGAATGAACTTACGAGGACTTTTTATCTTTCTATGCTCAATTGCCATCTCCCTTGCAAAGCCTTCTCGACTATTTTTGTAGGCATCGGCAGAATTGCTTATTTTGTTCCTTGTATCCCTATCTTTGAGAATCTTCTCAAGCACATCATTGAAGTCTTCTTATTCGGGAGGCATAGGCAGGATCCTTCTCAAGAAGATCAAAGTACTTCCCTGGATTAAGAAACAAAGCAGCCCCGTGTAATGGTTTTCCCATTTGACCATTCCAACGATCCTCAATGATCTTCAATAGTTTATTCCGGATTGCAATTTTTCTACCTCCAAATTTCTTCCTGACTTCATCTTTTGCACAATCAATAGAAGCTGCAATCTCTGCCAAAGCAGGCCTTTCATCACTATCAGCACTGCGCAACACTTGAAGAAGTGGCATTGTTGCATCTACACAATCATTCACACTACTCCAAAAGACTGAAGAGAGAATAGTGTCACAAACTTTGCTTCCTTTTTCTGATTTTGATAACTTGACTTGGTCCAATCCGAACCACAAAACAAGTAACGTAATGGTTCTTGATTTTGTTGCAAACTATCCAATGTAAGAAAAGCAGTGGCAAACCTCGTAGCTCCAGTCCTTACTAGGTCCCTCCCATTAGTTTTCTCCCTCATAGCATCAAGAACACGCCCGTGCCTATAAATGAATGTAGTGCATCTTCTTGCCTGGTTGATTGCCTTCTTAAAGGCAGGAATTTTGCCAATGTCCTCTAACATCAAATCAACACAATGACAAGAACAAGGAGTCCAAAACAAAGTTGGCATCCTGATCTCCAAAATCTGACCAGCTAGCTTGTAATTTGCCCCATTATCAGTCACAACCTGCACAACATTTTTCTCACCAATTTTCTTTATCTTACTTTCAAGCAAGTTGGCCAACATTTGTCATCATGTGATTCGCTTGACGCATTAACCGAACCCAAGAAGAAAGTACCTTCAGGACTATTAGCAAGGAAGTTTATGAGACTCCTTCCTCGTCTATCCGTCCACCCATCACACATAAGAGTGCATCCATACCTCTTCCAAGCCTTTTCATGCATCTCCTTCAATTTTTCACTCTCCTCTTTTGCTTTTTTAAGTAATGGCACCCTCAATTCATGATATGAAGGAGGCTTTAAACCCGGTCCATATTGGCCAATGGACTCAACCATCACCTCATAACTCCTAGAGTGTGCAGCATTGAAAGGAATACCATTTTCATAGAAAAAATTTGCAATGTGCATATGAACTTTTTCCTTCTCTTTCGAAGTTCTCAAGCGATTTTCCAAAGTCGTCTGACTTGCTCCCTTAGTGTGCCTCTGTTCAACAACTTGTTCTGGGCTTCTCATGTACTTCATTGAAGCAGCAGATTTAGTACTAGCTGCTGGCAGTTTGAAATTAAAAGGCTGGCACCCTTGCCTTTTGTGCCAGCACAAGATTTTGAGCTCTGCATTGTATTAGAAGCTGTTGTGGAAGGTATCTCTTCAACATCATCATGGCTGTTCTCTTCTTCAATCTGCACATTTTTTCTACTCCTCTTCTTCTTATTTTGCACATACTCACTCATTTCTTTGGCAATTTCTTTGGTAGTTTTGGGATATTTAGAAATATTCGGATATCCCCCAATCGAGTGTTGTTTAAACGATTAATTCCTCCATGATTTTGATTCCCGCAAAGAATACATTTAACATCTTTATTGCCTTCGGGATTAGGATAATATGCATACTTCCATCCCAGATCGTATGATCGCCTAGCTTTTCTTTTAGGATCTTTAGCTAACGCTCTCCGAGAACTTTCGGTTTCAATATTTTCATTCTCCATTGCTTATTTTTCTGCACAAAAACAAGCTATAATCAGTGAATACTGAATATGCAGCCTGCCGGTGGCCAGAAAGTTTGCTGTTCAAGTGCAGAATGCTCAATGCAGTGCAGAAATTGCTCAAGTGCAGAATGCCAAAAAAAAAAACTGAGCAGAATGCAAAAATTAATTTTAAAAATAAAACCGAAAATTAATTATAAAAATAAAACCAAAAATTAATTTTTAAAAACAAAACAAAAATTAATTTTAAGAAATAAAACAGAAAAATTTGAAAAATAAAAAAAAATGTATGTAATATACACCCAGTAAAGAAAAAGAGAAGAAGAAAAGATGAGAAGACTGGAGAGGAGAGAGAAGACTTATCGAAGGAGATGAAGCCGCCGTTGAAGTCGCCGGAGGAGATGAGTCGCGGTCTGTCGCGCCGACTGTCGGGGTGAGATGAGTCGCGGTCTGGAGAAAAGTCGCGCCGACTGTCGGGTGAGAAGAGGAGAAAGGTCGGGTAGGTGGTCGGTCAATTAAAAACCCTGTTTTTTTTTTTTTTTAATTTCAGGTCGGGTAATTGGGCGGATTGCGGGTCCGGGTCGGGTTGGCTCCGGGTTATGATGAGTCGAGGTCTGTCGCGCCGACTGTCTGGGTGAGATGAGTCGCGGTCTGGAGAAAAGTCGCGCCGACTGTCGGGTGAGAAGAGGAGAAAAGTCAGGTAGGTGGTAGGTCAATTAAAAACCTTTTTTTTTTAAATTTCAGGTCGGGTAATTTGGCGGATTGCGGGTCCGGGTCGGGTCGGCTCCGGGTATAACCCATGGACGACTAATACAGAAGTCGGGCATCGACTTTTTCAGCCATGTCGACAATTTCTTAGAGAAATTGATGCCCCTTTTACCATTCATCTTCTGTTATCCCTGAGTTATTATTATCTGTTGCTTACTATGTTATGAACAGTGTTTTCAGTTGCGTTGCGTAGGTCTGTAGCGTTTTTGTAAAGAATTGCGTAGCGCAAAATAGCGTAGCGCATAGCGTAAGTAATTCGAACATGACATTTTTAAGTGAAAAAATAAAATAAATATTCTTGTGTAAGATCAATATATAAATAACCCAAGTAAAATAGCCATGGAATAATTTCAAATAAACAAAACAACTTAGAACAATGATAATAATCCAAAATAACAAACTTAAATAAGCCACAACATGAAAATATTCAATTCTAGAAACACTTAAAAATTCTAATTTCTAGTAGTAGTCGTTCTCATCGATATGATATCACTATCATCATCATCGAGTTTGTATTTCGGGAAAAGTTGCCTTCATCAAAGATTTGAGGGTCTACACCAACATGGTCTTCAATCTCCACATCTTCATCAACAAGCCCAACAACTCTCACTTGCTTCTCCTTGCCCGACCTATTATATATGAAATGAGATGTAATAAGTGATAGGTCATTTTCCAAGTGAGAACTGAATAAAAATATCAACATATACTTACTTGAGCATTCACCAACTCTCTTTCTGGAAGGCATAATCAAATCCTCAACTTCTCTATCAATATCTTCTTCTATTCTTTTATCTGAATCCAAGAGACTATCAAAGGGATCGGATGGCACGGTCATAATAGGATCTCCCGAGAATAAGTCATCATTTTCAAGCCAACGACTACCCTCGGGAAGGACCGGATCTTTTTTCTCAGTTATCCATTCATCGTCTGAATCAATCTCATCTACTACGATCGGATCAATTTTATCTCTCCTTCTAATACTTCTCTCCCTTAGCTTGAAATTATACTTTACAAAAACCAAAGCATTCAATCTTTGATGTTCAAGCCTATTCCTCTTCTTTGTATGTATCTAGAATTATAAAGAAGTGCAAATTACAATTAAAATGAGTATTCAGCAAAGTGGAACTCTTCAAGTTTAGTAGAAGTTAGACTAATTACCGATTCAAAAGTACTCCAGTTCCTTTCACACCCCGAAGCACTACAAGTAAGACTTAGCACTCGAATAGCAAAACCGAGCTCGGGTGTCTTATGTCCAAATCGTTCCCACCATTTTGCTGAAAAAATAATATCATTGAATTTATATAAAAACATGCAAGTCCCAACATTATTTGAATAATATAATTGAATATACAAAGAAAAAGACAATTATAATATGTTAGAAAAATATACCTGGAGCCCGCAACATTCTAGACCTCTTTGCCATTGGACTTCCAAATTCACCTTCAGCTTTATCATATAAGTCGATTGAAGATCAGCTTTAAGACGATCATCCGGAGATAACATTTTATCCATACAAGTGTGGAGCCCATCTCTAACTTCATCACAGTTTGAAAACTTGTCTTCATAACGCAATTGCGGATTCAGATAATACCCAGCCGCATGTAGAGGATGATGAAGTTGTGGAGTCCACCGAGCATCTATTTTCCTCCAAATGGGCATATACTTTCTTTGAACCCCCCCACAATTAAATTTGATGGTTTCCTTTGCCTTATCCATAAGCTCATATATATATATCCCATGGCTGGTCTCTCCTCCGAATCAACCTCCCTTAACACACTAACAAGAGGGACAACACTCTTAACACAAAATGCTACGTGTGGCCAAAAATTAGGGTCATTAATTACAATTCTTTTAACTATTTTCCCTTCGACTTTTTGCGCTTGAGGAGACTTAACCCATTCTTCGGAAGCGAACATAATTTCAAGTGCTCTTTTTTGCTTGTACATACTTTGAAGTGTGAGAAAGGCAGTGGCAAACGAGTTACCGCGGGACGAAGAAGTTCCCTATCTTTTGTATGCACCCTCATCAACGAAAGAATAGTTCCATGCCCGTAAATGATTTTCAATAGTATGTGAAAATATTTTCAACTTTGCAATATTTTCTAACATTAGATCGATGCAATGAGCCGCACAAGGTGTCCACCATATTGCCGTTCTAGTCTCCATAATTTTTTTCCCTGCCTTGACGCAATTTGAAGCATTATCCGTGACAATTTGGATCACATTCTCCTCTCCTATCTCATTTATAACTTCATCAAGATATTTATAAATCAAATCACCATTTTTAATTGAAGCGGAGGCATCAATAGATTTTAAAAAGAACGTGCCGGCGGGACTATTTACTAAAAAATTCATCAAAGACCTATTCTTCCCATCAGTCCATCCATCCGACATAATAGTGCAGCCATGCAATTTCCACACCTTTTTATGTTCTTCGTAAATAAGGTTGATATCATCAACCTCGGCTTTAAGAACCCAAGTTCTTAATTCATGCATAGAAGGCGGCTTAAACCCTCTACCATATTCAGCAATACCATCTACCATAGGCAACCAATAAGGATCATTCACAACATTAAAAGAAAGTGCGGCAGAAAAAATAAATCGACCAACTTTTCGACATACTTCAGTTCGCAATTCTTTCTTGAATGCAGAATTGATGGTAGTTTGTCTAGGTGTAGAGCTAACAAATTTATCCATTGTGCCTGAAGATAGAGTGTTACTACCAGCCCCCCCATCACTTTGGAGAGAAAGCATACTCCTACCTGCTGGACCCTCACCAATTTCACGCAAAAGTTCAGTTCTTTTGCTTTTTGAAAGCCTAGCCTTTTCAATACATTCAACAATTTCTTTCTTAACATTATCTGGAACACTTGGGCAAGGGGATACACCTTTGTGTGTTTGAGCCAAGTGCTCTTTAATACGAGTAATACCCCCATTTGATTTGTGATTACAAAACTTACATATAATATATTTATCCCCTTCATTCTGAAAAGCATACTTCCAAGCAATATCTTTCTTTGAATTTGAGCCGGAGGAAGACATTAGAAAAGAGTACTTAACTGTCAAAAGGAGACCTGTTATGCTGGCCGGCTGCTTCTCTTTTCTGCTGGCCGGAACTTTTTTTTTTCTGAACTCTGAACTTCCTGTTCTGCTGGCCGGACTTTTTTTGCTGGCCGGATTTTTTTTTTCTGACGTCTGACGCTGGCCGGAGTTTTTTTGGCTGGCCGGAATTTTTTTGGCTGGCTGGAACTTTTTTTTTTGCAGGTCGATGGTCGATGGTTGCTGAAGTTTTCTGGTTTGTATTAAGTATTGTGGTTTGTATTTATAGTAACTAGGGTTTAGTAACCACTGTTTAGTAACTAGGGTTTCTGCCTATTTCTGCGAGCGCGCCAAACACACAAAGGGTTTCTGCCAAAAAAAACCTCCTTTAGAAAATAGGGTTTCTGCCAGAATAATATACCAGCGCCGACAACCCAAATAGCGCAAGAATTGCGCGCGCAACAGGGAAAAGCGCAGTAAAAGCGTGCGCAACAGGGAAAAGCGCAGGAATGGCGTGCGCAAAATAGGTATCCGCGCGGCTGGAACTGCGCTATGTCGCGTTTTTCCTCAGAATACCGCAAGAGCGCGCTACGTAGCGCGCTATTTGACGCCTTTGAAAACACTGGTTATGAAAGGAAGAGCCCTCAAATATAGTTACTGTGCTGGTTTAAACTTTTTTTTTTCTTTTTCAGTTGGTTGTGGAAAGAATGCTAGCTGCGGAAGGAATGAAAAGAGTTGATTTGGGTAGAGCAGAATTTACGAAACGAGTATGGGAATGGAAGAAAAGGTATATATTCTTATACAGCTTCTGTGCCTCTGTTTTGGCGCTTTTGTTAGTCTCTGCTTGATGCCTTTTTTCATTTATTTAATTTTCAAATTGTGTAACTAGTAAGATAGTTACCCATTTTTCTGAATTAAATGGCCATCTGTTTTCATTTGCTCGCACATCCCATGTGATTGGTGTTGCTAATACATTGCGACTCGTTCCTTTTGATATTGCATGAAATTTGGACCATGCAGAATTGGTGACATTTGTTCATCCGTGACTCCGTCATCTTTGAATAGATATTGGGGGTCAAAAAGAGGATAAATATTTTAGATAAGTGCGAGGATAGAATTTTAACAAGGTAACTTCATGAAACCCGTTGTTTGACCCTCTATCTATCTTCACTTTTTTCTGCCCCAATATCTGTATTGATCATTGTGATTTGTCTCGTTTGTACTTTGGTTGGGGTTTTGTTTCTTGGTTCTTGGTTCTTGTTTGACCCTCTTGGTTCTTGATTCCGTCATCTTTGGTTGGGGTTTCTTTGTTGTTTGACCCTTCCTTTTCCATCCATGTAACTTTTGTCTAGAGATTAAGCAGGAGACAGTTGTGTTAGGATTATATGTTCTTTAAATTTGTTGGGAATTGGTTGTCATAAAGAAATCAGTACACCTTTAATTTGTTTGAGACGCAATGCTACCATTACTTGAAGGTATTGGCATTAGTTGTTATGAAATGAAGGTATTTAGTTATTTGTTATGATATGTATGAGAAGTGTTAAAAATATGGTAAATCTCTCGTAATATTGGAATCTTTTGAAAATTAGATTAGATTTTTATTAATTATGTACAACAACATCTGAGCCTTAATCTATGTACAACAACATCTGATCCTTAATCCCAAAATGATTTTGGGTCGGCTAACATGAATCATCCTTTGAAACCGTCAAACAACCAAAAAATCATTCAATAGCAAAAAAAATAATGAAATAAATAAATGAAAATAAGAAGTGTAATGAAAATTTGAATTGATTCAAGATAAAAAATAATAAGAAAAATAAGATTCAAGAAGGTTGCATGATTACAGTTTTTGGAATTTCATCCATTATTTCCCTTATATGAAGGTTGCCACAAGAAGGGCCATCCGTCATAAAACCTGCTATGTTGCTTTTTGTTGCATGAATTTTATAGTGTTGACTAATTTTAGACTATTAATTGACACTAAAATCTTAATGCCTCCGACCCCAACATAGTTGCGATTAAGGTGCAGTTGATGATGTGATTAATTATGTCCTGAGGGATGTTAGCTGACTGGTTTTTTATGCACAATTCACTAATCAGGATTAGTGTTCTCAAGTGCACCTTCAGTTTTAGCCTATCACAATTATATTTTACAGTTTTTAGAGGAGTTTGTAATCCACTTTGTAATTCTCATTTTTCTGTGTTCAGTGTATTGAAGTGCTCATTTAACGTGTTACTTATAGGTATGGTGGGACAATCACAAATCAGATCAAGAGACTTGGTGCTTCTTGTGATTGGACAAGAGAATGTTTTACCTTAGATGCTCAGCTGAGTCGTAAGGCAGTTTCCATCCAGTAAATCTCCCTTCAACCATGCATTCTTCATAGCATGTCGATAATAGTGTTCGTTAGAATATTGCATGATTTGTGGCCACGCTGTCATGAACGGGTTACTTATGATTATGTTGGAGGTTTTGTTTGGTTGTTTATGTACTAATCTCCCTTTTCCACTTAAAAAGTTCTCTCATCGCTCTCATCGACTGCATATGACTGGTACATTTTGTGGCACATAAACATGCACTGCTTATAGGATTTTTGTTCTCTTAACTTTTGCAGGGGCAGTAGTCGAGGCCTTTGTTAGGCTTCACGAGAAAGGCCTAATCTATCAAGGTAGAGGCAATTTATTGTTCAACTTTTTATTGCTGCGAAATAAACTTGAGGTCATTCTTGCATGAATTTCGTAAGCTTTTTATTGAAGAAAAATACGTGGTTATGAATTTCTCCGTCTGGAAGTGATTTGGTTATTTTAGTTTCTTTTCTAAATTTAGTTGCGAGTAGAATAAGAAGCTATCACATCATCACAAAACAACAAATACTGCAAAGGAACAAGATGCTCATGAAAATAGTATAAGTGTTCATTGCCTCAACCTACTTTGTATATAGTACACAACAAATCACGCCAGAATGAAAACATATGATTGCGCACTTTATAAACTCTTACCCACCTTGTTGTCCATATTATTGCATAATCGTTCAATGTAGCTGATCATATAAAGCCGATAATTTCTCTTCTTGATTCAACTCCAGCAATTTTCTACCATTTTCTTAAAGATAAGGACCTCTTTGGTTTTGTAGTCCTTACTTTTTACTTATGCATTCAACTCATTGTGATTGGTATTAGATTTATGTCGTTGAAAATCCTTAATATCTATTGTTGCTAAAACATGTGGTCTAAAGTTTACTGAGCTGTGTATGTCAAGAAAATTTGTTATAATGTGATCCTAATATATGTAGTAACAGTAGTTTCCTCCAGGTTCTTACATGGTGAACTGGTCGCCTAATCTACAAACTGCAGTTTCTGATTTGGTACTCAAATTATGACTAGATTCCTTCGTTATCTCCTGTTAGTTTTTTGTGTATGTGCTTGTGCGTGTATCAGATTCATCTTTCTTTTAGGAAGTGGAGTACTCAGAAGAACCGGGTGCTCTATACCACATTAAGTATCGTGTTGCTGGTGGTTCAAGGTATTAGCTTTATTAAAATTGTTTATGCATATACAAATGTTATTTACAACCACATGCACCAAATCTCGTTATTCTGCGGATAATCTATTTTTGCTTGTCTTAATAGCTGCCGCAGTATGTCTTCTGCTTTATATTGCCTGCTTCTTCCGTGCTTTATGGTCATAGAGAAACTGGAGAAACAATTCTCTTGTTGCCGGTTAAGAGAAGTTGGAAATTTCCTTTATAACATTTTTATGTCATTTGTAGATGCAGCATTTAAGCCTGAAAGTTATGTAAGAAGAAGTGACTGATGGAAATTGTTTAGGAGGAAAAACTTCAATGAACTTGTCATCAATGAAATTTAGGTGTCCTTGGCATTGAACCGGATCGTAAAGAGATAAGATAAATATAAATAATGAAGAGAAAAACACTGACATGAACCCACCGTCTTTGAGTGCTTAAAACCTGTTTTTATTTCTGTGCCTCTACATCACAGGAGTGATTATCTAACAATTGCAACCACGAGGCCCGAGACTTTATTTGGCGATACAGCTGTAGCTGTGCATCCCGAGGTAGCTTTGTCTGTTTAAAGTACATAGCTATTTGTTGAACATTCTCGGCCATTGCCCAACATTTCTGTAATATGCCCGACTCAGATTACCTCTAAGTAATTATTTGCTATGCTTGTCCTTTTTTTCATGTTGAATAATTAAATGGTTTCGGCTCTTTTTCTTGCTGCTTCTAATGGCTTTTCATTGAAATATAATGGTTCCATACTCCTAAGTCCTAATACTTCTGTTTATGTTTCTTAGGATGAGCGGTATTCTAAGTACATTGGAAAGCAGGCTATTGTCCCGATGACTTTTGGTCGGCATGTGCCCATTATTTCTGATAAGGTAAAAAGATCTTCTCTCATCATCAATAAGGTACCTCCTCGTGGGTTAGAAAAAATAAATATGAATATGAAAATAAAATCAGCGTGATATGAGCTTCACGATCACGCATGCCACAGCTTCGTTTCCCGAAAGATTTGTCGTGTCTGAATTATTTGCTTTGATCCGTTTCCAGTCTTGAACCTGACATAAATGAGCTTATAGTTAATTTTCAACACATCTCATTGTGAAAGTTTCATGTTCCTTGAGAATACAATAATATATCAGTCTGCTCTATATTTTACTCTAGTTCAGATTATTTTATATTTTCTTATTTTATTTATAGCAAATCAGATAAGTATTGGTATCTCTCTGTAGCTTCTATTCATGCTTTCATTTTAAGTGGGTGTCCTGGTTCTGAATATACTTTCTTGTTGACGATGCAGCATGTCGACAAAGACTTTGGAACTGGTGTCTTGAAGATAAGCCCTGGCCATGATCACAATGATTACCTTCTTGCTCGGAAGCTTGGTCTTCCCATTCTTAATGTCATGAATAAAGATGGGACACTGAACGAAGTTGCTGGATTATACTGGTCTCTGTTAAAATTTGGATTTCCTTTTTTTTTTGTGCTAGCTAAAACTCAAAATTTCACAGTAAACGAAGGACCTGATATTTGGCCTAACCTTTTGTAATTTTATGATATATGTTCAGTGGTCTTGATCGGTTTGAAGCACGAAAGAAACTTTGGTCGGCTCTTGAGGAGACGGGATTAGCCGTAAAAAAGGAGACTCACACCCTACGAGTTCCAAGATCTCAACGTGGTGGAGAGGTGTGCAAATATTTGGATAATGTTTGCATTGAAAGATGCACCACATTTTTTTTTCTTGTTTTAATGTGAAGCTCAAGCTCCTATTGTTTCAGATCATCGAGCCCTTGGTAAGCAAGCAGTGGTTTGTGACAATGGAGCCCTTGGCTGAGAAGGCACTACAAGCAGTGGAGAAGGGAGAATTAACTATCATGCCTGAAAGATTTGAGAAGGTAACATAGTATCAGTATAATCTTTCGGATGCACGTCATTTGACTTTTGGAATCTTTTTATGCTAGGGATAATTACCAAAAAACCCTGAGATTATTGAAAATTACAAAAACACCCCCCCCCCCCCCATCCACACCCCTTGACATTTGTAGAAATAACAAACCTCGAGGGGGGTTCTTGTAGTTAGCCCAAACCTCAAAGTTTTTTTGTAGTTCTCTTTTGTTTTCCCACTCTTTTCTTAATTTAGTTATTCTTTTGATATCTTTTGAAACTGATGTATTATTTCTTGATGTTTGCCTCTTTAAGCTCAATCTTTCTGGAATTCTGAGCAGAAACTTAGGGGACAATTGAAAGCGTGATTATAACTTGCTTTCTTTGATTCATTTTAGTTTTTTTTCTAAATGTCGTTATCTGTTTGAAATTTGGAGTTGCCTTCTTACTTGTTGTACGTGATGATTCAGATATATAATCATTGGCTATCAAATATCAAGGACTGGTGTATAAGCAGACAGCTATGGTGGGGGCATAGGATACCAGTCTGGTACATTGTGGGTAAGGACTGTGAAGAGGAGTACATAGTTGCTAGGAGCACTGAGGAAGCTCTTAAAAAAGCTCGTGAAGAGTATGGGAAGAATGTTGAAATATATCAGGATTCGGATGTCCTTGACACCTGGTTTTCGAGGTGTGTTGTTGAGTTTTTGTCTTTTTTATTTTATAATTATATCCACTTTCGTTCCGATGCTTCATTTTTTTTGTTTAGCACCCTTGTTCTTTTTCTGAAACAAGTCTGTTTTGTGTCGACATCTATATATGAGTAACCAGTAGCAAGTCAAGAAAAAATGATATGATTTAATAACATTTATCAGCTTTTGGCCGTTTGGTGCCACTAATTGCTTACTGCATGTTAAGTTTGTATCAATACCATCATAGATTTATATATATAATATAAATATGCTCCCTCTGTTAAAGTAAATACACAGTGTGTGCCTTAGTCTACAGGCTATTGGGCTTCTCCCAACTAGTATAGGGCTAGGCCTGTTACAATGTTCCAGAATATGTAATCTCTCCCTATTTAAAGGGATCATATGAATGAGAATATACATCTTCTGCCCTAATTCTTGTCTTGTATGCTTTTTCTACAACACGTTACCAGCACGTACTCTACCAATAGAGCAAGAAAAAAAAATCTGTCCAAAATTCGTCTAAAATTCTAAAAATCCGAAAAAAAAATCAGATTTTGTTTTCTCCGCAAACCCTAGCCGTCATCTTCTGCAATCGGCCGCGTCTTCTTCATCTTTTTCTTACAAGAAGATCGGATCTCCAATTCAGGCCGCCGCAACTAAAGCCCCTGTGACCCACCCCTCGCAACAACCCTAGCCGCCGGAATCGCGACAACCTGCGAAAGAAAAAGAAAATCGTCCGAATACGCCCGCACGTCTCGACGTTTTAACCGCGGAGCGGCTGGCAAGGAAACTGAACTCCGGCCTCACCCCGGAGTCGCTCGACTTTTTAGAGGAAAAGAACTAGTCATCAGGCCTCAATCGGGAGTTGGAATAAAAAAAGACGGAACTAAGAAGCAAATTGTTCCCAATTGCCGGATGAAACAATTAGATTTGTTTGAAAGATGAAGGACACTGGTTCGGGTCTTGTCCCTGTTTGAAGACTGTCCCAAACCTTAGGGAGACGACTCTTAGTAAAGGCTACATGATAATTTGCAAATGTTGCGGGGACCACCTTCGAGGCGGCTATGATCCCCACCCGGGTGAAGCATGGGAAGGACGAGCCTTGATTGGTCCTGAATCAGATATGTTTCTGCTAGGGCTGGGATAGTTCGGTTTCTTGAAAAAAAAGTAAGGAACCGAAGTTTCAAATGTGTTATGTAATTCGGGTTCGGTTCCTGACTTTTTTCTGCAGGAACCGAACTACTAGGAACCGAAGTAATTTTACTAAAAAACCGAAAAAACCGAACCGAAATTTACAGTTCAAAATTTTCAAAAATAACCGAAAAACCCGAAATAAAATTTGTTAGGTTAAGTTTTTTTTTAATTTATATAGTGTATAGAAAGTAGAAACATCTAAAATAAAATAACTATGGGTAGTACGGTTAGCATGTGTTTTAATTTTGTGTTCGGGTATAATGGGTTTTAATTTTTTGTTCGGTTATTGTCACTAATTTCGGGTAGTACGGTTATTGAAATTTTAAAATTACAATAACCGAACCCGAACCCGAAATTTATTGCAGTACCCGAACCCGAAATTTATAAATAATTTTTTTCTTAAAACCCGAACCGAACCGAACCGAAATGTCAATTTCGGTTCGGATCTTCGGTTATTCGGGTCCTAAGTCCCAGCCCTAGTTTCTGCAAGGTGCGCCATTTAGTAGCGTTGGTACCAGCGCCGCCTCCTACTTCTAAGTTCGCTGCCCTCTTTTCTTTTCAAATACTAAATGGACCACTGAAACGAAGAACACGATTTCATCCAAGAAAATTGAAGGTATGCCCTACGGAAGAATCATATTCTTCCTATAAGGTACACAATTCGAACTCTACTATCTACTACATGTGCTATTTTATTTGATTTAAATTGCAAATTATGCTTTACAACGAATTTAATTATGCACAATGTTCTAAAAGGCGCTAGGCAGTAGGCGGGCGGGCGGGGACCTTCTAGCGCCTAGGCCTTGGAGGTGGCGCCTAGGCGGTTTTTTATATATTTCATATTTTATTTATTTTTATATATGCATACAAAATGCATAATAATATTCTTTTCAAAAATAGTCTTGAAAAAAAAACATTCCAATAGTCTTGAAAAAAAACAACATTTAAAAAGCAAAAGTCACAAACTAAAGTCAAAATTCCATGTCTTCCTCATCTCCATATCCTTCCTCCAATATAGGTTCTCCATCTACAGCAGCTTTTTTTAAAAAAAAAAAAGAAAAAGAAAACCTGAAGATGAGCTGGAAGAACACTGTCACTGACCAGAAGATGGAAGAACCGCCGGAACCCTGAAGATGATGAAACGGCCGGAATGGAAAAACTGGACTAGAAGAAGGTGAGCTGCCGATTATTTGGTGCGCGGGCAGATGGAGAATTAGATGATAGTCTCCGCAGTGAAGCTGAAAAGGAAGAAACGAATGGACCGGGAGATACAGGAGGAGGAAAACGGTACTTAGGGTTTGAGGGTCCAGCGAAGGAAAACACGTTTTTGGACAAAATGTTAAAAAATAAAATAGAAAAGGAAAAAAAATCTGGACAGATGGGGTAGTCGCCTAGGACCCGCCTAGCCCGCCTAGTACCCGCCTAGCCCGCCTAGGACCCGCCTAGCCTGCCTATGACCCGCCTAGCCGCCTGGCAGAACCGATTAGGGGGTAGTCGGGGCGGAGGGCCACCTTCTATCGCCTAGGCCGATTTTTAGAACACTGATTATGCATAATTAAATCAAATAAATTAATTAACCACTCGAATTAAAAATATTTAATTCATACTCTTAGATTAATAACTAATCGATATTGCGTCATAAGATACCTATTTGACTGCATAATGTGTATATAGTTATATCACATAGGAATTATGTGTCTATATATATATGTATATATATATACATATATATATTTTGCATGTATCTATAGATATTGCATGCAATTAGGCTACATAATTGGTAGATATTAATGTCTAATTTCTACTGCTTACAAGATACCATGAGAACAAAACTTCATATGTATTCCTAAATCGCATCGAAATCATGACTATATCTTGGTTCTAAACAAAATAATCCCAATATTGAATAATTTATCATGGACGAACTTATGTGAAACGTATTCGCTTCCTTCTCTTGTTTACAAATATGGCTAATCCAACTCGTCTGAAATTCAACACCTTGGACTTGGAAGGACTTGAGTGCCATAAATGAGATTCTGATTTTAAAACGTTAGCGCGACACTTTCTGTTCATACAAACGACGAACCGTTTTAGAAGGTGAAAGAAAGCGCGCTAATGTTTTTAGGCGAGATCTCGACCCCGACTTATGGTAGGAATATCTTTAGATGAAATCCCCAACGAACTGCGGGATGCCCTTAAGGGCCATTTTGAGAATACTGTTTCTCGAATTGACCGTGCAGTGGGACGAACTTGCTTTATTATAACGAGTCAACAATTTCAATAAAGATATGCTCTGCCTTAAGGCGCGTCTTATTTTTTTTTGTGAAAATAAACTCACAGAAGACGACATGATCCAGAAAAAAAACTTTCTAATTTCCCTACTTAAGTGCGTATACTAACGAATCAGTATATGCTAGAGTACGATAATGCTAGGCCTGCCGAGACAAAGCAAATTCTCGAGACTAGTAATGGCAAAGTGAAATGTGAAAAAAAAACCGACGAATAGGGAACTGGACGTACCAATCCCAAACCACATGGGATGAATTCGCATGGTGGAAACGGACGTGGCAGTCGTAGACGTGGTCGTGGTCACGGAGGCTCTTCCAATCTTCCAAAGTAGCGAGAAGAGATGATGCTCCTGGCTCCCAAGAAACGAGTTGATTCCTAATGTGAGATTGCTGCCATTGGTATACGAACTGCCATGCAAGCAAATATTTCACAGCCAGCTAGAAGAGATTGAGATTCCAACGAATAGGAGACTCACTATATAAAGGAAGACGATCATGACATGACCCCCAATGTCACTTTCACATTTACCGATGGCAGTATTGCACCATACGTCCCAAAGTCATTAGACGTCCCCCCCTCTATGACTAATTTTATCGGTAGATGTTATAATATTTTTCAATAATGGTCTAATGTATTTTGGTTTCGAGCAAGATATTATTGTTGCTTACGTATACAAGTGCTTGACTTTATTCAAAGTACCAAATATTGTTCCTACGCTTATGGTTCAGAGTTTTCATTACTCGTGTTTTCGTTTGATGAATAAATCGAGGAACACTCGAGTAGGACTGTGAACAAACCAAAAAGTTCGATTCTGTTCGAAGTATTCGGTTCGAAAAAGCTTGGTTCGTGGCTCAATTCGGGGCACCAAACGAAGAGCCGAACCCTATAAAATAGGATTCGGCGAATCGGACCGAACGGTTCGGCTCGATTCGAGGGGCTTTGGCCCAAGACATAAACCCCTCTCATTCCAGGCCGAACCATTCGGTTTTGGCGAATCGGACCGAACTATATTCGAACTATACTGGACTTATGGAGTTATACTAAACTTTAACTCGAGCCGAATCGAACTATATTCGAACAGTTCGAAAATTCGTACCGAATCGAATCGAACTATAAAAAAATAGCCTCCGAGCCGAATCGAACCTCAAATTCTGAGGTTCGAAAGTTTCGAGCCGAATCGAACCTAAGGTTCGAATAAGTTCGAGCCGAGCCGAACCCTGTGAAGGTTCAGTACAGTTCGGCTCGTTTACAGCCCTACACTCGAGTGATGGGCTAATGGTAATAGTCTATAACGTATCAATGACTATGATGATTGGATCATTCCAGTTCCTCCAAGGACGCGGCACCCCCGGTTCTTGATGCCTAACGACATTGTTTTACAGTCACCGACACTCTATGTGCATTGAGAGTGACTAACTTGAACCTTACAAAGCTTCAAGGATATACGTGGCCACAACTTTCATGTTGAAACCTGTTGTGAGAATGGAATAGAGTATCTCTATATCACCTCTAATGAGTGCGGTCGAAAGCGCATCTTAAAGAAACTTACGAGTCAATCTTGTGGACTGTACGTCACTGCAATTAGGGTTTTTAAATCCTATGCGATTACCTATAACGAACTTCGGGACGTGACTCGTACATGCTTTGGCATGAACGATTGGAGCATCCAGGTCGTGAAATGATGATCCATATTCTTAAGAATACATACGAACATCCTTTCTTATGCATGCGAAGTAGAAGCGGGCAACGAACCCACATAACGAACTTTGTTGGTGTGCCTCAAGCTACGTCGTCCAAAGCATCGGAGACATCCGCCCGTTCTACACGTTTGACCCTGTCGAATGCACATCGTTTCTTCTGCAAAGCCTGCGCTTTAGCCAAAGTAGGAGCGAGACCTTCCTACGCTAAAGATGTGAAAATTCCATTCTTACATAGGATTCAAATAGATATTTGTGGACCGATTCAACCAGAGTGTGGACCATTTAGATGTTTTATGGTTTTGGTTGATGTTTCGACATGCTGGTCAGATGTCGTCCTCTTGTCCACTTAAAAATGCTGCTTTTGCAAAGCTTCTAGCACGGATTATCTGTCTAAGGGCTCACCACCCTGACCACCATGTTCGGTCTATAAGACTTGATAATGCTGGAGAGTTCACATCTGAAGTACTTGATGAATACTGCATGTCGATCGGGAGCGACGAAAAGCATCCCATCTCCCACGAGCATACGCAAAATGGTCTCGCGAAGGCAACCATCGAACAAATTAGATGGTAGCCCGGGCATTGGTTATGCACACCAATTTGCCTATTTTTGTCTGGAGTTATGTAGTATGTAGCTTTACTTATTCGCTCATTTTAGACCCTCTGCTAACCAAGTGATTTATGCATACCAGTTGGTAACTGGATAAGCCCTGATTTTTACATTTTGGACTCAGACGAACTTGAGTGCTAATTGTGCATATTTGGTTATGTAGATATGTTTGAGAGCCATCGTCACTCATATTCGAGGCAACAGTGGACTGAGTAATGTCACTGATACGCTCACATGCATATACGAAGATAATGCCGCTTGCATCGAACGGATGAAGCTTGGATATAGCAAGGGATATAATACGAAGCATATCTCTCCAAAGTTTTCCTGCACTCAGCAACAACGGCCCCTCCTCAACATCCAAGTTAAGCAAGTGAAGTCTGAGGAGAATGTGTCTGATTTATTCACTAAATTATTGCCCAAGGCCATGTTTGAAAAACATGTGAGAAACATCGGAATGCGTAAGATTTCCGAACTCCCGAGATCGGAGTAAGGATCTGATTGGAGGGTGAGGTATAACGAATTTTATCTACCAATGTTGTACTCTTTTCTTTGACCAACGTTTATTTTGTCCCAATGAGTTTTGTTACTTGGCAAAGTTTTTAACGAGGCAACGTCACATGCACTGTTTTTCAGATTCCTTGATTGACGAACTAATCAGGGGGAGATGTAGACTTGAGGGGGAATCTTACATCCACGTCGCAAGTTACACTCTTTTCCTTAACCGATGATTCTTTTTTTTCCACTGGGTTTTTATCACTTGGAAAGGTTTTTAACGAGGTAACTAGACGTTTAGCTCACTGATCGTGGAACTGATCACGTTCTTGAGCACACATTGATCGACGAAATGATCAATAGAAGTTTTGGGTTAACGAAATTAGCATAACCTATATGTCTGGATGTTGTACTCTTTTTCCTACGATCAAGGCATTTTTTCCATGTGGTTTTTGCTTGACGAGGTTTTAACGAGGCAACTTGACATGCGTTGGAGACTCGGCACAAGGGGGAGTGTTAAGTAAATACATAGTGTGTGCCTTGGTCTACAGGCTATTAGGCTTCTCCCAACTAGTATAGGGCTAGGCCTGTTAGAATGTTCCAGAAATCTCTCCCTATTTAAAGGGATCATATGAATGAGAATATACATCTTCTTCTGCCCTAATTCTTGTCTTGTATGCTTTTTCTACAACACCCTCCATTTGTAAATGTCTTTTTAGACATTTGGAATTGTATATTGTTGGGCTTCGGTCCTTAAAAATCTTGAGGTATTCAAAACTCCATAGACTTTTAAAGATTTTAAAATCTCATGGATTTTATAGGATTTTCATTCAAAATACAAAGAGAAAAATCCTCCAGAAATCTTACCTCATCACACGAGATTTTGATGAATTTTTTCACCTTTCTTCTATCTACGTGCGACCCTCCCCTCTCCGACATCCACACAATGTTCTAAAAGTCGCTAGGCGGGCGGACGGGGACCTTCTAGCGCCTAGGCCTTGGAGGCGGCGCCTAGGCGCTAGGCGTTTTTTTTTTTTTATATTTTATTTATTTTTATATATGCATACAAAATGCATAATAATATTCTTTTAAAAAATTCTCTTGGAGAGGAATTTTTTATTATACTAAAATTTAATAAATAATAATTCAAGTTTAATTAAATGACATCAGTTTAATATATTTTAAAGTTCAACATTTTCTTTTTATACTATAAACAATAAAAAATTTACATATACAATTTTACAATTTAATAAATATCAACTAGCAAACTGAAAACCAAAAAAAAAAAAAAGACAAACTAATAAGCACAGCTCATATACACACTACATTGGGGAACTAAACTTTTACGGTAATCAAGGCATTGACCTCTCTAGTCTTTCAGATCTACTAGTTTTTTCTTGCTTCCTTCCTTCTGTTTTCTTCTTCTTTTTTCTATTCTTCTTTTCTTTTCTCCTCTCTTTTCTTTCAGCTTCCACCGGAAAAGATGGCTTCTACCAGAAAAGATGGCTGAATCACTGCCTAGAGCCCGCCTGGACCCGCCTCAGCCCGCCTAGAGCCTCCTACCCACCTGGCAGAACCGACTATGGGGTAGTCGGGGCGGATGTCGGCCTTCTAGCGCCTAGGCGGCCGCCTAGGCCGATTTTTAGAACAGTGCATCCACATATGAAGCCCCTGATCCCCAATGAATTAGACACAATTTCTTCATTTGTTCTAATTTCTTAATTTCATATTTGAATTCATTTATTATTATTATTATTGTTACTGTATTTATTATTATTATTATTATTATTATTATTATTATTATTATTATTTATTATTATTATTTAGTATTTATTATTATTATTTATTTATTTATTTATTTATTATTATTATTATTATTTATTATTATTATGATTTATTTTTATTATTATTATTATTTGAGACTAGTTGGTTCTTGTTTCATGACTTGAGCTGGATTTCACATTCCTACAAAGTAAATGAAAATTCATGTAATTCAATCACAAAAAGTCTGCCAAACTCTGCATGGAGTCTGTGGAATTTAAAAATCCACAGACTTTTTAAACTCCAAAAAAATCTCACAGATTCCACAACCAATACACCCCCCTAAAAAGAGTTGAAGTGTGTTGAAACATACGCGTTTTGCGATCTCTATCTATTCTCCCCCAATTATCTTTTTGTTCTCAGATCTCTGAGCGGCGGGTCGTGGTCTTCATATCTCCAGTAGTTTGACTATGATCTAATATGGATATTTGTTGAATTTGAACTTAGATTCCATTAGTTTTTTTATGAAAACTATGAAATTGTTTTGTGTTTGGTGATATTATGTATTAAATCTAATAAAATATGTATATGAACTTCTTGTCGACTTGACACGACTAGTCAGGCGACTTGTCGACTTGTCGTTCTGACAGTGCATGAGCGACTTGGCTCGGCTTGGCTTCGTGATAATCATGGCATCATTGTTATCACGTCGACAACTAGTCACCAACAAGTCGAGAGGTCGCCCAGACTCAGTTTGATGATGGCGGGTTTAACCCGGTTCCAACCCAGTACCAAACGACAAACCCAACCAGGCCCAATGTTAAAAAAAGAATTATATGCGTTCAGAACCAAAAAACGCGTTAGAAACCCTATTTCCTTCTCTAAAGCCGCGACTGTCGCGACTCCACATCCAAATCCGTCGTTCAAATCCGTTCAGGACTTCAGATCGGTCCGTTGAACTTATTATCATGTTAGTTTTGTTGAATTTGAACTTATATTATTATGTTTAATTATGTCATCTATTAAATCTAGTAAATATGTGTATGAAAGACTTGTCGACTTGTCTTCTCGAAGGTACTCGCTCAACGTGGCTCGACTTAGCATTGTGATAACCATGAGTAGCGTAAATATGTAAGGCTTAAAGGCGACCCTTGGTGCACGCCTATCTTGGTATGGAAATCACTTGTATCTGGTGACCACACGATTGTTCATATTTTGTATTACTTGGATGTATTTCGTAGACACCTTCTTATACTCCAAAGCGCACCATAGTACTTCTATTGATACTCGATCATAAGCCTTTTCGAGATCAACAAACTTAGCTACTCTACGTCTCACCCTACAAAACAGAAATATTGCTTTCTTGGTAGATCTGCGGACATGGTTGTTAAGCTCGATTACGGCCAATAGCGACGATGTTCTCTATGGCTATAATGCATAGCAATGTGAATAGTGAGGGCTATTTGAAAGTAAAGCGCCACAAGTATATAAATATCTAATATATAACATATAATGAATCGTATCCAGATTTCATAAAATGTAAAATGAAAAATAATTGTCCCAGAAAAACGCGTTTGTTGTTGGAATAGAAAATGGCAACTTACAGAAACGTCCCGGAAAACCAATAAAATTTAACGTGAGATTGAAGTAGCACTGCTATTTGATGTTACCACGATCTAGACTATCATATATCATAGTACTGGGTAGCTATGAAGCTTCAGTTCATGTGCTATTTGCTATAGCGAGCCCTATGGTGCTATTAACAACTATGGCCTGGTATGAATCCAAATTGGTTCGGAGAGATGGATGTGCGGAGCTGACACGATATTCTATGATTGCCTCTCATATCTCCTTTGACGTTAAAATCTTGTTAAAAAGGCATGTAAGCCAAGTCACTCCAGCCTGCCAAGGCAGTACTATACCTCAATATGATTTGCATCTCTGCCACAAGATTTTCCGACTTCGAAAAATGCCATTACTTCCACGTTAATCCTAACTATGTTGTGATTTTTGGCATGAAGATCATAGTGTCAATTGGTCAAAATTAGTTAATACTATAAAATCATGCAAAGAGCAACTAGCATAATTTTACACCAGATGTTGCAACCTTCATATGAAGGAGAAACGAGATGAAATTCCCAAATGTTATCATTGTAAGAAGGTACTACTTGTATGAGAAATATATGAGACGACGATTAGTTGAGATAATTGCTATAGTCATGTCCCATTATATGATTGATACTGTGAAATCAAAACATGTACATCATGGAACAGGACCGAACACTTGCCATTACTAACAAAAGAAATTAGTGTTGGTAGACTTTAACAAATAAAAATTTCGCATGAGATTTGGGGTAATAGAAAAGCAGATAATTGTCGAAGTTACAAAAACTACCCATGACGTTTGTTGCTCTAGTTTGTATGTCAGAATCTTGGATACGAGTTCAATGAAGCTACAAGTCCCATATTTTTTCTATTTTGCTCCTTAAATAAATTCTCTCCTAGTTAGTTGCCATGATGCTTGATCCTTCAGTATTCGGCTGTCAAAAACATTGATGATAACATGCTAAATGACGTAAAAAAAAACAAATTGTTAAACTCATCCTGTTTGTTTGCCCTTCTCAGTGCATTGTGGCCTTTCAGCACTCTTGGTTGGCCGGACATGTCAGCAGAAGATTTTAAGAAATTTTATCCTACATCAGTTCTTGAGACGGGGTATTCTCTTTTGCCACTTGTGCTTTTTCTTATTTACCTTTTTTGTTTATCTAGTGATGATGAGTTTACGTGAAGAACTGGTCATGTACTTGAAAGAATTGTCACGTGCATTACATTCTGTCTAGAAAACACCAATTAGGGTTTATAAGTATTAGATATTTGCAGTACAACGACAACAACCGAGTCTTAATCCCAAGATGATTTGTGGTCGGCTAACATGAATCATCCTTCGAAAGTGTCAACAACCTGTTACATAAATAAAATAAAAGCGAAAATATGATAAATAGTCAATCTACAAATAAAGCTATGAAAGTCATAAAAAGTGAAAAAAGAAGATATGTGCAATAATGCATAATTTTTTTATTACCATGATTGTTTTTTAAATTGGAAAATGATACCTTTTCCCTCTCTGGGACTGATTATTTGCCTCTAGCCAGAATATAATTGATAAATAGAATTGGTTATTTATTTATCTATTATATTTATTGATAGTGCATCCGAGTTTGAGATGGTAATATGGTGTGAACTTTGCATGCCTAGATAATTAATTTGAATCATCACCTTTCTGGCTGATTTGTTTGCATGATCTGATGCTTCATATTCTACCATATTATGTGATGGGGGAATGCAAGTGAAGATAATTATGTATTTTTATATTTATTATTAAATAGTTTTAGTATTTCTAACGTTGATAGGATTTGTGTATTTTTTTATATGTTTTATATGTGGGGCTACGCATTTAGATGTTTAATTAGGTTACTTATAATAAGCCCGGTTGTCTATGTGCGTTAGTCCATTAGGTCAATATTATTAGGTTTCCTATTTTCTGTATAAGTGATGTAATCCCCACATATAAGGATATACTTGATTGATTATTGAATTATTGATTTGAGTCTCCCTCCATGGGTTGCGATCCATCATCTTCTCCCGCTTCTGCGGTTGGGAGACCCTAGGGTAGTGGTTCTTCTGCGGTTGAATCACCCTAGTTTTTATTTTTTTATTATTTTTATTCTATAAATCTTTTGTTTCAATTCTTGTTCTGCATCATTATGCCATATTCATTCCCTACTGTAAAATTGTTTCTTTACCAACAAACTGCTATTACTGTCTTTACCTAGAGAAAAGTTCGTTGTTACTTTCTGCTAGTAAATTATTTTTCTTTTAAAGGATATTCTATTTCTTATGCCCAAATATAATAGAGCTGCTCCATTTAAACAGGCATGACATATTGTTCTTTTGGGTGGCAAGAATGGTGATGATGGGAATAGAGTTCACCGGGACAGTCCCATTTTCAAATGTTTACCTTCATGGACTTATCCGAGACTCTCAGGTGAGTGAAAATGTGACACATCCAATATTCACAATCCAGCAGTTGCAAAAGACCATCCTTTGTTGAAACTCTGACTCTTGTTTGCTTATGTTTTTGATGACATGATCATGCTTTGATATATCAGTATTATGTTTCTCCTTTCATCATCATCATCATCATCATCATCATCAACAGCACCTTAATCCCAACTATGTTGGGGTCGGTGGCATGAAGATTATAGTGTCGTTTAATTGTCTAAAATTAGTTAACACCATAACTCATGCAAATAACAAAGTGGCAAAGTTTTACGCCGGATGCCCTTCCTGTCGCAACCTTCATATGAAGGAGAAATAGAACGAAATTCCAAAACCGTCAACATCATAGTTTTTTCCATTTATATGGAAAATATCATGAGACGGCGATGAGTTTGAGATAATTGCTATTGTCATGTCACAATACATCATGTTTCTCCTTTCCTATAAATAATTTAATTTTTGATTCTGTGCCATTCGTAAATGTGAAGGGGAGCCTTGGTGCAGCGGTAAGAGCTGTTGCCTTGTGACCTGTGGTCACGGGTTCGAGTCCTAGGAGCGGCCTCTTGCCAATTTAATTGGTAAGGGAAGACTTGCCCCCTATACACCCTTGTGGTGGGACCCTTCCCCGGACCCTCGCCTTGCGGGGACGCTTCGTGCACCGGGCTGCCCTTTTTGCCATTCTTAAGTAGAAATATAACAGGCGCATGATGACTTTCTCACAGCATACTTTCAGTCACGGTCTATAAATTATATATGAATATCAATGTTTTCAAATTACCTTGATATGTTTCTGGAAAGTTCATCATTAAAAATCAAGGAATTCAAGACTACATGAACAAGCACCTAATTAAGTTTTCGAAAGGACAACCAAAGTAGTAATATAAGTAGCCCTTAATAAAATTTACTTTCTTTAAATAGTACTGAACGCTTCAGAAAATTGTCAATTTGGCTAAGAAGGTAAATACCATGACGAGTGATATTGGTGAAATACAATTGTTGGCTCGGACTCTCTGATTTAATTCTGAATTTTTGCTTGAAAACTTTCTATAATGGTGGTCCATTGTGGATGTCCTTAAGATAATTTTTAGGGCAAAGTAATTTGTGTGCTGTAGATTTTAGAATGATATCTCCTTCATCTCTTACATTGTTCTTTCCCTACTAGCTGCTTAATACAGAAATTACTATGATTTGATGGGCGTATTAGGTTGTTCTTTATCGTGCCAACTTGCTATAATTGTATCAGTCTTATTATGAGCACCTAATTAAGTTTTCGAAAGGACAACCAAAGTAGTAATATAAGTAGCCCTTAATAAAATTTACTTTCTTTAAATAGTACTGAACGCTTCAGAAAATTGTCAATTTGGCTAAGAAGGTAAATACCATGACGAGTGATATTGGTGAAATACAATTGTTGGCTCGGACTCTCTGATTTAATTCTGAATTTTTGCTTGAAAACTTTCTATAATGGTGGTCCATTGTGGATGTCCTTAAGATAATTTTTAGGGCAAAGTAATTTGTGTGCTGTAGATTTTAGAATGATATCTCCTTCATCTCTTACATTGTTCTTTCCCTACTAGCTGCTTAATACAGAAATTACTATGATTTGATGGGCGTATTAGGTTGTTCTTTATCGTGCCAACTTGCTATAATTGTATCAGTCTTATGTTGCTTGTGATGAGGTGTGGAAAAATATTCTGTTTTTTGCTGAACTGACGACATTAGTACCATATTATGTTCACTTCGGTTGAACATTTTTGTACATTTAGTCTGTTCTCTGACCTGATGCTATTTCAAACTTGTTATTCACATTCTTTCAGGGCCGTAAAATGTCTAAAACCCTAGGAAATGTTATAGATCCACTTGATACGATCAAAGAGTATGGCACTGATGCTCTTCGTTTCACTCTCTCTCTAGGAACGGCTGGTCAGGTTTGTCTCTAGATAATTTCAGAACTAAGAAAAATGCTTATGTTGGTAACTTAGTAGTTTTCTGCTCTTTTGAATTGCAGGATCTAAATTTATCAACTGAGAGGTTGAGTTCTAGCAAAGCATTCACCAACAAATTGTGGAACGCGGGCAAGTTTGTGTTGCAGAACTTGCCTCGTCAAAGTGATACATCTGCATGGAAAGCCATACAGGACTTCAAGGTTTATTTGCATTCTGAATTTTTTTTTCACACTGAAATGTTTCTTGTTGATTGTGGTTACGTACTTCTTCTATCTTGAGCTAAATCTAATTCTGAAATGTGAACTTACAAATTACCCACCAGCAAATGATCTGTCTTTTGTGCTTCTTTCCAGGTTGGTACTGCCGGTCCATATTTTCCCACGATCCATATGATTTGAAAATTATAGAATCTTAATCCTTTCAAGTTGCTTGGTTGTTCATCTTGAAAATTAATTGTGCGTCTGAACAAATTATCTTGTGGAAAAGTTACACAAATTACCCACCACTATAAAGCACATGCCATTTTGTTCTTGTTGGACATCTTGACTTCTTGGTATTTAGGTAGTCATGTATTCATCTCCTCATATAATATCATTTAGGGATAATTACAAAAGCTATCCTTGAGGTTTGATTCGCCTTGTATATAAGGGGGTAACTGTAGTATATTTATAGTTGTAAGAGGGATTTGAATTTTTTTTTTTTTGCTTATGAAGGGGGAAAGGGGAAAATATTCGATGGAATGACACCTCATTTATTTTTTTTTATCGTTATATGACGGAGTGAAGGGGAGCGGATTATAATAACCAAATATATTGAAAGGTACATGACTTCGAACCCTGTATCAACACCCTTTCAAAGGGTGAGTGGTGGTACCAGTTTGACTTGTATCAAGTTTTTATTTGTTGTAATTTTGAAACTTCTCTAGTTTTTTCTGAAACGCCTGAAAGCTAAGGGGTGAATTTGTAATTATCCCCGTCATTTATATTTACTGTAGCACCATCCTTCTGTGTGATTCATTCGCTTGCCATTTCTTTGTGTTGTAACATATAAGAACATTTACATTCTTTTGAAGCATGCATGCACTGCTCTGTCTTCTGCAGTCTGATACAGCGGAATCACTGTTTAAGCTACCTCTACCAGAATGCTGGGTGGTAAGATATAATATCTTGATATTGTAAGAGCTACTGCATTTTTTTTTTTTTTTGGCCTCTTCCTATCAAACACAATATGCAGGTATCGAAACTCCATATCCTAATAGATGCTGTCACTATGAGTTACGACAAGTTCTTTTTTGGAGATGTTGCAAGAGAAATATATGATTTCTTTTGGGCTGATTTCGCTGATTGGTATGTTCCTTATTTCGTTTTGGGCTCCCCCTTTTTTTTTTAAAATTCCTTTTTTTCTAAGAATAAAGTAGAATCTTCTAGATATGTTCTAGAAAACTCAAGGGTGTGATTGCTTGAGCTTTCGTCCGGTTCACTTTCATTAGGGTAGTGCAGAAAAGTTATTTTAAAACAGTAAGAATGCATTCTGGTAGTATAATTGGCTGTGAGATGAAAAAGTAATGATGATAGTTGATATGATATAAAATAGTAAACTAAGGATTGAAAGTTATTGCGAGCTAGAAATATGGGAGTGGGTGAATAGTTGATGTGATATAAAAATGAGGTCTCCAGTCTCCTATCTCGTCATGCGTTCTTAATCCGTAAGACAGTCCCTTAAACTTAAATCTTAAAACAACAAAAAATAGGATACCAAAAAGTAGAACTGAAATAAAACCACTAAGAAACTAAAAACTAAAATTTTCACTCTGTGAGAGTATTCCGTAAGACAGTCTCATTGCAAGCTTTTATAAAAAATAGTAACATAATGATTGAAAATGATTGCTAGCTATAAATATGTGAGTAGGTGAATTTGTAGGGAAAGCTGTAGTAGCGATTTGGTCTTTTTTTTTTTTTTGAAAAGTATAATTGATGGAAATAATGTGAATAAGTGAATAAATTATTTTTCTGGAATTATTTTATAGACAAACGCCATTCACAATTTTAAGGTAAAAAAAGAAAATCTCAAATGGAATGAAAATGAGAAAGTGTTGGTCCAGCCGCATCCTAACATGCTATGTTTCTGTAATAATTTGTCTTTTTATGTGCTTATGTTATAATCACATACTTGTCATAGTTGTCAATAGCGACAGTAGCGATGCGTAGTGGCCTTTCGTCGCTATTTCAGTTTGTGTATTTTTTGGACAAATAGCGGACAGTAGCGGGAAACATCAGCCAAATAACGGATAGCGGGCCCTGCTTATGATTAATTGTACTTCTGAAATTTCCAAAGCCTTGTTCGAGACTCAAAACTTAGTCTCATTCCTCTATTTGTGCAACTTGCATGGATTCCAATTATTAGCAGTCATAAATACTCGAAACATGTTTTTTGCCACTCATTATTTTATTTTCCTATTCTTGTAAGGTATATCGAAGCAAGTAAAGCACGGCTCTATCAATCTGGAGCTGATTCAGTTGCTTCAACGGTGCAGGCAGTTCTTTTATACGTCTTTGAAAACATACTGAAATTACTTCACCCGTTCATGCCTTTTGTAACTGAAGAGCTCTGGCAGGTATAGAAGTATAGACATACCAATGAACTGATTTTTTGGACTTATCCAGCATTAAATTTTATTTTTGGAACTAGCAGATAACAATATTATATTTCCTCACCTGTCTTGAAAACTTATGTTCTTTGATTTCCCAAAATAGTATCCACTTAATGGAGTTCTACACATTTTAGGTGTCGGTATCTTTTTCCAATCTCAGTTTTAGACTTGCATTTTCACTTTTTCTTTTAGTAGGCAAAGTATAATTGTTAAAACTCAAAAGAGTCCGGTGGATTTTTGGCCATTTCACCTTAAGAAAAATGTTATTGAGCCACTTTTCGATTGAATTGTGCATTTCACCCTTACTTTCATTTCATGGGCGCGGTGCATTTGTAGGGTCCAAGAGATGTATTTCTCGACCGAACATTTTTTTTTTGGATCTTAGAAATGTGCCGTGATTCTTCTTAAAGGGGAAGCTGTCATATTTAAAATCAAAACGGCTAAAAAGCCCTGTTTCTACCAAAAAAAACATCTTTTTTTTTTGCTTTTCTGATGGCTAAAACATTTTTGATTGCATATTTTTTTTCCTGCAAATTCAGTTCCATCTACAAGTTCATTAATGCAATGGTTCCAAAATTAAGTCAAACCTTTTTTAATTTTTTTAATCTGAGTAAAAGAGTGTCTATCTTCCTGCCATTAGAGGAAAATATCACCTTGTATGCAACTAAATGTTCAACTCGATCCGTCTTGTTTATAATGGAAAATATCATATTTTCTTGATGTGAAATTGTCTGTTTCAGTTTTAATTTTACTATATTTTTCTCTGAACAGTCGTTACCTAATAGAAAGGAAGCTCTTATCGTATCGGCTTGGCCGCGGACTTCACTTCCAAGGCAAGATGAATCCATGAAGAAGTTTGGGAATCTACAGGCTTTGGTAACTATTTGCATTTTTCTTTTCAGGCAAATTACAATACTACCCCTAAGGTTTAGCCTAATACCAAAAAAAATTAGTTCTCTTTCAAATCAAACACTCCCCTTAGAGTGTCATCATGACCCCCTCAAGGTTTACGATTTGTAAAAGAGATAAAAATTTCACCAGATGTATGCAACTATTTGTTTTTGGGTAATTTCACTCTAAACCTCAAGGACAGTTGTGATTAGCCCTTCTTATATACTTTGTCCTTTGATCCGTCAAAGGAACAGTTTTAGAATTCTGTTTCTCTGTGTGGTCCCAGACGAGAGCAATTCGCAATGCACGAGCCCAGTACTCTGTCGAACCAGCAAGGCGTATATCTGCGTCTATTATTGCAAATTTGGAAGTCATCCACTATATCTCTGTAAGTTCTTTTAAAATGGTAAAGAAACCCGTGCACCTTGATTTTTGTGGTTTGGCGTCATGGTTGTTACGGCGGTAAGTCGAATCGAGTCGAGTCGATGGGGGTCCGGCATGGCAAGTCGTAGTCTAGTCGAGACTAGTCGACCAATTATAAATAATAAATAATAAATACTTATATATATATATATATATTATATAATTTGACTGATTGTATACAGTATAATATACATGTACTTGCAACTATAATGTATAATGTATAATATATAATATATATTATATACAACAAAGTGCCTTCATCAATTAGGTTTCATACCAGTCACGACGGGTCGGGTCTTATACCAATTGGATCCAAGTCATGGCCTAGTCGACCCAAGTCGTCGACCAGGCGACTCATGTCGTTCCTGGCGGGCGAAATACTTACATCAGTCGAGTCGGAGTTACACGGTGATTGTCTTGCACCACCTGGTCGACTAGTCGACGACTAGTCGCGATAAGTCGAGCGCCGTAACAACCATGTTTCGCATGCATAATTTTTTTTTGGTGCTCGTTTTTTCTCCCTTTCATTTTGCTATGAGAGATTCCGTATCAATAACGTAAGCGAATGGAGTGAGATAACTATGCAAAAGAAAATTAAAAACTTAAACAAGTGCCTTTTGATTTTTTCTCTGGTGAAAATACTATCCAGTTTCTTAGTGAATATTCTTGTTTTGGTTCATGGTGCAGAAAGAGAGACAAGTTTTGGCTCTCCTCGCTCGACTAGATTTGCAGAAAATCATATTTTCAGAACATATCCCAGGTATTTCGATAAAATTCACCTTTTTTGTCTTTTCCGAGGATAGCATAGAATTGTTGTTTCGCATCTTGTCTAGCTCTCCTGATGTCCTTTTTAATGGTGTGTTTTTCTTTTTCTAATTTAAATGAAATGATGCCCAGGGGACGCCGATCGGTCTGTCCATCTTGTTGCCGGTGAAGGTTTAGAAGCTTACCTTCCTCTTGCCGACATGGTCGATATCTCTGCTGAAGTTCAGCGGTTATCAAAGCGCCTTTCCAAAATGCAAACTGAATATGATGGGCTCGTGGCCCGCTTAAGTTCTCCCAGTGTAAGTCTGCTGGATCTAGTAGTTTTCCTTTTTCCTAAATGTATCCAAAATTCGAATTACAGTTTTCAAATTTCGATATGAATATTCATATTAAATAAAGAATTATATTTGAATATATATGATGAATATGCAAGTGATGCGTGATGAATATGAGATGATATTCACTTTCATCTCATTTGGGTCCATGACCATGATGCATCATGTGCATGGGGCATGGGTGCATGATATAAATTGTTTTAGACTATCTCGGGCTGCTTGTTCTTTTACCGTAAATATTTTCCATGTCACTGGAAAAACCTATGATGTTGATGGTTTTGGAATTTCATCTCATTGTGTTTTTTTTGTTGTTTTTTGCATGAAGTATAGTGTTGACTAATTTGAGACAATTAATTGGCATTATAAACTTTATGCTACCGACCCCAACATAGTTGGGATTAAGGTGCAGTTGATAATGTTGATGATGAATGTACCTTCGGTCATCTCATAATCTCATGATTTTTTTTAAATACATACAGTTTGTAGAGAGAGCTCCAGAGGATATCGTTCGTGGGGTTCGTGAAAAAGCAAAAGAAACAGAAGAGAAATTAACTCTAACAAGAAATCGGCTCGCCCAGCTCCATTCCACAGTTTTGATTTCCCAATAAACTCGGTAACAGATTGAATCGGTAACCGTTCATATTTAATACACATGATATATTTACTTGCAACATTGGTACTATGCCTTGTGAAAATGACATGTTATAACCGGGTCTTCTATCAGGCGGAAAATCACGGTTATCATCATCGAAGTTCCTTATATGACTGTAGAAGGAGGTGCATATATACTGTTGATGATGAGTTCTTTACTTTTATTGTTTTTCTTCAAAATAATTCAATGAAACATGAAATTTATTCTATAGATGAACCATGGTTGGAATAAAAGAACTTGAGCACAAAGCAATAGAAGACCATGCGTAGACATTGGGTCCCAAACTCAGTTTAATACCTGAATTTAAAGATTTTGATATGGTTTCGAATTTCATGCTTAAGCGATAAACCATACTCTCTCTGGTCCCACTTGAAGAGGGTAATTTCAGAATATACTTTTGTCCCAGACTGTTTGACATCGCAATTCCTTACTTATGTGATTATGTATGGTGCAAGATTCATCCTTAACTAATAAGTGAGGATATAATTTAGAAAAAATTGTAACAAAAAACTTATGTTGTGTATTGTGCATTATAAAGAAAAAGTTGTACATTCATCATTACAGTCTCTTCAAGTAAGTGGGACGGAGGGAATATTAAATGTACTGCAATACTCTTATTGCTAATTATTTGAGTATTGATCACTCGTTTAGTTATGTGAGTACTATTGTACTCATTTAGCTGCGTACGTGAATAAAATAATACTTACATGTTTTTTGGTGAAAGTATTTATTACATGACTACAGAAGTACTCATTTGGCCGAGCACATCAATACTTAAGCATTGTTTGGTAGACTGGCACTGGATACGCTCAGTATGATCCAATGAGAACGTCAAGTGTAAAAAAGAAGTAAGCAAGGTTGGATTTGTAATTTGGTTGTTGCACTCAACTTTTTTGACTCGTAAATTGATTCATCTGTTATAATATACCATGAAAGTGATGTTTCAATTACCCCTTTGTTTTTATATAGTGTGAATGACTATTATGCCTCTGATGTAATTATGTAAATACGATTGTGTCATCTGAAGTTTTCCTATAAATAGGATATCAGTTATTAATGAAAAACACGCTTGAGAATCATTCTCTATTCTCTCTCTAAATTCTCTCTATAATATTTTGATTTCATAACACGTTATCAGCACGATTTTAACCATTTGAGTAATATCACAAGAGTATGCTCTACAGTTGCATCTTATAGATGACTTTTTGTATCAGAAATTGGATTATTACAAGTAAACACAAACACACCTTAAGATATGCGTCACTCTTCCTCTAAGAAGGAAAATCTCCAAGTACTCACCAATTTGCACCTACTCAACGATAGGGCTGTCAAAAAAATCCGAAAAATTCGATATTCATCCGAATTATCTGTATTTGTATCCGGAAAATGTGGATATTATCTGTATTCCAGAAAAGTAGATACGAATATTATCTGTATCAGAAGAAGATTCTGGATACAGATATGGATATAGGTGCATCCGTATCTAAAAATATCCGTATCCAAAATTAATTATATATAATATTTTTAATATATAATTACAAAATATAAGCATGCTACTCCCCATAATACTTTGTCGCATGTCTTCATTCTTTATTTTTCAATATTAAAATATAAGCATGCGGTCGTGATATCTATACTTTTATTAAAATAGAGTTGTGACACATGTCACTCCCTAAGTTTTTTGATTTTTTATTTTAAAATATAGTTTATATATAGAGATGTATCCTTAAATTTCTTAAAAAAAAATTTAAATATGTATTGTGGGAGTTTTATTCCACAACTTGCACTCATCTACCAATAAAAAAATTCTCCCTTTATTTTTTTAGCTTAAATTTTTAAATGTTTATAATTTTTAAATCAAATTTATTTTTAATGAAAAATATATCAAATTAATTTTTATTTCACAATTTTCAACTAGACATCCATATGAATATAATAAATTTGATGGATTTACAATAATGACCGATTGCACAAAAAAATTATATTATAAAAACTATGAATATTTATTTTCAGTAAAATTAATTGATGCAAAATAAAATATATTAACTCATTTATTTCTTATATAAAAAATAAATTATGATATTTATTTAATTATAATAACTAAAAATAATAAAACATACACTGCACACATACATATATATTAAGACTTAATCACATATTACTTTCGTCTCTAAAATTTGTTCCTACTTTTTTTCGGTATGTCTAGGAAATTTGTTCATGTAATGGACACTAATTGACTTAACACTCCGCTAATGTAGTACTCTTTCTTAAATTATATTACACCCCATAATACACTCAATAAGTCTTTTATTAATATTACGCTAATATGATATTCATGTCGAAGATTATCAAAAATACATTTAGAGATGGAGAAATTATTTTATAATAAGAGAATATCTCATTCGGTGCATCGCACCGGAGAACATCTAGTGTTTATATAAATTATCTTTACTTATTTCCATTTCTAACACAACAATCAGCTAGCTCAAGTGGTTGGATAGTGGCATTAGGAATCTGGTATGGAGAAGGAACTCCACCAGGGTTCAAATCCCTCCTCCTGTATTTTAATTTTGAAGATCAAAATAGAAGGTGGCGGATACGGACGGACCCGAATAGCATCCGCCGGATATTATCCGTATTCGGTTCGTTCGGATATTTCTGAATTCGGATACAGATTCGGATACCTTTACTAACTACCGGGTCCGAATACGGATATGGCCATATCCAGCTCCGTATTATCCGATTCCCACCCTCTACTCAACGATATCAAACTCCTAATTAAACCATTCCGATATTCAGTCCAATATTTGCTCAACAAATCTTTGCTTTGCATAATAAACAAATATTTAGTCCTCCCTCCCCTTCGTGAAATCAGGTCCTCCATAGCATACCAACCTCGAGCTCCGCATCAAAACCACTGATAAAAAAAAACTCAAATCGCCTTGACTACAGTCCCTACCAAGACATACGCCTCCCCGCACAAACTATACTATCTGTCGCCCTCACCAGGTTCTTCTTCCAGGAGGAATTCGTCGCTCAACGCAGATCTTGGGACGAGAACCTAATATACTACGCCGGATATCTGGCAGGTTTGCATAACGAAGCGCTTTACAAGGCGGTTGCGGGGCCGAGATCGGCGGAGTTCTCCAGTGGGATGATGACAATTTTTGCCACAGTGGTTTTTACTTTGATCCTGGAAATTTGGAAACCGATCTGCAAGCTGGAGACAAACACCCAATCCTGGAGAAAGCACTGGCAACCATTTATTGGAGCTCTATAAAGTTGAGACTAAAAATATACCTAAAGATCTCAACGACGAGAACAAGATGAACAACTCCCCAGTGTAAGTATGTGAATTGTGTATGTATATGTGTCACATAATGAAAATAAAGAAAATGGAGAACAGAATGAAGAAGACAAACAGACTAAATCCAATAAAAAAGAAAAAAAAGGGAGAAAAAGTTGGGGAGAAGAACAATAAACGGAGAAGAAAGGTAAGCAAAGGAAGGAAAGAATATTAAATAAATATATATAAAAAAAGGACAGTCAACAACAGGTCGTCCACAAAAGAGAAATTAATAACGTGGTGGCTCACAAGAAAATTAATAAAATAATAAAAGAATAAAATATTCTTTTAATTTATTGAATCATATATTCGTTTTTCTTTTTTATTGTATATTTTATCTTATTGCCTTTTGCGTGTGGTTTTTCTGACAGGGAGCTGTGCACAGTCAACCTCTCTTCTGTTAGAGCAGTGTTTATCGAGAGTGTAGTAGTCAAAGCCTCCTTAGGTAAGTCTCATCTGAATTAAGCCATGGGCTCAGGTATGGTTTTGAGCTTTTCCGAATCATGTGCTTCTTTGTATTTATCAGTTAATATTTTGCTGTGCACTAAGCTGGGGGTGTTCACGGAAACAACCTCTCTACCGTCAATAGTAGGGGCATGGTCTGCGTACATCTTACTCTCCCCAGACCCTGCTCTGAGCGGGATATACTGGGTATGTTTGGTTTGGTTTGGTTTGGTTTATACATTCGTTTTTCTTACATATAAGATACATATGCTATCAGAATTAATTTTGATGTGCACTAAGCTGTGGGTCTTCACGGAAAAAGCCTCTCTACCGTCAATAGTAGGGGCATGGTCTGCGTACATCTTACCCTCCCCAAACCCTGCTCTGAGCGGGATATACTGGGTATGTTTGGTTTGGTTTGGTTTGTACATTCGTTTTTCTTACATATAAGATACATATGCTATCAGAATTAATTTTTCTTGATACTATCGTGATCCATTTTACGAGAGCTTCAATTTGACACTAATATTGATATGGGTATTAACTCTTTTCATATATGTCATTATTAAATTTATTAAAATGTATGAATTAATATCCAACTCTGGAAATCGCAAGAATTTATGAATATATACTTTTACACTAGCTATTAACGGCAATCGATATTTTCGACCTATACTTGACGAGGACTATATTTTGAGGAATTGATTGGACGATCCTGCTCTGGTAGAAGCAGTTAATTATTTTGCAGTTTAAATTATGTCTCTTACTTATCTCAAAGTGGTGGCTTCAAACCACACATTTATTGAGCTTACTTTCTGTAATTACAATACCTCCCATGTGATGAGTCCAATTATCACAAGACGGATGGTTTTACATATGAAATTTGTATATTATATATCACCATCGTGGTTGGTTATACCACATGAATAGTTCATAAATCCTACTCCCGAAGAAGCAGTTGATAAATATAAATCCTACTCTGGAGAAGTAGTTGATCGATTATCTAAATTCTGCTCTCGAAGAAGCAGTTGATAAAAATAAATCCTACTATGAAGAATTAGTTGATCAATGATTCAAATCATGCTCTCGAAGAAGCAGTTGATGGGAATAATATCCGATCTCCATGATTATTAAGTACGAACGGAGAAAATTGAGCAAGTGATACCAGATGCTATCACCGATTAATTAAAGAAAATTTCATGCAAATACACAACATGGTGGGATCATCTGACAACTGATATGAAGAGCTATCACTGAAAAATAATTGCTCAATAAGTCCCATGTTGAATATATCACATGGTGGGATCATTGAAATCATATAAATATGGCAATGCTTATGAAGAAGCGTATGTTACATATTCGTGAGAATAATATATTTTCATAAAGGCAAAAATGATCATATTATTGCTCTGAAAGAAGCACAAAGTAGTCGAAGTGAAAATATCGAAACTAGCTGAAAGGCAGTAAACACTCGACAATATGAAACGCGAAAAAGAAAATACATATGAAACCCATAAAAAGAGAAGGGGTCCGTCTCGAGAGTATAAAACTCCGTAACTCTGCCACCCCCTTGCACCAGGGTTTATAATGAAAGATCTAAAGGATCTAAACTTCTTTTCCGTTTGGCGCCAATAGTCTGTGGCTGAAGAGCTTTGACTTCCAAATTCTTAACTGAAATATATGCCTGAAACTTTATAAGTAGATCAGCAATAGTGTAAGCACATATTATTAGATCTTGTGATGGCTGAGATATAAACTTGTGATCTACTCCTTGATCCAGAAAGGCAAGCAAATCGCTGAAGAAATTATTAATATTCAACAAACCTATAGGTTTGGTATGGAAATCCCGCTCATCCCATGACGTGGTGTTGAATATCTCATTGAGTGTGCCATATCCATCTGGAAGAACAATAAAGGCATCACTATTATTCACCACATGCTTCAAACTATCATGCACATACTGTGCTTGAAGCATCAACCCAGTTGAACCCCCTATACTACTGGTTCTAACTGTGGAAAAGTGTAAGACACTTGTTACTCTTATTCTCCTATTTTGTGCAGCCTCTAAAAGATAACCCAAAAATCTATGATTACTCCCACCATACAATATATCGATTTTGTATTTTCCTAATTCTTTTACGAATTGATATGCCATATCTATATGCTGGATATGACCTATCAGTTTGGATCCACCTAAAATACATATAGTTTTAATTGGATGAAATCTATATGAGGATTCTGAAAACTCCATCTGTCAACACTAGATTTTCAAAATACTTTTATGAAATATACATTTTATGATTTGTGGATCCCAAATTAAAAGAACAAACTTCTTACTAAACGACAAATGACTTCACTATTTTCATTGCAAAAGGAGCGGCAGATAAGTCATTGCTTTTATTATTTTCTTTTTGACAAAATTGTAAAAGAAAACAAAAGATATGATATCTTTCAATGAAAATGACGTTATCGATTGGCAGTTGAGAAATTTAAATATTGGAAAACAATAATCATCAACTTGCATTATTTTTCTATTACCTTATACCAATTTTGACAGCACGGACTTACAAACTGGATCTTTTGAGACTAAATTTTCATGACTATAACGTTCTCGTTCATCCTTAAATTGTATCCACAAAGCCATTAGTTCACGATGAACGTATCCACTGGGATGTGTATAAAGAATATGTTGGATATCATGATCCATAGATTCCTTACTCAATCCATCCTTGATAAATGCTATTTTATCTTCTCGATTTTTTGATATAGACCCCACAGATTTGCATTGTGTGTCACATGGCCATCGAGTACATATATAGCACCCACCTAATCTTTTTGCTCTAGGTTTCTTTGCAAAACTACTCTTACCTGTACCTGGCATGTACTTAAATGAATTTAAAAATTCACCAGATAGTCGAACTTGTGCTTCGATCAACCATCGAATATCTTCTGGGATGCCATTTCTCATTAGCACCCTTAATCTTTCGAGTCGAGCTCGATAAATTCTTTTTATGATATTCACTGGAAGAGATGGATAATATTTACGAAGATTCAAAAGCATTGAATCCATCATGATATTCAAACCCTCGGTATGGGTGATTGTGAATATAATGATAATCTATTTATAGATTGGAATTACGTGTAATATCCGGATTTATTACTGTGTATTTCATCTGTATTTGAACCCTGTATTATTCGGATTTGTGGTCTTGATTATTGGAGTATGATATTTCTTGCATTGGTATCTTTGTACATAAGTATAACAACATGCAAAATTTCTCATGCAAACTCGTGATAGCGCACGCTAAGAATGTAGCTTAACGCGTGCTATCGAGCTACTACTAGCGCACACTACATATGTAGGAGTTGCGTGCGCTAAGTACTCAATTATTGAGCTGGGCGGCTAGCACATGCGCCAGCCGGGACATGGGTCCGGATAAGATTCCCGCGGACGAACCTGGACAGATTTGGAGTCAACGCTTATTAGCGTGCGCTAAGTATTGTATGCTACTCAAGTTTCCGCACCATAACCATACACACTTGGTAAATCGCGACCGTACCCATTAGTATCGGTCCCCAGAGGTCCCGTCGAACCGTACCCAGGTGAGAAACCACTTCCGCGGCCGTACCCATTAGTATCGGCCCCCAGAGGTCCCTTCGAACCGTCCCCAGGTGGAAGAACATCAATACACGCACCCAAGTCCACTTCCGTGGCCATACCCATTAGTATCGGCCCCCAGAGGCCACATGTCATCCCCAGGTGGAAGAGTAACAATCACTTCCGTTCAATATTACCATTTACATCATTCGCATCAAAATCATACACACATAACGGAATGTAATACATGTACTTGCCTTGGTTAACACGACGTGAAGAAAACGGTGAACGGAAAGGTTTTGGCCTGAATAATCTTCGCAAATCCGATCCTAACACAATAACGATGAACAACCAATCTTAAAACTACGAAAACGTAGGAATACATCCTAGTTCTACCCGCTGGAACAATTCATCGAACATTACTAGGGTATCGTCGATTATAAGTGACGAACAATGGAAAAATCAGAGTTTAAACCACAAATCCTCAATAAAAACGAAGGAATACAAGTACACGATCAAAGTCTAGCAATAATCCATGATAATTCGAACTAAAAGAGTCAAATCGCAAGAAATCCCCAAAATTTCCCCAAAATCTCAAAACAAGGGTTTCACGGATTCTTACCTTGATTCGGATGGTGGAAAAAGTTAAGAACTTGAAGAATTCACGCACGGTATGCACGGATGGTAGTGGATGATGATATATGGTCGGAATCGCCCCTAACCCTCGTCTGGAATCGCTCAAAGCCGAAGAGGAGGAGTGCTGTTGGAAAATGGCGAAGTTGGGATGTTGCTGTCCTATTTATATTAAATAGGCTTAGCGCACGCTACGCACAAGAATTAGCGTACGCTAACGGGGTGTGGAAAAGCAGTCAGCCTACTGTCCTCCCGTTAGCGTACGCAAGCTAACAAGATTAGCGTGCGCTAATGTTAGGGATTAGCGTGCGTTAACGCTAAATTAGCGTACGCTATCTGGTCGATGCGAAATCTGAACCTTCGCGATCCCATTGAAATCGCTAGCGCCGCGCTACGAACTCCAAGTTAGCGTCGCTAACCACGCGGCGATAGCGCACGCGAGAACCGGGAGTAGCGTGCGCTACTCGAGCGGCGATCGATCTTGCTCGACACCTGCTTGCCGGCAAAAAAAAAAAATCAAAATGCGAAGCAAGGCCAGAATCCAGAAACACAAACACGGAATATTCAAGACGGCAGAGTTAAGCGCTGAAAGAAAATATATTTCCGACCATCGGAGAGTTCGTAATGCAACAAAGAAAGTGAAATTCCCTAAACTTATAGGAAATTACAAAATGGCGCAAGTGCCCGAAAATCACGATACGACGTCGGCTTAACAAACCGAAAGTCTCAACACGACTAACTCAACCATACGAGCTCATGCAAACCAAGAAACAACGAAAATGAACGAGTTTTACGAGAATCGAACGTACATGCGACAAGATATAATTCAAGATGAAAATACGTAAAAACACCTTCGAAACTCGTCCAACTGGAAAAACTCCAAGAACAAAATAGATTCAGAATTCCAAAACAGTAATAAGCGAGTCGTCCGAAACGAACATACACTAAAAATAGAAATTACCAAAAATAGAAAGTGCGGATATTACACGTTAGGGCCGTAACTCGGCCTACTTACGGCCGTAACATCCCAGGTCAACGGCTTTACGGCCGTAACCAGCCAACTCGTACGGCCGTAACTCGGCTTCTTCCAAACACCTGCCGACAGCCATACGTCCGTACTCGCACCTGTCTTACGGGCGTAACTCGCCCTCGTCCAAAACACCTGTCAACAGTCATACGGCCGTACCCGCACACTTTACGGGCGTAACTCGACCGATACGGCCGTATCCGGCCAAACTTACGGGCGTATGACCCCTTCTTCGAAACTAACCAGGCACCCTGCCTGCAACGTATGGCCGTATGCCGCAACCCTTACGGCCGTAAGTCCTCCTCGTCCGACAAATCCTGAAAATCACGAACACCCCTTACGGCCGTAGCCTGCCCAACTTACGGCCGTATCTCGCCTTCGGCCAAAAATGCCTGGGCACCGTGCTCGACACGTACGGTCGTAACCGGCCAAGCCTTACGGCCGTACCTGCTCAACTTACGGCCATATGCCGCAATCCTTACGGCCGTAAGTCCCGTTCGTCCATACTGATCTGAAATCACCGAACGCCTGTTACGGCCGTATCCAACAATCCTTACGGCCGTAACTCGCTCCTGGAAGTGACAAAAATCCGACAACTCCGTCTACTCATTACAAACGGTGAATGATCCGACGTACAATACTTGTATGATTGTAAATAAGTCCAATAACACGTGATAGATGATACTTCCAACACGAGACTATATTCCCGATAATAATGATGATACTCTTGTCTCGATCCACAAACGGAGATGAATGATGATCGGTAACTGATACACGATTACAAAATGCCAACGATGAACCCAAATGAATGAATCACGAATGATGAGTGATTATTAATGAGTGAAAATTACTGAATGATAATTACTGAATTAAAACCGGGTATTACAGCATGGTCGTTCCTGGTTAAAGGTGCGGTGATCGGCAACGGAACATGACGGATCGGAGATGGAGGTGATAGCTTCTCGTGGTTGTCGGTTTCAAAATGGATCTTGGTCGCGGTGAAGATGCGATCCGATGGCGGCAAAATATTTCTGTTTTTTTATGATGATTTTTTTCCTCAATTCTTTTTGTTCTTTTGAATAATAAATATATTGTCTTCGAACTATACGTGTTAATAACGTGTTGAAGAAAAAATAAATGAGACAAGTAGGGAAAAAGATGTGACTGGGAGATATTACAATACATAAAGTCTAATCCTACTCTAACTAAGAAAGTTTGTAACTTGCAAACTAAGACACAGAAAGTACTATTCCCCTAATAATTATAAGATATAACATTCAATATAATATACTGGTTGAAATAAAATGGATGGATATTTCTACTTACCAAGAACCCATCATTAATCCGGTAAATTGAAATAAAATCTATTCTCCACAGCCTAAACTGAAAAATATAAAAGAAAAACTACTCCATCGTGAAAAAAGATGGCTTCTTCTACCCCTCTCTGATGCCTCCCCATCGCACCCGCCACCACCGCCACCACCTCAAACCCACCGAATTCCTGTCTCACCCCCTTAAGCCAGTCCTTCCATCACCATCCCACCTCGGCTGCCCACGTTCAAAACCCTCCACCATCCGTGCTCCCAGACAGCTACTATTAGATTGGTACCACCACTAGAAGGGGTGTTGAATAGTGTGGAGTAGAGTTTTAAACTCTTTTTGTGCGGAAGATATTAATCGGAGTAATAAGAGTGCGGAAAAGAAAGAACACACGAAAATGTTCGAGAGGTTCGGCTATAAACCAGCCTACGTCCTCTACCTAGTGTTATCGACTAGGACTTTTCTAAAACTTTAAATGCACTTTCTAGTTTAGTGCCAACTCTTACAATAGCACTTTCAATATTAGTGCCGAACTTTACAGTTTCTTGATTTCCGGGCTCAAGAACAACCTCACTATAATCTCTCTTGTTTTTAAGGATACAAGACAACCTCACAATAACTCAACAAAAGTTGCGAGTAAGGAAACTCGTATTTACAAAAGATAGCTCACGTTGATACAAGAATGTAGATATAGTATTGATAGAATAATTCTTCTCGTATCAGAATAATAGCTTGATATGCTCAGAAATTGCTTGTGTATGCTTGTATGTTCTTGTGTATTCTTGTGTCATCAAAACTCCATGGAAGTGACCTATTTATAGCATGTAGGAGCCATTTTCCCGTTGGAATAGGAAGCCTCAGTTACGTACGTTATGTACCAAGTGTAACGTACGTAAGCTGTTTAACGTACACAGTAAATTTTCTGTAACGTACGTAAGAGAGTATAAAAACTGTCCAGAAACCTTCTGTCCATGCTTTACGTACGTAATGCATAATTTGTAGCGTACATAATGAAGTCTTCAGATAGCCGTATGATGGGATGATGTCCTGGATGGTGTCACTATGTGGAAAATCAACGGTTAGCACATAAATTCAAGTTCAAAGCTGATAACGTAAGTTATGGATACAGATTTACGTACGTTATAACATATAACCGTTTCAAAGATTTTGACAATCTAGAAAACTTATCAATGGTTAGAAATCAATTGTTACGTACGTTATGTAACGTAGGTTATGTACGTTATGAGTGTTCAGTTTCAACAAATATGTTACAATATATGATTTTAAATAACGATAGTAAAATGTGTAACGAGATAGTAATTATTTTGCTAAAAAGAACATCATCAAAATATGTATCAAAAAATATTGTTTCAACAATCTCCCCCTTTTTTATGATGACAAAATAATTATGAAACTTTCGTTGAACTTATTATAAATGAGGGGAATTTATTTAAGTAAGTTGCAAAAACTCCCCCTGAGATAAACAATAACTGAAAATTTCATAGAATATGATTACCATTTTGTAATGGTTCAACTATAGTTCTCCCCTTTTTTGTCATTAACAAAAAGTGAGGGAATGATAATCTGCAAAATAGTTCTCAAAAGCATGGTTAGAAAAAGATATAATCCATAGCAGATGAATCATCCAACAGTTAAGAGCATTAAAGATAACCAATCATCCAAGAAAAAAAAAAGAAAAAAAATGCAAGTTTTAAAAACTGAATGGTATGTGTGGTCGGAATAAAGGATTGTCATCAAAGTGAAGAATAGAGCTAGTCAATGACTGGCTGAGAGGTGTGAGGTGGAAGAGCAATCCCAAAGTGAGTGCACAGATTCTCTAACATTGTCTCTGACCTTTGAACTCGTTGTTCTAATGCACTGAATCTGGCTTCGATCAAAGAGGATGAGGAGGAAGAACTTGGCCGATTCACACGAGATGGACCTGCCTCAGATGAAGGAATGTGAAGACGAGATCGCTCATGCGGTCCTTCAGACGAAGCAAGGCACTCCCGTATGCTAGAGAGTCTTCATCCCTTAAATAAGCAAAATAGACCCAACCGCGGTTCCTGGTCTGCACATACTTCATAGTACGAATGGTTCCTTCGTGAACCATGTTCCCTTTTGGAATATCCAATTTGTGCAACACTGGAAAATCAACTCCGGCATCCTCAAATATACCTCTCAAAATAGAGCCAAAAGGCATCCCAGATTTTCTTTGCCTATCTTTACGGACATATCCCTTTTTATGAAAGATCGAGCCTTTCTCAACGAATCATTTCATCATCACTCTAGCAAAATTTACTTGATGGTCGTTCAGAACTTGATAGATAATTTCCATATCAATGTTAACGAGCCTTTGCTGAGCATTCACTTTCGGCATTAAGGAACGGATTATGGCATCATGAAGTAATCGAATGTTTAGGCCAAAATCATTGTTCTCAAATTTGTCCGAGCTAACATCTATCACAACATGAGATTTTAGATAATCACGTACGACTTGCTCATTAAGGTTATCATTCAATTCTTCATCAGACGAGTCATTTTCAGACACAAAGTTGCCATTACACACAAATACTTCGTTTTGAAGGCCAAAAATTTCAGACAACTTAGAGGCATCAAATGAAACATGCTTTCCACGAACCAAAGAATTAACAACCACAAGACCATCAACATTAAAACTTGTTGAGAAATTGGCATAAAATTCTTGAACTAATTCCTCATATATTGGTCGACAAAAAATGACACATTTATTAATTCCGAGTATGTCAAAGAAATCATCCAAATGTATTCCAATACCATTAAGCAAATCAAAATCAAAATGATGACTGGAGGTTACCTCTTCATCAATCAAAATTTCGTTGAAGATTTTTTTAGCCTGGGGATTAACAAATCCGTTCGATTCAGGAGGGTTTGATGTTGATTTTCCCCGTTTCTTCTTGCTCTGGCAAGTGTCGGTCATGTCTGCTGAAGATTTTGGAGGAAATCGCGATGAACTTTGGTGAAAATGAACGAAATCGGCGGTTTTGATGTGGAAGGTCGCTGAGGGCGTTTTGAGTTTTAGGGATTGTGAGAGAAGAGAAAGGCGAACAGACGGGTTTTTATATTCTGGGTATAGCATATTACGTACATTAAAGGGTATAAATGCCCTAATGGTGTGTGTGTTACGGGCATTACTAGGATAAATAACATACGTAAGGGAGGCTCCAGAGCTTACTACCTGCTCCTGGAAAATTATTCCGTATGAAGTGTACTGTCTGTAACAGACGTTATGACCTTTAACGTGCATTTTCTGATGATATAGCGGCCGTAATATAGAGTCCAGAACTCACTGTCCAAAAATCGTCTTTTCATTACGTACGTAAGCCGACATCTATAACGTACGTAAATAAAATGTAACTTACGTAATATTCTGAGATAACGTACGTAAGTTTGACCAAATGAATAGTACCATTCTTTTGATGATATCCTCTGTTTCCATGACCATTTTGATATTGATATGATGCAATTTTTTTAAAAATGATCAATATGTCCCATTCCCAAATTTATTCTGATAAACCTAATGAATCTCTGGGTAATGGTTAATGTCTGCCAATTGTTCGTTTGTACCGACAAATTGGAGACGTACATTCCCTTTTTGGACATGATCACGAATGAAATGATGACAAATTTCAATATGCTTTGTCCTACTATGTAAAATGGGGTTTTTGCTTAAATTTATGGCACTCGTATTGTCACAAAAAATTGGAGTATTTTTAAGCTCAATGCCATAATCTAGTAATTGATTTTTAATCCATAAAACTTGTGCATATGCACTTCCCGCAGCCATATATTCTGCTTCAGCTATGGAAGTAGCAACACTAGTCTGTTTCTTACTACCCCATGAAATTAAACACGAACTCATGAAATGACAGGTTCCAGTGGTGCTTTTTCTATCAATTTTGCATCCACTGAAATTAGCATCACTGTATGCAGAAAGTTCAAAATCAATGCTCGATGGATACCACAGACCTAAACCAGTAGTTCATTTTAAATATCGAAAGATACATTTACAAGCAATAAAATGAGACTCTTTAGGATTATCTTGAAACTAGCACAAAGACAATTAGCGAACATAATGTCTGGTTTAGAAGCAGTTAAATAAAGTAGAGACCCAATCATACCTCGATACTATTTCTGGTCAACAGACTTGCCTTTCTCGTCTTTGTCTAGTTTAAGAGTGGAAGACATAGGAGTAGAAATTTCTTTGCATCCTTCCATCTTAAATTTCTTTAGAAGCTCCTTGACGTACTTTGATTGGTGAATGAATATTCCGTCTTTGAGTTGCTTAATTTGGAGTCCGAGAAAATATTTTAACTCTCCCATCATACTCATTTCGAATTCTCCCTTCATAAATCTGACAAATAAGCATATTATCACCATAGTTTTTGATAAATAGGGTATTATCAACATTACCTCTTTTATACCCATTAGAAAGAAGAAAGGAGCTTAGACGTTCATACCATGCTCTCGGAGATTGTTTTAATCCATAGAGAGCTTTATGCAGCTTGTATACATGATCTGGATGATCATAGTCTTCAAATCCCGGTGGTTGTTTGAAATACACTTCCTACTGGATGACTTCGTTTAGAAACGCGCTTTTTACATCCATTTGATGAAGTTTGATTTTCTTGTAGGAAGCAAAGGCACACAGAAGGCGAATAGCCTCAAGACGGGCAACAGGAGCGAAGGTTTCTTCACAGTCCAATCCTTCTTCTTAATTGTATCCTTGAGCAACTAATCTTGATTTATTCTTCACGGGGAGACCATTATCGTCGGTTTTTACTTTATGAACCCATTTTGTACCAATGATTGTTTTGTCCACGGGTGCCGGAACCAATTCCCATACTTTGTTTCTCTAAAATTGATTGAGCTCCTCTTGCATAGCAATAGCCCAATTTTCATCATTTATAGCTTTGTCGATGTTCTTTGGTTCCATAAGGGAAATGAATGCAATATTGTTTAGGCAATCATTTACATTTCTCCTTGTTCGTACACCTTCATCGATTTTTCCAAGAATTTGCTCCATAGGATGATCTTTCACATTAGACCATTCCTTAGGAAGGTTTAAAGGATTATCCTCTCGTTTGTCCGATCTTAAGTCAAGTTTCTCTAATTCTTTCGTTGCTTTTGACATTTCTTTAGCTGGGACCATACCTGCATCATCATCAAAAACAACCTTTCTCGGGGGTAAAACTGTATCATCGAATTTGATATGAATCGACTCTTCTACTGAGCCTCTTCTATAATTAAAAACACGATAAGCTTTACTATTAGTAGAATATCCAAGAAATATACCAACATCCGATTTAGAATCAAATTTTCCCAGATTATCTTTACCATTATTATGAATAAATACTTTGCAACCAAACGGATGAAAGTAAGATAAATTGGGCTTTTTACCTTTGAATATTCATATGGAGGCATCATCTTGTTTCTCCGAAGATGAACTCGATTGATCACATAGCAGGCGGTGTTAACAACTTCGGCCCAGAAATATTTTGGTAGCCCATATTCATTGAGCATTGTTCGGCTCATTTCTTCTAGAGGAGCGATTCTTCTTATCGACAACTCCATTTTGTTGGGGTGTCCGAGGGGCCGAAAAATTGTGCCCAATACCATATTTATCGCACAAATCTTCAAATCTTTAGAATCGAATTCTCCACCGTGATCGGATCTGATGGCGATAATTGGTAATTCTTTCTCTTTCTGGGTAACCTTACACCACTTAACAAACTCATTAAAAGCATCACTTTTATTTGCTAAGAATTTTACCCAAGTAATTCTAGAAAAATCACTGACAAGCACCATTGCATAAAGATTACCACTCAAGCTAGCATGTTGAGATGGTCCAATTAAATCCATATGAATTAATTCAAGAATACGGCTAGTAGAAGTTTTCATTTTGGGTTTAAACGAACCTCTAGAATGTTTACCTTTCATGCAGGCTTCACAAACGTGGTCTTTTCTGAAGTTAAGATTTGGTAGACCACGAACAATATCATTTTTAGCTAATTTCGAAATAAGAGGTAAAGAGGCATGAACCAATTTATGGTGCCAAATAACAACATTTTCATCATAAGGAATTAAGCACTTTTCATTAAAAGAGGATTCGTCTTGAAGATCAACAATATAAATATTTCCATAACGTAAACCAATAAAAACAATTTGGTCTGTTTTAATTGCAGTGCAATGCGTAATTTCAAAAATTAACTTGAGACCAGTATCACATAATTGGGAAACACTTAGGAGATTATGACAAAGACCATCAACAAAAAGAACATTTTCTATAGTTGGTAAATGTTTCTTACCTATCTTACATGTTCCTTTGATTTGGCCCTTTTTATTATCATCAAAGGTAACAGAACCTCGATCTTCCTTTTTCAGCTCTGTGAAAATATGCTCGTTCCCACTCATGTGGTTTGAACATCCACTGTCAACATACCATTTATTTGATAATATTGTTGTCCTTGCTTGCACCTACAAAGAAAATTTTCTTCCGTTTTATAGGTAGCCAGGCTAATTTGGGTCCTGTAAAGTTAGACATAAAAATTTGATTTTGAACAATGGTCCCTTTAGGTACCAAAATTTGTTTGACTTTTATAGTTCGTCTAGAACTTCTACAAAAAGTTTCGGTATGTCCTGGTTTTAAACATTTTGGACATGATGAAATTTCCATTTCTAAATTATCCGAATCCTCCGTGGTTATATCTAAGGACCTTTTCATTGGAAATGCATTATACCCGAGTCCTTATTTTGAAAGAGAGATTTTTTTACCAAATAAGAGTTGCTCAGATTTGTCATTACTACACGATAATTTTCTAATGTGAAGCTTGAGTTCTTTCTGAGTTTTGTGTAAATCATCTCTCAGAATTTTCTCGGTTTCCGAACAATTAGTATGGTCAACAGACATATCTTTGCTTTTATTCAATAATTTTGAATTTTCATTTTCAAGAGACTTTATTTTCTTTTTCAAATCTTTATTAATATTGCAAACCTTTTCATACTCATTATTTAAAGATTCGAAAGCATCAAGAAGTTCTTAATGAGAAGAATTAATTACCTCGTCTTCTGCATCGTTGTCGTCAGTAGCGCGGGCCATTAAAGCTAGATTGTTTTGATTTTGTGGTTCATCATCCTCATCATCATCGCTCCATGTAGCAACATAGACTTCTTTCTTTTTGAATTTCTTATGAGGTGGTTTTGATGAACTCATAGGCGCAACAGCACGACAATCTTTAGCAAAGTGCCCCGGAACACCGCACCTTCGACAAGTATTGCCGAACTTTTTATTTTGCTGGAAGTGAATCTTTTTGGATTCATCCCTGGGTTCCTGTTTGATATCTCTCTGGCGCAATTATAAGAAATTTTTGAATTTCTTTATATTTTTGGCATAGAAAGTCGTTTCTTCATCCTCGCCCTCGATCGGTTCATCTTCTGGATCACTATACTCTTTGGCCTTGAAGGCGATCGCCCTTTCTCTTTCTTTGGGCTTTGTTTTCGAATTTCGAGATTTAATGACAATCTCATAATTGATTAGTGATTCAATAAGAGCACTGAATTCCATTGTGTTTAGATCTTTCGACTCCATAATAGCCGTAACTGTTGTATATCATTCTCTCGGTAGTGATCGTAGGATTTTATTAGCTTTATCACTACTTGAGACAGGTTTGCCAAATGAGGCTAGCCCATTTGTAATAGCCGAGAAACGGTCAAGCATAGCAGTAATGCTTTCTTCTTCTTTCATGGTGAAAAGTTTATAATCGTGAAGAAGCATATTAATTTTTGTTTTTTAACTTGACTCGTACCTTCGTAAGTAATCTCGAGCATCTTCCAAATTTCTTTGGCCGTTTCACATGAAGATATTCTGTTGTGATCTTCAGTATAAGAGCACAGTAAAGTATCTGAGTAGCTTTACTATTCAAATAATCATTCTTCCAGTCGCTATCATCATACTCTTTAATACTTTTGAGCGATCCATCAGTCTTCTTTGGAATAGTAGGTCCAAGAGAAATGACCTTCCAAATTTCGATATCGTGGGCTCGGATGAAGATAGATTTTTTCTTCTTCCACGCCATAAAATTTGAACCATCGAAGAAAGGAGGGCGATTAAGAGCGTTACCTTCAAGCGAAGAATGGATAAAGGCCATATCTGAATCTTTTCTCCAGCGGGTGTTAGACCGGTGAAAAAGAAACCTCTCCAATACCAATTGTTAGATTGGTACCGCCACTATAAGGGGGTTGAATAGTTCGGAGTAGAGTTTTGAATTCTTTTTGTGCGGAAGCTATTAATCGGAGTAATATGAGTGCGGAAAAGAAAGAACACACGAAATTGTTCGAGAGGTTCGGCTATAAACCATCATATGTCTCCTACCTAGTGTTATCGACTATGACTAATCTAAAACTTTAAATGCGCTTTCTAGTTTAGTGACAACTCTTACAATAGCACTTTCAAGATTAGTGCCAAACTTTACAGTTTCTTGATTTCCGGGCTCAAGAACAACCTCACTATAATCTCTCTTGTTTTTAAAGATACAAGACAATCTCACAATAACTCAACAAAAGTTGCGAGTAAGGAAACTCGTCTTTACAAAAGATAGCTCACATTGATAAAAGAATGTAGATATAGTATTGATAGAATAATTCTTCTCGTGTCAGAATAATAGCTTGATATGCTCAGAAATTGCTTGTGTATGCTTGTATGCTCTTGTGTATTCTTGTGTCATCAAAACTCCATGGAAGTGACCTATTTATAGCATGTAGGAGCCATTTTCCAATTGAAATAGGAAGCCTTAGTTACGTACGTTATGTACCAAGTGTAACGTACGTAAGCTATTTAACGTATGCAGTAAATTTTCTGTAATGTATGTAAGAGAGTATAAAAATTGTCCAGAAACCTTCTGTCCGTGCTTTACGTACGTAATACATAATTTGTAGCGTAAGTAATGAAGTCTTCAGATAGCCGTAGGATGGGATGTTGTCCTGGATGATGTCACTATGTGGAAAAGCAACGGTTAGCACATAAATTCAAATTCAAAGCTGATAACGTACGTTATGGATACAGATTTACGTACGTTATAACATATAACTGTTTCAAAGATTTTGACAATCTAGAAACTTTATCAACGGTTAGAAATCAATTGTTATGTACGTTATGTACGTAGGTTACGTACGTTATGAGTGCTCAGTTTCAACAAATATGTTACAATATATGATTTTAAATAACGATAGTAAAATGTGTAACGAGATAGCAATTATTTTGCTAAAAAGAACATCATCAAAATATCTATAAAAAAATATTGTTTCAACACCTACCCCCACTGCCGACCACCTAATATCTGTAGCTACATACTTCCTACTTCTATTCAACGGCCTCCAGTACGGCGGATTCCTCTTCACCAAGTACCCAATCCTTGCCTCACCGTTCGAGCCCCTTCTCCCTCTTCTCGCTCTACCACTCCGTCCCCTATGCAATCTTGGTCAACTTTTTTGGCCTCTACCTCAGTGTTGTTAGAAACCCTAGACTCAGCCGCTACGCGATGTTTAGTGCGACACAGGCACTCGTTCTGGATGTTCGGAACATGTCGAAAGAGGTGATGTAACCGATGAGCTCTTATCTTCCCACTGTTTTCGCTACAATACTTTTTTTACTTATCTGATTTACTCAATTTTGTGTCAGTGGAAAGCTTACGCAGTGGACTATAGCCTGGAGAACTTAAGTCTAGAATATGACCCTCTCATCAAGGTCAAAGTTCCAAATACATCAATGGCTTTCGCATTCTCCGATTTCGACACGTATTTCGGCAATTTATGCATGAAATGGATTTCAAAACTTGAAATATTCACCACGTGGCACTTTAAACCGAAAATTCCTTAATTGAGGACTAGAAAATCATACTTCAGTTACAGGGTATCTCTGCATACTAACCGTTGGGGAAAATCCCGATTTTTTTATCCGACGCTCGTCTCTATATTCTTTGGGCCCTTCAGAAAATAGCGAAATTTGGTATACACTGTTCTCCCAATAAATACTCGTTTTATTTTTTAAATTGATTTAATCCCAAGTACTAAGAGTCCTTATCCATCTAGTCAGTTTTTAACTGGATATTATATCGATAAACCGAATTGCCAAAAAACCTAAACCCTAAACGACTATACTTAACCTAATTCCTAAGCATATAACAAACAATTTCAATAAAATACTTGGTACCGTCCGACAACCCATATTATACCCTCGATTCATTACCCGGTCAGTTTCTTAACGAGCCGGTTTCAGTTCTAACATTATTATCCGATACTTCAAAATGTTCATCTGATGCCGACCCGACACTATACTAAGCCGAACCGAGTTTGGTGATACCTGACTCAGTCCAATCCATTAACAAGATTATAAATCACAAATAAAAATACATTGCTGCACATGAGTGGCGGACGGAGGGAGTATAAGATTCCATATCAAATTTCTTAAAATGGTAAAAATGTGCCCAAATAATCATTGTACTGTTAAAGGAATAATACCCATTGTGTGTCTAAGTCTGTTAGTTTATGGGCTTTCCTAGATAGGATTTGGTTGAGGCCTGTTTATATGTACTTCACCCTATTTAAGGGATCTCATTGATGGAATAATACAACACTTTTGCCCTACTTTCTGTCTCAAGTTATTTTCCCTTCAACACGTTATCAGCACGTAGTTCCCAACTGAGCAAATCACGATTTTCTGAAAAAAAAAAGAAAAAAAAATCGTTTTTTTTTTCTGCAAAAAACCCTAGCCGCCAACCCCCCGTCGCCGTCGCCTGCTGCACAGGAACCGCGGCAGACCCCGGCCAATCTTCTTCCCGGTCATCTCCTTCCCCACCCACGTCCGACGCGACTAAGCCCAGCCGCCGCCCTCGTCGGAATTCCAATCGGACCCTTCATCTCAGACCGACATCATCATCGTCCAAGCAACACCGACTCACCTTCTTCCCCAGCGAGCAACCGTTTGAAACCCTAAATGGTCTTCCTCCAACGGATTCAACGGCCATTCTTTTTTTTTCTAATCGATCGATCGAGCCTCCCCAGGGTAGAAGATGAGCAAGGGGACAGCTGATTCCTTTTCAATAGAAAAGAATAGCCACCCGTCACCTTCACCCACCCGCTCCAGCCGACCCCCCCTATTTCAGTCGCTCAGCCCCCGACCCGATCCGGAGCAATCCCGTCTCCGGCCTTTCGTCCACTCCGGCGCGACCCCGCAACACCCGCGTCGCCGCCGAACTTTGCTCCCCAACTCGCCTGCACAGATCGGACCTCCTCCAAAATCCGACGTGACCGCCCGCAACCGAGAACCACCGCTCGACCCATCTGCAGACTTCGGCCCGCCCGACTGACCAGCCCAGTTGTCCAGCCCGACCGTGCCTGCAGCCCAGCGGCCCGCGATCCAGACCCAGTTGTTGACTCGGCCCGACCCGCCAGCAGTCCCGTTTTTTTCAGTCCAGAGTTTCTGCCCCTATTCACGAAGTAAAGTACACAAATACGAACCCTACTATCTGCAATGTGCGAATTTATATTTTTTTAATTACTATTAATTGCATATTATACTCCGAATTTATTTATGCTTAATTAAACCAAAAGCATGATGCATTCATAATTTTAACTAAATTAAAATAAATTGCTTAAGCAACTTGAATTAAAATAAATTCACGTTGAATTAATAATTATTGCGGCATAAGACACCTCTTTGATTGCATAATATGTGTATAGATATATTCTTAGGATTACGTATCTATATCTATAAATATACATATATTTGCATGCATATATAGATATCGCATGCAATTAGGCTTCATCACTAGTAGACTTTTAGAGGACTTATTTCTACTACCTATATCAACTCGAACCGTGATAAAGTAATTTCATTGGTAACCCTCAAAAGCATCGAAAGTAATTTTGACCATATCTTGTTTACGAAAAATAATAATGCTCCCATTATTGAAAATTTGATCATGGAAATCTTCATGATATCTTGTGAAAAATCATTTTCCTTTTTCTTGTATAAGATAGCTTATCCAACTCGTCTCAAATTTGATATCTTGGACTCAAAAGAGCTTGAGTACCATAGATGGGTCTCCTACGTCGAGACCACATTTATCACTAAAGAATATAGTGGTACGCTCCTTAACACCACAGACCAAGTACCGTCTGACAAGATCAAAGCGAGTGCACTTATATTCCTTAGGTGGCACATCGAACCCAGCCTGAGATAGGAATATCTACGGTTGAAATTCCCTAAAGAACTGTGGAATGCCCTTAAGGGCCAATTTGGGAACATTGACAAACTTTGCTCCCAGAGTTGACCGTGCAGTGGAATGAAATCCGCTTGCTTGAATATAAACGGATCAACGATTTCAACAAAGATATTCTCCGCCTCAAGGCACGCCTAAATTTCTGTGGGAAGGACATCACATAAGATGACATGATCCATAAAACCCTTTCCACCTTCCCTACTTCCGCTCTTATACTAGCGAACCAGTATAGGCTGGAGTATGATAATAAAAACATCACTACCTTCAGTAAGCTAATCAACCTACTACAAGTAGCTGAGAGGCATAACGAAGTGTTAGTGAGCAGTAATGTCAGGCCGATTGGGACAAAGAAAATTCCCAAGGCCAATTATGGCAAAGTGAAGGATGGAAACCACCCCAATGAATAGGGGACTGGACATGATAGGCTTCGTGGTCAAGGACGTGGGGGTTCTTCCAATGTAATGCGAAGACTTTGTGCTCCCGGCTCTATTAGCTAAGGGAACCAAATAGCACCTACCCATCTTATCGCCTCTAAGGCTCGAGTTAGCAATGAACTGTGCTATCACTGTGGAGATGCTGGACATGGTACAAGAACTGCCATGCAAGCAAGTAAGTCGCATTTCACTACAAGAAATATAGAAAGTCCAAAGAAAGGAGAACTCACAATATGGAGGAATATGATCTAGACAAGCCCCCCTATGTCAATTTCACAGTCACCAATCGTCGAATTGAGTCATACGAGCCAAAGTCTATAGACTGAATCTTAGTATTATGTTTACTTTCTCGTTTACATTTGGTATAGTTGCCTCAAGACGACTGTGTTGGTGTTTTCTTTTCAATAATGGCGTGATGCAATGTTGTTTCACGAACAAGATATTAATATTGCTTACGTTAGATTCTTAGCTTTATTTTGAAGTACTGAATAATGCTTGAATGCTTATGGTTCGAAATTTCACTCTTTTCTAAGAAATGAATCGAGGAGAGCTTGAATGTTCTTAGAATTAGGCTTCTATTCATCGAATAAGTTGCCTGACAAACCTCGGTAACTACGATGATTGGGTCCTCCCAACTCATCAAAGGGCGAGGTAATGCCTAATTCTTAATGCCAAAACGGCAGTCTTCTAGGTTGCCGATGCTCTGTATGCATTTAGAGCCCTTCGAACCTTACTTAGCTTCAACAATATACGTAGCAATGGTTTCCAGATTGAAACCCACTGTGAGAATGGAATAGAGTTTCTTTTATTAATTCTAATGAATGTGGATGTAAACGCATTTTAGAATAACTGATGAGTCGATCTAGTGGACGTACCTCACTATTATTAGGTTTTTAAAATCCTATGTTGTCACCAACAATGTACTTTGGGACATAGACTCATATAGGCTTTGGCACGATGGACTAGTCATCCTGGTCGAAGTATGATGATATGTATACTAAAGAACTTGTACGAACATCATTACTTTTCGAGTGAAAATGGGCAACAACTCGACATAAAGAACAATGTTGATGTTAATCGTGTTATCCAAAGAACCGGATGCATATCAAATGCCCACCACTTAGTGTTGCAAAGCCTGCTCTTTAGCCAAAGTAGGAACGAGACCTTCCTACGCTAAAGAAACATAAGCAAACATTCCATTCTTACGCTGAATATAAAGAGATATTTGTGGATCCATCCACCTAATATGCGGACCATTTATGTATTTATGGTTTTGATGGATTCTCCGACATGTTGGTCACATGTCGCTCTCCTGTCCACTCAAACTGCTGCAGAACTTCCAAGATAACTTATATGGACTCACCTCCCTTATCACATCTAAAGGACTCGATGATGTTGGAGAGTTCACATCAAAAAGTACTTGATGTTTATTGCATGATAGAGATTAATGAATAGTATCTCGTCCCATGTGCATATGTAAAGGTCTCACATAAAACACCGTCGAAAGAATATGTATGGTGATTATGTAATTGGTTATGCGCACCAATTTGTATATATTTGCTTGGAATTATGCAATATTGCATGCAATTTTACTTAAATCGTTCATTCTTAGACCTTTTGCTAACAAATTAGTTTATGCATACCAGTTGGTAACTGTATAGCTTGATTTTTGTATTTTGGACCCAGACGGACTTGAGTGCCAATTGCGCATATTTGGTTACGCATTATATGTGCCTTCTGCGCCCCACAGCGCATCGGTCTTTAGAAACGATTCAGTATTCACGTTGGATAAGAATCTCCAGACGTTTATCCGCTATTTAGAACCTTCACAGTGATCTCTTTACCGCACGATTTGCGAATTGTCACTTTAATGAGACAACCTTCCCGTCGTTAGGGGGAGGAGAGAAAATGTAATTTCTCGGGGAACGACAGGAATTGTCATGGTGTCTCCACTTTGTCTCATTATGATCCCCGAACTTCACAATGTTACCGTGAAGCACAAAGAACACTCGATCTTCAGGATGTAGCAAATTCGATGCCTGATGCATTTACTGATATCGTTCAAGTGACAAGATCTCACATTACAGCTGCAAATGTGCTTGTAAGGTTAGAAGTCCCCTCCAAGGGGCACATCACCAATGAACCGGGTGATGCAACCGCACTTGGTGGAGGTGTGGTTGAGGCCGTGGCTCCCTGCGAAGGAATGGGTGGAAGCCACATGGTTCGACTAAATACTCAACCAAGTAAGAGGTAGAGTATGGCACAAATTACATGTTAACCATCAATGAACTCATTTCATGAGATCATGCTTGATTTTATTATGTCCATGAGTCATGACGAGGGGGACGCCCCGAATATATGATTCAGAAAATCAAGAATCTCGATGAAATTATGAGGGTGTGGCCTGATCAACCACTCACTTTGATGACATGTCATGAATCATAAAGTACGATGATGTCGAACCTCGCTCAGTTGGATGAAATCAACATAGAGCTGATTGGCCTATAAGAAAAACATTCCAGGTAGAACTAGATTCTCCGACAAAGAGTCAGATATTTGGTGTGGATAGTGCTAACCTACCCAAGTGTAAAGCCTATAAGACATAAATGAACCTTTGTCATAAATCATAGTGAGAATAGTAGAGTCCTAATGTACAAAGTTCACGAAGTAATGCTTCTCACAATGCCCTGGAATTGGTTACGAGGAAATGTACCCCCACGTATACGTTCCGCTATTTGATTAGCGTAGTAATTTCCGAGGGACTGGAAATGCAGCCAATAGATGTGGTTACTACGTATCTCTATGGGGATCTAGATACGGAGATATATACGGAAGTGCCCTATGGCATTTCACTACCCAAATCAAGTAACTCCAGACCACAGAGTGCGTATTCAGTTCGTTTGAAACGCTCACTTTACGGTTTGAAACAATTCGGAAGGATGTGGTATAACCGTCTCTAAGTGAATACTTGATTAGGAAGGGATATAAGAACGATGAACTGTGTCCCTGCGTCTTCACAACAAAAACAAGTTCCGGATTTGCGATTATCGCAATGTATGTCGATGACATGAACATAATCGGTCTTGATCAAATAAGAGAAACCACCGGATACTTAAAATTTGAGTTTGAGATGAAAGATCTTGGGAAAACTCGGTTCTGTCGAGGCATTGATATAGACATCGAGTTTGTGGAATTCATTCCACCGGTCTTCCTATGTCCAGAAGTTTCTCAGGCACTTTAACATGGACAAGGTAAACCCGACTAGCACCCCATGATAGGTCGGATATTTGGATGCAAAGGAAAGATCCATTTCGTCTAAACGAAAGTGACGAAGAGCTTTGGGAGCTGAAATTCCCTACTTGAGTGTAATCGCGTATTATTGTACTTAGCTCAATGTACACGACCTGCCATCACTCCTCAGTTAATCCGCTGACTAGATTTAGTTCAGCATCGACGCAACATCAATGGAATGGTATCAAAGATTATCTTCTGATACTTAAAAGAAACCATTGACTTGGGACTATTCTTTCCCTACAAGCAGGCAAAGGAAGCTGCTTACGAAAAGGCAAATGCTAAAGTAAATGCTGGTGCCGAAGCAACTACCACAAAGTATGTGTTCGTATGAATTGCTTATGTCATAGAAATCGACTAAGCAAACCCCTTTTGGCTACCTCCTCGAATCACGACAAGATTATTGCTTTGCATGAATCAATCCGTGAGTGTACATGATTAAGAACTATCATTCTACACTTGTGAGGAACTAGCGGTTAAGTACTGCCACTGATGAGCATACTTACATTTATGAACATAATGTAACTTGTAAATCCCCTTGATTGATGGAATGATCATAACGGGAAATATGTGAGATATAACGTAACATACTCACATAGGTTGCACTCTTTTCCTTAGACCAAGGTTTATTTTTCCCACTGAGTTTTGTTACTTGGCAAGGTTTTTAATGAGGCAACGATATATGAATGTAAGCATTAGGGGGAGCTGTAGAGTTTTCCAACTTCCGAGATTGATGTAAAGATCACAAGGAAATGGTGATTTATAAAGAAACTTAATCACATGTGTTGTACTCTTTTCTTTGACCAAGGTTCATTTTCTCCCATTGGGTTTTGTTACTTGGCGAAGTTTTTAATGAGGCAACAACTACTTGATTGATGTACAAATCAGGGGGAGATGTAGACTTGAGAGTCTTACATCCACAACGACGTTATACTCTTTTCCTTCCAAGGATCATTTTTCCCACGGGGTTTTATCACTTGGAAAGGTTTTTAACGAGGTAACAAATGTACGATTTTAGGGATCGATGGAATGTTCACCTTAGTAGCGCTATGATCAAATTTAACGATCATATGAGAGGATAGATTCAAAGGACGAAGTCTAAACTTGATGTGTCAGATCTTTGTACTTTTTCCCTACGATCAAGACATTTTTCCCACCTGGGTTTTGCTTGTGAGGTTTTAACGAGGCAACATGACATGCGCTTGTAGTAGACAGGGAGTGTTAAAGGAATAATACCTATCATACAGTCTTAGTTTATGGAACTTTCCTAGATAGAATTTACTGGCATGATATTATTTCACCCTATTTAAGGGATCTCATTGATGGAATAATACAACACTTTTGCCCTACTCTCTGTCTCAAATTATTTTCCCTTCAACATGTACAATTTTATTTTTACCAAATAATTCATCAAAGTCATAGTAAGATATAACAGTCAATATAATATACTGGTTGAAGTAAAATTGATGGGGCATTTCTAATTACCAAATAACCCAAATAAAATCCCATCTCCACAGCCTAAACTGAACAAATAAAGAGAAAAAAAAAACTTCTCCATCCTGAAAAAAATATGGCTTCTTCAATTCCTCTCCTCCGCCTCTCCCTCGCACCCCTCCACCACCGCCACCACCTCAAACCCGCCTTCCTGTCTCACCCCCTCAAGCCAGTCCTCCCATCAGCATCCCACCTCGGCCGTCCACGTTCAAAACCCTCTACCATCGCGACGTGCTCCCAGACACCTACCCCCGCCGCCGACCGCCTAATCTCCGCCGCATCCTACTTCCTACCCCTATTCAACGGCCTCCAGTACGGCGGGTTCCTCTTCGCCAAGTATCCAATCCTCGCCGCGCCGTTCGAGCCCCTCCTCCCTCTTCTCTCCCTCTACCACTCCGTCCCCTATGCAAGCTTCTTCACCTTCTTCGGCCTCTACCTCGGCGTTGTTAGAAACCCTAGACTCAGCCGCTACGCGAGGTTTAATTCGCTGCAGGCACTCGTACTGGATGTTCTGCTGGGGATGCCGGTGTTGCTGCAGAGGATAATTGATCCGGGAAGGTCCGGGATTGCGCTGAAGCTGACGGGTTGGGCCTACTCTGGGCTCTTTGTGTTTGTGGTGGCCTGCTTTGTGTATGGGCTTGTTTCCAGTGTTCTGGGCAAGACTCCGTATTTGCCGCTTGTTTCTGAGGCTGCGGGCCACCAATTAGACTGACGTTTTGCTTTTGGGCCCAATATTGTAGTGTAGTCCGCACTACTTTAGTACTTTGTATTTTCGAATGAGGTAATGTAATTTTGCACTGCTAACGATATGTTTGTGATGTTGGTTGATTGATAATTGTGGTTCAATAGTTGTTTGGATGATTCAATGTCACCTTATCATTCTCTTTGTAAGTTGAAAGACAAATAAATTGCCACATTGCAATGGCTTGTGTGATTTATATCAAAGTCAGTCGGGCTTTACGGTACAGTACGACGCTAAGATGATTTTTTTGGACCCATGAATTCGTTGTATTGATCTACATATACGGTATGGTTTTCGGGAGCCATGAATTATATCGAGCTACATATATGGTACAGTACGACGCTAGTTATTATAAAAAAAATAAAGGAAATTATGGGTGTACATATATCTATATAGATATATAGTGACGCGTTCTATGCAGTACCAATATTAGATGCAGTATTTTACCGTACTAATTTATGCATGAATTCTGTACTAATTATGCATGAAATATATACATTTCGTGCATCAAAATTTCAATGATTAAAATATGCAATATATGTATTAAAATATCGATGTATTAAAATATTAGATTATATGCATCAAATATATTGCATAATTTAATGTATTGAAATTTTGATGCACGAAATGCATATATTTCATGCATAATTAGTACAAAACTCATGCATAAATTAATAAAGTACTGCATCTAATATTGGTACTGCATAGAACGTATTCTATTTGCCATAACTAGAGAAGTGCCTCGGGAGAAATCCTTGCTACACAAATGGGCCTAAGAACAGTAAATTTGAAATAGAACAAACAAGTGATGCATCCAAGCAAACCAATTATTACAAAACACAGCATTCCATTACATAAGAGAGAATTTAAATATATTGCAGTAGGAAGTCAGACATCCTCACATCATAGGTAAGGCAAAATCCTACTGAAAATGTTAACTTAAAATAAATAAGAGTCCCCAGGGGATTGGTAACAAATACTCCACTATGAAGAAAAAAAAAATTATCAGAACTCATTCAAGTTCGATTTCTAACTAGGTCTCAATCCAAGCAAAAACGAAATTTAAGGAAAATGGAAACAAGTCTTCATCTCATAACATTCCTAGGACGAACACCCTCCCACTCACTCGCGCGAAGCTTTTGGCTTTATCTGCTCTATGGTTCGATCACAAACAAAGGCTGCAGATGGTAAAAAAAAAAAAAAAAAAAAAACAATAATGAGAGAGAGAGAGAGAGAGAGAGAGAGAGAACAATATTTGTTAAGACAAAGATTGGTGAGGAAACTCACAGTGCCAACAGTGACTGGCTTGCCATCTTGGGCAACGACCTCAACTATTGTTCCAGACTGAACAGCCTGCAACAAGTGATTCAAGCATTTGTGGCACAAGTACATTTATTTAACACAATAGTGAGGCATATGACCATAAAAATATCCCATGCGTGAATTTTTTTTGGTGCATTCATGCACACAGGATTTTCCCAACCCTAACTTATTAGAACCGAAGCAGAACTGCAGTTATTTCACGGTCATGTAAAAACATATTCTTTATCAATACAAGCTAAATATATTAATTAAGATATCCAATCTGATCACTCCAAAAAGTGGGTTGGACTTAAATCATAAAAGGTTTGGTAGTTAACAACTTAACGTTAACCATTTGAAACTAGTAAGCCCTCTATAGAACCAAGGATACACTTCCACACCTTCCTAACCCTCAGAAATATGCGGGACATCAGGATTACTACAGAACACAGTGACGCAATATAAAATACCAAAGTAAGTTGGGTAAACCTAAGACCAAGATCCTTAACTATCTTAAAAATGTTTTTGCCACTTACAAAATACATTTAGAATGCCACCTACTGTATGCTTTTTTATGCCATAACCAACTCTGAAATGACAAAGCCACTCGTGTTTTTTTGGGGTCATAGACTCATGCTAAATCTATGCAGTTTTTCAGATTAATCTGTTAAAAGATGGAATGAAGATGACATATGATGTTCTATAAGAACCCGAAACGTGTTGTCTTGCTAAATTAAGCAGTTTATGGTCGAACAATAAAGAACAGGTACAATTGAACATAAAATGACTGCAAATAGAAAAAGCTTACTTCGATTTCATTCATCAATTTCATGGCCTCAATGATGCATAGAACCTGTCCCTTATTCACTTTATCTCCAACCTGTAAAAAGCATAGTACGTAACCCAAAACTGGAGAGGGAAGATGCCAAAAAAAATCGGAAAGAAAATGACTATGCAGTGTCATCAATGTCTTATCAGACTATGCCCATTGTAACCATAATAAATAGATAATGAACCTTGTCAGAGAAAAAAGCAGTCTGAGTCCTAACATTAGATAATTCATCTATGCTACGAGACAAGCATATGTGCGTACTTCCCAACTTTTGAGGTCACATTTATGTCAATTACCTTCACAAATGGTGGTTCGCCAGGCGCTGGACATCGGTAGAAGGTTCCAGCCATGGGAGATTGTAGAGGTGGATGAGACGACTTAGATGGCTGAACTTTGGGGGGAGAAGGTGCTGGAATTGGTGAAGGAGAAGGTGCTGCAGCTGACATTGAAGGGGCCGAAACTGGAGGCAGTACTGAAGGCTGAGGTTGTGACTGAACATATGTAAGAGGAGGAGAAGGAGGTGGAGGTAAGGCCTCCTTCTTACGTATTAAGAGCTCACAGTTGGGCTGTTTCAACTCTAGCTCCACAATATCTTTAGAATCAACCAACCTGCAGGAAGGAAGATCTTATGACCTTATTTACATGTGAAAGAGGCAGTAAAAGAGATAATTATATAATTGAGAATGCATACTTGACAAGACTAGAAACTTGAGTGATAAATTCACTTATTGATTCTTCTGATGCTAAAGCAGTCAGTGGAGGCTCATTAGGTAACTTGACATCCTTAGTTTCGGAAGGGGTGGAGGCTACAGCTTTCGAGGATCCACCCAAAGTAACCTTAAAGGCAAAATATGTCACAATAGGAATTTTGAAAAGAACTACTTTCAAACAAAAAATATGGGGAAAATCACCTCATTCAATTGAGCTTTTAACACGGCGGACCTGTGCCAACCAGTTTGCAAACCCTGCAAAATATAAATCCACAATGATAAAGAGAATTTAAGAATGTCAGTTGAATAAAATATGATAAGTGTACAATTTGTTGAACTCTAGTACTTATCCCAGGTTTATCAAGAATGTGAAACAGCCAGTGATTATGACGTAATAGACTTATCTATTGCACTAAAAATTGGAATGAGAAAAAGAGTTTTTCAAGTTTGAAAAATGACTCCTTTGGTTTTCTGAATTTATGCTGACCCTAGGGCTCTGGATCTGAATTTTATTTTTGTTCGAGAACTATTGAAGTATCTTCCTTTTCATGTTACAACATCCTTGCATAACTTTTATACCATCATAGAACCTCATAATTTATTTTATTTGGAATCAGGATGGACAATAAATGAAACATCTCCACAGTTTCAATTTGTGATTCCAAATATTAAGATGACAAAGAACAAACAAGCAACAACAACATCTAAGCCTTAGTCCCAAAATGATTTGGGGTCGGCTAACATGAATCAAACTTTGAAACCGTCAATGATCGTTACATAAATAACACAAAAGGAGAAAAGGAGGAAAAAAAGTAGAGAAAAAAACAAATAAAAAAGAGAATGAATGTTAAAAAACAAAACAAAAAAAAAAGAAAAATCCTGAAAAATAAATTAAAAGATAACATGGAATAAAAGAAAATAGGAATAAAAATACAGATAAAAAAAGGAATCAGATTCCATCCACCATCCGTATTCTTTCCTGCCACATTTGCCTCTCTATCGCCACAAAGAACAAACAAGAAAGCAGAAAAATCAGGAATACTTTCAAAGAAACTCCATAAAAAAATTGAAATGCGATAAAGCATGAAATGTTAAATCCCCATTTTACTAATTTTCTTCAGATTATCTTTATTTCATATTCTCCGTTGAGCCAGAATCTAGCTTAGAAATAACACGATCTTCATCATTCTACTCATAAATCTCAAATAAAAGGTAAATATGAAATCTCGTGATGGGGAAGATACTTAAAAACTAAGAATTCTTAAGCAAACAGAAAGCAGACAGCTACCCTCTACAGGCCTAAAGAAGACATAAGTAAATAAATTTGGATACGATATTCATTGTTCCCCTATATATGAAACCACCTCCTGATGAAGGGGATACTTAAAAACAACAGTTCTTAAAGAAATATAAAACGATACAAGAAGACAACCACTTTTATACACAACTATGTGGCATAAATAAACATGGAACTAGTGAGATCCCACACAAATCTCAAGCTTTCAAGTGGGAATGCCGATTGTCTTCGACCCTGCACCCCTAATAAACTAGGAGAAATTTACATTATTCCACAAGATATTTTAAATGTTCGTGCTTGCAAGTGACAGTAGATGCCTATAGAGTAGTGGTTTATTTATATTAAACTAGGAAGGGAAATTTACATCAAAAAGGAATAGTATCCATCATCTTCTTTTCACATATCACTCCATTGTTAATACATTTCATCGTGTGGACCGTCCAAGTTCTAGAAAGCTTGGGATGTCAACAAATGTTTCCAAGTTGCTCCCATCAAATCACAAATATCCTGCTGATTTCAGCAGCTTTTCTTTTATCACTAGATTCACCCAGATGCATTCGGTTTTTATTCAAGATTATTTTCTGAAGTTGGCTTTTTTATTCTTTTTGAAAAAAGATCCTTTATAATCCGAGATGTGCATGCAGGAATTAAACCAATTTAAAATTTAGCTTCATACCTCCACAGAAAATTTTAAGAAACTTATTATATCCATAAAATAAGAACACACATAACGTGCACGCAGACATCTGTTGCTTCAAGCTGGGTCCAGCAAACTTGGGAACAAAATAAATCAAATGATTGAAACACAAGATAGCATCTCACTCAGCATGAACAAGCACACTGCAGCATCGTCTACATTTTTATACAGACGTAAACAAACAGGGATCGATCTCACAAAATTCAGCTCAAGAAAAATAATAACCAACAATTTAGCAAACAACTCATATCACAATACTATTTAACATTAAAAAAAAGGAAAAGAAAAGATCGATTTGTACCTTGGATGAGAAGCGGAGCTTGGGCCTCGGAGAGAGGCGAAAGACGACCTTGTTGGAATTTGCGCGAAGGACGAACTGACGATGGCAGAGCGGAAAATGAGTGGAGGATTTGTGGATGTTCTCCGTCAAGGAGGCCACCGATGCGGTCGCTGCTCCAAACGACGACGACGCCATTGCTCCGGCACGCAGTAACAATATGTGTGTCTGTGTGTGTGTGTGTGTGAATTTGGGGGATCCGCCACAGAAGAGAAAAGGGTGCTAGAAATCGGCGTTCGATGAAACCAAGGAGTGGAAGAAAATAGCTTAGCTGTACGCTTGTTACGTGGAACGATGCCGTTTAGTAGGTGGGGTGGGGACAGGTATCTAGACACGTCATTCGGTGGAATCTCGGGTATTCAGTTTGGATGAGTTGCACACCGTGTTGATACAAAAGTACCGGATGAACTGCCCGGTTTTTTTTTTTTTTTTAAATTCGACTTGATACGAGGGAAGATAGGGGAGTCAGACCCTGATTATTATTATTATTATTATTATTATTTATCCTTAATATATATTTTATTTCAATTGATTGATTCAATTCGATTCAATTCGATTGATTGATTTTATTGATTCGATTCGATTCGATTCGATTCAGATTCATTCATCCAAAAAGCAGGCGCAATTGCGAGGTTTCAATCACGTGTCTGACGAGAGGTGAATCACATTGTGGTTTTCGGGTTTAATTGATATTATTAAATGATACTCCATCTGTCTTGTTCAAAACTCTACAGTTACCTCTTTTTTGTATTTTTAGAAATTTATATTTATTATTTTTATACAATCAAATTAAACAACCATCTTTTACTTTTTAATCTCCACCACACACTTACTATCAGTATTTTGTTACTTTTTAATCTTCAGCACACATTTATCATCATTATTTACGCCAAACATTACCTAAAATACACCAGATATATACCCAATGTTAAGCTCTGAGTGGGACAGAGGGAGTACACAAGTTCACGCAAATATTCTTCTTGAATCTTTGTTTTTTGTATCATACAATTTAGGTTTGTGACTTAAGACCGAATAATCGAAGATACAAACTGAACTGTCTATTTCGTTTTGATTCGATGCGGATACTGAAAAAAAAAAAACCATCAAAAAAATTAGGTCCGGGTCAAGTTATTATAATTTCAAAATTTTTGTAACTGTAATACCCGAATTAATGTCAATAACCGAACAATATATTATAATTCATAATATCTTAAATATAACTCCACCTATATTTCTCATAACTATTTTTAATTTTATTTTATTTTTACATTCAATATAAACTAAAACATCTTAATTTTCTATCTCCTTCCTCAACCAAAGTATCTGAAAAAAAGAATTTGGTTTTCTTTGATTCTTTCTGAGAAATTTAAAAAGTAAATTTTCGATTGGATATTTTGATTCCAAAAAAAAATTGCTTTGATTTCTCAAAATTATGCCGTTAAAAGAAAAAAAAATATGAATCAAACTCAAATTATATAACAAATTTTAATTACTGGTCTAATTTTTTTCTTTTTCCACGTAACCAAACTATCCATAATACAATCATCTCTAATAGGGGCACAAATTTGATTAACCGGTTGGTTAACTCATTTAGGGACTGTTTACCAAATTTGTCTGTCTGGGTAAATTGTATGCATCTGGATAAATTTATGCGTCTAAATATATGTCATGGGTAAATTGATCTTGTTGTTTACTTTTTTATACGAATAAACTGTCGAATAACGAAATGGTCGATTTACTCGAATATGAATTATAAGCTGTTTTATAAATTGTTGTTTATTTTTAAAACAATATAAATGATATAATCCAAAAATCAAGATATAAATTCATAAAGTACTTCAAAATCCAATTTCAAATACAAAGAAGTCAAGGTCAAACACAAAATAGCCAAATTCAAACACAAAATAGACAAATTTAAATATTATTGAAAAATCAAATTTGAGTGAGCTTCTATATATATATATATATATATATATATATATATATATATATATATATATATTATTTAAATTTAAACAAAATATTATACATAAATGATTCAATTTTGTATGTAAGTAATATATAAAATATTTAATACGTATATAAATAATACATATAATATACAATATATATTTATATATAGAAATATATATATATTATTTAAATTTAAACAAAATATTATACATAAATGATTCAATTTTGTATGTAAGTAATATATAAAATATTTAATACGTATATAAATAATACATATAATATACAATATATATTTATATATAGAAATATATATATATATATATATTATTTAAATTTAAACAAAATATTATACATAAATGAATCAATTTTGTATGTAAGTAATATATAAAATATTTAATACGTATATAAATAATACATATATTATACGATATATATTTATATATAGAAATATATTTTAAATAGATAAGAATATATATAATAAATATTATACATATGAGTAAATATTAATATATAAGTAATATATAATATTTATTTATATATTCATAATATATGTGATATTTTGTAGATACAAAAGTTTATTTATACAATAATATATAGTAACAAATATTATATATAAATTAATAATGTATATTATTTTTATATGAATAATATATATTACATTCATTTATATTAAAACCTAAATTTTTATATTGTATATATAAATGAGTATATATAATGAGGACAGGAGAGTCATTTTTTTGTCCTAAATTATTTATATTGTATATATAAATGTGTGGTTTTCAATTAGGGGTAGGTGAGTCATTTTTTTGTCTTAATGGGGACAACACCCCTTTTCGTGCTTAATGAATAAGTCATTTTTGTCTGCGCAAATAAGTCATTAAGCCATAAGTAAACACATCAAAACGTCTGAGCGAATAAGACATTTTATCCATTAAGCTGATTAAGTCACAAGTAAACAGCCCCTAGCTAAGTCATTTCCAATATTTTCATTTAGTCTAATTATTGGAGAATAATGACTTATATTATCCTATTACAATAAAAACAAATAAACATAAAAAATAAAAATCAAGTTTTAACCGACCTCCAGCAAGTCGTTGGCCGACCACTTGTCCACGTCGTTATTGTGCAGTTGTCGATTGCCGCAAGTAATATCGAAGTATTTTATATTTTTCTGTTCAATTTTAGTTGAAACACTTCACTATTTCCCATTATTTACAAACTAACATTTGATCGTATTTTTTTCTTAAGATAAAAATAAATATTAACATATAAGATATTGAATTTATTTAATATTATTTTAATTTTTTTATAATATATAATTAAAAATACTAATTGATCAAATGTATAAACTGAACTGTGTTTTTTTTCTATATGTTGCATATATTAGTGAATAAAGGTTGAACGACATAAATCGAATTGACTACGTGGATCTAAGGAGCCCGGGCATAAGCCCAGTAGGGCCCACCAAATCAAGACCCTACAAAGCCCAGGGGTAAACTCCCCAACTCGGCATAAGGGAATGACATCCAGGCCAACCTGAAGGCCAGGTATCCTAACCCAGCTTGCCTCAGCTCAGATTCAAGTCAAGACTTGTTATCAGGTGACCATCTTATCACGTCGACTTGGTGTGGGTGACAGAGCAGGCCGAGATCCCTCGACCTTTACCCCTTGTCAGCAGATGAAGGTCCTATCCTTCAAGCACACGGAATCTGATGAAATCCAAGATAGAGACAAATAAAGATATCATTACTTAACAAGGACTCTTTCCCACAAGGAAACTACGCACGCAATCCTTATCAAGATTTTACTTCCCATATATACGTAAAGTCCAAAACCCACACGAACTCAATAGCTTTCTCTGCAAGTTAGGGCTGCAGCATTCATGTCCATATAAATAGGTGTCCTTCCACCTACTCTGGCATACACATACAGAATTCTTGACTCTCAATACAGTCCAATTAAATTTATTCTCACCATATATTCAGTATACTTACTCTCACACCGGAGGGCCTTCATCGGTGAAGCCCCGACCCAGTTCACGTGTTTTATTGTGTGTAGATCCGATCAGGAATTTCACTCACCGGAATTATCCGAACCGCTTGGATAAGGGCTGATCCGATACGTTTTGGCAGCATCAGTTTGGTTCTGTTGCCGGGAAACGTCGAAGAATTTCTTTCAGACAACCACGAACCATGACTGAAATTCCACAAGACGGACAAGAGACCAGCGTCACCTCCGGTGACTAGAACCCATCTCCACATATGAATCGACAAAACACGGTCGCCGCAGCAAAAAACAAGGTCAGTATCGCCAATAGTACTACAGAACTTCCTCCGCCACCTCACCACAGTGCAGGGATGACCCTGCGCAATCGGGGACTTCCTCCCCCAGCGGCCGCAAGTATTCATGGTCGTCGTCGACAAGCGGAAAACTCAACGACCCAGCCCCAGAATAATGATGATGGCCCCCCTCGGCTGCCTCCAATAGACAGAAAGACTTTACTCCATCAGAATTTAATAACGCTCCAGCAACTGGCCGAAACTCAAAGGGCCCTTCTGGAATATGACCCAGATAATTCCATGGCACATCCCCTTCAACCCTCCAAAACTAGGACAACGGGAGGAATCCATAAAGGGAATACTAGGTCTTCATCGGCGGGTAACCGACGTAACGGACCCCCTCCGGTAAAACCAACTCAATATCGTCCCAGCCAGTTTAAAGGACGGTGGGACATAAGAGGCCGACGAGGAGAAGATTTGAGGAATCAATTAAATAGGCGAAGAGAACAAGAGGCCGAGTCTCCTGAAATCAGAATAGTGGGAGAGAGGTGCCCTAAGAACGACCTGAGGAGAAATGGGCGGATATCTCCTCATTACAATTCCCCTGTCCGAACCCCGCTGGGCCCGGCGGGGAGTCGAGTTGTAGGGGCGACACAAGACGACCGAGTGAGGCAAAGTCAAGGTAGAGGTGCGGAGAAGCAAAAAAGCTCCTGCAGTAGCTCAGGGTTGGAAGCTCGCATCTTATGGGGATTGAAAGAGAGAATGGATAACATGGAAAACAAGCAGGGACAGAGTAGACCGAGAAGGGGGTATAATACTATGCGCCCCTTCGCTCAGTGGATTGTCGATTCGCCTCTGAATCCTCATCTTAAGCTCCCCAATATGGACAAATACTCGGGCATTTCTGACGCCAGGGACCACCTTCAATCCTTTGAGGGCATGATGGCCCTGGTGTCTAACCAAGAGGACATTCTTTGTAAAGCTTTTTCCAGCACCTTGGCTGGGGCGGCCACGTCCTGGTTCATGGATCTAGAGAAGAGGAGCATCAACTCATTCTCAAAATTAAAAAGACAATTCTTGGAGTACTTCGCCACGGCAGGAGCAAGAAAGAAGTGATTGTCTGACTTAGCAAATACTGTCCAAGGTAAGAATGAGTCGACCCTGGATTTCTACAACAGATTCAGGACCTTGGCCGACTCCATAGAGGAACGTCTCATGGATAGGGAGATCATTGTGTGTTTCACTAACGGACAAAGATCTAAAGCCCTTACCCATGAACTATTCGTAAGGGAGCCAGCGACAAAGGCAGACCTATACCACATGGCCTACGCCACGGACCTTGCTGAAGAAAATAAGAACCAAAGGTCAGAGAAAGGAGATCGGGACCGAGATAGGGATGTAGAAAGCAAGCCGACTGACGACACCCATTTCTGAGGCTCCAATGGCGCGGGATTTAAGGGTAAAAACGAAACCAGAAGCACAGAGAAAGTCGAGGTCTTCACCCCCCTCACTAAGCCGATCTCAGAGATACTCAAGTAGGTGGATCTTCCTCCACCCAAGCCCATCATAGACAACCCGAAATACCCTAAAGACGCCAACAAATACTGTGCCTACCATAAGGATAATGGACATGAAACGGAGAATTGCTACTCCTTGAAGAAAATGGTGCAAAAATGGATCGATGAAGGGAAGCTAGATCGGTACGTCATGAAAAAAGATGGTAAGAGGTCGATGGACGATAGGCAAAAGGAGGAAGAAGACAGGCCGTCTAGGGCCAAACTGCACGTCATCAGAGAAGAAATCCCCTCAAATACCAAATTGAAAGAGCAGCTCCACGAGCTCAGTAACGTATATCACATCCCTCATGGATCCATAGGGTTGAGGAGATGATAAGCTTTTCTCAAATGAGTTGGCAGTAAACAGAGCCACAAGGGAACAACCCCTAGTTATTAAAGGGAGGATAGATAACTGCGAATCAGAGAGGCTCCTAATCGACTCAGGGGATGCGAAAGATATCTTATACTACAGAACATTCAAAGAAATGGGGCTACCCGACAGCATGCTGTCTCCTTACAATGGAAGATTAGAAGGATTCACAAACCATAAAGCAGAGGCGAAGGGGACCGTGGATCTAATACTCGAGGTTGGAGACTATCCCTTCCGAACCTCAGCCACTACAATGTTCATTGTTGTGGACTTAATATCAGATTATCATCCCATTCTGGACACTCCGAGTCAAGGCAAACTCGGCATGGTCGCCTCCCTACCTCACCAAAGAGCGAAGTTTCCCACACCAGCGGGAATAGGATGTGTCTAGGGGACTCCCAAAAACTTCTTGGATATGTCATGAGATCTAGAAAAACGAAACATAAGATGGAAATCGACACCCCGGAAAAGAACATCACCATCACCAAATCCACCAAAGTTACAGGGCTGAGCCCCTGAATAGATCCTCCGGGCAATGGTCGAGACCCCTGGAACTTGCAGCACGTTACGAGACCTTGAGGAAGTATTACCAATAAGTTAAGACGAGCTATGTAATGGCCTTTTATCTATAAAAACCCATTTCATCATTATGTAAAGTACTTAATTCGTACCTGCTTAGACATTACTTAACAATGTCTGAACATTTAAACAAGTCTGGAGCACTAATGCCTCACTTAAACATTTAAAGCAAGACAACTCTGGCAAATTCAGATGAAAGCCTAGTCCCTATAAAGGCTAAAAGCATACATAACATGCTTGGTCACCAACATGCCGAGTTAAGATTAAGACATCTAACTCGGACAATCTGAGCCTAGTTTTGACAACTAGACTGCTCAAATCTAAAAATGAGTACATAACACTCAACATGCCGAGTTAAGATTAAGACATCTAACTCGGACAATCTGAGCCTACTTCTAACAACTAGACTGCTCGAATCTAAAAACGAGTACATAACACTCAACATGCCGATTTAAGATTAAGGCATCTAACTCGGACAATTTGAGCCTAGTTCTGACAACTAGACTGCTTGAATCTAAAAACGAGTACATAACACTCAACACGCTGAGTTAAGATTAAGACATCTAACTCAAGACGATCTGAGCCTAGTTCTGACAACTAGATTGCTCGAATTTAATAACACTCAGTATGTCGAGTTAAGACTCGAACAAGTCGAATCCAACTCAAACAATTAGATAAGTTTGACAAACGACACGCCGATCACAGATGAACCTCGGCTCAGATATGCGGCTCGTACTGGCTAAAGTGAAAATAAACAAACCAAGACATACATCTCGGTTTTACTTAGATGAAAGGCGGGACCTCCCCTTGAGACACATTCATAAAAGCCGACATCAACTATCCGGCATGACAAAGAAATACATTCTCGGTTGGCGAGATAAGAAACTTGAGCACAGATCGCATAAAGAGATGTACAGAAACAAATACGGAAAGAACACCCACACCGGGTTGAAAATCCGGCCAAAAATAGAATGTATGAAAACATGAAGGCCGAAAAAACGATCAGGTTCAGGTGTCATAAATGTTCATATAAAGAGTACATTGTTCTAGCCAAATCGGCTTTACGACTCTTATATAAGACAAACAAAAATTTAACTATCAAAGTTCGGCGCCATCCTCATCCTCGGCCTGTGCTATCAAGTCGTCGAAATTATTCTCTTGATGATCCTGAGGATCCCATGACGGCTTCCCTTCTTGAGAATCCCGAGCCCTTATGTTCTTAAGAGCCTTCTCAGAGTACGGGATCATAGGATGAGCCGCCCTCGCTTAGGCACTATAAGGATCTTGGACGAAGAGTCGAGAGAGATTCTCTAGAGGCACCTCGACTTCTGGGTCAATGTAGAGAAGTCGAGATAAATTAGACCAAGCATCGTCGTAGACAGAGCCCGCTTCATCAGCCAAGTCATCTCGATACTGTTTGCTCTTCCTATATTATTCGAAGACGGCCTCCTCTTTGCCAGGCAAACTCTCCTCAAGAAAGTCCAGTCTTTCATCTGCGGCATTCTTCTCCAGCACCAAGATCTCGACCCTCTTCCTCTGTGCCTCGGCCTCGACCTCGGCAATCTTTAGGGTCGTCTCGGATTGAAGCAGCGCCTCTTTTAACTTCCCCACATCCTCAAGCGCGGACTTCCTAGCCGCCGCGGCCTGTTCAACCTTCATCTCGGCCTCGTTCAGCACGACCTCACGAGAAGCCCTCTCCTTCTCCAGGGCTTCAACCTTTTCAGTGAGCCTAACGGTGGATTCCTGAGCCGACTTAGCCGCTGCCTCATTCTTGTGCATCAGTTCCACCACTTGCCTGAATACGGCATACTCATGCTGAGCTATGGAGGCGAGCTACAAAAATAAAAGACAAAATCAGTTCAAGCAGATTGAAGAAAAGAAACTACGAAGTACGGGAAACCGACACAGAATAAAGGGTACCTCACTAAGAATTAAACCCTTCCTGTTGAAGAGTTGGAGCGAACTCGGCTTGTCAGCAACAAGCCGCTCAATGTAAGATATATTCATGGCACGCTTAATGACCGGTCCCCCAAGCTTCAGGGCGGCCCCGGAGCGAACGGTCGAACAAACCCAGACATGATGGGTGCAGCAATGAAAGAGTTGACCAGATTTTTAATCTCGGCATCAGAAAGAGCGAAAGCCGGGGAGGAACCAGGAGGTGAGGGAATAGTTCTCTTCTGAGAAGGTTCTTCTCGATCTCGGACTCCATCTTCCCTCGATCTTTTCTATCTCTGATGACTCTCTACCTCGGAGTCCAGCCCACGATCTCATCCCGGTCCTTGAGAGTGCCCCCGGCCTTGACTCCGGGCATGAATCCGAGTAGGGCTAACTTCCTAGGTAGGTGCCCTCTAAACTTCCGCTTCATGTTCATATGAAGCTCCGGCTTGGATAATGGGTGGCTCCTTGGGAAGCGACGATTCCCCTTTATCTTGCAGCTCTTTTTGCTGAGCCGTCATATCGGCATGTCTGCTTTCGACTCCCCTCAACCGGGACAACCTCTTCTTTTTTTGAGCCGCCATCATGGGGTCGATATGCTCCTCCTTCTGGATGTCCTCCATCGAGAGATCTGCGCAAAAACAATATTAACACCAAAACGAGATGGTAGAAAAAACGACAATGAAAGATAAAAAAAAATTACATCCTACGATGTCTACCGCTTTCAAGCATTTATCATTCTCGGCACGACAGGTCGCACAATCCTCGTGGAATACGAAATTGGGGTGGACAATCCAATCAGAAAATCGAGCCCCTCTTAGGACCTCAACCAAGGGTCTAACCCCAGCTATGGGCCCCCTCATCAGGCGGCCTGAGCATGGTAACGAAAGTCAGTCTCCAGCTCGGCCCAGTTAAGAATGGCAACAGATGAGAACTGCTCAAGCTTTGCAACCAAATCGGCACTCCAGTTCGGCTCATGAACGCGCAAAGGCTGATGAGTTGAATTAACGTGTGCCGTAAACTCCCAGCCATGCCGACACTCAACCTTGATCACGTGTCTGTTCCAGCTCGTGACCTTATTGGCGGTATTTGAAATGGGGGCCATGAGCTTGGGTTTGTTGGGGTCGGACTTAACGGTGATGGTTCTAGTTTTGGAGTTGTAGGACGAGTTGAAAAAGTGATAGAAGGCAGACATACATGGCTCGAAGCCGAGACCACGACACAAGATAACGAAGGCGATAAGATACCTGACCGCATTGGCACCAAGGTGAAGTGGGATAATTTCCCAATCCTCCAAAAATTGATTAATGAAGGGGTCCAAGGGCAACCTCAGGCTGAGATGGAATTGCTTGAAATAAAACGGGAGGAAGGCATCATTATAATAGAAAGCTTTAGCCTCATGCTCATCGGCGAAAGGAGTGGCCAAACTACGGTGGAGCCTATACTCTTTCCTATCCACCTCGTACGTATTATAAAGCTCTTCAAGCATCTCATCCCCCCCTTTTGGATGCTTAGGCCGAGAGGATCCTCCCAAGTGAATCTGGTCTTTGCCTCGGCTCCATCCTGATCCGACAACCTTAGAGTCGAACTCCCCGACAGGCCTGTTAGAAGTACTCTCCCCAGCCATACCTGTAGAGTAAGACAATGGATTAGACTCACCCTGTGAAGATGACGAGGTGTTCTTCTCCCTCGTCTCAACTACCTCGGACGAGGAGAAACCTCCCCCAAAACGAAGCCGAGTTTGGGACTTGTCCTTGACATAATGTAAAAAGATGCAGTCTAAGACTTAGTCCAAACTATCGAGAGTCAATACGTCGTCATCACCACCGTCTATGGTCCTAGGCGCAAAGGGACCCAGAGGGATATCTAACATCCGTTCTAGGGGTTTTGTTCATATACAGCATTTCCCCAATGGCCGCAAGGGATAAGAGCTTCCACGACCCATTGGATGACGTAAATCCTAGAGTTCCTAGTGTAAAAACCGTAAGTGGAATTCTTTTACAGATAGCCACGCTTAGACATTTTAAAGACGCGAAGTTTCACAGGGGAGATTTGAAGCTTTGAAAACTCAACAATGGCGGAAAAAATAAAGGGGAAATGGAGCTGAAAAATACCTCAAAAAGCAAGGATAACAGATGGAAAGTACCGCCTGAGAAATTAACCGGAGTAAATCGTCAGAAAAACGGACGGAAATGGCACGGCGTGAAATGTCATCGGGCTGTCACAAGCTCTTCTCTCTAAACCTGTAGAATGAAAGAAACAATTGCAATTTTATAAAGAGAGCACGCGGGTGTCATAATCACACCGCATTAATGGGCGCGGTTTTCCAGAAGATTCTCTTCACCTCCCCATGCGCACGCCGTCCAAATATGTGATGGGATACAAAGCGATTGGTATGATAGGACCCTTAAAATTCAGTGGGAAATCCAAACAGGTCAAGGCCGACATAACGCCAAGCGAAGCCGACTTCAAAGAAGCAACCAAAACCCTGAAGCACAAAGGACGGACTTGAGTTCCTACTCGGCGTGCCGAGATAGAAACTCGGGGGCCATTGAACGACATAAACCGAATTGACTACGTGGATCTAAGAAGCCCGGGCATAAGCCCAGCAGGGCCCACCATATCAAGACCCTACAAAGCCCAGGGGTAAACTCCCCAATTCGGCATAAGGGAATAGCATCCAGGCCAACCCGAAGGCCAGGTATCCTAACCCAGCTTGCCTCAACTCAGATTCAAGTCAAGACTTGTTATCAGGTGACCATCTTATCATGCCAACTTGGTGTGGGTGACAGAGCAGGCCGAGATCCCTCGACCTCTACCCCTTGTCAGCAGATGAAGGTCCTATCCTTCAAGCACATGGAATCTGATGAAATTCAAGATAAATACAAATAAAGATATCCTTACTTAACAAGGACTCTTCTCCACAAGGAAACTACGTACACAATCCTTATCACGATTATTCTTCCCATATATACATAAAGTCCAAAACCCATACGAACTCAATAGCTTTCTCTGCAAGTTAGGGCTGCAGCATTCATGTCCATATAAATAGGTGTCCTTCCACCTACTCTGGTATACACATACAGAATTCTTGACTCTCAATACAGTCCAATTAAATTTATTCTCACCATATATTCAGTATACTTACTCTCACGCCGAAGGGCCTTCGCCGGCCAGTTCACGTGTTTTTTTGCATGTAGGTCCGATCAGGAAGTTCACTCGCTGGAATTATCTGAACCGCTTGGATATAGGCGTCACCTTGCCATCACCATCAGTATTTCTCTTGTAGATCCACTTGTTCCCAATAAGCACTATGCCCTTGGGACGGTCTACTAAAGTCCAGACCTGATTGATATGCATCAAGTCTATCTTAGCTTCCATAGCTTCAAGCCATTTCGCGGAGTCTACATCCACCATCGCTTGGTCATAGGTCATTGGGTCGGTCTCTTGGCTATCACCTGGAACCTCATGGAGACCCAGCTCCTCCAGGTGCACAAGGCCATAGCTCTCAGGTAAATGAGACACCCTACAAGACCTACAAGGTGGTTGTACTTGTGTTTCAGAAGGTTCGGTTCCAACTTCTTGTATAGGTGTCTCCTGTGGGGTTTCATTGTATTCTTCCAAAGAAATACTTCTACCTGCTCCGCCTTCCTAAATGAACTCATCTTCTAGGAAGTGTGCTTGTAAAGCAACAATGATCTTTCGATCTTCGGGGATGTAGAATAGATAACCCATCATCCCATATGGTAATCCAATGAAACATCCCGTCACGGACCTCGCTTCCAACTTTTCCACCTTAGTCTTCTTGACATAGGCGGGACATCCCCAAATCCTAATGTGATTAAGACTTGGTTTCCTGCCCCTCCACATCTCATGTGGAGTTTTAGGAATGGATTTGGAAGGACATCTGTTCAAGATATAAGCAGCAATCAGGAGTGCATACCCCCATAGGTAAATCAGTAAGTCACTATATCCCAGCATAGAACGGATCATGTTCAACAAGGTCCGGTTCCTTCTTTCTGACACACCATTTAACTGAGGAGTACCTGGAGGTGTTAGTTGTGATACTATTCCATGTTCCTTTAGAAACTCGTCAAACTCCGCACTCAGATACTCGCCACCTCGGTCCGACCGAAGTGCTTTGATATGATTTCTATTTTGTTTTTCGACCACGGCCTTAAATTCCTGGAATTTCTCAATGGCCTTGGATTTATGTTTGATTAAGTATATATAGACATACCTACTATGATCATATGTAGACGTAATGAAATACTGATATCCATCATGTGCTACGTCCAAATCATCACATACGTCGGTATGGATTAATCCTAGTTTATCAGCGACTCTTTCAAAAATCCCTATGAAGGGGGACTTAGTCATTTTGCCTTTAAGGAAAGATTCACAAGTAGGAAAGGGATCCGATCCCAATGGACCCATAAGTCCATCTTTTTCTATTTTGTAAACCTTGGTCTTACCAACATGACCAAGTCTAAGATTCCATTTCAAAACTTGGCTAGTTTCATCCCTACCACGCTTTCTAGTCATAGTATTCACAACGACTTTGTTACTAAGGTTTAGATGATACAATCCATTTAACAATGTAGCAGTGCCCACGAGTTTATTTCTAAAATAAATTTTGCAGAACCATTACCAATGAAAAATGAAAAGCCTTTCCGATCCATGACCGGAATGGATACAATGTTTTTATGCCCCTTGGGCAAAATAAGTACATCTTTTAAAGTTAAAACAAATCCGGATTCTAAACCCAAAAGAAGTGATCCTATGTCAGTTGCCTCGAAAGTATGCCCGCTTCCGACAGTAATCATCACTTCCCCAGCTCCAAGCTTCCTACTTCATTCTAGATCCTGATTCACGGTACAAATATGAGAACTAGCACTAGAATCCAGTATCCAAGAAGTAGAAAATACAGTAGCAGAACAATTTGTTTCCAAAACTAAAAGTTCTGTACCTGAAGCGCCATGAAGAATTGGACAGTCTCTAGCCCAGTGGCCCAGCTCACCGCATTTGAGACAAACGTCCTTCTTCTTACTCTTTAGAACCATCGGGGCCTTGCCCTTACCCCTAAGGTCCTTGAGTTGTGGTCCCGTCCGCTTCTTGGTCTTTTTCTTCTTATTCTTAGACCTTCGAGGTCCAGAAGAAATCACAAGGGCAGACTCCTTCATCCGCGTAGTCTTCATTTGAGACTGAGCGGTCACCAGTTTATTCATTAGCCCTGCTAAGTTGCATGCAATCTCATTGCAGTTGAAATTCATAACAAACTGTGAGAAGGAATCAGAGAGAGCTGTAGGATAAGGTCGGTATGAAGAGAAGTATCCATCTTAAAATCAAGAGCTTCCAATCTCTCGATCATAGATATCATTTTGAGGACGTGGTCCCCAACCTTCTCACCTTCCTTCATTCTTGCACCGAACAGTTGCTTGGATATCTCATATCTAGCAGTTCGACTGTGCTCACCATAAAGCTCGGTTAAGTGAGATAGAATCTGCCTAGCAGAAGTCATTTTCTCATGAGCTCTCTGAAGCTCATTAGACATAGAAGACATTATATAAGCACGGAATTTTACGTCATCCTTAACCCACTTTTCGTGGTTTTCAATCTCTTCCTGATTGGCTCTTGTCCGCACCGGAGGTGCCGGAATGTCCGTATCCAAGACGTATTCCAGCGCCTCTATATTGAGGACTATCATCAGATTGCGGAGCCAATCCACAAAGTTAGGTCCGTTCAATGTGTTCTTTTCGAGTAGAATTGCGAGCGGGTTCATTTTCATATTGAGAGTTATGTCTACATTAAGTATGATAGGTTAATTAGTGACTCGTTCAATTATGATCTGAGTATAGAATTAAGGTCTTTTCTATTCTTTAACTTAGCTCCCACTATTTTTATCGTAATAACACACTCCCATGTGAAATTCGGAAGTATCGTTCGCTCTACTTCATAGTGGTGATCGAGTTCTTTATAAATTTTAATAGAGGGCAACCGAACAAGATTCTAGTCTATTAATTTTCATAAAGTGGTGTCCAACACCAATCCATCTAATGGATGATTCGGTCTTCTTTTTCCCCTTGTTCACTCCCCTCAACCGATACGGTTTCTATGGTTCGTGAACAAGTTAAGTTTATACCATCAACGCAAATCAGTTTCACAATTGAATCTTATCCGGCAACCGAACATGTTTCTAGGGATAAAATTTGCTCCAACCGAAGGCATCCAATGCCCTCCCGGTAATTTATCCATCCTCCACGAATAACTACCCCGATAACTCGGAAGCATAGCACATCCGGGTTGGATTTCAATGTTCCGAAAGCTCGATGGAGGGAAGGAAAACCTTGAAACCTTTTAAACTTAATTATTTGACGTAGGAGAATTTTCGCGATTAATGTTACACTTTGCACATTAATTCATTTATGCGCGTTTGTACATTCATACCATATGAATAAACATTCACAACCTAGTTGCTACCAACATGTAGTTCATGGACCGTTCCTAGAATCAAAAACCCTGTAATCTAATTACAAGCTTCGGTCTTGAATCTTCGTCTTCTCGAACAGATCTTCCTCCGGTCTTCGTCATAACATATAAATTTTACATTGAAAAATTGCATCCTAGATATAAATATTTCTGTTAAAATAATAGGCTCAAAACGGCCTTTACAACCCAATCGAATAAAACCGAACGATTCAAAACTAAGTCCATGAACCACATCCCCATTCAAAAGCATTCATCCAATAAATACTAAATAAATGGATACAACATATATATATATATATATCGATCTAATCAATAAATATAATTGATCCAATCAATTCACACAACCAGTAATATGAAAAACGTTCAAAGTATTCGGTCCTCATAAATATTCCAATTAATCAAATTTCCCTTATAAAATGAAATACCATAAATCATTTTAATCATATTAAATCCAATTTAAATTGTGGGAGATTAATTTTCTGGAATACACGAAAAATCGAGCCGGGACGAAACTGCCTGCCGGACACGGCCCGTGCCGTTTGGCACAGTCGGGTTACCTCGGCAGTCAACTGCCGGCCCGACACGGCCCGTGCCGAGTGGCACGCTCGGGTCACCTCGACAGTCTCCGAGACTGGCCTGCCTGGCACGGCCCGTGCCGATCAGCACGGTCGGGTCACCCGAGATTCGTGCGCCCGTTCAGAAAATCGTCCAACGACGATTCGGGGCTAGATTTTCGACCTGATATCCAATATCTATATTTCCGACTTTCATATCTTCAATATAAATCACATTTCCCAGAAATTAAAGATTTATATTTAGACATAAATTTACGAAAAATATAACTACAACGAACGAAAAAACATACACCACGATCATGACTATAAATGATTCCAAATCATTCACCATCCAATCAATCATTCCAAATGCAAATATCGTATATACGATCGCAAGACCTACGCTCCGATACCACTGTTGGGATTCGGTGTCTAAGATGAAGGCCCAGTGGAACCGGTAAAATGAAAATTAATTCGATCCGAATACCTACGAGGATCGATCAAGCTACATATATACGAATATAAAACGAAACATAAGATGATACGAGAAACATACCCCCGTAGTACGTTGATTAAACGGTGTTCTTCTCTTTAGCGATTCCCCAAGCTTTAAATTGCTTTCCACGAATCCAATCCGCTCCAAGCTCTTGGATGATCCAATGCCGAAAGTACCGCGTCTTTACTTGCCATGCGCCGGAGAAACAAACCGAACGACTAAACCTCATTATCCTCCAAGGATACGGCTAGAACAAGGTTATAGGAACTTTCTAATCATGATTATAACACTCTAAGTGTTCAATCTATATCTCTCAATTTATGTCTTGAATTTTCTCCAAGAAAAACAAGAAGAAATGAAGAAGAAGAAGAAGACCTTGAGAAAATGTTTTTCTCTCTCTCTCTCTCTCTACTCTTGCTCAGGGATGAAACACCAAAATGAAGTGTGTGAGAGTAAGTCTTCTCCTCATTCTTTATACACCAACAACCCACATGAAGACAACTCATTACACATGAGAGATTCCCCTACAAAAGTCATTGTATTCCATTATAAAATGGAAACCAAGACTAATTGGAAGGTAGGTGGAAAGGGGGCGGCCATCATGAAGAAATCGGACAAGTTTGGTTCGTATCGGACTCCCATGAGTCCAAACAGATAAACTCTAATTTCATTCCGATGTATTTATATCAATTAATTAATCACATCAAATACAAAATAATATAAATAATTTCTCCAAGAAATAATTATATCTACGAATTAAATTAATCACCAGTAATTTATTTAATTTATTTTGCCGTAAATTAATTTATCCAATAAATCAATTCAGACATCCAATGTCCCCAAAATTAGATATCCAATATCTAATATTCATAATGAGAGAATAAGCTCGATTCATTCCGTCGTCAATCCTATTGAGCGACTCGATAGGTCCGTCTCAGTCAGCAGTGGGAGGAACCAAAGAGTAGTAGCACCACCTAGCCAGCCTAGCGGCCTACACTGTACCCCAACTGAGAACGAATGATTGGGATCATTCAAGAACCATTTTGTCGTGAATGCTAGTATACATATAAACCCTTCTTTCATATGTCCCGATCAAGTTATAGGGTCACGGTCAGACAAACCCTATCTGTACTTGATGCCATGCATGCGTTAATGCAAATCGAGATCATCGAGATCTCGTGTGTCCAATACAACTAGCTCCAATGCTTTGGCCAAAGACTTATGATCTCATCTGCCAACAACCGCATAGGACATATAACCCGTTCACTAACAGGAGAAAGAATTCTATCTTGGTATTTAGTAGGACCTACTACTTGCCCGTCAAGATGCACGTCGAGGTTGACCCCCACCTTCCGGTTTTCTGGGTCGAACTACTCTAATGAAAATCTTCACGTCACAAGCACATCCCTACCAAATCCTCAAGTCGAAGGTTCACGAATACCTATCACAACCTTTAGATTCCGTCATTGACTGTCCCGGAGTGAAATTCATGTGATGAATCGAGGATGAGTCGGTTCGAGTATACTAATCCAATTAGCATACCTATAACATGTGATCCCACTAACCATTAGTGTTTGACAAGCACTCTCCATGTCAAAGAACACGTCATACAAGTCTTCACATAAACTTAACGCCCAGTCAAGTTTCATCGACTCGCGAACGATTAAGTATTTGAGCTATAAACCTTTCCAGTTTCGATCCCCTTATCTAATAAGGTGTGAAATGTTTTGCTCTCAAGTACACGGACTAGTTTCTATATATATATATTTACGAGTCAGGAATGCCAGTAACTGCCAGTAAATAAAGAAATATTTATTTGCCTTTTAATAATGAATTATATAATAACAAGTACAATGCCCTCACTCAATATCCTCTGAGTGGCATTCGAGGGCATACTCCTAACAATCTCCCACTTGCACTCAATGCCACACACTATGGTATCTAATACCCATGTTCTCCAGATGACGCTCCAAGCTAGTCTGAGAAAGTGGCTTGGTCAGTGGATCAGCGGCGTTGTCGGCTGAGTCTACTCTATGCAGCACATTGTATCCCTGGCGAACAAATTCTCTTATGAGATGATATTTCCTCTCAATGTGTTTGGTACTGTAGTGAAACCTCAGCTCTTTGGCCTGCGCTACAGCTCCGTCGTTGTCGTAGTACAGCGGAACAGGTAGCTCAGCACATGGTATCACTTAAAGTTCTCCCATAAAATTCTTAATCCATAACCCTTCCTTGGAAGCCTCTGAGGCTGCTTGATACTCAGCCTCACAGTTGGAATCAGCAGTCGCGCTTTGCTTGGCGCTAGGGGTGTTACCGGTCCGGTTCGGTCCGGGTATTGGCTTAGCGGGCCAGACCCGGTAAGGTTACCGGGTATACCCGGAACCGGACCGATAAGCAATCGGTTCTAATGTCAGAACCGAAACCGGTCCGGTAAGCCTAACGGGTACTTTAGACCCGAGACCGGTAAGACCCGAACCGGTTAAGAACCGATAAGACCCGGTTCATGTACTCATTAATTTCCCGAAACAGAACCGAAAAATTACTTGTGACGAATTCAATAACCTGCCTAACTTAAGTTTCAAAATACATAGACAAATTAAGTACATCTAAATTAGAACTTCAGAACATATTCTTTATACACGCGAAATAGATAGACAAATTTTAAATAATTTCAATAGCTACTTTGCAGTTACATTCAAAATAACAGCCTCCGAATATGTTCATCATAGGCTCAAAAAGATCATAAACAAGTTCACCAATCATCATAATTAAAATATGAGTTAAGTAAAGATATATTTGATATATATAAAATAATTAAAAATAATTAAAAAATTACCGGGTTTTTTACCGGGTTACCGGTTTCGGTCCTTATCGGTTTCGGTTCTTACTTCAGTACTAGTATCCAGACCGCTAACGTTTCGAGTGAGTATCGGTCCCGGGTATTATCGGGCGGTTCTCGGATGGTTCTCGAGTATACTTGGACCGCTAACAGCCCTACTTGGCGCTATGCCAAGATACTGCTCCTCCATTAAGAGTAAATATGTATCCAGAAGTAAACATAGAATCGTCTTTATGTCCTTCGAATTCCGAATCAGTGAATCCCACCACATTCACTTCTCTACCGCCATACATCAGAACCATATCTCTAGTCCTTCTCAAGTACTTGAGAACGTTCTTTACAGCAGTCCAATGTTCCCTACCTGGGTTTGCCTGAAACCGCATGCACAATGTCAGGTCTCGTACACCACATAGCATATATAAGGCTACCCACAGACGAAGCATATGGTATATTACTCATTTCCTTTAATTTTTCCTCACTTTGAGGACACATCTTCAAGGAGAGTTTTATTACATGTCGCATCGATAGGAACCCTCTTTTAGAATCATCCATCTTAAATCGCTTTAAGATCTTATCTATATAGAGGGCTTGGGAAAGACCTATCGTTGATGCGACCCCCACACGACACGCTATGGTAACCGACACCGCTACATGAATTCGTTCCCAGGATGTTTCCAAAATAAGCAAAATGGGGCTTTACTTCCAAACCTCTACGTGACACGCCGTAGCAACTCGGAAGGGGTGGAATATAAATACTAATAAGATTGTACTTGATAAGTATATAAATCACACAAGGGATGTTTTGGAGACACACTCAACAAAACAAGAAAGCACTCACAAAGGTTTGTTAATACAAACACTCTCAAATTTCATAAAAATCTTTGGTGTCCTCTTACAATGAAACTTCAAGGCTATTTATAGCCAAAATCTTACACCTAACTCTAGTGTGAACAAGGAAATAACTAAGAAACCTACAAAATAGAAAAATCAACATTCAAAAATCCTAAAATCTGATACAAAGTCAGTCAACACATGTTTAGGGGACAAAATATCAAAGACCAAGATTTTAAGGTGTGAAAACAAGGACAACAAGTCACCATAAATACGATGCTGTCTGTTTTGTCATTTATGAGCTCCAATGGGTCCGAATTTGGTCCTATAGTATGAACAATATTTGTAGCTCTCTTTCTTAGATTTCCATAGACACCTGAATCACCTGAGTCGGATTTCGGACGAGTAAGTTATGGCCAAAATACGAGACTGCTGTGTGTCAGTCTTACGCGCGGGAATTTGCATCCTTGTTTGTTTGTTCGTCTTTTCCGATCGTCTTCGACTTTAATATTACACGACTCGATTATATACAACTCAAAATATAAAAATACAACTCAAGAAATACAATTCAAATTAAAATACACCAAGATAAAATAAACGAAAAACTTATTGTTCGACAACTTCGACACTACTCACGAATTTGTTGTCTTTGATAACATAGTTATTTTTAAACATATCAATGACGAGTGTCGATAAATTATTTTTGAACTTCTTTGATCGAGACCTCGTTATTGGTCCAGCCGGTATGCTCAAGTCCTCATCCGGGTTCTTCATAATATCTCGATTCACATCATTCCCTTGTTCCTCAAAAGGATTCATCCTCGAATCTGAAATTTCAAAAGGACTTAAGTCAGCGACATTGAAAGTAGTGGAAACATTATACTCACCAGGTAGATCTACTTTATAGGCATTGTCGTTAATCTGCTCTAAGATCTGGAACGGTCCATCTCCCCTTGGCATTAGCTTCGATTTTCTTTGAATGGGAAATCGTTCTTTCCTCAAATGAACCCAAACCCAATCACCTGGTTCAAAGAGTACTTGTTTGCGTCCCTTGTTCTTCATTCTTGCATTGTATTTGTTGCGCTTCTCAATTTGTTCATGAACTTTGGCATGTAATTGCTTCACCATCTCCGCCTTTTTCTTGCCATCAAGGTTACTCCTGTCATTTATTGGAATAGGCAACAAGTCTAAAGGAGTTATTGGATTAAAACCATACACGATTTCAAATGGCGAAAATGTCGTAGTACCATCAGTTTGGGGATGACATGTTGTAGAACAAAGCAATTTCGTCCCCAAATTTGCCCATAAGACCCTCCAAAAATGACTCAAAAATTTGGTATCTCTATCGGATACGATGCTTTTGGGCATACCATGCAAATGAACAATTTCTTTGAAAAATAGATTAGCAATATGTGTGGCGTCGTCCGTTTTATGACTTGCAATGAAGTGTGCCATTTTGCTAAATCTATCAACTACAACAAAAATGGAGTCACAACCGGATTTCGCCCTGGGTAATCCTAATACAAAGTCCATAGAAAGATCGACCCAAGGTTCGGAAGGTACCGGAAGTGGCATATACAAACCATGCGGTAACACTCGTGATTTTGCTTTCCTACAAACAATGCATGAATTTACAACTTTAAAAACATCATGTTTTATTTTTGGCCAAAAGAAATATTCATGCAATATTTCGCAAGTTTAGCAATCCCAAAATGTCCCATTAGACCTCCACTATGTGCTTCTTTTACCAATAATTCCCGTGTTGAACAAAAAGGAATGCAAAGTTTATTTTCACGGAACAAGAATCCATTATCCCGATAAAATTTTTCTACTCCTTTTTTCTCGCAAGCGACATAAATATCATGGAAATCTTTATCCCCCTCATATGCTTCTTTCAATAAATCAAATCCAAAAAGTTTACAAGAAAGTGTATTGAGTAATACATACCTTCTTGACAAAGCGTCGACGACAATGTTTTCCTTACCTTGTTTGTATTTGATGATGTAAGGAAAGGATTCAATTTCTTCTAACTACTTGGCATGTCTCTTGCTCAATTTACCCTGTCCTTTGAGATGCTTTAAGGATTCATGATCGGTATGAATCACGAACTCCTTAGGCCATAGGTAGTGTTTCCACGTACGTAGGGCTCGAACCAAAGCATACAATTCCTTGTCATAGGTCGGGTAATTCAATGTAGCTCCTCCAAGTTTCTCACTAAAATAGGCTATCGGCCTTTTTCCTGCATTAATCTGCTCCTATTCCTACTCTGAAGCATCACACTCAATTTCAAAAGTGTTAGAAAAATCAGTAATGCTAAGACAAAGTGTGCACAATTTATCTTTCAGAGTGTTAAATGCTTTTTCTTGTTCATTTCCCCAATTAAACTTAGCATGTTTCGTGACAAGTTCGTTTAATGGGGCTGCAATTGTGCTAAAATCTTTTACGAAGCGTCGGTAAAACCCTGCTAGGCCATGAAAACTTCTTACCTCGGACGCGTTCATCGGTCTAGGCCATTCTCGAATAGCCTTAACCTTTTCTTCATCAACTTTTATGTCGTCAACACTAATGACATATCCAATAAAAATAACTTCATTCATGCAAAAAGTACATTTCTTAAGACTAGCATATAATTGTTCCCTTCTCAAGGTAATTAAAGCTAATCTTAAATGTTCAACATGTTCTTCAACATTTTTGCTGTAAATGAGTATATCAAAGTATACAACAATGAATTTTCTGATGTATGCACGTAAAACATGATTCATTAATCTCATAAAAGTACTTGGTGCGTTCGTTAGTCCAAAGGGCATTACCAACCATTCGTATAATCCGTATTTAGTTTTAAAAGCCGTTTTCCATTCATCTCCTTCTTTCATACGAATTTGGTGATATCCTTTCATTAGGTCAATTTTAGCGAAAACACATGAACCATGTAATTCATCTAACATATCATCTAACCTTGGAATAGGGTGTCGATACTTAACCGTGATATTGTTTACCGCTCGGCAATCGGCGCACATTCTCCATGTTCCATCTTTCTTTGGCACGACGATCACAGGAACGGCACAAGGACTTAGACTCTCCCGGATATACCCAAGACTTAACAACTCCTCGACTTGTCTTTGGATTTCATTGGTCTCTTCGGGGTTGTATCGGTATGCCGGTCTATTTGGAATGACCGCTCAGGGCACAAAGTCTATTTGATGTTCAATCCCTCGGATTGGTGGCAACCCTGCAGGTAGTTCTTCAGGAAAAACATCAACAAATTCCTGCAATAAAGATTCAATAGAACTCGGAATTATCCGGTTCCCGGGGTTAGTAGTAACGCAAACTTTTCGGAAAATAATCAAGTACATGGGTGCATTTTCCTTGATATCTTCTTCAAGTTCCTTTCCACTTACAAGCATGCATTTTCTCAAATTTTCTTTTTCTTTCTTTTTTTCATTTTTTTCATTTTTTTTCATTTTTTTCATTTTTCTCGCTTTTTTCATTTTTTTTATTTTTCTTTTCCTTTTCTTTTCTCGATTTTCCTTCAACTTCCTTTTCAAGACGAAGTTGATCTTCTTGTATTTGTACCTTAGTCATGGGAGCTAAAGTAATTTTCTTTCCGTCCTTCTCGAGTGAGTAACGATTTTTCCTTCCGCTCAAAGTAGCATCTCGATCAAAATGCCATGGTCTTCCCAACAAGATATGACAAGCATGCATCGGAATGACATCACATAGGATTTCGTCTTGATACCTTCCGATGGTGAGAGCCACAAGTACCTGTTTATTAACTCGAACTTCCCCACAATCATTTAGCCAATGTAAACGATATGGTTTAGGGTGTCTTCTTGTTGGAAGATCGAGTTCTTCCACTAGCATAGCGCTAATGACATTAGTACAACTCCCGTTATCTATTATCACATTATAATTTTTATTTTTAATAAAACAGCGTGTGTGAAATATATTTTCTCTTTGTTCGTTAACTTCCTCCTCTTTTGCTTGAGAACTTAACACCCTCCAAACAACAAGTGCGGGTGCATACTCATACGCCTCATCATCACTCTCCACCTCTCTTGTCTCTTCTTCTTCTTTTTCGCTTTCCGTTTCAATCTCCCCATCCCGAAGTACCATCACCCGTTTGTTGGTGCATTCGGATGCTATATGTCCACGACCCTGGCACTTATAGCATTAGATGTCCCGGTTTCTCCTTTGGGTGCTTTCGCCGGGTTTAGGTTTCCCATCAAATTTTGGTTTGCTAGTACTCCCAACTTCAAACTTTCCTTTCAAGACACTCCCTTCTCTTTTATCAAATTTTTTAAATTTGTCTGAACTTACTTGAGATTGTTGTTTCCAAGGAGTAGAGTATCCCGTGGAATAGTTGTTGTTGCTCCCTCTTCGTAAGCTCCGCTCGATTTTTACCGCCGCATATACCATGTCCTCGAATTCAACAAAGTGTTGTTTGTCAACTTCTTTAGCTATATCGACTCTCATTCCGTGTAAAAACCTCGCCATGGTGGCCTGTCTCGATTCCCGAACATTGGCCCGGATCATCAACATCTCCATTTCTTTTCGAAAATCTTCAATGTTTCTCGAGCCTTGTTTTAAAGATTGTAAGCGAGAAAATAGTTCCTTAAGATAGTAATTAGGAACAAATATTTTCCGCATAACAACCTTCAATTCTTCCCAACCGCTAACCGGTATCTCCCGACTCCTCCTTCTCTCCGTCACAAGTTGGTCCCACCAAATGCTTGCATATTCTGAAAATTCGGTTATTGCTAACCTCATTTTCTTCTCATTGGAATAGTTGTGGCAATCGTAAATGGTCTCCAACTTCCTTTTCCAATCGAGATATGTGTCCGGATCACTTCTCCCTTCGAAAGATGGGATTTTCATTTTGATGTTTCCCATATTCCGATCCTCCTCGTCTCGGACATATTTTCCTCGCCTTCCTTCATACTCTCTCATTCCTCCTCGTCCTCCTCACCCTCCTCGATGTACAAACCTCGGAGTTTCCTCCTCGGAATTCATCGAATCTTCATCATCATAGCCTCCAAATCGAATGAGTTCCGGTCCCCTTCGTACGGGCTCCTCTTCTCTACCCTTCGTGAGAGTAGCAATTGTTTCCTCTTGCTTATCTAGTCTTCCGACTATTTGAGCAAGTTGTTGTACAATATTTTGAAGGATAAGATTTTGCTCGTCTCTTTCGGTTCCTGACATTTTTTTTTCTTTTCTTTTTTTTCCTTTTTTTTCTTTTTTTCTCTTTTTTTTTCTTTTTTCTTTTTTTTTTTCTTTTTTTTTGTTTTTTTCTTTTTCTTTTTTGTTTTTTTTTTTCCTTTTTTTTACAAGAAAATTTCCTCACAAGATCCTCACGTGTACCGCTCGGTCGCTCACACTCGCGTATCTCTCGTTTGGCTTTTTTTTCCTTTTCTTAATTCCTCAAAATTATTTATTTATTTATTTTTTTTCCTTTTTCCACACAACTTACAAGGTGATTTTAGGTGATTCAAATCAAGTTTCTTCTTGAAAGAACTCAAATCCCACGATCCCCCCAAAGATTGCGAATGACGATAAGAAAAAAATGGAAAGATGGGAGCAAAAGATTTTGGAATAGTTTAGAATATGGAACGGAACGAAAAGTATGATAATTGTTTGATAAGATCGATCAAAATTCGTTCTTCTCTTCTTCATTGATATTTTTTTTCTTTTTTTTTTTACCTTTTTTTTTGGTAATGAAATGAATGGATTGATATTTGATATTCGATCCGCAAGCTTAAAATCACCAGACGCCCGAAGGCTAAGGAACAAGTTCTTCCCCTGGCCTCGGCTTGAAGAGTTATCAAAAACAATCAAAACCTTCACGACTTATAATTTTTTTTAGTAATGAAATGAATGGATTGATATTTGATATTCGATCCGCAAGTTTAAAATCACCAGACGCCCGAAGGCTAAGGAACAAGTTCTTCCCCTGGCCTCGGCTTGAAGAGTTATAAAAAACAACCAAAACCTTCACCACTTATATATATATATATATATATATTTGTTTTTTTTTTTTGTGAAGAAGATGGAAGATTTAGAAGATGAAGGAAATGATAGGATGGTAAGATAGAAAGATTATGGTAATGAAGGAAAATAGATGATACCACTTAGTTTTGGAATAACCGAGCTTCGAAGCCAACTGATGCGACCCCCACACGACACGCTATGGTAACCGACACCGCTAGATGAATTCGTTCCCAGGATGTTTCCAAAATAAGCAAAATGGGGCTTTACTTCCAAACCTCTACGTGACACGCCGTAGCAACTTGGAAGGGGTGGAATATAAATACTAACAAGATTGTACTTGATAAGTATATAAATCACACAAGGGATGTTTTGGAGACACACTCAACAAAACAAGAAAGCACTCACAGAGGTTTGTTAATACAAACACTCTCAAATTTCATAAAAATCTTTGGTGTCCTCTTACAATGAAACTTCAAGGCTATTTATAGCCAAAATCTTACACCTAACTCTAGTGTGAACAAGGAAACAACTAAGAAACCTACAAAATAGAAAAATCAACATTCAAAGATCCTAAAATCTGATACAAAGTCAGTCAACACATGTTTAGGGGACAAAATATCAAAGACCAAGATTTTAAGGTGTGAAAACAAGGACAACAAGTCACCATAAATCTGATGCTGTCTGTTTTGTCATTTATGAGCTCCAATGGGTCCGAATTTGGTCCTATGGTCTGAACAAAATTTGTAGCTCTCTTTCTTAGATTTTCATATACACCTGAATCACCTGAATCGGATTTCGGACGAGTAAGTTATGGCCAAAATACAAGACTGCTGCGTGTCAGTCTTACGCGCGGGAATTTGCATCCTTGTTTGTTGTTCGTCTTTTCCGATCGTCTTCGACTTTAATATTACACGACTCGATTATATACAACTCAAAATATAAAAATACAACTCAAGAAATACAATTCAAATTAAGATACACCAAGATAAAATAAACGAAAAACTTATTGTTCGATAACTTCGACACTACTCACGAATTTGTTGTCTTTGATAACATAGTTATTTTTAAACATATCAATGATGAGTGTCGATAAATTATTTTTGAACTTCTTTGATCGAGACTTCGTTATTGGTCCAGCCGGCATGCTCAAGTCCTCATCCGGGTTCTTCATAATATCTCGATTCACATCAATCGTTCTCTTCGCTCTATCCTGGTAGAGCCGAATACCAAGAATATAGGTTGCTTGTCTCAAGTCTTTCATGGATAAATTACTCGAAAGCTAAGCTTTCACAGAACTGGACATTCCCACATCATTTCCTATTAGTAGAATGTCATCTACATATAGTACTAAGAATGCGATCTTGCTCCCACTAACCCTATTGTATACACAAGGTTCCTCTTTATTTTGCACGAAGTCAAACTTTTTGACTGCTTCGTCAAAACGAAGGTTCCAACTATACGAAACTTGCTTCAGTCCAGAAATGGAACGCTGAAGCTTGCACACTTTCTGAATATCGACCTCAGACACAAAGCATTTAGGCTGCTCCATATATATTTCCTCCTCGAGGAATCCATTAAGGAAAGCCATCTTTACGTCTATTTGCCATATCTCATAATCGTGGTAGGCAGCTATAGCAAGCATCATGCGAATAGACTTGATCATAGCTACGGGCGAGAAGGTATCGTGGTAATCGATCCCTTCTTTCTGGGTATAACCCTTTGCCACAAGCCTGGCCTTATAGGCGTCAACCTTGCCATCACCATCAGTCTTTCTCTTGTAGATCCACTTGTTCCCAATAGGCACTATGCCCTTGGGGCGGTCTAATAGCATCCAGATCTGATTGACATGCATCGAGTCTATCTCAGCTTCCTTAGCTTCACGCCATTTCGCGGAGTCTACATCCATCATCGCTTGGTCATAGGTCGTTGGGTCGGTTTCTTGGCTATCACCTGGAACCTCATGGAGACCCAGCTCCTCCAGGTGCACAAGGCCATACCTCTCAGGTAAATGAGACACCCTACTAGACCTACGAGGTGGTTGTACTTGTATTTCATAAGGTTCGGTTACAACTTCTTGTATAGGTGTCTCCTGATGGGTTTCATTGTATTCTTCCAAAGAAATACTTCTACCTGCTCCGCCTTCCTGAATGAACTCATCTTCCAGGATGTGTGCTTGTAAAGCAACAACGATCTTTTGATCTTCGGGCATGTAGAATAGATAACCCATCGTCCGAGATGGGAATCCAATGAAACGTCCCTTCACGGACCTCACTTCCAACTTTTCCACCTTAGTCTTCTTGACATAGGTGGGACATCCCCAAATCCTAATGTAACTAAGACTTGGTATCCTGCCCTTCCACATCTCATGTGGAGTTGTAGGAACGGATTTGGAAGGACAACTGTTCAAGATATAAGCCGCAGTCAGGAGTGCATACCCCCCAGGTAAATCGGTAAGTCAATATAGCCCAGCATAGAATGGACCATATTCAACAAGGTTCGGTTCCTTCTTTATGACACACCATTTAACTGAGGAGTACATGGAGGTGTTAGTTGTGATACTATTCCATGTTCCTTTAGGAACTCATCAAACTCCGCACTCATATACTCGCCACCTCGGTTCGACCGAAGTGCTTTGATATGATTTCCAGTTTGTTTTTCGACTAGGGCCTTAAATTCCTGGAATTTATCAAAGGCCTCGGATTTATGTTTCATCAAGTATACAGAGCCATACCCAGTATGATCATCTGTAAACATAATGAAATACTGATATCCATCACGTGCTGCTTCCAAAGCACCACATACGTCGGTGTGGATTAATCCTAGTTTATCAGCGGCTCTTTCAAAAGTCCCTGTGAAGGGGGACTTAGTTATTTTGCCTTTTAGGCAAGATTCACAAGTAGGACCGATCCCAATGGACCCATAAGTCCATCTTTTTCCATTTTGTAAACCTTGGTCTGACCAATATGACCAAGTCTAAGATGCCATTTCAAATCTTGATTAGTTTCATCCCTACCGCACTTCCTAGTCATAGTATTCACAACGACTTTATTACTAAGGTTTACATGATACAATCCATTTAACAATGTAGCAGTGCCCACGAGTTTATTTCTAAAATAAATTTTGCAGAACCATTAATGAAAAATGAAAAGCCTTTCCGATCCATGACCGGAATGGATACAATGTTTTTATGCCCCTTGTGGAAAACAAGTACATCTTCTAAAGTTAAAACAAAGCCGGATTCTAAACCTAAAGAAAGTGATCCTATGTCAGTTGCCTCGACACTATGCTTGCTTCCTACATTAATCATCTCTTCCCCAGCTCCAGGCTTCCTACTTTGTTCCAGATCCTGATTCACTGTACAAATATGAGAACTAGCACCAGAATCCTGTATCCAAGAAGTAGAAAATACAGTAGCAGAATAATTTGTTTCCAAAACTAGAAGTTCTGTACCTGAAGCGCCATGAAGAATTGGATAGTCTCTAGCCCAGTGGCCCAGCTCGCCGCATTTGAGACAAGCGTCCTTCTTCTTTCTCTTTGGAACCATCGGGGCCTTGCCCTTACCCTTAAGGTCCTTGACTTGTGGTCCCGTCCGCTTCTTGGTCTTTTTCTTCTTATTCTTAGACCTCCGAGGTCCAGAAGAAATCACAAGAGCAGACTCCTTCATCCGCGGAGTCTTCATCTGAGACTGAGCGATCACCAATTTGTTCATTAGCCCTGCTAAGTTACATGCAATCTCATTGCAGTTGAAATTCATAACAAACTGTGAGAAGAAATCAGGGAGAGACTGTAGGATAAGGTAGGTCTGAAGAGAAGTATCCATCTTAAAATCAAGAGCTTCCATTCTCTCTATCATAGATATCATTTTGAGGACGTGGTCTCCAACCTTCACCTTCCTTCATCCTTGCACCGAACAGTTGCTTGGATATCTCATATCTAGCAGTTCGACTGTGCTCACCATAAAGCTCGGTTAAGTGAGATAGAATCTGCCTAGCAGAAGTCATTTTCTCATGAGCTCTCTGAAGCTCATTAGACATAGAAGCCATCATATAAGCACGGATTTTTACGTCATCCTTAACCCATTTTTTGTGGTTTTCAATCTCTTCATGATTGGCTCTTGTCTGCACCGGAGGCGCCGGAAGTCCGTCTCCAAGACGTATCCCAGTGCCTCTATACTGAGGACTATCATCAGATTGCGGAGCCAATCCAGAAAGTTAGGTCCGTTCAAGGTGTTCTTTTCGAGTAGAATTGCGAGCGGGTTCACTGTCATATTGAGAGTTATGTCTGCATTAAGTATGATAGATTAATTTATGACTCGTTCAATTATGATCTGAGTATAGAATTAAGGTCTTTTCTATTCTTTAACTCAGCTCCCACTATTTTTATCGGAATAACACACTTCTATGTGAAATCTAGAAGTATCGTTCGCTCTACTTCATAGTGGTGATCGAGTTCCTTATAAATTTTAATAGAGGGCAACCGAACAGGTTTCTAGTTTATTAATTTTCATAAAGTGGTGTCCAACACCAACCCATCTAATGGATGATTCGATCTTCTTTTTCCCATTGTTCACTCCCCTCAACCTATACGGTTTCTATGATTCGTGAACAAGTTAAGTTTATACCATCGACGCAAATCAGTTTCACAATTGAATCTTATCCGGCAACCGAACAGGTTTCTAGGGATAAAATTTGCTCCAACCGAAAGCATCCAATGCGCTCCCGGTAATTTATCCATTCTTCCTGAACGACTATCCCGATAACTCGGAAGCATAGCACATCCGGTTTGAATTTCAATTTTCCGAAAGCTCGATGGAGGGATGGAAAACCTTGAAACCTTTTAAACTTAATTATTTGTCGTGGGAGAATTTTCGCGATTAATATTACACTTTGCACATTAATTCATTTAAGTGCGTTTGTGCATTCATACCATATGAATAAACATTCACAACTTAGTTGTTACCAACATGTAGTTCATGGACCGTTCCTAGAATCAAAAACTCCGTAATCTAATTACAAGTCTTCGGTCTTGAATCTTCGTCTTCTCGAACGGATCTTCCTCCAGTCTTCATCATTACATATAAATTTTACATTGAAAAATTGCATCCTAGATACAAATATTTCTGGTAAAATAAATAGGCTCAAAACGGCCTTTACAACCCAATCGAATAAAACCGAACGATTCAAAACTAAGTCCATGAACCACATCCCCATTCAAAAGCATTCATCCAATAAATACTAAATAAATGGATACAACGTATATATGGATCCAATCAATAAATAGGATTGATCCAATCAATTCACACAATCGGTAATATGAAAAAACGTTCAAATTATTCGGTCCCCATAAATATTCCAATTAATCAAATTTCCCTTATAAAATGAAATACCATAAATCATTGTAATCATATTAAATCCAAATTAACATGCAGAAGATTAATTTTCTGGAATACACGAAAAATCGAGCCGGGACGAAACTGCCTGCCGGACACGGCCCGTGCCATTTTGCACGATCGGGTTACCTCGGCATTCAACTGCCGGCCCGACGTGACCCGTGCCGAATGGCACGCTCGGGTCACCTCGGTAGTCACCTGCCTGCCCGACGCGTCTGCATCAATGGCACGCCGGTCACCTCGACAGCCTCCGAGATCGCCTGCTGCACGGCGGCCGATCGGGCACGATAGGGTTACCCCGGCAGTCTCCGAGATTGGCCTGCCTGGCACGGTCGGGTCACCCGGGAATATCCGTGCCCCCGTCCGAATAATCGTCCAACGACGATTTGGGGCTAGATTTTCGACTGGATATCCTATATCTATATTTTCCGACTTTCATATCTTCAATATAAATCACATTTCCCAGAAATTAAAGATTTATATTTAGACATGAATTTACGAAAAATATAACTACAACGAACGAAAAAACATACACCACGATTATGACTATAAATGATTCCAAATCATTCACCATCCAATCAAGCATTCCAAATGCAAATATCGTATATACGATCGCAAGACCTACGCTCCGATACCACTATTGGGATTCGGTGCCTAAGACGAAGGCCCAGCGGAAGCGGTAAAACGAAAATTAATTCGATCTGAATCCCTACGAGGATCGATCAAGCTACGTATATATGAATATAAAACGAAACATAAGAAGATACGTGAAACATATCCTCGTAGTCTGTTGATTAATGGTGTTCTTCTCTTGAGCAATTCCCCAAGCTTTAAATTGCTTTCCACGAATCCAATCCGCTCCAAGATCTTGGATAATCCAATGCCTAAAGTACCGCGTCTCTACTTGCCACGCGTCGGAGAAATGATCGGAACTACTAAACCTTGGTAGCCTCCAAGGATACGGCTAGAACAAGGTTATAGGAACTTGCTAATTAAGATTATAACACTCTAAGTGTTCAATCTATATCTCTCAATTTATGTCTTGAATTTTCTCCAAGAAAAACAAGAAGAAAAGAAGAAGAAGAAGACCTTGAGAAAATGTTTCTCTCTCTCTCTCTCTCTACTCTTGGTCACGGATGAAACACCAAAATGAAGTGTGTGAGAGTAAGTCTTCTCCTCATTCTTTATACACCAACAACCCACATGAAGACAACCCATTACACATGAGAGATTCGCCTACAAAAGTCATTGTCTTCCATTATAAAATGGAAACAAAGACTAATTGGAAGGTAGGTGGAAAAGGGGGGGGGGGGGGCATAATGAAGAAATCGGACGAGTTCGGTTCGTATCGTACTCTCGTGAGTCCAAACAGATAAACTCTAGTTTCGTTCCGATGTATTTTTATCAATTAATTAATCCAATTAATTAATCATATCGAATACAAAATAATATAATTAATTTCTCCAAGAAATAATTATATCTACGAATTAAATTAATCACCCAGTAATTTATTTAATCCATTTGGCCATAAATTAATTTATCCAATAAATAAATTTAGACATCCAATGTCCCCAAAATTAGATATCCAATATCTAATATTCATAATGAGAGAATAAGCTCGATTCATTCCGTCATCAATCCTATTGCGCGACTCGGTAGGTCCGTCTTAGTCAGCAATTGGAGGAACCAAAGAATAGTAGCACCACCTAGCCAGCCTGGCGGCCTACACTGTACCCCAACTGAGAACGAATGATTAGGATCATTCAAGAACCATTCTGTCGTGAATGCCAGTATACGTATAAACCCTTCTTTCATATGTCTCGATCAAGTTATAGGGTCACGGTCAGTCAAACCCTATCCGTACTTGACGCTATGCGTGTATTAATGCAAATCGAGATTCTCGAGCTCTCGTGTATCCAATACAACTAGCTCCAATGCTTTGGCCAAAGACTTATGATCTCATCTGCCAATAACCGCATAGGACATATAACCCGTTAACTAACAGGAGAAAGAATTCTATCTTGGTATTTAGTAGGACATGCTACTTGCCCGTCAAGATGCACATCGAGGTTGACCCCCACCTTCCGGTTTTCTGGGTCGATCTACTTTAATGAAAATCTTAACGTCATAAGCACATCCCTACCAAATCCTCAAGTCGAAGGTTCACGAATACCTATCACAACCTTTCGATTCTGTCATTGACTGACCCAGAGTGAAATTTGTGTGACGAATCGAGGATGAGTCGGTTTGAGTATACTAATCCAATTAGCATACCTATAACGTGTGCTCCCACTAACCATTAGTGTTTGACAGGCACTCTCCACGTCAAAGAACACGTCATACAAGTCTTCACATAAACTTAATGCCCAGTCAAGTTTCATCGACTCGCGAACGATTAAGTATTTGAGCTATAAACCTTTTCAGTGCCGGTCCCCTTATCTTATAAGGAGTGGAATGTTTTCCTCTCAAATACACGGACTAGTTTCTATATATATTTACGAGTCACGAATGCTAGTAACAACCAGTAAATAAAGAAACATTCATTTGCCTTTTAATAATGAATTACATAATAACAAGTACAATGCCCTCACTCAACATCCTCTGAGTGGCATTCGAGGGCATACTCCTAACAGACATAACCTATTTAAAATCGGTGCAACGACATAATGAAATATGTGCTAAAATCACATATTTAAAATCTGTGCAGCATAATAATTCTGATTGTGCTACAGACATATGAAAGATGTGCTAGACGGGCTTATCTTTTCCTATATTACTACACTAAGGGGTTTATCACCATAACTCACCCCTATCTATCTATCTATCTATCTATCTATCTATCTATATATATATATATATATGTGTGTGTGTGTGTGTGTAATTTATATATATAACATACGTTTTTAGTGTATTAATATATATTAATAATATATATATAATAGATTAATATTATATATAATACATATTAATTTTATATATTATATATATTAGTGTATATATATATGCTAATGCCACTTTTTTTTTCATATTTTCTTATATATGCTCCAGGATATCCTACCCTTATTGGTGTCTTGCCTTGTTGTAGGAAGATACATAGATGGAAGGTTCTAGATCCTTCTAGAGGTAGTAGAATCATATTAGATGTCTTACCTTATCTAGGAATCCTATGTATGGACGGACTCTCACTGTAATGCCTATATAAAGCCCCCCTCTATCAGTGTTATGAATATAATTGATTGACTCGTATTTACAGCTTTCTTACTTTCTCCTGAAACACGTTATCAGCATGTAGCTCTAGAAATTTTTACAAATTTCGAAAAAAAAGAAAAAATTTGGCCCTTAACCCTACTCGACCACCCCCGACCAGTGCCGACCACTGCTGGACCCATGCCGGACCTTAGATCGACCACAGCCGACCACTGACGGACCCCTGTTGGACCTCCGATCAACCCTGATCGAACACTGCCGCACCTTGCCGCATGCCACCACTTCCAGTCTGCCTAGACCGTGATCAATCCTAATCGGTACCAGCCGCAGCGTTCCAAACCAGCCCCGACCGGATCTCGTTCGGCGCCTGCCGATCCAGCCTAGCCGCGACTGCAGCTCGCTCGTGTCGACCAGATCCCGTTTAGCGTCTGCCGATCCAGCCTAGCCGCGACCACCATCCGCCCGTACCGACCAGATCCCGTTCGGCGCCTACCGATCCATCCTAGCCACGACCGCAGCTCGCTCGTGTCGACCAGATCCCGTTCAGCGCCTGCCGATCCAACCTAGCCGCGATCACTGCCCGCCGTACCGACCAGATCCCGTTCGGCGCCTTCCGATCCAGCCTAGTCGTGACCGCAGCTCGCCCGTGCCGACCAGATCCCGTTCGGCGCCTCCCAATCCAGCCTAGCCGCGACTGCAGCTCGCCCGTACTGACTAGATCCCATTCGGCGCCTGTCGATCCAGCCTAGCCGCGACCGCAGCTCGCCCGTGCCGACCAGACCCTATTCGATGCTCATCGAACACTGCCACCACAGTCCGCCCGTACCGACCCAGCCGTGATCGACCTTACCCGACCGCTGCCGAACCCTGTCTACCGATCTAACCCAGTCGCGATCCGACCATCTCCAGACTAGTCGTCCGCTGCTGAAAGCTGCGACTCGATCCAGCCCAGCCAGTCCGACCTGGTTCAAAATCTCGGTCCAAAGACCCGAGCATTGACTTAATTTACTTTCTGAAATCGCCAAAATTACGCCCCCAGTTTCACGTCGTGGCATAGAGTACCAATCGGTAGATCGAAGCACATCACCAATTCCTCCATATCACGTGCCTAATTTAATAATCGAGGTAATTATCTAAATTTGTCCCTATTCAATTCTCTGTTTTGGGAATTTTTTTTGGGACATGGGTTATTGGGTTCTTTATCTCCCACGCTACTTTGCGGTAGATAAGACCACGAGAGAAGTCGGTATCTATGCATGTCGAAGAAAACTGTGTGTTGGCCACTAAGTATACAGAATAAAGTTTGGAAAGTGTTTTAAACAACAAGCTGTACGGTTTCTAAATCTGAGTGCATAGCGGAAGTCTTTAATAGTAAGTTGCTGTCGATACAGCAACTCGGTCTAATCTCCTGTTAGCTTGGTGCGTACAGGGTTTTGCACTGTATACTTATATAAATCACAGTTTATGAAAACAGTAACGGCGGAAGGTAAATAACACAGTATTTAAGTGGTTCGATGTAAACCCCTCTACGTCCACTGGTCCTCCACACAGGAGTAAAACTTTTATTATAAATACTCCGTACACAACTATGTATTTATAATCAAACCTATCCTTGTATCGTTCACACAGATAGATACAAAGACTGTCGCTTTCAACCGTTCACACAGATTGGTTAAAGCATCCACTTGACTTGCTTCTTCACACACAGTTCCAAAGCTTCGTCCTTATTCGTCCCACACAGGTCGGAATAACTTGTTGAGTTCACACAGAGCTCAGTTTTTACACAAAGGTAAAAGGACAGGTAACCAGATAAGAACAACAGCTTGAATATGAAGTTCTTGAGATGATGATGGCTGTTCTTGATGACTGAGTATATTTATTCTTTCGTGGATATGGATTGATGCTAGAAAGAAATATACTTGCTCTTGTAAGCTTGATCTGATGATAATGAGTATTCAGTCTTTCGATGGTTTGAATATCGCTTGTAAGCTTGTATATGTTCTTCTTCGTGTTATTTGCTTTGATCTTCAAACTCTGGGGTATAAATAGCCTTCTTGGATATATCCGTTGAGATAAATCCGTTGAACAAGATTCTGTGACAACTTGATAGTTGACTTTAATAGACTGAGATCCGGATATTGCGGGATTTGAAGATCTCTGTCGGCTTCAGTATTTAAATATTTTATCCTTTCAGTATTTAAATACTTCTTTATTAAACGGGACTTTGACTTTAGTGAATGCTAAAGATTCCTTTTCAAACGGTCTTCAGTCCTGTTCCGATATGAATGTTGTATCCAATTATGCTGTAGGCATACTGGAGTAGTCCGATGCTGTATGGAAAGATGCTGTATTCGGATAGCTTCCATACTTGGCGTTTACTTAGACTTTGTTGCTGTATCTTGGTAGCGCGAGAGCTCGCTGTATGCTAGAGCTATGAGAAGGTCTTCGATACAGAGATTGACAACTTCGATCGGACTTTTCGATACAGCGGCTTGTTGTATGCTGGGCATCTATCATTTTGCTGTATGCTAGCTTGTTGTATCAAGCTTTGATGTTTGGCAATTATCAAAACAACATTGTTTTTCCCAACAATTTCCCCCTTTTTGATAATTTCCAAAACTTCTTGATGATCCCAAAACTTTGATGCCAAAACCTCTTTAAGCTAAAACAATTTCCCCTTCTTTTTCGATAACCACTTGTTGGTAATTTGAGAAGAGTTCGATACAGGAATTGTTTATCCCCACTATTTCCCTCTTTTTCGATAATGTCAAGAGCAGACTTCTTGATCTTCTATTCGAATGATCTGGTCTTCAGCACTTGGTCTAAAAGAAATGTGAACTGCTCGCAGGCAAGCTCTAAAATGATAGCATTTAATAGGGAAGTGTATTACATCTTAAACTTATGATTGGCGCGCAGGCACAATCTTACAGTGTGATCTAGTTGAGTACAACTGAACCTATGAACTGTTCGCAGACAAGTTCTTACAGTTTGATACTTAAACTTGTTGAATTGCAACAATAAAAATTGAGTTGAGTTTAAAATTCGCGTCGTTGAGATAGTGAAGTCCAGATGTCATGCAAAGCATTAAAAAAATGTTTGATTATAAAAACAGGGCATGTGGACTTAAAACTGTTTGCAGTACACAGTAGAATAAGACTATCAAGTATAATTAATGTCCTGTAGTGTAAGTATTGTATCTACGAATAATACAGTGTTCCCTCTTAAAAGGTACATACAGGATTCAATTCTTACATTAATGTTCATATTAACACTGTATTCATGGGTCGTACTGTATTCCCCCTTAATTAATGCACACATCAACTGTAGGAAGGTTTCATGCCTTCTCTCTCTGATCTTTGTCTTGGTATTCGAGTGTATAGTTAATTAATGGTAGATACTGTATTCTTGGATCTTACAGCGTTCCCCCTCAATCAATGAGTAAAATCATAAAAACTTACAGGGAGTCTGGCTGTAGCATTCCCAATTCTCGTCGAAGCATAGAAATCAAGTAAATTTGGGTTCTGGTGTGATAGTGCCTTTCGGTACCCAAATTTGCCAGACGACAATTGGTTTGTTGTAGGCTACTTTTGGTCCATTATTTTGATATGTACGTGGGGAAGGCACGTAGTTGTTGTAATCATTATAATGCATGAAAAATCGAGAACTATAGTTGTTATTCCAGTACAATTGTCGTCTCGGAGGCGGAGTCATTTTCATAGACCTTACAGCTTGCCTCCTGGGTCTCCAGTTGATTTCCCAAAGCTGTTGTTGATATTGTGCTACGAGCTATTTTCTTGATGGATAACAGGGCTCCTGTATCCAATATCTAGGCGCGCTGTACTGAAAGTACTGTTGTGCGGACCTTTGATATTTGGATACAACCTTCTTTCTGAACGGCTGTTGGCGCTGTTGATATGCTCGGGGAGCATGCTGTTGGGTATGCCTTATGGGTCTGAATGGCTGTTGATTCCGCTGTCTGGAATATGACTATGGTGGCGGAATGGCATCTTTTGCAGTTCGCGGTGCAACGGGTTCCTTTACAGGACTTGGAATTTCTTCCAATACAAGAATGGGTTCCACACCCCTGACGAATACTATACTAGATTTTTCTTTGTTGGAGAATGAGTTGTACCCTAAGCCACGTTTATCATGAGCATGTTGCTCAGTGCTTAGGATCTCTTCCATTCTATTAGAGGATTTCTCGAAAGAATTCAAGATTGTCTCTAATTCTCCTTCACGTTTCTCGAGCGATTTTATTTTGGCTTCGAGTAGAGCCAAATCATTTGTCTTGCTTTCAAGATGAGACTTAGTCTCATTTAGATCGTAAGCAAGTTGATGATTGCTCTCCATGAGTTTTTCTAAATTAACTTTGCTGTTTTCGCAGTCGACAGACATATTTTCGTAATTATCCTTCAGCAAGTTGTTTTCTTCCTTCAGCTCTAAGTTAGAAATTTTCAAGCTGTATGTTTTATCTTTTCAATATCTCATGGGCCTTTTGAATTTTATTAAATTCATTCAACATATTTTCAAAGGTATGAGATGTATTTACAGGAATAGTTGAGGTAGAGCTTACCTCATCATCATCGTCGTCTTCATTTTCCTCTTCAACTTTGGCCATAGAGCATATATAGGCTCTATCTTCTAGCTCATCATCAGACGAGTCACTGTCAGTGACCACCTGAAGACCTTCAGTCCTTGTTGATGCGTGTGAAGCTTTTGATTCTCCAATGAAGGCCTTGAGTTTGTTCTTCATTCTGTTTCTCCAGTCATCAAACTCGTTAATAGAAACCATTGGTACCTTGTTAATCAGTGAGGTATCCATGTTTAAGAATAGAAAAAATAACGAAGTTTTCAAAAATAAAGTGATTTTAAGGATCTGATTCAGTTAAAAATACGACTGATTCTTTTTAGAATCAACCTCTTCGATACCACTTGTTGGCCACTAAGTATACAAAATACAGCTTGGAAAGTGTTTTAAACAACAAGCTGTACGGTTTCTAAATCTGAGTGCGTAGCGGAAGTCTTTAATAGTAAGTTGCTGTCGATACAGCAACTCGGTCTAATCTCCTGTTAGCTTGGTGCGTACAGGGTTTTGCACTGAAACTAGTAACGGCGGAAGGTAAATAACACAGTATTTAAGTGGTTCGATGTAAACCCCTCTACGTCCACTGGTCCTCCACACAGGAGTAAAACGTTTATTATAAATACTGCGTACACAACTATGTATTTATAATCAAACCTATCCTTGTATCGTTCACATAGATAGATACAAATACTGTCGCTTTCAAACGTTCATACAGATTGGTTAAAGCTTCCACTTGACTTGCTTCTTCACACACAGTTCCAAAGCTTCGTCCTTATTCGTCCCACACAGGTCGGAATAACTTGTTGAGTTCACACAGAGCTCAGTTTTTACACAAAGGTAAAAGGGCAGGTAACCAGATAAGAACAACAGCTTGAATATGAAGTTCTTGAGCTGATGATGGCTGTTCTTGATGACTGAGTATATTTATTCTTTTTCAGATATGGATTGATGCTAGAAAGAAATATACTTGCTCTTGTAAGCTTGATGTGATGATAATGAGTATTCAGTCTTTCGATGGTTTGAATATCGCTTGTAAGCTTGTATATGTTCTTCTTCGTGTTAGTTGCTTTGATCTTCAAACTCTGGGGTATAAATAGCCTTCTTGGATATATCTGTTGAGATAGATCCATTGAGCAAGATTATGTGACAACTTGATAGTTGACTTGAATAGACTGAGATCCGGATATTGCGGGATTTTAAGATCTCTGTCGGCTTCAGTATTTAAATATTTTATCCTTTCAGTATTTAAATACTTCTTTATCAAACGGGACTTTGACTTTAGTGAATGCCAAAGATTCCTTTTCAAACGGTCTTCAGTCCTGTTCCGATGTGAATGTTGTATCCAATTATGCTGTAGGCATATTGGAGTAGTCCGATGCTGTATGGAAAGATGTTGTATTCGGATAGCTTCCATACTTGGCGTTTACTTAGACTTTGTTGCTGTATCTTGGTAGCGCGAGAGCTCGCTGTATGCTGGAGCTATGAGAAGGTCTTCGATACATAGATTGACAACTTCGATCGGACTTTTCGATACAGCAGCTTGCTGTATGCTGGGCATTTATCATTTTGCTGTATGCTAGCTTGCTGTATCAAGCTTTGATGTTTGGTAATTATCAAAACAACATTATTTTTCCCAACACTGTGTGACGGTCCTAGGGGAGTCACGATATTGTTGAAAGTCGATACTTGTGGTTGTTGCATACACCACGTATCTGGGTGCGATTTGATATCGCTATTTTTATCGACTTTACTAACAACAATTAAGGGAAGTACATTGAGTAACGATTATGTTACATGCTTTTAAATTCATCGATTGTGATCGTTTACATTGTCACTGAAAATCCAACAAGACTAACTTCCTATTGTTTATATCTTGTATATGGCACAAAACTCCAAATGTTCACCCAAAGTTCGACATCCTTGACCATGCTGGTAAGGAGTATCATAGGTGGGTCTCAGATGTTCGCTTGGCGTTCATCGGTAAGAGATTTACTATCACCATCTTTCCCTCTAATGAGCCTACTTCTCAAGAACCGAGCGAGGAAACCAAGGCTAATGCACTGATGTACTTGCGTAGACATATACATCCGTTGTTGAAAAAAGTGTTACATGAATTTGCAAACCCCCAAAGAACTATGGGATACACTCGAACAACGTTTTAATAATGTGCATGATCAGCGCTTCCCCGAATTGCAACTTCAGTGGGAGCAAATCCGGTTTTGGATTATGTGAATGTGGAGGCCTATAATCAAGCCATCCTCGATCTTCACGCTGATCTTGGTTTTTGTGGTGTCAAAAAGTCTGATCAAGACTTGATTGAGAATATTCTTAACATGTTTCCCGTGGGAGCAAATGTGATTGCTCACCAGCTGCGTGTTGCCTATGAGGAAGGGAGAATTAAAAATTTTAGTGACCTTATATCCCACCTCGCGAAAAAAGAAAGGCACCATGAGATCATTATCAACAGCAATACGCGTCTAGCTGGAACGAAGCCGAATCCGGAAGTGAATCAGGCAACCCACGGGAAGGCACCACGACAAAATAGAAAAGGCAACTCTACTAAGTTTTTGCAAGCACCAGGTGCATGACTCGAGCAAGCGAGGGAAAAGACGAGGTTGTCATTCCAATGTGTGGAAGAGGCAATGTGGCTCGGCTACGGGTCCTAGTGGATCTCAACCACGTGAACCACCTCCTGCCACCGGGAATCGACCCACTCCAAAGGAAGGCCATAATTACTATACTTGCGGTTCAAAGAAGCATACTTACCGCAATTAATTGCAATATTGCAAGGTGCCAAAGAACATCCAAGCCTACTACAAGCACTATAAACAGTACTTGACTCAAGAGTCAAATTACATGGAGGAAGATAATGAGAATATGGAGGTGAACCATGTTGAGATCCCTTCTCTCACCATTGCGGACAAAGAACAGCATTTGGATGTTGCTGACTTTGACTAAATCATTGTAGTTTGACTAGTTTTTACGCTTTGGTTATGTTTGTCTTGTTTCTAGTTTTATTTCGAGAACTACTTTGGGATTTTCTATAAATGTAATAAAGTTGGTCATGATGAATAAAATTCTTTCAATTGTTATGATTATGCAAAAATGAATTTTACTTTTTCCCTTCAAAAGCATGTTTGGTTTATTACAAAATAATTGCTCAGTAAGAATTGCTTGGTTAATCTGATACATTGGTGGATTTTATCAAAAACTTTTGGTCACGACTAGGCGCATCGCCCTTGGTATTTATTTATGCTTTGAAAGTTCAAATGAAATCAGTGGTTTTTAAATAGCTTTAGCTGTAACATTCCTACTTTCTTTGCAAGTCTACCAAGTTGGAGTTACCGAAAGGATCATTAGTCGAGATATAAACTGAACACCCCGATGCATTTTGAAGTGTTTAAATGCTCCTATGGCCATCATTGCTATAATATTGTATCAACAATAATACCTTTGAAAAAGGCTTCAACCTTGCTCTATCACTCAACAATAGGGAAATACCAAAATAGCAACTTGAAACGAGTACTACGATCTGAGTTTAATGATTGAGAAAGTGCACGACCTATGGACGAAAAGATACGGAAGTCTAGTTTCCAGAACAACTAACTGTTCTTCCATAGACTTCTTAATGAAGGAGTTATTGCTGTTTTAGTGTACAAATGTCAAACTGCACGGAAATTATTTCCAGCGATTATGCTAAAATTTGATCCTAACCAACTTGGTCGAATTTCCCCAAACTTGAAGTTAATGAGTTTTCGCTATGTATTTCATCATAAGAATAATCGAGTTTCATGTCTTATTGTAGATGTATCGTGGTGAAATTGAGTGCCTTGTTGATAGTAGAACAACCTACACTATTCTTCGGAATAGGCAATCATTTAAGGATATTGTGCCATATATATCCTCAGTGACAATAATGATTGGTTCTCCCAAGTAATTCAAGGGAGGAGACCTGATTATTTCTTGCTACCTAATTGTACGCATATTAATGTCATAAATGCTCTCTATGCCCAAGAGCAAACCGAACCTTGCTAAGTTTTAGGGACATCCGTGCCAGCGGTTATCACCTTGATACACATTGTGAGAATGGGATAGAATTTTTGTGTGTTACTCTGGCAGAGTGCGGAAGACGCCGCATTCTCGAGAAACTTATGAGTCTAAGTAGTGGTCTATACCAAACTACCATAAGGGTTATTGAATCCTACGCTGTGAGTCACGAACTTTGTGATTCCGAAGCATACCAACTATGGCATGACCAACTCGGTCACTATGGATGCGATATGATGATTCGCATTTTGAAAAACTCACACGGTCATCCATATTTCAAGTCCAAAAAACAATTGGAAGCACCACTCGATATCGGCATTGATGTGAGTGACTCTGATACCGTATCACCGGGATTGAAGATCGCACGCCATGATGAGGTTTATGGTGCATCTTCCGTAAATCCCGAGGCTTCCGTGGCAATTCCCCATGCCCATAAATCATTTTGTAAAGCATGTTCACTAGCAAAGTTGATCCTTCTCATCTTTTGCTAAAGACTCAACACAAAATATTCGCTTCTTACAAAGGATTCAAGGGGACATTTGTGGACCTATTCAACCAGAGTGCGGACCATTCAGATACTTTATGGTTATAGTTGATGCATCGACGCAATGTCACACGTCGCTCTGCTATCCACAAGAAATGCTGTATTTTCTAAACTCCTACCATAAATCATCAAGTTACGGGCTAACCACCCCGACTTTCCAATCTCGTCATTAATATTGGACAACACTGGTGAGTTTACATCAAAGTCCTTTGACGACTATTGCATGTCGATTGGGATTGAAGTTGAACATCCCGTCCCTCATGTTCATTCGCAGAATGACCTTGATGAGGCTATGATTAAGCGGTTACAGCTTATCGCCCGAGCATTGTTATTCCGCGCCAACTTGACGATTTATGCCTCGGGTTATGCAATTTTGCATGCAGCTATACTTATTCGCTTTAGACCCACTGTCAATCAACTGTTTAGTACGTACCTGTTGGCAACTAGATATGAGCCTGATATTTCACACTTACGTATTTTTGGTTGTGCAGTCTATGTGCCAATTATGCCTCCACTACGTACTAAAATGGGTCCGCAAAGACGATTAGGTATATACGTTGGCTATGAATCGCCTAAAATTATCTGCTATTTGGAACCTTTGACAGGAGATCTGTTTACTGTAAGATTTGCAGACTGTCACTTTGATGAGACAAACTTCCCATCGTTAGGGGGAGAGAGGAATCGAACTATTACAATTAAACGCCATGAAATCGTCTGGTGTGCTCCATCTTTGCCTCATCAAGATCCCCGCACGGCTCAATCCAAGCTGAAAGTGCAACGTATTCTCAGTTTTCAGAAAGTTGCGGATTCGATGCCCGACAATTTTACTGATACTGCGAAAGTGATAAGATCTACCATTCCCGCTGCGAATATTCCTGCAAGATTAGAAGTCCCAGTTATAGGGTAAGGTTCAGCCTCCCGAAGAAATGATGCCCCCGGCGTCAACCTTAGTGGTGGGATGGCTGCCTCAGCTGCTCTTATCCCTGCTCGAAAGAGGGGGAGGCCAGTGGGTAGAAAGGATACCGAACCTCGAAAGAGAAGAGGAACGGAGGCACAAAATCCTCTCATTATCTACACAGTGACTCCATCACACGAGATTATCTCTGACTACGGATATGTCCTCGAATCAAAAATGGAACAATCGACGGACGCGTCGGAAACTTTGTTGATGTCAGAGGATAAATAAATCTCGATGCAATGTACGAGTGAATACGTACTATTAGACAGGTCGTCCACACTAGTCGATGATGCTTTTGCCTACTCCATCGCTCAAGAAATTATTGAAGACGACGATGCTGAGATGCACTCGGTTGCTGAATGTCAACGACGATCCGATTGGCCAAAACGGAAAGATGCAATGCAAGCTGAACTAGATTCAATGGCTAAAAGTGAGGTATTTGGCCGTATCGAGCCAGTACCCGTGGGCGTTAAACCAGATGGACATAAATGGGTCTTTGTTCGTAAACGCAATGATAAGAATGAGGTCATGAATTACAAAGTGAGACTAGCTGCCCAAGGCTTCTCGCAGTGCCCTGACATTGATTACGAGGAGACATATTCTCCCGTTATGGACATCATCACTTTCCATTACTTAGTCAGTTTGGTAGTGTCCGAAACACTGAATATGCAGCTTATAGATGTGGTTACAGCGTATCTTTATGGAGATCAGGTACGGATATTTATATGAAAGTCCCCGAAGGAATTTCGTTGCCCAAATCGAGTAGCTCTAAGCCACTGAGCGTTTACGCTGTAACATTGCGTCGTTCACTGTATGGGTTGAAAACAATCTGGAAGGATGTGGTACAACCGCCTGCATGAATACTTGATTGGGAATGGATACGAGAACAGTGATATCTGTCCATGCATTTTTGTGAAAAGAACAGATACAGGATTCGTGATTGTAGCCGTTTATGTAGATGACATGAATGTTATCGGTACAATATATGAGGTCAATGAAATGGCCCACTACCTTAAATCCGAATTCGAGATGAAAGACCTGGGGAGGACTCGATTTTGCTTGGGCTTAGAGCTAGAACATAGAGATGATGGTATATTCATTCATCAATCTGCATATATCCATAAGATACTCAGGCGATTTAGTATGGAGAAAGCACATCCTCTTGCTACCCCCATGGTTGTTCGAAGTCTGGAATTGAACAAGGATCCGTTTCGTCCTAAAGAGGAGGATGAAAAGGTCCCTGGAGCAGAAACACCATACCTTAGGGCAATCGGTGCGTTGTTGTATCTGGCTTAATTTACTCGCCCAGACATCGCATTCTCTGTAAATCTGTTAGCGAGATTTAGCTCCGCTCCCACGATAAGGCATTAGAATAGAGTAAAACACATCTTTCGATACTTGAAAGGCTCCAGTGATCTTGGATTGTTCTTTCCCTATGTAAGAGAGAGCAGTATTCTGAAATGAATTGTTGAGGTTAAGACGATGCATACTGATCGTCGATCTTCCTCTGATATTGAAGCTAAGCATGACAGCTTGACTACCAGAAGTGCTAATGCAAGCAAGCTTACCCCCTATGCAGAGAATCCTAACAATATGTTAGTTGGATTTGCTGATGCTGGTTATCTCTCTGACCCGCATAAAGGACATTTCCAAACTAGTTATGTGTTCACCGTTGGGAATACAACGATATCTTGGCGATCTACCAAGCAGACCCTGGTTGCTACTTCCTCGAACCATGCAGAGATAATTGCATTGTATGAATCCATATACAAGGAACTTGTGGATTATAGTCCACTATAGCAACCCTTACTTGCATCTTTGTGGATAATGCGGCATGCATTAAGAAGATGAAGTTAGGTTTCATTAATGGTGACAATACCAAACATATCGCGCCGAAGTTCTTCTACAATCAGCAACAACAGAAATTGCTAAATATCGAAGTGAAACAAGTGAGTTCCGATGAGAATATCGCAGACTTGTTCACTAAGTCTCTGCCAAAATCTACATTTGAGAAACATGTGAGAAGCATCGGCATGCGTCGATTATCCGAGCTCAATTAGTGATAGCTCATTGGAATGAGCTGTTATGTATACTTCAGGGGGAGTGTACTTCACATGATTCTATCATTTGTAGTTGGTGTGTTGTGCTCTTTTTCCTCACCAAGTCTTTGTTTTCCCACGGGGTTTTGTTAGACTTGGAAAGGTTTTTTACCGAGGCAACACCTTATGCACCATGCTAGTATTAGTGCTTGACATAGGGGGAGTGTTTCAGGATATCCTTCCCTTATTGATGTCTTGCCTAATACTGGTTGTACGAAGATACATAGATGGAAGGTTCTAGATCCTTCTAGAGGTATTAGGATCCTATTAGATGTCTTACCTTACCTAGAAATCCTATGTATGGAAGGACTCTCGTTGTAATGCCTATATAAAGGCCCCATCTATCAGTGTTATGAATACAATTGATTGATTCGTATTTAAAGCTTTCTTACTTTCTCCTGAAACAATATAGACTTTTAAAACTTGGAGTCTATTTATTCCGTTTAGCCCGAAGTCCATTAGGGTTAGGACCGAAAATTATCGACCGATTTAAATTCGAATTTCTTTTACCTGGACTATTAAGCTCGAAGCCCGTTAAAACTAGCCCAAAACCACTAGAAGTACCCCGTTTAACATCTCTGGTTGCAACTACTGCACTACTCGTTCGATGTCTTTTATAGTGACACACGTCCACACGTCTCATGTCTTTTCCGACCACCGTCTACACCAACCAACCTCCTGTGACTCACCCTACAAAATTTCATCAAATTTCAGAACCGACAACCCTTATCACTAGTAACCACTTTCATCCAACATATTTTTCTTAAACCTATTAAAGTAAGAAATAACTGTCAACTATGTGTGACAGTAAAAGAATCTACAATACATCAACTATAAATGTGACCACAACCAGCAATCGACTAACACCTTTGAGGACCCGTGACCGGCTGGCGGCCTGTGCGTTGGAGGAACCACTGTCGGGCTACCTCCAGCAATGATCATTTTTTTTGTGCAACCGCTTGTCGTCCCTTTCTCATGCAATCCGTAGTTTTATTTTGTTTTTCAATCTATGAGAGTCTTTATGCTATTTTTTCTAGTAAGGTAATCTGCAATTTAAAATAGTTAATCTAATTATGACGTCGTGAACATGCCATTATGGCACATGTTATTCACTAATACAAACTCAATATTAAAAGAGAGTCTCAAGAAAATCTAAAGAAACATGTGTCATCTCCATATTAGTTGTCTTTTTAAAAATTTTAAGAAAATAGACGTTTGATTTGGGAGGGGGTTAGAGGGTTATTCCATTATATATTATCTACCAATTAAAAATTTCCTCTCATTTTTTTTTCATTTTAACATAATAGTTTAAATAATTATAACTTTTTCATATCAATTTTATTTTTGATAAAAAGTATATCAAATTAATTCTTACTTTGTACTCTTAATTTGACATTCATATAGTATATATATAAAGTAATTTAAATATAATTATGATATTTAGGTGATTAAAATATTTACATAGAAAAATATAAGAATATTGAAGAAATATATTTTGATTTATTTTCATAGTTTTGTACTTTAACAATTATTTGATTTTTCAGAATTATTTTGTTCTGATTATAAAATAATAAAATAATTACATTAATGTCAAATCATATAAAAACTTATATTTGTAAGAATATGGGTTGTATACTTTTAATGAAAGTTGATAATAACAAACATAATTTAATTTATTATTTATAAATTAGATATAAGACTCATATTGTTTTACATGAAAAATAAATATCTGTGCTTAATTAAATTACGGTTTTCCTATCATATGCTCTTTGATCACATGATAAGAGTTCGTAAATGGAAGTAAATCAAATAATAGTGTATGTGTGTGTATACTGACTCATGTGTATTTTATAATAATATTATTGAAATTCAATCACATATTATTAATATAATAAAATATTTAACATTTTACGCCGTGCATTGCACGGGAAGACATCTAGTCTATAATATAAAGAAGAGTGGTTTCTTTGATCGTCAGCGTAGTATGCACCTGAGAAGATCATTGTATCCTCCGCATTTTTCACACTTACTAGGAAGGTGGACTACCAAGCACAGCCCATGACTCAGCCCGGACCAGAATCGGGTCAGCCCGCTTTTCTTAATTATTCTTTTATATTTTTTTAGATATAAAATATATTAATATATAATATAATAATATTAGTTTTTTCACAAAAACAATACTTTTAATACAATTTCGAGGATATTTTAAAAAAAAATCTATTTCTTAAAAGAAATATAATCTAGCGCAGTATTTTACTAGACGACTCTTGATTCAGTATTTCCAGCATCGTTGTGTGCCATTATGGCACGAGTTATCTGTTGGGAATTTGGCCCTCCAAATTATATTGGCATCAATTGCTCTTGTGGAAATAGAAAGTAAAATAGAGAAATAATAACAGCACCCGGACTTTAACGTGAAAAACTCTCAAACAGTAGAAAAACCACTAATCAAAGAAGAAATCACTATGTAGAAAATTGTTACAACTATACAATTTTTCTCATTTTTCTCGGACACCCATAAAGCTTTTCTCACTAGTCTGTTTTCTAACTCACACCTCATTTCGTACAAGAAATACACATAATAGAATCTTTTTTGATGTAGAGGCTCAACCCAAGCTGCAACCTTATAACTTACTAAGAATACTATTAATTTTGTAAACAAAAGAAATTTATCTAGAGTCAAAAGTTGTTAGACAAGCTATCAACTCGAGCACTTTAAATCAAAGACTTGGCCTTTTTCTATAACTAGAGAACTTAGCCGCCTTACTTTGATTTTCCAATATAAAACAAATGTTTCAATTCTCAACAATCTCCACTTTTGTATCCCACAATACTCAACCTTGATGAAGATTCACATAACTTTCACTATCACTGCACAGTCATGCTCTACCATAAAAGCATACACACTCAGAATAAACCACTCCAAGCATTTCGATTTGGCATATGTAGAGATAACCTTGCTAAAAATTATGGTGCAACTTTCAACTTTTGGCTCTCATAGAAGTTAATCAGCCATCGACACAAATTCCACCCCACACCTTGCATCAACGTCAATCAATGCCCATGTGTAAAATGTGGTCCCACTAACATTGAATATCCTTTATCATTGCAACTTTAAGACAACGGCATGCCATAAGGATATACATGTCCTTCCTTTCAGAGGATATCAGAATAAAAGACAATGTTAGCAATATTATCAGCATCTCCGCCTGCTGACACATGGCAATTTGCCGAACCTGCTCCTGCTTTACAATTTCTCTTGATGTGGCCAAGTTGTCAATCCCCAATAGACTTTCATTGGGTGGAGTTTTTCTTCTTCCAATCACGAGCTACCGTTGCAAAATTTTCATGTGGACCGTCATTCCCACACAGCATCCTCTCTTCAAAAAGAGCTTACTAGTAACCTCTGAGAAAATTAAATCGGCTTCATGTGCTCATACGAATGTGGAAGAGACAAATGAGTCTCAAGATCTGATTCTCATCATCAGTCACAACTTCAATATATTAAAGCTCGAAAAAACTGCCACAAATATTGCTTAAATGACCTGAAATAGTAGTACCTTCATTCATTCGCAATATATAAAACTGCTCTTTCCAGAGTCCTTTTGCCGTAAATGCTCCATGCACGTTTGCAAAAACATTTTTGGCTAAACAGAACAATCACATTGACTGCTCTCAAATCCAGATGTTCTCAATCATAATTGCTCATTCCAGCTTTATCCGTTCCACTAGCAATTTCACCGGCTATACAAGCATAACTGCTACCTACAGGGGTAACCCTGCCCTTCAAAGCCTTGTGTAAACCAGACTGAATTAACACATTTTTGACCTATAGTTATAAGCCAAAGTTGATTTTGCCGTTAAATTTCTCTACGTCAAATCTCACTGCACTTGAAATTCTACTTTCCGACATGTTCTTAAGATATTTCGGTAAATTCCGCTGTAAACTTGAATAGTACACACTAAGTAAGCTTCTAAGAAAGAGAAAATATCAATCTTTCCTAGACAGAACTTCAAGATTCCCGAAAAAATTAGTGGGGTCCCACTGGTCCCACTTAAAACCAGTTTTCTAAACAGAATCTCTTTAGGCTGTACATATCCACACTACACCACACCAAAGCTCAACCCTGGAAAACGCTCCACTTTAGCAAAATATGCACTCTGATACGGAAATTTGGCCCTAGAAATTCTACCGTCATAAACTACTCTTGTGGAAATAGAAAGCAAACTATAATAATAACACAAGGATATTAACGTGGAAAACTCCCAAATCTAAGAAAAACCACCAAGAAGAAAATATATATATATGTAGAGATTACAACTACACGATTTTTCTTACCCCTCCAACACCCACAAAGCTTTTTCACTAATCTACTTTCTAGCAAACACCTCATTCCGTACAAAAAATACACCTAATAGAATCTTTTCTAATGTGGAGGCTCGGCCCAACTGCAACTAGGGGTGGCCACTTTGTGGTTTTAAAATCGGAATCGAATCAGAATGGAACCAAAAAAAGATTTCTAAACTGCATCGAATTAATGGGATCCATTTTAATCTGAAAATTTTCCAACCCTTTAATGTGAAGCGGATGCGGGTTGAACCCGAACCGTATCACTTAAGTCTCAATATATATATATATATACATGTATATATATATATATATTAATCGGTAGAAAAATAATTAGTCTTATTTCCTTTGATTTGAATAATGTGTAAAACTTAAGTCATTATGGGAAATAGGAATGTTTGAATTTTCTAATTTTTAATTTTCCGAATGTTTAATATTTGATTGCTGATGCTTGAATTTGTAAATTTATAAAATATTTTGAACTCCATCCCAACCCAAAGTGGATTCAACCCGCATCAAAATATAATTCAATTCGTTAATGCAATTTGGACCAAAACTAAATCCAGTTCAAATGTTGAAAAATCTCAAACCACTTAATGTGATGCGAATATGATTTAGGTTCTAAACCGCATGGAAGATGTAGAGGTAATGATTGCGGATCAAATCGTTCCCCGTACGGATAAGTTCAAGTATTTGAGTTCGATCATTCAGAAGGAAGGTGAGTGTGAAGATGATGTCACTCATCGCATCAAGGCGGGGTGGCTAAGGTGGAGAGCAGCGACAGGGGTCCTGTGCGACAAGAAAGTCCCTCTAAAGTTGAAGGGTAAATTCTATAGAGCGGCAATCCGACCTGCAATGTTGTATGGCTCTGAATGCTGGGCGATGAAGAAGTCGCTTGAGAGCAAGTTGGAAGCGGCTGAAATGAGAATGTTACGCTGGTCGTGTGGTCGCACAATGTTTGATAGAATCTCGAACGGGGTCTTCAGGAACGCGCTAGAAGTGACGCCCATTTCAGCGAAAGTTAGGGAAGGGAGATTGAGATGGTTTGGCCACGTCAGCAGGAGGCATGCATCTGCTCCGGTGAGGAGGGTCGAGAGTTTAGTAGTTGTCGGGGAGAGGAGGAGAGGCAGACCGAGGAGGACGTGAGAGAAGCAGCTGAGATTAGATTTGAAGGCCTTAAACCTTTCCGAGACCATGACTGTTGATAGGTGCGCTTGGAGGCGGCAAATCAGAGTTGTGGATTCTTTAGTTGGGAGTGGTGCTGTAGTTGAGAGCTTCATGGTTGGGTTGTCTCGGTTAGCTTTGACCTAGAGCATTGCGTTTTTACATTTATTGTATATTGTATATTTTATCCTATTGCCTTTTGCGTGTGGTGTATTTTTGACAGGGAGCTGTGCGCGGAGTCAACCTCTCTTCTGTTTGAGCAACGTTCATCGGGAGTGAAGTAGCCAAATTCCTCTTAGGTAAGTCCCATTTGTATTAAGCCATGGGCTCAGGTATGGTATTGAGTTTTTTCGTATCATATGCTTCCCTTTGTATTTTTCACTCAATATGTTGTTGTGCACTAAGTTGAGGGTCTTCACGGAAACAGCCTCCCTCCCGTAATAGGTAGGGGCATGGTCTGCGTACATCTTACCCTCCCCAGACCCTGCTCTGAGCGGGATATACTGGATATGTTTGGTTTGGTTTGATTTTTCTAAGCCGCATGGAATAAATCTGCGCCCACCTCTAGCCGCAAGCCTGCAATCACTGAGCATACTAATGATAAATATTAATTTCTAAGACAAAGAAAAACTTATCTAGAGCTAAAAATTGCTCAACGTATTAACGGATGCACTTTAAACCAAAGACTTGACCTTCTTTTATAATTAAAAAGCTTGGCCCCTTTTCTATGTTCCAATACTAAACACTATCCAGTAGTTGTTTGTCAAAACAGCACTTCACCAAAAATAAACACAGCTCAAATTTCTGACTATTTAATCAATATATTTTAACGAAACATAGAAAGTTAGGTTTCCATCTCAACTTGAATGAGTTTCTTCAATCTCATTTTCATCTAACATGTTAGTGATGGAGCCTATACATGCGGTCTCGTCCTTGTTGCACAAACCCATTGCCTTGGTGTCTCGAGATCGTCGCCAGTAACGGTTGGTATATGCCAACTACCTTGTTCCGACTCCTGGGAAAAATTATGTTTATAGTAGAGCATAATTGATGAAACTTAGAATATGAAATTAATTCGGTATATCCGAAGTTTGATTTAACATATATATGCAAAAAGATGATTGCGGGGGGGATTATCTTACCTGTATGACATGCGAATAAGGCGGAGGCATGCGTAAGGTCAGCAGCCCGTTAATAGAAGGTTTTAACCGCACCTGCAATTCATAGAATCACAAGAATGAAAAATATATATTTTTTTTATTTTTTTTATTTTCTTTTCTTATCCCGATTCAGCTAGTAACATTTTAATTACCAGTCAAATTGCAACAATATATGTAGATTAATACTGAATTTACTGTAATCTTTTAAATAAACGATTACTATCTAATAGTTACGAAAGGAAAGAAACTACCTGATGCTTTTCTTTCCATCTTGGGAAGAAGTTATTTCCTACAAGATTGAACAAGTGATCCCTCATCTCATCATTCGTCACCAGCAAACACTTTGAACTGACAGCAGCATATAACCAATACCTGGGGAGGGGGATATGAATGTTATAGCTGTACTGGGGATACCTACCTACCTCATTAACACGACGAATATCTAAGATGCTTGTAATCTCAAAAAAGCCGAACGACATCTGAGTTACGACAGAAAAAAAGTTCCCAATTACTCGGTTCTTCTGAATGATGACACCCCTTTCTCATTTAAACAGATAGACACAGTTTTGATTTTGTGAAGCAGATAATTAAAAAGCAAACACAGGCGAGCCACTATTCGTAGCGAGACAATGTAGTGTGTGCAAGGAATCTCAACAGCTTGATTTAGTCTGATTCATCATTCATGTGCAATTTGAGAATTGAGGCGACATCCGTATAGAAGTAAAACAAGACGAGCATATTTACTTATTTCAAGAGCACAAAGACACATGGCTAACAAGATCACGAGAAAAAAAAGAAGCCTTGCGTGTGTTTTTCATAGAACAAAGAACTAACAAAGAGAAGGTGGTGCGGGGGTGGGGGGGGGGGGCAATAAATAATAATAAGTACCAATCATCATTTGAACCGTGGGGTGTTGCGTAAAGTGCCCCAGCATTTTTCCAGTTTTTCAGCAATTTATTGTTCTTAGGATGCTGAGCAGGACCACCGGTTACTCGGCTCTGGTGTAGAACAACAAGAGGTAATCTCTTTGAAGGACTGATATCACGCATTTGATTCACGACTCTTACAATCTTCAGAAAAAAAGTTCCCAATACCTACCTACCTCATTAACACGACGAATATCTAAGATGCTTGTAATCTCAAAAAAGCCGAACGACATCTGAGTTACGACAGAAAAAAAGTTCCCAATTACTCGGTTCTTCTGAATGATGACACCCCTTTTTCATTTAAACAGATAGACACAGTTTTGATTTTGTGAAGCAGATAATTCAAAAGCAAACACAGGCGAGCCACTATTCGTAGCGAGACAATGTAGTGTGTGCAAGGAATCTCAACAGCTTGATTTAGTCTGATTCATCATTCATGTGCAATTTGAGAATTGAGGCGACATCCGTATAGAAGTAAAACAAGACGAGCATATTTACTTATTTCAAGAGCACAAAGACACATGGCTAACAAGATCACGAGAAAAAAAAGAAGCCTTGCGTGTGTTTTTCATAGAACAAAGAACTAACAAAGAGAAGGTGGTGCGGGGGTGGGGGGGGGGGGGGCAATAAATAATAATAAGTACCAATCATCATTTGAACCGTGGGGTGTTGCGTAAAGTGCCCCAGCATTTTTCCAGTTTTTCAGCAATTTATTGTTCTTAGGATGCTGAGCAGGACCACCGGTTACTCGGCTCTGGTGTAGAACAACAAGAGGTAATCTCTTTGAAGGACTGATATCACGCATTTGATTCACGACTCTTACAATCTTCAAACAAAAGCACTAACATGAGTCGTTCATTTATGCACTATTCCGGAGTAAACAAAGACATGTCCCATATATAGCCTTTTGCCTTGGTTCATAGCACTCTTCAATAGAGGAAAAGATGCAAACAGAGAAAAAATAAATAAAATTATATCTGTTACCTCAGAGAAACTGAATTTATGCCTATTAGCAAGCCCCAAATTTGCAGCATCAACTACAGCATCAAATGGACCATGTTGTTCAAGCCACTCCTGAACAAGCATCTTTAGCATTAGACTCGCAAACCTTATTTATTAAACTAAATGACTGAAGGTAAGAGACGTACTGAGCCTGGGCAATGACAATTACATATTTTTAGATTAAATTCATCAAAACATCAGGTTTTTTTAAACTTTTCAAATAATAAAAAAGACTAGCATGATCGTAACATCAACGACATTAGCTATATGCAGTGTCGTCTACCATTGGCCTTTTTCTCTGTTTACTTCATAATTAGCACCATGATGAGGAAACTGGCAACTTGTTAACAAGCGAAAGACACAACAGTCAGCGGACTGTGGGGTACTTCAACAGAATCTGCTCCCATATGCCTTATTATATGGGATTTAATGTTATCTTAACTATACTTATGTCACAAGAATAACAATACAAGATCAACACAACAGACTTGTTAAATTCATGTGATATGACTTGTCAACTATAGAACGACATCTAGCATACATGTGCATTTTCCGTAACGGACTTTTCAGTCGTAATTTAGTTAAAATTATTAAAAAAAGTCTGATTAGTTTCACTGAAAAGGGCTACAAGCTATTTCAATTCATAAAAACATTTCTAAGTACATACATGCAGCTGTGCACATGCCTGCAAAAGTTTGGTACGTATACTTACATTTAACCTCAAGTGGCCACAAATTATCCACATGTTACTAAAAGACTATCCATTGACTCTTTAATAAAAAAAAAGTTGGAAGAACACAGAAATGGTGTATTTAATCATGGATACGAACGTTTGACTGGTTTCTAAATTCCGACAACTTAACAAGCAGATACCTAATGTGTTGTCCCCCATCTTTAGATTATAATCAAAAGAATCCAACGGCAAGAAAAATCCAAACGTAATTTTTTTATTTTAAAAGACCTTCAGTACAAAATACTCCATCATGGATTCTCTCTCCCCTTTCCAGGTTAAATCTTAATTTCATCCTCATTAGTGGAGAATGCAAAAGTTTTTTGTATGAAGAGTATGCAATTATGAGGGCAAGAAAATAAAAGGGTTTGACTTATTAGTTTCTTTTACAGAAAAAAAATGATCTTTCCGTCATGGGTTGTTCCAGCAATTTCCGTACACATATGGTTGTCTGATTCAAGAAAATTGAAGAAATGGGTACACTTTTATCTCCAAGGTGCCTTATCTTGTGGGATTTTGGACTAAATTTCAAGGGCGAGATGGGATTGTAGCTAATTTATACGGATGGGTTTGATATGTGCTACAATGTGTAGGGCTCAGGTTTGTTTTAATTGCGATACAATTGGTACAATTTGGTGCTAACTGTATCTGATAAAGGAGATTGAGGGACTGTTGTACTTGCAACTTGAATAAGCTGTTATAAATAATGACTATGGCTATAATTAGGCGCCTAGTCAAGATATATATTAATATATCCCAATAAGTGAATAACATTACATTATCAAAGCAACAAAATACACCACAAATAAGAACATGGCTAGTGGAGTACGTAGCTCTATGTACTCCAACTAATACATTATAACTAAAAGTAGACCAGCTTCCCAGACGTACTTCCCACACAAAAGTAAATAACTAAATAAAAGACGGCCCAATAAAAAAGATAAAAAATAATGGACCAGCATAAAGGCGAAAAAGCTGACCCCTAAACATTTCGAGTAGAAAAGAAAAAAAATGTCCAAAATTTTATTGCAGAACCCAAAAAATCAGAAACAGAAGTATCCCCAAAGGCTCCATCTTCGTTTCTTCATTTATTTACTGTTCTCTTCAACAATTTCTGCAACGTCTGACCTATGAAGCACGGGGTCGCCATTTTCAGCCCCATTGCCGTGTTGGGGACTTTTTTGGGACGGGGACGGCACGCCGGGGAATCGTCCCCAGCACGAATCTGCAGAGGTGGGGACGAGTTGGTTTTTGGGGAGGGCGAGAAGGTTTTTGGGGGATGTCTCGGGGATGTTTTTGGGAGAACAAAAAAATTATAAGTATAACTTGGGGCAAAGACAGAACAGAACACAGCGCCTCCATCTTCTTTCGCGACGCGCTCCGCTCCCCTACCCTACCCTCCCCTCCCCCCTCCCTCCCTCCCTCGACGTAGCAGTCAATAGCGGCCGCTAAGGTCTCTATAGCGGGTAGCGACGCAAAGTGGCTACCCATCGCCATTCACCGCAACATGCTACGTGTTTTAATGTAGCGTCCGTGAAATGCCGCTTAGTGTAGCTTAGTGATAGCGTCCGTAGTGTAGGCTAAGTTTAATTTTTTTTTTTCGAAAATACTAACTAAAAGGCCCAGCCCTAATGACCCTACCCTCCCGTTTCTTACACTTTTCAATATTCTTTTCATTTATGTGGTTTTTCCTCCTGTTGCCCGACTTGCCGCTGCCGTTCAGTGCGCTCGTCTTCTTTAATGAATTTATTTTGTTATTGTGGTATTGTTTTACGTGTATATGCATTACAATTGTTAAAGTACTTACCATATAGTTACATATATCACTTATTTACAAACTTGTCCCTATCTTTTAAGATAGCGGCTGCTATCGCTATATAGCTAAGCGGGCTTGTGATCTCTACAGACCGCTATTCGCCATTGACAACTATGCCCTTCGGCTCTCGCCCAGAGATGTCTCTCTCTCTATCTATCTATCTCCCCCCCCCCTCTCTCTAATCTCTCTGTCTCAATGTGCAGTTGCTTTTTCCCGTGACAACTGGGCACAAAGTCGTGCGGTTCCTTTCTTTTTTGTTGTTTTGTTTTATAATTTATTGTATATGAATCTGTTGAGGAATTGTGTATTTGAAAGGACGGTTGGTCGTTGAGGATTCATTTGCTTGATTTTAGTGTTTCTTTTGAGATTTTATATTAAGTTTTCTTATAATAGTGACTTATGTATGGATTTGAATTTTGGAATTATGTACGGATTCTAATTTTGGAAAGAAAAATCCGTACCCATGCCCTACCAATTTTTTGAAATTTTGATTTTGCCGTTTTTCGCCCCGTGCGGCGTCCCTGTTTTCCGTCCCCGTCTCCGTGCTACCTAGTTTAAGATATCCCCATGAAACGTTCATCCACTCCATTCACCACATCAACCTCTTTAGCCTCCAGATCTAAGGTGCTCACAACTGTTGAAGGATATCGGATCTGGCTATCAGGCGTCGCCTAACTCGCCTGGGCGACGACTTGCCTGATTTCAGGCGAGGCGAAGCCTCCTGGCACCTGTGGCTACATCATCCAGCCGCCAATTCGATGCCGTGATAACCATGGTAACGACAAATATTGCCCGAGGTTAAGCCTGATATGGATAAAGAAAACGCTAATTCTAAATACAAAAGTAAGATGATGTGAACCAGGGGCGCATTGGTGCTGGTGGAGGAAAAACTCTATTTAGGCGGCTGCAACAATATAAACAAATAAGAGAGCCAGGCCACAACTCTCTTTTATGTTTTTATGTGGCCAACGACAGATTTTAAGCACAGCATATACGTGTTGTGTGGGGAGCAGACGCATGAGATATTAACGAAGAGAAAGCTTCGGATGCATGGTGCACGGCACATACTTCTATATAGATAATCAAGCCCCAATGCACTTAAATTTTCAAAAGATGCTTTTCTGGTTGATCTCTAGCATATGAACTGGCTCATCTTTAAATATTGTGTCGTCAAGCACAGTTCCTGTCTCCAGCATTATTACTATATTATTCTTTTCTCTTCTGAGTAACGGCTCCTTAGGTATATTAATATTTTTTCAATTGGTTGGCCAAATCACTAATGAGGATGGGATTCAAATTTAAGATAGAAAGGGGAGATAATATTTATCATTTGTATTTTGTAATGAAGGGCTTCTAAAAAAAAAAAATATATATGTTAGTTATTTCTTGCCGTTGGATGCTTCGATTATAATCTAACATTGGGGATGACCACAACGGTACTGTTTAAGTTGTAAAAACAGCCCCCCACCCCCCACCCCCCACCCCCAATATTCCTACCACAAAGCCAAAAATAATGCTGCATCATCTACAGAATATATCCAACATATTGAAAGAAAGTACTCCAATATATGTAATTTCATGGTAAACCAACCAGATAAGAATGAATTACACAAGATTCATCAAGAGAAAATACAAATTCTTCTAACATGCATAAAACACAACATGACTTCACCGAAAAAATCACAAACCAAGTCAATACCTGAAATTTGACAAAGCTGGTTCTAATTTCTTTCTGGCAGGCCAATTTAGACAGGGACTTCGCGAAATTGTCAGTCTCCTCTGGATCAATATCAATACAAACAAGCTTCTCCCCGCATGACTGGCATACCCCAGTCTCATCCATCCTCGTCCTCACCACTTTCCAACTCCCTTTCCCCAACCATCCTTGCCCATGCCACCCACCACCTCCCTCTACAGCCCCTTTTTTCACCTTAGCCACATCCCATGTCACATCCCCAACTTCTGAAGCCTTATCTGACTTAAACCAGTCCTCCATTGCCACTGCAGTCTCCTCGGACACCTGCCTCACTGTTGTCCTCAACCTATGCATCATTTCATACACTTTTCCGTCCCTCTTGACTAAAGAACTAACCCTGAGGAGAGCACAAAGCTCGGTCTCCTCAGGGAATACCCCATTGTCCATCATATGGGAATCCACCTCATATGCTTCATCAGCTAACCCGTTTTTACAGAACCCGAACAACGCCGGTCCATAAGACCGCAACTTGGGAACTATTTCATGATCCTTCATTTGCTTAACTAAATCGAAAGCCAATATTGGATCCTTTTTTGCAGCTGCCAACCTCGATACATTTGTGAATGTCGCCTCATTTGGTTCTACCTTATTAATCCCCATTTTCTTAAAAATCTCAAATCCTTTATCCAACTTTACAGGATCCCCTCCATCCTCCTCGCTAACATCACTGCAACACAGATAAAGCAATATATTGTAATGATGCACATTAAGCTGAACACCGTTGGCCCTGGCCTCATTGTATAAGCGAAGTGCATTGGCCCAGTCGCCATTGCTCGAGCACTGGTTGAGCTTCACACCGAGAATCATTTCGGGGGACTCCCGACGTGCTCTTCTACTGGATCTTCGAGTACCTGAATTTGGAGATTCTTGGAGGAGAGCTTCAGCGGAAGTGTTGGAAAATTTTGGTGCATTTCTCGCCATGGAAATTGGATTCTTTGGCTGGTGTATGGCATTATATTTGATCGCCATCGAAGTGTAGTTACGCCTGAGACAATTGAAGCGCTTGGAGTGGAAAAACAGTGTATCGGATCTCTTGCATAAGAAGGAGTAAAGAATTGAGGTTTTAGTTGATCGAGACGCCACGCGAAAGATCATCCTTGCTGCTAAATGTGGATTTTTGAAAACTGCAACTCGCTTGAACATATACTCTCGCAACGCATACCACTTGTTCACCAGAATGACACCTCGAATTCAAGCAATATACACATCATTTACATAATCTGCCACGACAGAACATTGGTGCCCGGTATACCCACGAGCTGTTTGCTGAATTTAATCAATCAAAATCAGGAAAAAATGGTGACACCAAAAAGCGCCGCCTTGTCGTGCCTATTTCAAGACTCCAGACTGATTAACGAAGTTGCTTGTGGCGCACGATGTCGAGTTGAGTTCGGATACTGGAGTTCGAGCACCAGTTTTAGTGCAGCAAGTTCGCAGAACAGAAAACTATGGGGTTGCAGGCGCAGGCAATTTATGAAATGGAATGTGTTCATTTTTAGTTCATTTTTGGTTGTCGGGGAGGAGGATATGGTAGGAGCATGTGAGATTAAATTTGAAGCCTTAAACTTTTCCAAGATCAAGTACTCTGGATAGGTGCTCGTGAGGCGTGATCGAGTGTGGATTCTTTTCAGAGGAGCGGTGTTGTAGTAGAGGCGCCAAGGCTGGTCTTGCTCTACCTTTGGACCTGCAGATCAGTATTTTTACTTTTAGTTTTCTTGTATATTTTATCATATTGCCTTTTGCAGAGAGCTGTGCGCAGAGTCAACCTCTCTTCTGTTAGAGCAGCGTTCATCGAGAGTGTAGTTGTCAAAGTCTCCTTAAGTAACTTAAGCCATGGGCTTAGGTATGGTTTTTGAGCTATTTCGAATCATTGCTTTTTTGTATATACCACTCATTACTTTGTTGTGCACTACGCTGGGGGTCTTCACGAAAACAGTCTCCCTACCGTAAAAAGTAGGGACATGGTCTGCGTACATCTTACCCTCCCCAGACCCTGCTCTGTGCGGGATATACTTGGTATGTTTGGTTTGATTTGGTTTGGTTTTCTATTTTCGTAGAGTTTATTTCCAATTTTCTAGGATACTAGTATATAGCTGTCGAATTTCGACCGAAAAAATAATTTAATATTTGACTAGGACTCGATTAAACAGAGTCATCAACCGCATAAGAACATACCGACGAATTGAAACAATGTGACAGAGATTCAGCCATCCAGACACATTTATAATTTATATAACTGTATCCGTTTTTGTTTGAAATTCGACTAAAATATAGTTTCACTACTCATTTCTATCCCAAATTCATATAGTAATATCTAAAACTATGATGCTAGGGTTCAGTGGCTCAGTTGTCTGGACCAATTTAAAAATTATATACCCGTGTAGTCCCAAACTCGATTACATGTGATTTTATTACCATTTTCGTCTCAAACCAATATAGTTATACTTGCTAATTCTCTAAACTCGGTTAATTTATAAAATTAAATATCAAATATAATTTATTACAATAAGTGGTTATGACACCTAATATGACAAAGTGAATATTATGAATGAATAGTATAAGTTTCAAAACAAAAATAAAAACGAAAACTATATGTTCCCATTCCAAACCCATATACTTTATATAGGAAATACACTTCTTTAGCCATTTTGCCATAGTCAATGACAATATTTATCAAGGGACTTAATTTGTACAAATTCTAGCAAAAAAGTTAAAAATTTTAGCCAAAAAGGACATGGTTGGACCAATATACCCTTACTTTTACCCACTTTATCTCTCTCATTTCCTTTTCTCTTCTCATTTTTTTCTCTCTCATTCACTTTCTCCTTTTCTCTCCTTCACTTCCCAGCTCCAATACTTTCTCTCTCTCCCTCTTTTCTCTTGTTTTTTCTCTCTCTCTTATTTTCTCTATATTCTGGACGTTTTTCTTAGCATGATTTTTTTCATTACGTTAGTTATTATTAAATGTAGTTTCTCTCTCATTAGTTATTGGTTACGAATTTACAGTCGTTACGAAGTATGTATTTCGTACCGTCTCGTTACCATGTGTTGTTTGCCTTTTGTGTTATTGTATCGTAATTGCGTTACCATGTGTAATCAGAATATAAAATGGTTATTTCTTTCAAGGGTTACCAACACACAATAGGGTAACCCAATAAAGAAATGATCATTTCTTAACGAGTTATCGGCACAAAATAGAGTAACCCAATAAAGAAATGATCATTTCGTAACGAGTTACTAATATGTAGGAATGTAACCCGGTTAATAATTAATCATTTATTACTGAGTTACCATCACATAGAAGGGTAATCCAACTAATAAGTCGTAATTTCGTACTGAGTTACCATCACATACAAGAGCATCCCAACTAAGAATTGATCATATATAATGCCTAAAGAAATGATCATTTCGTAACACAATAAAGAAATGACCATTTCGTTACCATGTGTTATTTTACCTCAGCATGACATTGTTGTCATGTGGTAACGCAGTATGAGATCATAATTTCGTATCTTATTTACCGTGTTGGAATATTGTACACGACGTACCAGTAAGTGGATACGATGTTTGTTTTTTGTACGTTCATTACCATTATATACAGAGCTGATCATTCGTTACTTATTTTATGGTAACACAAAAGGGTCATCGGAATACAAAATGGTTATTTCTTTCAAGGGTTACCAACACACAATATGGTAACCCAATAAAGAAATGATCATTTCTTAACGAGTTACCAGCACACAATAGAGTAACACAATAAAGAAATGATCATTTCGTAACGAGTTACTAGCATGTAGGAATGTAACCCGGTTAATAATTGATCATTTATTACTGAGTTACCATCACATAGAAGGGTAACCCAACTAATAAGTCATAATTTCGTGCCAAGTTATCATCACATACAAGAGCATCGCAGCTAAGAATTGATCATATAGATATCCTAAAGAAATGACCATTTCGTAACACAATTAAGAAATGATCATTTCGTAACTAGTTACCACCACACAATAGAGTAACCCGAAAATTCAATTCAATTGAGCCACAAATTGTAACACCCCCAAGTTATTCAGGGAATATTACAGCACCGTAAGCCCCGCCGTGGGACCCACAAGGCTAAACATATGCGGAACTATACATTTTGACCGAGAAGGTCTACATACAATGGAATGAAGAACAATACAAAGGGTATTCAAAACACAACCAATGTATCCAAAGACATCACAACACGAATCAATAACTCGGCAAACACAGGCCGGAACATCAAGGAAAATGGAAAACAATACTCGACTATTCAATAACCAATCCAGTACAACAACACTGAATGGAAAACTCAAAACATAACCGGAGGAAAGACACAGTATCACACTTGCCCACCATCTTCATGCCGACCCGATACCTGCCTGTCCGCTCTCCTAGAACCGGAAATACGTAAAAAGTATTTCCCCCATAAAGGGGTTAGCCGTCGAATAGCTAGTGCAAGTATATCAAGTATGAAACACAATACTCCTCGACAATAAAGTAAATGTAACCGTCAATTCATCAATTCAAGACTAGTATTCCGGAATAACTAAATCTCATAGCATCGCATCAATACATATATGAATACCGTGGAACCGCACCAGAGGCTACGGAACCCTCAGGGGACCTGTCGGCCCGCCCTAGAGTGGTTCGTTCATATCATCCATGGAATCGCACCAAAAGGCTACGAAACCCTCAGGGGACCCGTCGGCCCGCCCCAGAGTGGATATAAATAATCATGCCATTAATATTTCTTACTTTCAAAGTCGAGAACGTACAATCATAATTATATACTTGCCTTTGAGACATCGAGAAGTCGAACGGAAAAAGGGTATGAGTTCGGTAGGTCCAAGAACGCGCTTCTGGCACCTAAACGATTCGCAAGGAATATGATAATCAATTATCCATATTCAAACTACACGAAGAAACTCCTGAAACCCATCTACGATACGCAAAAATACATGGATAAACAACTAGAGGTTGGAAAATCGTCCAAACTCTCACAAGTCCGAAAACGGCACAATCCAATCCGTAAAATCGTAGTAAAATCATGCATACGGTATTTCTCTAGCTCAAAGCTAGCGTGCGCTAATCAAGCAAAATTAGCGTGCGTTAGCCTAGGCCTAGCGTGCGCTATTTCTCTGGCCCAGAACACTTCCGCAAGGTCTAAACAACACGATCAAGACTCAAACAAGATACGAAACTCAATAACAATATCAACAACATCTCTAAGCGTTTACAGAGCGACAACATAAGAGAAACGGCAAGGTCAAACAGTCAATAAAAAGTACGGGTATTACATTCTCCCCCTCTAAAAAGAAGTTTTGTCCCGAAACTTAAGAAATCAATAGTTCGGGGTATTCCACCCGCATCTTCTCTTCCGTCTCCCAAGTCGCCTCCTCGACTCCATGTCTCGACAATTGCACTTTAACCAGTGGAATGGTTTTATGCCGAAGTTGTTTCTCGCGACGCTCAAGGATCTTCACGGGTTTCTCCGGAAAGGTAATATCCTCGGCTACGTCAATCTCACTGTAGTCGATAATGTGACTCGGATCCGGTACGTACTTTCCTAACTGAGACACATGAAAAACACTATGGACGTGACTCAAAGCTGGAGGCAACGCCAAGCGATAAGCTAAATCTCCAACTCTGTCCAAAATCTCGAAAGGTCCGATATACCTCGGACTAAGTTTCCCCTTTTTCCCGAAGCGGAAAACTCCTCTGGTCGGCGACACTTTGAGCAAGACAGGATCCCTCACTTCAAACTCTAAGGGTCAACGACGAGTATCAGCATAAGATTTCTGACGACTCTGGGCAGCCAGCAATCGGTCCCGGATAATAGAAATCTTTTCCTTAGTCTCCATCAACATATCTGGTTCCGTCCCAACTAGCTCAGAAGCCTCGTCCCAACATAATGGCGACCTACATCGCCTACCATAAAGTGCCTCGAAGGGTGCCATTTTGATCGATGCATGCCAACTATTATTGTAAGCAAACTCGATCAACGGTAGATGATTCTCCCAATCATTACTCCAATCTAAGGTACAAGCTCGCAACATATCTTCCAATGTCTGAATCGTCCTCTCTGTCTGACCGTCTGACTGAGGATGAAAGGAGGTGCTCAATCTCAATTCAGTGCCCAAATCCTGATGAACGGCCTGCCAAAAATGCGATACGAAACGGCCGTCTCGATCAGAAACAATGGTCTTGGGGGCACCGTGCAACCTCACGATCTCAACAATAAAGGTTCGAGCCAGTCTATCCGGTCACCAAGTATCCTTAATACCCAAGAAGTGTGCAGATTTGGTCAACCGATCGACAATTACCCAAATCATATTCATTCCGGCCAGAGTTCTCGGCATGCCAGTGATGAAATCTATAGAGATGTCTTCCCACATCCACTCGGGAATGGGAAGCGGTTTCAACAACCCCGCTGGTCGTTGATGTTCGATCTTGACTTGTTGACACGTCAAGCACCGTAGTACAAACTCCGTAACATCCTTCTTCATGTTATTCCACCAAAAATTGCGCTTCAAATCTTTGTACATCTTACTCGTCCCGGGGTGGATTGAGTAAGGCGTAGCATGAGCTTCTCGGAGAATTCTCTGCCTCAACTCTAAATCGTTCGAAACACAAAGCCTGCCCTGAAATCTCAGAATACTATCCTCGTGAACCATAAATCCAGGAGTTTTTCCTTTAATTACATCTTCCTTCAGTTGAGAGATCATCGGGTCACTCCACTGCTTCCCTTTGATGTCATCAACCAAGGACGAAGTAATTTCGAGAGTACAGAAATGTCCCTGTACTCGTTGAAGCCAAACTTCTATCCCTTGCTCAATTAAATCTTGACGAATTTTCGTCTGAGATGTAAGAACCTCGAGCATTTGAAGAGATGCCGATTTGCGGCTCAAAGCATCCGCAACGACATTGGCTTTTCAGGGGCGGTAAAGAATTTCCAAATCATAATCCTTTATCAACTCTAACCAATGTCTCTGCCTCATATTCAGCTCCTTCTGACTGAAAATATACTTCAGGCTCTTGTGATCGGTATAAATCTGACACGATGAACCATACAAATAATGCCGCCAAATCTTGAGCGCGAAGACAATTGCGGCCAACTCTAAATCGTGAGTAGGATAATTCATCTCATAAGGCTTTAATTGTCGTGACGCAAAAGCTATCGTCTTATCATGCTGCATAAGTACACAACCCAGACCTTGACCCGAAGCGTCACTATAAACTGCAAAGCCCTCACTACCATGTGGTAAGGTTAAAATCGGCGCTGAAGTCAAACGTCTCTTCAATTCATCGAAACTCTGTTGTCTCTCGTCCGTCCAAATAAACTTTTCGGTCTTCTGGAATAATTTCGTAAGCGGCCAAGCGAGTTTCGAGAACCCCTCTACAAACCGACGGTAATACCCAGCAAGGCCCAAAAAGCTACGAACTTCCTTAACATTTTTAGGCGGTGCCCAATCCAGCACTGCCTTAATCTTCTGCGGGTCTACACGAACCCCTTCGGCCGAAATCACGTGGCTGAGAAACATAATTTCTTCCAACCAAAACTCACATTTCGATAATTTTGCATATAGGTGCTCGGTTCTCAAAATGTCTAATATCAAATGCAAGTGTCAGACATGTTCCTCCTTATCTTGAGAATAGATCAAGATGTCGTCAATAAACACGACTACACACCTGTCGAGATACTCGATGAATATCTTATTCATTAATTGCATGAATACTGCAGGTGCATTAGTCAACCCAAAAGGCATAACTACAAATTTATAATGCCCATATCTCGTCCGAAATGCCGTCTTCGGAACGTCGGACTCCCTCACCCTGAGTTGATAATACCCGGATCTTAAATCAATTTTCGAGAAAACTGTAGCCCCTTGCAATTGATCAAATAAATCGTCTATACGAGGTAAAGGATACTTGTTCTTGATGGTTACTTTGTTCAGCTCACGGTAGTCGATGCACAAACGTAGTGAACCATCCTTCTTTCTCACGAAAAGAACAGGCGCGCCCCAAGGCGAAGCGCTCGGTCTGATGTACCCTTTTTCCAGAAGTTCTCCCAACTGATTCTTCAATTCTTGCATCTCGGAAGGTGCCATCCGATAAGGTGCTTTAGAAATCGGAGCCGCATCTGGCTCTAAGTCCACGGTAAATTCTATCTCTCGATCTGGCGGTAATCCCGGGATGTCATCCGGAAAAACATCAGGATACTCATTAACAACTGGAATCGAAGAGAAATCGACTTCGTTTCCTTCCGTTTTCAAGGCATAACACCAATAGCCCGTACACCATTTATTCAAAAGTTTTACGGCCTTCATGGCACTGATAAGTAACTTGGGTAGTCCCGAATTATGCCCCAAAAATGAGTACTCTGATCCGTCTTTAGTCATCATGGTGATAACCTTGGTACGGTAATTCATAATCGCTTGATGACTATCAAGCCAATCCTCACCGACGATTACGTCCTCGCCTTCCATATCAACTACAATCAGATTCGATAACCATTCCATACCGGATATAATCACCGGAAAATCTCTAATCTCCCGGTTCCCCACAATTCTATCCCCGCTAGACAGTTTCACGATGAAGGGATCGCAAGCAGTCAAACAAGTTATATTCAAACGGCGAACACACTCCAAAGAAATAAAAGAATGTGTAGCACCCGAATCAAAAAGTACACGGACTGGATGAGATAGAATATGAATGGTACCTGAAGCCAGCGCCGCGTCGGGTTCGTCTGTTCGATGCATCTCATAAACTCGTGGTTGTACCGAACTGATGCTAGAGTTTCCCCCTCCAGCATTCTGACCCCGTCCCTGGCCCCTGCCGAAATTCTGCTGAGGTTGACCAAAAGATTGTCGCTGATTTATACCTTGATCAAGTGGTGCTGGGGCAGAAGCCCGAGTGTCCAAAGTCTGATTCGGCTCGGAACAATAAGCCGCTCTATGTCCCATCTGTCCGCACGTGTGACACTTCAATGGTGGAAAGTTGCATTCTAAATTGACGTGGCCTGGACGGCCACAATTATAGCAAGTCACCGTGCGATTTGTGGTACCCGGACTAGGACGGTAACCCCCCTTTCCTTTATTAGAACGTGACGGCTGTCCGGCAGAACGATTAGTCGTTTGTGACCTCTGAAAGTTGCCACTCTTAGAGTTAGAAAAATTCCCCGCGACTTTCTGCTTCTTCGATTCTTCCACGGTATCGTTGTCAGGGGTCAACATATCATGGGCTAAAGCTCTGTCCTGATATTCCTTCAGTGTGGTGCAAGCAAATCCGGCCATGTACCGCTGTAAGTCCATATTCATCCGCATATCAAAGTAACGGATCTTATCACGCTCATTACGCACTTGATCCTTCACATGGATCAATTGTTGGTTGTACTCCACGATCGCCTGCGAAACAGGAATATCTTGTGGTTTAGCCTCGAAAAAGGCTCGGATTCGGCCTTCTCGTACCGGCCAAGGACAAAACTCGGCCTCCAAAAGTTCTTTAAATTCATCCCACGTGGCAACACGATCCTGTGGCTTGATGACTTTCCACCATGTAGCGGCCTCCTTGGTAAGGAAATACTGAGCAATCGGTACTTTCCTCACTTCGGGGCAATCAACCGCTTCGAAAATCTTTTCCAATTTTGCTAGCCAATCCTCCCATCCCAACGGGTCTGTGGCACCGCCAAACTGTGGAGGATGCATACGGATTACGTTCTGAAGCAACGCGTCCGCGTTCGGGTTCGGATTATTCAGCTGAACAGTTTGGGCTAAGATGGTCATCTGGGTAGCCAATTGTTGGAGTACATTCGCAACTCCAACGTCCGCGCTGTTCCCCTGGCCATTCGACTGGTCGTGCTGACTTTCGGTGTCAGGATGTACCAAGTTCGACAAACTGAGGTTGGTCGACCCCGCAACAGAACTGATGGAAACGGACGCGCCACGACCTCTTCCACATCCACGGCCACAGCCCCTACCAGCTGACATACTGAAGAACACACAAGGCACGTAAGTACAATTCAATCGCGCGTCATCAAAGCGATCGATTCTCAAGAATACCAAAATAAAGAAGCAAAACGAATAAGGAAACACCAAAAGAGTAAGAGGTCTTACAAATCCCGGTCGCACTGTGATGATGGCAGAGTAGTGATACTGTGGACAAATGATGACTTATTCGACCCAAAAGACCGACAACCTAGGTATCCATAGACCTAATCTCTAATACCATATTCTGTAACACCCCCAAGTTATTCAGGGAATATTAAAACGCCGTAAGCCCCGTCGTGGGACCCACAAGGCTAAACATACGCGGAACTATACATTTTGACCGAGAAGGTCTACATACAATGGAATGAAGAACAATACAAAGGGTATTCAAAACACAACCAATGTATCCAAAGACATCACAACACGAATCAATAACTCGGCAAACACAGGCCGGAACATCAAGGAAAATCGAAAACAATACTCGAGTATTCAATAACCAATCCAGTACAACAACACTGAATGGAAAACTCAAAACATAACCGGAGGAAAGACACAGTATCACACTTGCCCACCATCTTCATGCCGACCCGATACTTGCCTGTCCGCTCTCCTGGAACCTGAAATATGTAAAAAGTATTTCCCCCATAAAGGGGTTAGCCGTCGAATAGCTAGTGCAAGTATATCAAGTATGAAACACAATACTCCTCGACAATAAAGTAAATGTAACCGTCAATTCATCAATTCAAGACTAGTATTCCGGAATAACTAAATCTCATAGCATCGCATCAATACATATATGAATACCGTGGAACCGCACCAGAGGCTACGGAACCCTCAGGGGACCTGTCGGCCCGCCCTAGAGTGGTTCGTTCATATCATCCATGGAATCGCACCAAAAGGCTACGAAACCCTCAGGGGACCCGTCGACCCGCCCCAGAGTGGATATAAATAATCATGCCATTAATATTTCTTACTTTCAAAGTCAGAACGTACAATCATAATTATATACTTGCCTTTGAGACATCGAGAAGTCGAACGGAAAAAGGGTATGAGTTCGGTAGGTCCAAGAACGCGCTTCCGGCACCTAAACGATTCGCAAGGAATATGATAATAAATTATCCATATTCAAACTACACGAAGAAACTCCCGAAACCCATCTACGATACGCGAAAATACACGGATAAACAACTAGAGGTTGGAAAATCGTCCAAACTCTCACAAGTCCGAAAACGGCACAATCCAATCCGTAAAATAGTAGGAAAAGCATGCCTACGGTATAGATACATCATAATCTCAAGGTTCTCAAGCTTCAAAATGGATAAATTGGACGAATCTACGAAAAACCCCAAAATTTCCAAAAAGTAGGGTTCTAAGAATTTTTACCTTGATTCGGACGATAGGATGGATTAGATGTTGTGAAATACTTGTTCTCCAACCAAATATGTTTTTGTTAGAAGGAAGATCGCTTCCAATCGCCCAAAATCGCCTCTCCCAAGCTATTTGACACGTTCTTAGTGTAACTATCGCAAGTGCACGATATCGTATCAAGTAGTAAAGTGGACTTTTTGAGTCCGGTTTATCGATCCCACAAGGAAGTTTGGTTATAATTTGAATTATACACTATTAGTCTATTTTTATAGATACTAAGATGATTGAAACACACGATCAAAAAGTTTGGTTTAATAATTGCAAAGAAAATGCAATAATAGTTCTAATATTTTAAGGAAATAAAAATATTGCAATAATAATAGATTGATTAAACGATAAAATGAAATAGTTGGGATTACAAACTTAGTTCGTCATTAGTTATAAAAGATGCATAGGAGATCATAAGATGAATTTACTTATTATGTTGTGTAGATTCGATTTTCCTTAAAAGGACGGTTTCTCTTTCGAACTATAAAACGCCCCTTACATATTGAATCAATCCACTATATTTCTATGTTGATTGGCTCCAATACATAGCATTAGGATTTATGAAAATAACTCAAAGAATCATCTAAGGACTAGAGGTATATTTCTATCCCCTAGAACAACTTAGAGTGAAGATCATTTGATCTAATCAAACATATTTTCTTTCGAAACATATGAAGACCATAAATATCTTCATTTATTGGCCAAATAAATAAAGATTGTTAAAACAATGAAAATCACACACAATAATAAGTAATTCATAATATATCTTTATACAAACTTAAATAACATGACTAACCTTGTTTATAATCCCAACTTAAGGTAACTTAGCCCATGAAGGGTTTATTACACATATTACAAGCTTTGGTGGTCATTATTAGTTGAATCAAGAGAAAGAATTGATCCTAACTCCCTTAGTAGATAAAGGAGATAGAAGCAATAAACTCTCTGAACAACATATGCTATACCACACTTACAAATATCACTCAAGAACACAAGTGTGTTCTTCACACAAAAAGAAAAGTTTACAAAAAAATAGAAAATTATAAGATGAATGATGAATGGTGAAGGATCTAAGGGGTCTATTTATACACCTAAAGTCATCTAATAGCTCCAAAACTCCAGCATTATTACAATAGATCGGATCAATGCCAACCATCCCCTCAATAATACACAAAAAGTATAAAAAAATAGACAAATCATAACAATCTGTCAAGAGTTACGGCCGTAACATTAAGGAGTTACGGCCGTAACATCCAGTAGCTACGGCCGAAACTTGGCTTCGTCAATTTGCTCACTGGTTGCTTTGAGAGTTACGTTTTCATCCCAGAATTTCTCAGACTTTGCGTTTTTGCCCCAGATCTTTTTCGGATGATAACTTTTGATATATAACTCTGATTTTTAATCCGGAAAGACTGCCGAATTCGTCTCGGAAAGCCCTACAACATGAATACATCAAAATTCAACAAAGAGAATATTTAATAAACATGTTATTTCTTGAGTAAATCAGTTATTTAATCCGATCATCATCCAATAAAAATAAAATTATTAAAAACTAATTAATTAATAGCAAAAAAACGAGTAGACTAGCTCAATTATGGTTGAATTTTATCGATATAAACCATGGATAAGTGTATAAAACTGACACTTATCACACCCCCAAACTTGAATTCTTTCTAGTCCCGAGCAAGACTTTATTATTCACACAAAAATAAAAAAAATAAAAATAAGACGCAAAAATACTAATACACACAAAAAATATAAAAAGAGAAAAGGAGATCAAAATGCCATTAATACACAACAACCAGCTATATACAGTAGATAGAAATGAATCAAGATTCAAAATAAATCTACTGATGATTTTGAAGTTAAAACACGGTTTTTATTTTGTAATTCCAAAATGCAAGGTTTTCCCCCCAAAAGGCTGATTATTTCTTTTCCACTCGTAATACACACGACTCCCTTTAATGGTTGCTCTCGATCACTCGTTTATTTTTCGACTCAATATGAAGAAGAATTTTATTGGCGTCATCAAATATTGTGATTTTCACAGAATTGGGTGTATTGAAATTCAGCCGCTAATTAATTCAAATCTGCTCATAAACTACATCCCTTTTAGTGATAGCTTTCACACCGTTATTTGCTAACGTGTAGCTCTTTTCACTAACACAATTTCTATCTCATTTTTTTTTAAAAGGTTATAGCTTTCACACCGTTATTTGCTAACGTGTAGCTCTTTTCACCAATTTTTGTGAGACGGCAGCTACGCACCAACAATGGTTAGTCCTTTATTTTTCGCAAAATTTAAGACCCCCAAAATTAGCGGCATTATCACGCTCAACACTTCTCCTTTTCGTCATTTTTTTTAGGTGATAGCTTTCACACCATTATTTGCTAACGTGTAGCTCTTTTCACCAATGACTCTTTTTTTTTTTTTTAGGGAATAGAATTTTTGCAGAAAATCATTTTTTAGTTAAGCATGAAAAATCAAAAACTCCACAAATTAAGTAAATTTCAGTTCTATTTTTCATCAACCGACTTATTATTCTTTTCTCAAGGTAACGAATGACTCGATTTTTTTTATGATAACTAAAAGGCTTGGGAAGAGAGATTAAGGCTCAAAATTTTTGGAATATACAATTTTTTTTACCGATTAAAATAATTTTTAGAAGTTTGTATATAGCTAACTTATTGGTCTTATGGCCAGATCTAGAAATCTCAAAAATCAAAATAATTTTAATATATATATATATATATCAAAATAATTTTGATATATATATATTAAAAAAATAAGGCAAATATAACACACCAAAATACCAACACACAAAAATAATTAAACAAACCACCCCCAAACTTGAAAATAAAACTGTCCTCAGTTTTTAAAATAAAAAGCAATGCAGAAAAGCAGAATACTCCCTGTTAAGAAAGTTGATGCTTGAGCAAACGCCTTCTAGAATCTGCAAGAGAATAAATATACGAGGCACACAACTAAAGAAAATATACTCGTAAGTATAATACAATTTTTAAGATGCGCATCAAGAAAGTCCGAAGAGTCGCCTTACGCTGCCATCAATGCTTTTATAAAAAACACACAATAAAAATTACAGCAATAAAATAACAATACATAAATCGCGAATAGATGCGCGTCAAGAGATCAAGAAGAAACTCCTTAAGCTGCCATCATTTAGCACAATTATTACACACGATAGAAAATAAAAATACAAGAGGTCCGACATGGGTTATGAAAGGGAGAGGAATGAATCCACTTTTCGTTTTCTCACGGTAAAATCTTCTACCCAGACAATTTTAGCTAGAGCTGGATCTGGTTGAGGAACAAATTCATTGAGTTTTTTGATTAGTTATTCTGGTGTTGTTGCAACGACTATGATTCGTTTAGCACGCTCGGAAATAAAACCCTTTTCAGCAGAGTAGTCGATGAAAGATAGTAAACCATCAAAGAACTCATTGACATTAAGCAGACCTATTGGTTTTTGATGAACATTTAGCTGGGCTCTGGTAACCACATGAAAAAGTTCCTCAAGGGTGTCAAAACCACCGGGAAGGGTGATAAAGGCGCCAGAATTATTCATCATGTGAGTTATGCGATCTTGCATATTTACAGATCTAAACTCATCTCCAATAGTTGACCCGTTGATTTTACTTTCAGCTAGAGGTATTGGGATTATTCTCAACACTCTTACTCCTTCCATATAGGCAGAAGCAGCAGCTCATCCCATTAGTCCTAGACTTTCTCCTCCGTAAACTACATGAATGCATTTTTCTCCTAAGGTACGACCCAAGTTGTGGGCTGCTTCAGTAAAGCATGCCTCTTTTCCATAACTAGCTCCACCAAAAATGCAGACTGTGCTAAATTTTTTTGTTGAAGATGATGACTCCATTTTTGAAAAGAAATTTTTTTTTTGAGAGAAACAGAGAAAAGTGCAAGTTTGAGGGATGAATGAAAGAAACAAGCACAAAGTTTATTTATAGAAGAAAAAGAAGGTAAAAATTGTTTAACAAGTTTGTGATTGCGTTTGATTGTGCTTCAACTACTCAATAGAATAATAAAAGCATTTATCGCGTATCACATTTTTTTATTCAGAAAATCTCACCACATGATAAAAATAAAAGATACTTACGCGTATGTACAGTAGTTGTGATTGTGTCTCACATATTCCTCTGATTTTATGTTCAGAAACAGCTTAAACGCCTTCTATGAGTCGGGGAGAAGCTTCCCATCCAATTTTCTTACAAATTGGCAAACAGGGTCTTTTAACGTCAGATTCCCAAGACGTTGTTCATATTCTGGTTTGAATTTATTCCACAAACATCGAATTCCGTAATGTACGAGTCCACTAGGATGCGTGTCAAGAGAAATTTCGATATCATCTAAATTCTCTTTATTCAAACCATCCTTAATGAATTGAATTTTATCTTCTCTGTTTGTAGATGGAATTCCTAAAGATCGAAATTTTAAATTACAGTTCCATCTAGCACATTTATAACAAACGGCTATCATCTTTGCTCGTCGTTTCTTCGCATATGAACTTTTTCCAAGCCCTGGTAAAAATCTAGTCGGTGTTTCTGTGAATTCACCCTCTATTCTTACTTTGGCTTCAATAATGAATCTTATGTCAAAAGGTATGCTTTTATTCATAAGCAACCTCATCCTTTCAAGCCTTGCCTTGTAAAATTTTTAAAATTGCATTTTTGCTTAGAAAGGGAAATCTTTTTTCAATTTTATACAATGTTTCTTCCATGATAAAAATAAATAAATAAATAAAAAGACAATGAAAATAATTGAAAAAAATATCTATAAATATCAGTTGTTGTGGGAAACTGAAAAATCCGACTTTAATAGTCACGGAGTACCGTTATCCGCCACTTGACCGGACAAACACAATTGAGTACTAAGTTACAATGTCGAGTAATTTGTACCTATAAAATTAGTTTACAATGTAAGATTTCAAATATAACTTATACTTCCCGGCAACGGCGCCAAAAACTTGATACGTTCTTAGTGTAACTATCGCAAGTGCACGATATCGTATCAAGTAGTAAAGTGGACTTTTTGAGTCCGGTTTATCGATCCCACAAGGAAGTTTGGTTATAATTTGAATTATACACTATTAGTCTATTTTTATAGATACTAAGATGATTGAAACACACAATCAAAAAGTTTGGTTTAATAATTGCAAAGAAAATGCAATAATAGTTCTAATATTTTAAGGAAATAAAAATATTGCAATAATAATAGATTGATTAAACGATAAAATGAAATAGTTGGGATTACAAACTTAGTTCGTCATTAGTTATAAAAGATGCATAGGAGATCATAAGATGAATTTACTTATTATGTTGTGTAGATTCGATTTTCCTTAAAAGGACGGTTTCTCTTTCGAACTATAAAACGCCTCTTACATATTTAATCAATCCACTATATTTCTATGTTGATTGGCTCCAATACATAGTATTAGGATTTATGAAAATAACTCAAAGAATCATCTAAGGACTAGAGGTATATTTCTATCCCCTAGAACAACTTAGAGTGAAGATCATTTGATCTAATCAAACATATTTTCTTTCGAGACATATGAAGACCATGAATATCTTCATTTATTGGCCAAATAAATAAAGATTGTTAAAACAATGAAAATCACACACAATAATAAGTAATTCATAATAGATCTTTATACAAACTTAAATAACATGACTAACCTTGTTTATAATCCCAACTTAAGGTAACTTAGCCCATGAAGGGTTTATTACACATATTACAAGCTTTGGTTGTCATTATTAGTTGAATCAAGAGAAAGAATTGATCCTAACTCCCTTAGTAGATAAAGGAGATAGAAGCAATAAACTCTCTGAACAACATATGCTATACCACACTTACAAATATCACTCAAGAACACAAGTGTGTTCTTCACACAAAAAGAAAAGTTTACAAAAAATGGAAAATTATAAGATGAATGATGAATGATGAAGGATCTAAGGGGTCTATTTATACACCTAAAGTCATCTAATAGCTCCAAAACTCCAGCATTATTACAATAGATCGGATCAATGCCAGCCATCCCCTCAATAATACACAAAAAGTATAAAAAAAATAGACAAATCATAACAATCTGTCAAGAGTTACGGTCGTAACATTAAGGAGTTACGGCCGTAACTAGGGTGACTTACGGCCGTAACATCCAGTAGTTACGGCCGTAACTTGGCTTCGTCAATTTGCTCACTGGTTGCTTTGAGAGTTACGTTTTCAGCTCAGAATTTCTCAGACTTTGCGTTTTTGCCCCAGATCTCTTCGGATGATAACTTTTGATATATAACTCTGATTTTTAATCCGGAAAGACTGCCGAATTCGTCTCGGAAAGCCCTACAACATGAATATATCAAAATTCAACAAAGATAATATTTAATAAACATGTTATTTCTTGAGTAAATCAGTTATTTAATCCGATCATCATCCGATAAAAATAAAATTATTAAACACTAATTAATTAATAGCAAAAAACGAGTAGAATAGCTCAATTATGGTTGAATTTTATCGATACAAACCATGGAGAAGTGTATAAAACTGACACTTATCACTATTCCCGTCGAAAAGGAGTGAAGAAGATGAAAAATGACGAAATGGAAGTCAAGTGCCATATATATATCTGCCCAGTCTAGCGCACGCTACGCCTCCTTCATTAGCGTGCGCTAGCGAAGTCACCGGGTAGTACAGTGGCTTCTGCCGGCCCCGTTAGCGTGCGCTAATCGTCTATCTCTAGCGTGCGCTAGCCCAAAATGTGGCATCCAGTACTGGAGTCCAGAACCTACTGTCTCTGCCCTGCTCAAACCTTAGTGTGCGCTACCGCTATGGCTTAGCGTGTGTTATGCAACAGCTTTAGCGTGCGCTAGCCGAAGCCTAGCGTACGCTAGCCGAAGCCTAGCATACGCTACCCGATAGTCCAGAAAACCTGGCAACCTCACTGCCTCTGCCGACCAGCCCGGTAGCGTGCGCTACGGACGGATATTAGCGTGCGCTACTAACCACGAATAGCGCGCGCTAACAACTCCTAGCGTGCGTTAATCCGCCAGTCCATAGAGCAGTCCGAGTTACTGGTTCTGACCTGACTGATCCCCTTAGCGAGCGCTATGGCTCAAAGCTAGCGTGCACTAATCAAGCAGAATTAGCGTGCGTTAGCCTAGGCCTAGCGTGCGCTATTTCTCTGGCCCAGAACACTTTCGCAAGGTCTAAACAACACGATCAAGACTCAAACAAGATACGAAACTCAATAACAATATCAAAAACATCTCCAAGTGTTTACAGAGCGACAACATAAGAGAAAATGCAAGGTCAAACAGTCAATAAAAAGTACGGATATTACACAAATTATCAAGAAACATGCTATACAATGCAAAATTACATCAAGAAGACAAGAAATCATACCACAAAGAAATCATATCCAGTCTGGGATTTTACAAATTCAAATATTTCAAATCAAAACCCTAAATTTTACAAAAGAAATAAAAGGATGAAAACTTGAGGAAAAAAACTTGGAAAACTGGAAAACCCTGAAAAGATTTCAGGAACAAAAAAACTGAAAAAAAAAACTAAAACTGAAAAAAAAAAACTATAAAAGCAAAATGGAAAAGGATAAAATAAAATGTTCAGAACCAAACTTTGTCGTTAGTTTCTTAAAACAAATGGGAGGGGTGCCGCATGAGAACACCATTAATCTCAGGAGTAGAGAGATTTCGTCAGAGAAGGAGCGGTAGAGGTGGTCGGAATCGATCTCGTCGGAGTCAGATTCATGGATTGAAGCTCGCCGGAGATGAAGATGGTGGTGACCTGAGAACATGGACGACGTTTGAGATTCTGGGCTGGGGAAGGCGAGCAGAAGAGCGGCAGCATAAAGAGAGCAGCAACGGCGGCAGAAGAACGGCAACGACGAGGGACAATGGAGGATCAGCGAAGTAGGGAGAGAGAGGGAGAGAGGAGCAGGCGTTTGGCAATGAAGAAGAGAGAGAGAGAGAGAGAGAGAGAGAGAGAGAGAGAGAGAGAGAGAGAGAGAGAGAGAGAGAGAGAGAGAGAGAGAGAGAGAGAGAGAGAGAGAGAGAGAGAGAAGCAAAAGGATGAGATTTGTCCCCCTTTTAGTAAGGGTAAATTGGTTCGGATTTGTCCTTTTTGACTACAATTTGTACAAACTAAGTTGCATAACAAATATTACAATCCACTAAGCTATATGGCTAAAGTATGTCTTTTCTCTATATCCATTAGTCACCTAAACTCATTTAAATATATAAAATATCTAAATTATTAAATATAAGTTGTTGCAATAATTGATTATCCGTCTTAACAAACACTCGAACATTGTAAAATAAATATTATGAATAAATAGTATAAATGACAAAAAGAATAGTAACTAACTTCTCATTGTAAATTTCAAAAACAAATTATTTATTAAACTCGTTTAGAATTTATATATATGCACTCGTTCCGCGCCCCAATAAAAAATAATTTTACTACTCGTTCTCGTTCCAGCCCAGATAAAAAATACTCACTAACTATCTAAACCCATTTTAATTTACAAAATAACCAAATAATCAAAGTTAAGTTCTACACATTTCTATAAAAGCCCGGACATTATAAAATAAAGATGAATGATAAATAATATAAATGAAAAAATATTAGAAATTAATTTTCAAGTGTAAATTTGAAATTCATAACAAGATTTATTTAGAATTTATATACTCATATCTCTCCCAAAACCGACTAAAGTTCTGTGTAGGCATGTTGTTTAATGTTATAGTTATTCTTAACTTAATTTTTATCACTTTCCTTATGTTCTTAATTAATTATTTTTTATGTAGAGTACAGTACAAAAGATTACAACTCGCGATCTTCATTTACTGTTTGATTACGCTATATATTGAAATATTTATTAAGTATAAATTTGCTAAATCTAAAAGTTGTAAGAACTCGTCTGCGAATAGTTCATATATTAAGCTGTATTTATTTAGACTGCTTGATGTAAGAGTGTGCCTACGAGCCAATCATAACTTAAGTTATAATACACTTAGACATGTAGGATTTAAAATTTTAGAACTTGTCCGCGAGCAGTTCATATTTTAGTCTAAGTCTCGAAGATCTGATCATCCGACAAAAGACTTGAAAACAGTCTTGTGTTTTAAAAGGGTTTTGACATTACCAAAAAGGGAGAAATTGCTGGAAAAAATAATAACCTAAGTGTTTTGATAAATGCACTCTACAACCTGTACCTACAGCGAAACTTCATACAACGCCCAAAAAGGCTTATCCAACAGCTAAATGGAAGTTCCGGTGTACAGCAAGAAGACTATTGGCTACAGCAAAGAAGTTGTAGGCGTTTTACTTAAGAAAAGTAAAAACAATCGAATATGATTTACACTTAGAACTTTAAATGGTTGTGAGATAACCATTTCTTTATTCATAAAATATTCACGATTTTAAAGTAACATTTAATGCTGATAGGACATCATTTAATACATCCTAAGAGATTAAAGATTGAAGAGCATTTAATGCGGATCAAAGAGAATGTCTGAAGCATTAAATACAAAACATCTTTAATTCAAACATTCTGCAAGCCGCCGATCTGATCTGTCTAAATCTCACCAACTGACCAATGACTATATTTATAGTGAATCTATTTCCAAGGTTATAAATAGCTCAAGCAAGAGGATATTGCTCACTTACTGACTAATCAAGTATTCACTATCTAAGAGCAATCTATTTCTTCAAGTATACATCGTACATCTTGAGTGAATAAATATTAAATCCTCAACAGAGAACAACACAACTACAGCGAAGACTTACATAGCCTATATTTGATGTTCCAACATGTGTTACTTCAAACTTTAATGTTGAGACCCCTAGCCCTGTATGGACTAAGTCGAACTATTCCAACATGTGTGGGAAGAAGAGAGTTCAAGGATGAAGCTTCAACCTGTGTGAGACGAATCAAGTCGAATAAGCCTACAGCTAATCTGTGTTAATGACTCAAGCTACATTTGGCTTTATCAATCTGTGTGAATGATACAGCGACTGGTTTAGTTAAAATCTTACAGTTGTGCATGCCTCGATTTTAATAAACTTTTTACTCCTGTGTGGAGGATTTGTGGACGTCGAGGGGTTTACCTCGAACCACATTAAAATTGTGTATTATTATTTCCTGCACTTGCTGTTTTCATAATGTCTATGATATATAGTATACTTACTCTGAAAAACCTGTAAGCACCAAGCTACACGAGACTATCTAGTTGTTGTACCTACAACAACTTAGCCTAAGACTTCCGCTACGCAAATCTAACTTCGAAAAAAGTACAACTTATTCACCCCCCCTTCTACGTTGTAACAATATATGTTGTGGCCAACAATTATATTATTTTATAAGGCACCGATAATGTGATCTTCCATGTGACATCAACACACCACATTATCTATTATATAAAATAAATAGACAGAGGGGAAGAGTCGGTTGTCCAGTGGTAGGACGCCTACTCCCAAGACACTCCTTTGGAAAGGTCTTGGGTCCTAACCCCACCAAGGAGGTGAAAGAGGAAGTTTTTCTCTTTATGATCCTCTAGCTCCCCGGGGCTAGCTCGAGCCACCGCTAATCAATGTTTAATCTCGCATCAAGCGGCAGTGTGGGAGTATTTTCTTGCTGGGAACCCGGAGGTGCTGACCAATCGGTCATTCTCCCAGAAGCTGTCTTTGGGAACCTGAGGCGCTGTTAATCAGTTAAGAGCTTCTCCTTGTGCGCAGAAGTGTACAGAAAAGACATTGGGAACCCTGGAATCGCTCGAGCGACTCGCGATTTACTTCTCTCAATGGGTTAGGAGTGGGTTCATTGAGGAACTAGGATTAGTCCGGCTAAGCTGGGATCACCTAGTTATCAAAAAAAAATAGACAGTACATTTGCATAACCATAATGTGAATTAATATGCAAAAATGTAATTAATATTCCCATAGGTAGTTACAGGGAAATAATGTAATGCAAGCATAAAGTACGCTTTGCAGTATACAACCTCAACAGAAAATACCGAATAATCAGCAAAATAGATAGAGTAAGCGAACATCGCGCGTAGCTCAATAAGCTCATGGTACTCATCAATGCCTTTGAACTTCTGCACGTCCTTCGATAACTCCCCTTCTAACCAAGTAGACCTGGCAAAAGTGGCCCAGGCCCACGGGCCAGCCCATCCCACCCATGAATAAATGGGCTTTGGGCTTTACTTTTTTAGCCCATAGAAACTTGGGCCTTTTTGGCCCGCCCAGATTTTGGCCCAGCCCAGGAAGGCCCAGTCCACGGGCGCCCAGAGGCCCATGAAAAATTTAATAACTAATAAATATTAATTAATTAGGCTAATGTTAATGGGTATAACCTTACACCGTAACTTATTTCAATTTAAAGTTGATTTTGTTTAGATTTTTGTATTGATATTTTGCTATCGAATACAGATAATGGACCAAGTGATGAGCTACTTTCCGTACTGCTGGTTGTAGTGCAAGAATCTAACGGTTTTAATAGTATTGAAATGGATGTTTGAACTTTTTAAAATAGTTAAAAATATATTTCTATCATATTATTGATACTTTTAATATATTTTGGTTAATTAAGTTGGAAGCAAGAAAAAATCTGTAACCCATGGGCTGGGCTAGGCCCGCCCAGCATGGGCCACGGGCCTCAATATTTAGGCCCAAAAAATCCTGGGCCTTTTTGGCCCAACCCAAAATTTGACCCACCAGTTGGCAGCCCAGCCCGTTTGGGCTGGCCCAGCCCGTTTGCCAGGTATATAACCAAGCATGACCTTTAAAAAAAGGGGGATTAAGAGGCATTTTCCTTCACTTAAAATCCATCAAAATGTTCCCAAGAGAAAGTATTAAAGAAAAATAGAAAATGAACCTAACCAGCCTCAAATCCACAGAACGACTCACCCGTGGATAGTTCATTCTCAAGTTTTGCTATCGTCCTCCGACACTTCGAACGAGACTCTTCAAACTTCACAACTCATTAATTTGTTTCTTGTCAGAGGCGTGTGCAGCGGAGAGCTGCTGTTGCAAAGTTGATACCCGCTCCATTCCATAGGAGGTCAAGTGAAGGGCCTACACAAGAAATACATCAATATGGTATAAGAGCATGTAAAAATGGAAGTTGTAAACCAATATAAAATTTATATAAAAGAAGCTATGTTGAAACAATATTTTTTTATACATATTTTGATGATGATCTTTTTAGCAAAATAATTATTATCTCATTACATATTTTACTATAGTTATTTTAAATCATTTTTTGTAACACATTTGTTAAAACTGTGCACTAATAACGTACGTAATACAGGTTTTATAACCGTTGCAAAAAGTTTTAGAAATGTCAAAGTATGAAACGGCTAAATGACATAACGTACGTAAATGCCTATTCCTAACGTACGTTATCAGTTTCAAATTTGAATTTATGTGCTAACCGTTGATCTTATTCAAAGTGGCGTCATCCAGTATATCATCTCATCCAACGGATATGAAGACCAAGAATAACGTACGTAATGCATGAAGCAAAACGTACATAACAATGAAGATTGAAGCCACTGCCCACTTTCCAGTATCATTTTACGGACGTTACGCATGATACATAACGTGCGTAATATTGGCTACGTACGTAAATGAAGTTTCCTAACGCACGTAATGTAGGCCTACTATTCTAACGGGAAAATACAACTCAAGGGCTATAAATAGCACCATTCAAGGTGTTGGAGGATACACAATTGATCTGAGCTTACAAGCATACTCAAGCAATATCAAGCATACATTTCGAGATATATATATATATATATATATATATATATATATATTCCATATTGTGATATTAGAAGAATTGTTCTATAATTTCTATATCTATATTCTTGTATCAACGAGCGATATCTTTTGTAAAGTCGAGTTTTCTACTCACAACTATTTATTGTAATACCCAATTGTAAATTCATTCATTATCATTCAGTTAATTTTCATTCAGTAATATTTCACTCAGTAATAATCATTCATCATTCATGTTTGCTCATCGTGTTCACTATTTGATGTACTTAGAATCCCGGATCAGTTATCATTTGTCTTTCTACCTTGTTTGAGATTGGAGCCGAGTTTATCTTCATCGTCATCTTTGCGTGATGAGTAGTACACGCTACGTACTCTTTCTAGGGCGCGCTAATTGAGTACAGGTAGCGCACGCTAACTCTTAGTATTAGCGCATGCTAATGCACTTGGACAGACAGTCCAGAAGGCACTGGACTGGATTAGTGAGACACACGTTACAATTGGAGTATAACGTACGTTAAATGTTGTGTGTAGCGCACGCTATCGGGATCCATCACCGCGCGCTAGCGTATTGGAACAGACAGTCCAGTGGGTACTGGACTAAGTTGAAATAATTCGTAGCGTACGCTGAGAGGGTGCATAGCGTACGCAAGGGTTAGTTGGTAGTGCATGCTAATATTTGGGTAGCGCGTGCTAAGGCTCAATCAGGCCAGAGGACAGTAGGTTTGGACTTCAGTTATTGGGCATCAGACATCAGTTAGCGCACGCTAACATTTTGGATTAATGCACGCTATCGGGAAGACGTTAGCGCACGCTACCAAGTTCGTAGCGTATGCTAACGAGGCAGTCAGGGCTCACTGGACTGTCTGGTTAACCCGCTAGCGCACGCTACATATCAGGACATAGCGTGCGCTAAACTGGACCAGTATAAATTGGACAGTCCAGTCCAATTCGTCATTTTTCACTCCTCATTTCATTTTTCGGCGTTCTCGGGCGATTTTGGGCGATTTGGAGAGATCTTTTCGACCTGCACTCACCTATCATCATCTTCAAGCTTCTAAGTCGGATTAATCATCACCTTATCCTCTCCAACACATCAAATCAAGGTAATCATTCTTGAATCTAGAATTTCGGAGAGTTCGAGTGTTTTCCTTCCGATCTCTTCGTGTAAGCTTGCTATGATGTTGTAAGATGTTAGATATGGATTATCTACCTTGAATACATGTATTCCTATGGATTTATTAGTTTATATTGCGGGTTTAATGAATATTTGGGGAATTATTCAAGAACCCTTCGGGGTTTGACTTTGGATATTTTGGGGGTTTCCGATTGATGTTGTCGTAACCTTGAGTTGTGGTTTCCTATTGGATCATTGATGTCATTAATGAAGTTTTGTTGGATTGAATTATTTTTGGAGGTTGGTTTTCGATATATTTTTGGGGAATAGTTGTAATCAACGGAAGAATGTTCACAACGTATTCGTTAGAATGCCCCAATGAGTTTGATTGTTGTTGTATAGACGTTTAAGTTGGTTATAATACGTATATTGAGTGTTTATTAGTAATTATGTTATTCAAGGTTGTTCGAGCGATCGGTACTCTCCATTAGAGACGTTTGTTCGTGAGAAGACATTTCATCACCGGTGTTGAGTAAGTTAATTCTTACTCGTTTAAAGGGATATTCATTCCTTATGTTGTTGTTCATTCATACATGTAATCCACTCATAATATATCATTCATGTCGAGACTTGTAATTATCAATTAATCATTCAATTCACGAGGAACGACGGTTCCAATCATTTCAATGAGCTACCATTCATTTCATTATTATTTCATCTCGGTGAGTCATTCTTGACCCTTGTGTGATTATTATTTATTAATGTTCACTGGTCACTTTTGTTCTTGTGGCCTTCTGGGTTCATATTGCGTGTCCGGGTGGGGATGTGTGGAATTTTTAGTTAGGCACTTGATAGTCATGTAATCGGGTTCACCGACACAATGGACTGTGCACACGGTAACGTACCTTCGTGAGACTAATTAGACACAAGGGCGGATGTGTCAGGACACTCGTCTTGTGCACTTGCACATACCATTACGGGCGTACTATGATGCCCCTCTTCAGCTGGATTTCATAACAAAGATATGTGATTGTTGTATATTGTTCAACTCTTGAGGATTGTTGTTCTGTGTAACTGACCCCGTTGGGGATATTGTTTTTAGGTCATGGCAAGGCAAAAGCACGGGAAGAGAATGTTGACAGCGAGGAGTCCCAGTGATACTAGTAGGGCCCCCCAGCCTCTTCATTTCATTCATGTTTCCTTGTTACGTATTTTCCACTGCACTTCCTTTTTTATTGTCATTTGTTCAGTGTTGTATATTTTATCTTCATATAAAATATACATGTATTCAGTGTTCCCTGGGTGTGTTGTATTTGAAACTCCTCATCGGAGTAATTGATGATGTAATGTGGTTCGGTACTACATTTGTATTGTGTAATTCATTAATTTTCATTCGCCTGGTGGGTTCAGTCGGGGGTCCACGGCACTGTAATATCCGCCTAGTTTGGGGTGTTACATTTATCGTGAGGTTGTCTTGTATCCTGAAAAACAAGAGTGTTTAAGTGAGGTTGTTCTTGAGCCCGAAAATCAAGAAATTTTAAAGTTCGGCACTAAACTTGAAAGTGCAATTGTAAGAGTTGGCACTAAACTAGAAAGTGCATTGAAGGTTTCTAGAAAAGTCCTAGTCGATAAAACTAGGTAGGGTACGTAGGCTTTGTTAATAGCCGAACCTCTCGAACAATTTCTTGTGTTCTTTCTTTTCCGCATTTCATTTACTTCGATATTTAGCTTCCGCACAAAAAGAGTTCAAAACTCTTATCCACACTATTCAACCCCCCTTCTAGTGGAGGTACCAATCCAACAATTGGTATCGGAGCAGTCTCTTTTTCACCGGATTAACACCCGCTAGAGAAAAGATCCAGAAATGGCCTTTATCCACTCTTCTCTTGTAGGCAACGCTCTCAATCGCCTTCCTTTCTTCGATGGTTCAAACTTTATGACATGGAAGAAGAAATGTCTATCTTCATCCGAGCTCACGATATTGAAATTTGGAAGGTCATTGCTCTTGGACCTACCATTCCAAAGAAGACATATGGCTCGATCAAAAGCTTTGAAGAGTACGACGATGCCGACTGGAAGAACAATCACTTCAATAGTAAAGCTACTCAACTGCTTTACTGTGCTCTCAACCCAGAAGATCACAACAGAATATCTTCTTGTGAGATGGCCAAAGAGATCTGGAAAATGCTCGAGATTACTCACGAAGGTACGAGTCAAGTGAAAGAAACAAAAATCAATATGCTTCTTCACGATTATGAACTCTTCACTATGAAAGAAGAAGAAAGCATTACTACTATGCTTGACCGTTTCTAGGCTATCACAAATGGGCTAGCTTCCTTCGGGAAACCGATATCAAGTAGTGATAAAGCCAAGAAAATCCTTCGATCTCTACCAAGAGAATGGGGCGCTACTGTTACGGCTATCATGGAGTCGAATGATCTCAACACCATAGAATTCAGTGCTCTCATTAGATCTCTCATCAATTACAAGATTGTCATTAAATCTCGAAGTTCGAAACCAAAGCCCAATGAGAGAGAAAGGATGATCGCCTTCAAAGACAAAGAAGATAGCGATCTAGAAGATGAGCCTACCGAAGAAGAGGATGAAGAAACATCCTTTTATGCTAAGAATATAAATAAATTCAAAAATCTTTTACAAAGGCGCCGGAGAGATATCAAACAGGAACCCAGGGATGAATCCAAAAAGGTTCACTTCCCACAAAACAAAAGGTTCGACAATACTTGTTGAAGGTGCGGGGTTCCAGGTTATTTTGCTAAAGATTGTCGTGCTGCTGCGCCTATGAGTTCATCAAAATCACCTCATGAGAAGTTCAAAAAGAAGGAAGTATATTTCGCTACATGGAGCTATGATGATGAGGATGATGAACCTCAAGTTCAAACCAATCTTGCTCTAATGGCCCGTGCATCTGAAGATAGCGATGAAGAAGTCGAGGTTAGTGATTCTTCTCATGAAGAACTTCTTGATGCTTTCGAATCTTTAAATAATGAATACGAAAAAGTTTGCAATATTAATAAAGATTTAAAAAAGAAAATAAAGTCTCTTGAAAATAAAAATTCAAAATTATTGAAAAACAAGGATGTGTCGATTGATCATACAAATTGCCTGGAAAACGAGAAAATTTTGAGAGATGATTTACACAAAACTCAGAAAGAATTGAAACTTTACGTTGGAAAATTCTCGTGTGGTAATGACAAATTTGAGCAACTCTTATTTGGTCAAAAAATTTTTCTTTCAAAACAAGGACTCGGGTATAATTCATTTCCAATGAAAAAGTCCTTAGAAATTACCACGAAAGATTCAGACATTTTAAAAATGGGAATTTCATCATGTCCAAAATATTTAAAACCAGGACATACCGAAACTTATTGTAGAAGTTCTATGCAAACTATAAAAGTCAAACAAATTTGGGTACCTAAAGGGACCATTATTCAAAACCAAGTTTTTATGTCTAACTCTACAGGACCCAAATTAGCCTGGGTACCTATAAAACAGAAGAAAATTGTTTTTGTAGGTACAAGCAAGGAAGACAACATTATCAAATAAATGGTATGTTGATAGTGGATGTTCAAATCACATGAGTGGGAATGAACATCTCTTCACGGAGCTGAAAAAGGAAGATCGTGGTTGTGTAACATTTGGCGATAATAAAAAGGGCCAAATAAAAGGGACAGGTAAGATAGGTAAGAAACCTTTACCTACTATTGAAAATGTTCTCTTTGTTGATGGTTTTTGCTATAATCTTGTAAGTGTTTCCCAACTCTGTGACACCAGTCTTAAATTAATTTTTGAAAGTACGCATTGCACTGCAATGAGAATAGACCAAGTTGTTTTTATTGGATTGCGATATGGAAATATTTATATTGTTGATCTTCAAGATGAATCTTCTTTCAATAAAAAATGTTTACTTTCATATGATGAAAATGCCGTTATTTGGCACCGAAAATTGGGTCATGCCTCTTTACCACTTCTTTCAAAATTGGCCAAGAACGATATTGTCCGTGGTCTACCAAAATTAAATTTCAGAAAAGACCATATCTGTGAGGCCTGTATTAAAGATAAACATGCTAGAGACTCGTTTAAACCAAAAATGGAAATTTCCACTAGTCGCATTCTTGAATTAATTCATCATGCCCAGAAGATTAAAACCCGTCTGCCCCCTTTTCACTTCTCACTTTTCCTAAACCTAAAAATCAATCCCGACTCCCTTCCTCCTCAAATCCTCCGACCTCATCGAGATTTCCTCCATTTTCTTCAGCAATCATGCCGAATACTCGCCAGAAAAAGAAGAAACGAGGAGAGTCATCATCTAATCCGCCTGAACCGAACCGATTTGTGACTCCACAGGCTGCGAAAATTTTCAATGAAATCCTGATTGATGAAGAGGTAACCTCAAGTCACTATTTCGATTTTGATTCTCTGATTGGGATTGGAATTCGTTTGGATGATTTATTTGACATGCTAGGGATTGCAAAATGTGTTAGTTTTTGTCGACCTATTTAAGTGGATTTAGTCCGAGAATTCTATGCAAATTTCTCGACAAGTTTTAATACGGATGGTCTAGTGGTTATTAACTCATTAGTTCGTGGAAAATCCGTTTCTTTTGGTGCCTCAAAATTGTCCGAACTCTTTGGCCTTCAAAACGAAGGATATCTATGTAATGGGAACTTTTTGACGGAAAATGACTCATCGGATGAAGAAGTAAATGATAACCTCAATGAGAAAGTCGTACGTGACTTTGTTTAATCTCAGGACGTGTTAAATGTAACCTCGGACAAATTTGAAAACAATGATTTTGGCCTCAACATACGACTCCTTCATGATGCTATCACTCGTTCTTTAATGCCAAAGGTCAATGCTCAACAACGCTTAATTAACATTGATATGGAGATTATCTATCATATTCTAAACGATCATGAAGTTAACTTTGCTCGAGTTGTTATGAAATGGTTCGTGGAGAAAGGATCCATTTTTCACAAGAAAGGTTATTTGAGGAAAGATAGAGAAAGAAAATCTGGGATGCCCTTCGGCTCTATTTTGACTGGGATATTTGAGGATGCCGGAGTTGATTTTTCCGGGCTGCATAAAATGGATATTCCAAAAGGGAATATGGTTCACAAAGGAACCATTCGAACTATGAAATATGTGCAGACCAGGAATCGAGGCTGGATATATTTAGATTATTTACGGGATGATGACTCTCTTAGAGACGGGAGTGCCTTGCCTCGTCTGGAGGATCGCATTTTCTCTCGAGGTCCTCAGGCAGAGCGATCTCATCTACACATTCTGCCATCTCAGGCAGGTCCTTCTCGGCCAAGTGCTTCCTCCTCTTTGCTTCAAGACAGTGTTAGTGCATTAGAGCATCGTGTTCGAAGGTCCGAGACTATGTTAGAGAATTTGTGCACTTTCTTCGGGATTGCTCTTCCGCCTCATACCCCTCAGCCAGACATTGACTAGCACTATCTTCACTATTGATGATCATCTTCTTTCCAAACCATACATTCCATTTAGTTGTTGAAAAACATGCATCTTTATTTCTGCATTTTGTTTTTGAATGCTTAAGAAACTTCAATGTTCTTAATTTGCTTTTCTTTTCCTGTTCTGAGGACTGTCTTCTTGATTTTTGAGGATTGCTTTAATGTTTTTGTGGACTGATTTTCATGACTGTTCTGTAGGGCTGCTTTCATGATTTTGAGGACTGTTCTAAGAACTGTCTTTTTCAAGCTGGTTTTTGTAGAATACTTTTGAGGACTGTTTTCTAACACTGTTTTTGTGAGATGTTTTACAGGTTGTTTTTCCCTCACTTTTTGTTAATGACAAAAAGGGGGAGAACTATGGTTGAATCATTACAAAATGGTATTTATATTCTATCTAAATTCAGTTATTATTTATCTCAGGGGGAGTTACTCTCAGGGGGAGTTTTTGTAAAACTTATTTTTTTCTTCCTTCATTCATTTATAAATTCAACTATATTTTCAAAATTATTTTGTCATCATCAAAAAGGGGGAGATTGTTGAAACAATATTTTTTTGATACATATTTTGATGTTGATCTTTTTAGCAAAATAATTATTATCCCATTACATATTTTACTATAGTTATTTTAAATCATTTTTTGTAACACATTTGTTAAAACTGTGCACTAATAACGTACGTAAACGAAGTTCAATAACGTACGTAATACACGTTTTATAACCGTTGCAAAAAGTTTTAGAAATGTGAAAGTATGAAACGGCTAAGTGACATAACGTACGTAAATGCCTATTCCTAACGTACGTTATCAGTTTTAAATTTGAATTTATGTGCTAACCGTTGATCTTATTCAAAGTGACGTCATTCAGCCATCATCTCATCCAACGGATATGAAGACCAAGAATAACGTACGTAATGCATGAAGCAAAACGTACGTAACAGTGAATACAGAAGCCACTGCCCACTTTCCAGTATCATTTTACCGCCGTTACGCTGTTGGAATATTTATTCCACACATTATTTAATTTATGTTTTGATGATTAAAGTTGCTAAACTACAAAACAACATCGAGGCGAAGCAAAACAACGAAGCAGACGAAGTCGCAAAAAGTTGCAATCTGGACTGCATTAGCGCACGCTAAGGCATATTCGTTAGCGCACGCTAACGCGGAGTAAGCTGCATTCCAGCCAAGTTTCGAAGTAAGCTGCAGTGATGTAAACTGTTGAGATAGCGCACGCTACACATCATTATTAACGCACGCTATCGAGACCTGTTACCGTTGTGAAGGAATTCAAACACAAAGAAAACGTATACAATGAAGTCATCATTAGCGCACGCTACGGTATGATTAGCGCACGCTAAGTTGTTTGAATCTAGTCAATCCGAACGTTGGAAAAGCAAGTCAAAGTCAAAGCATCAAACGGATAGTTTGACAAGGAAAGGCAACGGATATATTACGTTAACGCACGCTACTCAATCATGGTTAACGTACGCTAAGTAAGTGAGATAACGTACGTAAGATAGACGGTATAACGTACGCTAAAGAAGAAACGAAGCTACTGGACTGAAACTGGGCACAGTCTAACGCACGCTACAGGCACGCTAATGAGTTAGCGCACGCTATAATGGAAGAGCTAGCGCACACTAGCTAGACAACTGGCAGCAACGGCTAGTTTATGAAAAATGCCTATAAATACCATTCCTATGGTATTGTTTGAGTACAACAACTTCAAGCAAACAAGTCATACATCTGAGAATCATATACTTACATTGTTGTTGTAATATTGAGCTTATTTTGTTAGTTTGAGTGTTTATACATTCAACATTATACACGAGAGGTAAAAGAAAAGATACGATTGGATTCGGTGTTATTAGGATCAAGTATCCGGCATTGTTAGAATCGCAATCGATATCTAAGTGAGGTTTATCTAGTACCCATAGAAAGCTAGAGTGGTTGATTCCTTATCCAATAGAAAAGGAAAAACGGTTTTACTCGGACCGATAGAAGACGAGCGTGTAACGGTAATCCCTCGACCGATAGAAGAGAGGCGTAGAGGTTTTGATCTTAAGCCTAAGGAAAAAGATACATCGAGAGAGGACGTAGGCTTCGTTAACAGCCGAACCTCTATAAATCCTTGTGTGATTTATTTTCCGCAATTTATTTTCGCTTCCGCATAAAACGGCGCAAATATCCGAATCGGTACCCAACAATTGGTATCGGAGCGGTACTCCAATACACGGCTTAACATCCGAGGAGAAAAGATCCAATGGCGTTTCAAATGGGTCCCGTCGAAGGCCTTGCTCTCAACCGACCACCATTTTTTGATGGCTCAAACTTCATGACGTGGAAGAAGAAGATGTCTATATTCATCCGAGCATATGACATCGAGCTTTGGAAGGTGATTTGTCTTGGTCCAAAAATCCCAATGAATTCCAACGGTACGCTTAAAAATTTTGAAGAATATGACGACTCCGATTGGAAAAACGACCATTTCAATTGTAAGGCAACTCAACTTCTTTATTGTGCCTTAAATTCGGAAGAACACAACCGGATATCATCGTGTGATAGTGCCAAAGAAATCTGGAAAATGCTTGAGGTAACACACGAAGGTACGTCTCAAGTTAAAGAGACGAAGATAAACATGCTCCTTCACGATTATGAATTATTCCAAATGAAGGACGATGAATCCATCTCGATTATGCTCGACCGATTTTCGGTCATCACTAATGGATTAGCATGTTTTGGAAAACCACTTTCGAGTAGTGAGAAAGTAAAGAAAATTCTCCGATCACTACCTCGAGAATGGGGCCAGTGCAGTTACGGCAATAATGGAATCCAAAGATTTAAATACTCTCGATTTTAGTGCTCTCGTTGGTTCCCTTATCAACTACGAGATTGTTCTAAAATCTCGAAATGCCAAACCGAAACCGAAGGAGAGGTCGATAGCTTTCAAGGCTAAAATGTCGAAAAAGAAAGAAGAAACCCCGGTGGACGAAAGCGACGAAGAAATGGCATATTATGCCAAAAATATTAATAAGTTCCAACACTTATTAAACCGGAGAAAGAAGGACATTCAAGCGGGCGAACCTAAGAAATTCGACAACACTTGTCGATTATGTGGTAAACCGTGCCACTTTGCTAAGAAGCTCGAGTAAAGCAAAAGGAGGTTCTAATCGCAACATGGAGCGACGAAGATCCCGATGAAGATTTTCTTGATCAAAATAATCTCGCGCTCATGGCCCGGAGTTCATTCGACGATAGCGACGTCGAAAGCCAAGTAAGTAATTCTTACGACGAACTTTTTGAAGCATTCGAGTTACTTCATACGGACTATCAAAATGCTTTAAATGAAATTAAGTCCCTCAAGTCTAAATATAAAACTTTGGAAATTGAAAATTCCAAAATACTTGAAAAAGGAAAACTTGTCGAAATTGATCATTCGAAATGCCTTGAAAATGAAAATATTTTAAAAAATGATCTTTTAAAAGTTCAAGATGAACTAAAAATTTTGGCAAAGAAATTTTCGTGCGGCAACGATAAATTTGAACAAATGTTATGTGTTCAAAAATATACTCTAAATAAAGAGGGGTTAGGATTCAAATCACGTTCGAAAAATGAATCCGTCAATTTCAAAATACCCCGATGTGAAAAATGTTTGAAAATTGGGCATCACATTTCAAATTGCAAAAGCCCAAGACGGACGATAAAAACTAAAAGGATTTGGGTTCCTAAAGGAACAAACGTTTCAAACATCGTCTATGTTTCAAAAGAAAAATCAACTATCGGTTGGATCCCCAAAAATAAATTTTGACAAATGATATTTTACAAAGGGGGAGAAGGAAATAATATTTTCAGGGGGAGTTTATACTCTTATTAATGCATAAATTGGTATCATGCATACTTATATTTCTTTTGGTATCCTTTATATTTTCTTTTACTTTTTGATGAAGACAAAAAGGGGGAGAAAGATATGAATTGAGATAAAAAAAAAAAAAAAAAAGGAGAAGGAGATGAATTGAGATAAAAATAAAAAAAAAATCGAAGAAGTCGAAAAGCAAAGAAAAGCATACAATTAGGGGGAGTTGAAGAATGAAAAACGACGGAGTTGAAAATTAAGGGAGATATTGAAAAGAGAAGAGAATTGGAGAAACTAACGAAACGATCAAAGTCGAAAACTTTGATTCGTAGAAATATACATATATTATTTCCTTTACAGATTATCCAATTCATATGTTGTTTTGTAATCATCAAAAAGGAAGAGATTGTTGGAATATTTATTCCACACATTATTTAATTTATGTTTTGATGATTAAAGTTGCTAAACTACAAAACAACATCGAGGCGAAGCAAAACAACGAAGGCATTTAAGTCGCAAAAGTTGCAACTGGATCGCATTAGCGCACGCTAAGGCATAGTCGTGAGCGCACGCTAACGCGGAGTAAGCTGCATTCCAGCCAAGTTTCGAAGTAAGCTGCAGTGATGTAAACTGTTGAGATAGCGCACGCTACACATCATTATTAACGCACGCTATCGAGACCTGTTACCGTTGTGAAGGAATTCAAACACAGCAAAACGTATACAATGAAGTCATCATTAGCGCCACGCTAAGTTGTTTGAATCTAGTCAATCCGAAAGTTTGAAAAGCATGTCAAAGTCAAAGCATCAACCGGATAGTTTGACAAGGAAAGGCAACGGATATTTTACTTTAACGCACGCTACTCAATCATGGTTAACGTACGCTAAGTAAGTGAGATAACGTACGTAAGATAGACGGTATAACGACGCTAAAGAAGAAACGAAGCTTACCGGATCAAATCGGGTACGCCTAACGCACGCCATGTGCACGCTAATGAGATAGCGCACGCTATAATGGAAGAGCTAGCGCACACTAGCTAGACAACCGGCAAAGAACGGCTAGTTTATGAAAAATGCCTATAAATACCATTCCTATGGTATTGTTTGAGTACAACAACTTCAAGCAAACAAGTCATACATCTGAGAATCATATACTTACATTGTTGTTGTAATATTGAGCTTATTTTGTTAGTTTGAGTGTTTATACATTCAACATTATACACGAGAGGTAAAAGAAAAGATACGATTGGATTCGGTGTTATTAGGATCAAGTATCCGGCATTGTTAGAATCGCAATCGATATCTAAGTGAGGTTTATCTAGTACCCATAGAAAGCTAGAGTGGTTGATTCCTTATCCAATAGAAAAGGAAAACGGTTTTACTCGGACCGATAGAAGACGAGCGTGTAGCAGTAATCCTCGACCGATAGAAGAGAGGCGTAGAGGTTTTGATCTTAAGCCTAAGGAAAAAGATACATCGAGAGAGGACGTAGGCTTCGTTAACAGCCGAACCTCTATAAATCCTTGTGTGATTTATTTTCCGCAATTTATTTTCGCTTCCGCATAAAACGGCGCAAATATCCGAATCGGTACCCAACAATTGGTATCGGAGCGGTACTCCAATACACGGCTTAACATCCGAGGAGAAAAGATCCAATGGCGTTTCAAATGGGTCCCGTCGAAGGCCTTGCTCTCAACCGACCACCATTTTTTGATGGCTCAAACTTCATGACGTGGAAGAAGAAGATGTCTATACTCATCCGAGCATATGACATCGAGCTTTGGAAGGTGATTTGTCTTGGTCCAAAAATCCCAATGAATTCCAACGGTACGCTTAAAAATTTTGAAGAATATGACGACTCCGATTGGAAAAACGACCATTTCAATTGTAAGGCAACTCAACTTCTTTATTGTGCCTTAAATTCGGAAGAACACAACCGGATATCATCGTGTGATAGTGCCAAAGAAATCTGGAAAATGCTTGAGGTAACACACGAAGGTACGTCTCAAGTTAAAGAGACGAAGATAAACATGCTCCTTCACGATTATGAATTATTCCAAATGAAGGACGATGAATCCATCTCGATTATGCTCGACCGATTTTCGGTCATCACTAATGGATTAGCATGTTTTGGAAAACCACTTTCGAGTAGTGAGAAAGTAAAGAAAATTCTCCGATCACTACCTCGAGAATGGGACGGTACGGTTACGGCAATAATGGAATCCAAAGATTTAAATACTCTCGATTTTAGTGCTCTCGTTGGTTCCCTTATCAACTACGAGATTGTTCTAAAATCTCGAAATGCCAAACCGAAACCGAAGGAGAGGTCGATAGCTTTCAAGGCTAAAATGTCGAAAAAGAAAGAAGAAACCCCGGTGGACGAAAGCGACGAAGAAATGGCATATTATGCCAAAAATATTAATAAGTTCCAACACTTATTAAACCGGAGAAAGAAGGACATTCAAGCGGGCGAACCTAAGAAATTCGACAACACTTGTCGATTATGTGGTAAACCAGGCCACTTTGCTAAGAACTGTCGAGTAAAGCAAAAGGAGGTTCTAATCGCAACATGGAGCGACGAAGATCCCGATGAAGATTTTCTTGATCAAAATAATCTCGCGCTCATGGCCCGGAGTTCATTCGACGATAGCGACGTCGAAAGCCAAGTAAGTAATTCTTACGAAACTTTTGAAGCATTCGAGTTACTTCATACGGACTATCAAAATGCTTTAAATGAAATTAAGTCCCTCAAGTCTAAATATAAAACTTTGGAAATTGAAAATTCCAAAATACTTGAAAAAGGGAAACTTGTCGAAATTGATCATTCGAAATGCCTTGAAAATGAAAATATTTTAAAAAATGATCTTTTAAAAGTTCAAGATGAACTAAAAATTTTGGCAAAGAAATTTTCGTATAAAACGATAAATTTGAACAAATGTTATGTGTTCAAAAATATACTCTAAATAAAGAGGGGTTAGGATTCAAATCACGTTCGAAAAATGAATCCGTCAATTTCAAAATACCCCGATGTGAAAAATGTTTGAAAATTGGGCATCACATTTCAAATTGCAAAAGCCCAAGACGGACGATAAAAACTAAAAGGATTTGGGTTCCTAAAGGAACAAACGTTTCAAACATCGTCTATGTTTCAAAAGAAAAACCAACTATCGGTTGGATCCCCAAAAATAAATTTTGACAAATGATATTTTACAAAGGGGGAGAAGGAAATAATATTTTCAGGGGGAGTTTATACTCTTATTAATGCATAAATTGGTATCATGCATACTTATATTTCTTTTGGTATCCTTTATATTTTCTTTTACTTTTTGATGAAGACAAAAAGGGGGAGAAAGATATGAATTGAGATAAAAAAAAAAAAAAAAAAAAAAATGGAGAAGGAGATGAATTGAGATAAAAATAAAAAAAAAATCGAAGAAGTCGAAAAGCAAAGAAAAGCATACAATTAGGGGGAGTTGAAGAATGAAAAACGACGGAGTTGAAAATTAAGGGAGATATTGAAAAGAGAAGAGAATTGGAGAAACTAACGAAACGATCAAAGTCGAAAACTTTGATTCGTAGAAATATACATATATTATTTCCTTTACAGATTATCCAATTCATATGTTGTTTTGTAATCATCAAAAAGGGGGAGATTGTTGGAATATTTATTCCACACATTATTTAATTTATATTTTGATGATTAAAGTTGCTAAACTACAAAACAACATCGAGGCGAAGCAAAACAACGAAGCAGACGAAGTCGCAAAAAGTTGCAATCTGGACTGCATTAGCGCACGCTAAGGCATATTCGTTAGCGCACGCTAACGCGGAGTAAGCTGCATTCCAGCCAAGTTTCGAAGTAAGCTGCAGTGATGTAAACTGTTGAGATAGCGCACGCTACACATCATTATTAACGCACGCTATCGAGACTATTACCGTGTGAAGGAATTCAAACACAAAGAAAACGTATACAATGAAGTCATCATTAGCGCACGCTACGGTATGATTAGCGCACGCTAAGTTGTTTGAATCTAGTCAATCCGAACGTTGGAAAAGCAAGTCAAAGTCAAAGCATCAAGCGGATAGTTTGACAAGGAAAGGCAACGGATATATTACGTTAACGCACGCTACTCAATCATGGTTAACGACGCTAAGTAAGTGAGATAACGTCGTAAGATAGACGGTATAACGACGCTAAAGAAGAAACGAAGCTACCGGATCAAATCGGGCACGCCTAACGCACGCCTTCTGCACGCTAATGAGTTAGCGCACGCTTATAATGGAAGAGCTAGCGCACACTAGCTAGACAACCGGCAAAGAACGGCTAGTTTATGAAAAATGCCTATAAATACCATTCCTATGGTATTGTTTGAGTACAACAACTTCAAGCAAACAAGTCATACATCTGAGAATCATATACTTACATTGTTGTTGTAATATTGAGCTTATTTTGTTAGTTTGAGTGTTTATACATTCAACATTATACACGAGAGGTAAAAGAAAAGATACGATTGGATTCGGTGTTATTAGGATCAAGTATCCGGCATTGTTAGAATCGCAATCGATATCTAAGTGAGGTTTATCTAGTACCCATAGAAAGCTAGAGTGGTTGATTCCTTATCCAATAGAAAAGAAAAAACGGTTTTACTCGGACCGATAGAAGACGAGCGTGTAACGGTAATCCCTCGACCGATAGAAGAGAGGCGTAGAGGTTTTGATCTTAAGCCTAAGGAAAAAGATACATCGAGAGAGGACGTAGGCTTCGTTAACAGCCGAACCTCTATAAATCCTTGTGTGATTTATTTTCCGCAATTTATTTTCGCTTCCGCATAAAACGGCGCAAATATCCGAATCGGTACCCAACATACGCATGATACATAACGTACGTAATATTGGCTACGTACGTAAATGAAGTTTCCTAACGCACGTAATGCAGGTCTACTATTCTAATGGGAAAATACAACTCAGGGGCTATAAATAGGCATGGCAATGGGGCGGGGATGGGGCGGGGATCGCCATTCTCGGCCGCGGCCCCGCCCCGGTTTGTGAAACCCTCCCCCGGCCCCGGTCAAACCCCGGTCAACCCTCGATTTAATATAAAATATATTTTTTTTTAATATATATATATATATATATATCGGGTCCGGGGCGGGTCGGGGACCCCCATCCCCGGCCGCGGACCCGTCCCCGGTTTTTTGTAATGGAGAATCCGGCCGGCCCCAGCACTGGTTTGGAGGAATCCCGCCCCGTCGGCCTGGGGGAGCGGGTTTCGGGGCGGGGCGGGTCAAATTGCCATGCCTAGCTATAAATAGCACCATTCAAGGTGTTGGAAGATACACAATTGATTTGAGCTTACAAGCATACTCAAGCAATATCAAGCGTACATTTCGAGATATATATATATTCCATATTGTGATATTAGAAGAATTGTTCTATCATTTCTATATCTATATTCTTGTATCAACGAGTGATATCTTTTGTAAAGTCGAGTTTTCTACTCGTAACTATTTATCGTGAGGTTGTCTTGTATCCTGAAAAACAAGAGTGTTTAAGTGAGGTTGTTCTTGAGCCCGGAAATCAAGAAATTGTAAAGTTCGGCACTAAACTTGAAAGTGCAATTGTAAGAGTTGGCACTAAACTAGAAAGTGCATTCATGGTTTCTAGAAAAGTCCTAGTCGATAAAACTAGGTAGGGGACGTAGGCTTCGTTAATAGCCGAACCTCTCGAACAATTTCTTGTGTTCTTTCTTTTCCGTATTTCATTTACTCCGATGTTTAGCTTCCGCATAAAAAAAGTTCAAAACACTTATCCGCACTATTCAACCCCCCTTCTAGTGGCAGTACCAATCTAACAAGATACCCTCATATGCTCCATAATGACAGAATCCCCGATAAACTGGCCATCCTTCTTTTTAAGACGCTCAAAGTAATACGAGCTCAACACAGGCTTCATAGCAGTATGAGCGTACTTTGGATCTTCCTCATCCCAATAAGATTTGGAGCCGCTCCCATCGCGGTTCACTCCGAACATACCTAAGTGTAGATCATCAACGTGGAAGGGCTGAAGAAGAATCCTGGCAAGATTGCATGGTGACATTACCACGAGAGATTCTGAGGGCTGCCTCAACAGGAGAATTATTCTCACCGGGAAGATGACTCGGGGACATTTTCCCAATCGTGGTGCCATCGCGACCGAGAGGGTGGGGGGCTTTGGTGTCATCCCCACCACTATGTCGCCTTTTTAAATCTCTGGTCTAATCATTTGTGATATTCGCCCGTCGGGCTTGAGCAACGGTGTCGCAAACCTATTCTGGAGAGCTCCATAATATACGAGCGCGTACCAACCTCCACAGAAGCACCTTAAAGGTAAAACAACAAGTATACGTCAGAAAAAGTAAGTACAAGAACTCACTAAAGATCTATCTAAACGTTCCCAAACTCTGGCAGCACCTCTTCTACCATTACACCATGTGAACCGTGGACCCTGAAAAACCAATTCAACCAGATCGCATCTATCCATATTAGAGCGGAAACCCTGACACCTCGAGAAGGAAGGTATCTGGCCACCCCTTTTGTCATCCAAAAAGAGAAGCTCATTAAAATCCCCAGTGACACACCAGGGTAAATCAAAGCTCCTCTTAATGTCATACAAGCAATCCCATAGCTTCACCCTATCATGGGGATAAGGTTTAGAGTATACCCCTGAGAGAATCCATGGATTAGGCCCACGAGAGTCAACCTTAACATGAATACTCTGGTAATTCCAAAACAAAATCTCCACATCAGAAACATTCTTATCATATATCATCCAGAGGCCCCCTGAAGCCCCGTCCGCCGGAATATACACTATCAAGATATCCCAAATTCACACCAATCCTATTAGAGAGCTCAAAACTAGCATGCATCTCAAGCAAAAACACGATATCCGGCTTATGAACAGCCATAATCTGTTGGAACAATATTTTTTAGATCATTTTATACATTTTGATGATGTGTTATTAACCAAAATTTACTTAAATATATTTTTCCTTCAGCTAACGTACGTAAACACACCTTTATAACGTACGTAACATTCATAGTTTTTGTAAGATTTTCTGTACAGGTAACGTACGTAACTCGTTCAATCTAACGTACGTAATGTTTGAAATATTCTGACCATTGCAAACGTCATTAGCCGTTACAACAAGTCGTCACACTCAACGGATCTCTGACTGGAAGATAACGTACGTAAGCATACATTGCGTAACGTACGTAACACATTTTATCAGATCTCTCTGGACCATTTCTCCCTATTCGTTACGGCCGCTACTCAAACCATATAACGTACGTAGCAATGATAACGTACGTAATTCAGAGTGCCTAACGTACGTAAGCAGTGAAACTGCTCCAACGGGAAAATCAGCTCAAGAAGGCTATAAATAGCTCACTTCAAGGAGATAAAAGACACACAAGTATTCTGAGCTTACAAGCATACTCAAGCAATTCCAAGCAAATAATTCGAGAGTTATACTTATTCTATATTGTAATACGAGAAGATTTGCTCTATTATTTCCATCTTTATTCTTGTATCAAAGAGCGATATATCGTGTAAAGTCGAGTTCCTACTCGCATTTGTTTTTGTAAAGGTTATCTTGTATCCGGAAAAACAAGAGAGTTTTAGTGAGGTTGTTCTTGAGCCCGGAAATCAAGAAATTGTAAGAGTTGGCACTAAACTAGAAAGCGCATTCTTAGTTCTAAGAAAAGTCCTAGTCGATAAAACTAGGTAGGGGACGTAGGCTTCGTTAATAGCCGAACCTCTCGAACAATTTCTTGTGTTCTTTCTTTTCAGCATTTTATTTACTCCAATATTTTTTTGCTTCCGCACAAAAAGAGTTCAGTACTCTTATCCACACTATTCAACCCCCCTTCTAGTGGCGATACCAATCTAACAATTGGTCAGAGAGGTCTCTTTATCACCGGATTAACACCCGCTAGAGAAAAGATCCAGATATGGCCTTTATCCACTCCACCCTTGAAGGCAACGCTCTCAATCGCCCTCCCTTCTTCTATGGTTCAAACTTCATGACATGGAAGAAGAAAATGTCCATCTTCATCTGAGCTCACGACATTGAAATATGGAAGGTCATTGTCCTTGGACCTACCATTCCTAAGAAGACGGATAGCTCTCTCAAAAGTTTTGAAGAGTACGACGATGCCGACTGGAAGAACGATCACTTCAATAGTAAAGCCACTCAATTGCTTTACTGTGCTCTCAATCCAGAAGATCACAATAGAATTTCTTCTTGCGAGACGGCAAAAGAGATCTGGAAAATGTTAGAGATCACCCATGAAGGTACGAGTCAAGTTAAGGAAACCAAAATCAATATGCTTCTTCACGATTATGAACTCTTTACTATGAAAGAAGAAGAAAGCATTACTACTATGCTTGACCGTTTCTCGGCAATCACTAATGGGCTAGCTTCATTCGGGAAACCGATATCAAGTAGTGATAAGCCAAGAAAATCCTTCGGTCTCTACCAAGAGAATGGGATGCTACTGTTACGGCCATCATGGAGTCGAAAGACCTCAACACCATAGAATTCAGGGCTCTCATCGGATCTCTCATTAATTATGAGATTGTCATTAAATCTCGAAGTTCGAAACCAAAACCCAAGGATAGAGAAAGGACAATCGCCTTCAAAGCCAAAGAAGAAAGCGATCTAGAGGATGAACCTGTCGAAGAAGAGGACGAAGAAACCGCCTTTTATGCCAAAAACATAAAGAAATTCAAAAATCTTCTACAAAGGCGTCGGAGGGACATCAAACAAGAACCAAGGGATGAATCCAAAAAGACTCACTTCCCACAAAACAAAAGGTTCGACAATACTTGTTGAAGGTGCGGCGTTCCAGGCCACTTTGCTAAAGATTGTCGTGCTGCTGCTCCAATGAGTTCATCTAAACCACCTCACAAAAAGTTCAAAAAGAAGGAAGTCTATGTCGCTACATGGAGCGATGATGATGAGGATGATGAACCTCAAGTTCAAACCAATCTTGCACTAATGGACCGCGCATCCGAAGATAGCGACGAAGAAGTCGAGGTTAGGATTCTTCTCATGAAGAACTTCTTGATGCTTTCGAATCTTTAAACAATGAATACGAAAAGGCTTGCAATAGTAATAAATATTTGAAAAAGAAAATAAAATTCCTTGAAAATGAAAATGCAAAATTATTGAAAAACAAGGAAGTGTCGATTGATCATACGAATTGTTTGGAAACCGAGAAAATTCTGAGAAATGATTTGCACAAAACTCAGAAAGAATTGAAACTTTATGTTAGAAAATTCTCTTGTGGTAATGACAAATTCGAGCAACTATTATTTGGTCAAAAACTTTCTCTTTCAAAACAAGGACTTGGGTATAACTCATTTCCAATGAAAAAGCCCTTAGAAATTACCACGAAAGATTCAGACACTTTAAAAACGGGAATTCCATCATGTCCAAAATGTTTAAAACCAGGACATACCAAAACATACTGTAGAAGTTCTAGACGAACTATAAGGGTCAAACAAATTTGGGTACCAAAAAGGACCGTTGTTAAAAATCAAGTTTTTGTATCTAACTCCTCAGGACCCAAATTAGCCTGGGTACCTATAAAACGGAAGAAAATTGTTTTTGTAGGTACAAGCAAGGAAGACAACATTATCAAATAAATGGTATGTTGATAGTGGATGTTCAAATCACTAGACCTGGCAAAATAGGCCCAGGCCCGCGGGCTTGCCCAGCCCGCCCGTTTTTGGGCGGGCATCGGGCCTCACTTTTTAGGCCCAAAAACCGGCCTTTTTACCCACCTGCATTTGCCGCCCAGATGGCCCGGCCATGGCGCCCGGCCACCCAAATGATGAAACTAAATTATGTTAAAAACTAACCTGGCTCCTGTGGCTGACATACACGTAACACATACATTTATAATTAGGTTAAAAACTAACATTACATCCGCCGCTTCATTCACTCCTCATTTTCATTTCATCTCTCTCAACATTTCTCTCACCCCAACCCCAACCCCATCTCTCTCTCCAGTCTTCTTCAGTTTTAGACCTGGTGGACCGAAGGTAGATGAAGAATCGAAAATAATATTTTCCGGGCGGTCGACTTTTCGCGTCGGATTCAGACCGCCGCCGCCGCCATCACCCGTATTCTGTTCTTTCGTAATCTCGATTCAGACAAGAAGACGTCGGCCATCGACTTTTCGCGTCAGATTCAGACCGCCGCCGCCATCATTCCCGACCTCTGAGCAACATCCACCACGCCGTCGCCATCAGTATATTCAGGTGAAAATTTAAGAATTTTTTTTTTCTTATGCATGATTATTTTTGCCTGTTTGTGATGAATATTTATTCTTACAATATGAAAAATATTATGTTTGTAAAAGCCTTTATTCGTCTCTATGGGAATGAATATTATTTTTGTAAAAATATTATGTTTGTGGAAAAACAATCTACCGACCCTTGTGGAAAAATATTATGTTTGTGAGAAAATATTATGTTTGTGAAAAAAGTATTTGAATAATTATTTGAAAAAAACATGTTTGAAAATGGAGTACGATCATCCACCCTTTTCGTCCCCGAGCAGATGTTTTGAATAAGTATTTCCCAATATTATGTTTCCCGTTAACTCATTGTTCTACTATTTCGTAGATTTGATATGGAACTGTGACAATTGATTTGTTTGATCCCGAACATGAAGGCTCGGACAATATTACGATTAGGTGATTGTTTGTCGATAAAAGTACAAAAGGAGGAAACTTCTATTTGGCGTCGATATGAAAAAAAACAAGATCCGGTAACTAAAAAATTTAGAGCATATTGCAAAACATGCACAAAGAGTTATGCCATTGGAGATGGTAGTAGTTCTCATGGAACTAGAAACTTGAACTCGCATGAGAAGTCGTGCCCTGGTTTAGTCAACCAAAATGTGTCTCAAATGCATATAGATCATGAAGGGAAAATGCGTAGTAGAAAAATTAGTCAGCTTATTTATAGAGAAAAGATGGCTGAAGCAATCATGAAGCATAACTACCCCTTTTTGGTTGTTGAACATGAAGGTTTACGAAAAGTACATTACTACTTGAATCCGGATGTGAAATCATATACTAGAAACACTGCAAAAGCGGATTGCATTAAAATTTTTAACCTTGAAAAGGTAAAATTGAAGAATTCATTTCAAAATATACCCGGTCGAATTTGTCTCACTTCCGATTTGTGGTCATCCGGTACGAGTGAGGGTTACATTTGTTTGACTGCTCACTTCATTGATAATGACTTTGTGTTGCATAGTAGAATCATAAATTTTTGTCATATTCCCCCGCCACATAATGGCACTCTTTTATCAGAAAAAATCTTTGAGTTTTTGAAGGATTGGGGAATTGAGAAGAAGATATTTTCTATCACTTTAGACAACGCCTCAAATAATTTTAACATGCAAAACTTTTTGAAGGCTCATTTGAGGGGTAACTTGTTGTGTAAAGGTAGTTTTTTTCATGTTCGATGTTCGGCTCACATACTAAATCTCATTGTTCAAGATGGTTTGAGAATTGCAACTGAATCTTTGCGCAAGATTAGGGAGTGCGTGAAGTATATTAAGGGGACCGAAGGTAGACGAATAAAGTTTGTAGCATGTTGTGAACAATTGAACGTGTCGGTACAATCGGGTTTACGTTTAGATTGTGTAACTCGATGGAATTCTACATGGATGATGCTTGAGTGTGTTCTAAAATTTAAGGAAGTATTCTCTCAATATGCAATGGTTGAATCTGGTTTCACTACTTGTCCATCAAATGAAGAGTGGCAACAGCGAAGCTATCACTATATTTTTGAAACCATTTGCGAAAATTACTGAATTTTTTTCGGGTACCAAATATCCGACATCAAATATGTATTTCTTACATGTTTTGAGAATTCAAGAGCTTTTGATGTCTAATAAGTTTTGTGACTTGGAGGTTGTTAAAAATATGGCAAATGAGATGTTGCCGAAGTTTGAAAAATATTGGGACGACTATGTTGTCATCTTGTCCATGGCTACTATTCTTGATCCGAGGTATAAGGTGCAGTTTGTCAAATTTAAATTGACAAAGTTGAGCCGATTGAGAGTGTCATTGATAAAAATTAGATCAAATTTTGAATGCGATGAAATCTTTGTACGCGGAGTATGTCTCGGAGTTTTCGAAGATAGTTCACCACAACAAGAAGATGGTGTTGGGTCTTCCACTATTGGCACCACTAAGTTGAATGAACATAGCGATGACGAATTCGATGTAAGTGAAACTCTATGTTAGATTATTTTTAGTTTTGTTTCCACAATTATCTTTAGATGCATTACTTGGTCAAAATTCGAAAAAGACCACTTAGAAAACTTTGAAAACTTTAAAAACTGCTTTAAAAACTGCTTTAAAGTGAAACTACTTTTATTCTCAATTATAAGAGCCTGTGGCCGCTGCATATTTTTGAAAACTTTGAAAACTGCATTACTGGCATATTTTTAGATTCTTTAGATGCATCTAATTATAAGAGACCACTTTGAAAGATGCATATTTTTAGATGCTTTAGATGCATCTAATTAAACTGCTACAACTTTTATTCCCAATTGGGTCCTGCTGCGTATTTTTTGCCAGGTCTATTTATGGTTTCAGGCTTAATTTTTTGTAGGACTTCGTGAGGGAAGTTCAAGGAAATGCATCAACAAGAACAGAATTAGAACTATACTTGGACGAGAAGATGATCACCAACAAGGGTTCTTTTAATATTCTCCAAGAGTGGAAAAAACTTTCTGAGAGGTACATGTTATTGCTTTTCTTTTCAAACTTGTGTTGTGTATTTGAATTTTAAATATTAGTAATCATTTTGGCTTATAATATCTTCAAATTGAATGTTACTAGATACCCAATATTAGCTAGGATGGCATATGATATTTTATCGATTCCGATTACAACGGTTGCTTCGGAATCGGCCTTTAGCATTGGAGCAAAAGTTCTCACAAAATACCGTAGTTCGCTTCTACCAGATAATGCCCAAGCTTTAATTTGCGGGCGTAATTGGATTTGTGGTTATGAAATTCAAGGTTTGTTGTATAGTATTTAGTTAATTGTAAAGTTGCTTTTTTTAGTTTAGATTGTTGATATTTTGCAATTTAATCCAGATGATGGGCCGAGTGATGAGCTGCTTTCCGTGCCGCTAGTTGCAACACAAGAGTCAAATGGTTCCAATACTATTGAAAATAAGGAATCAGGAAATGCATAGTGGCCGATGAAGTTGGAAGCAAAGTGGAACTCTAGTTTAATTTTAATTATTTCGATATGTTGATTGTTGTATACTTTAACACTTGTGTTCCTTGCTGCTGTTTTTTACTTGTGTGTTTTGTTACTTTTTTGCTGTTATTTTTTTCTGTGATGCTTTTTTAATGTCATTTTTGGGCTGGAACATGGATGTGTTGGGATATTATGTTTTTGGAATGAATATTTACTTGCATAAGCTTTCAAAAAAAAACTGGAATAATAATGTACTGGAGGCCCGCGGGCCGGGCCGAGCCCGCCCAGGGCGGGCCACGGGCTGCAATATTTCAGCCCAAAAATTTCCGGGCCTTTTCAGCCCAGCCCAATAAAAGCCCGCCCGTTTGCCAGGTCTACAAATCACATGAGTGGAAATGAACATCTCTTCACGGAGCTGAAAAAGGAAGATCGTGGCTGTGTTGATAGTGGATGTTCAAATCACATGAGTGGAAATGAACATCTCTTCATGGAGCTGAAAAAGGAAGATCGTGGTTGTGTTACCTTTGGCGATAATAAAAAGGGCCAAATAAAAGGGACAGGTAAAATCGGTAAGAAACCTTTACCTATGTTGGGATAAATGATGTTTTGATAATTGCCAAACAACAAAAGTTTGATACAGCAAGCCCTGTATCGAAAGCCGGTTGAAGTTGCAATCCTATATCGAAAACCTTCTGATAGCGCCAGCATACAGCAAGCTCTCGCGCTACCAAGATACAACAACAAAGTCTAAATAAGCGCCAAGTATGGAAGCTGTCTCGAAACCTCAATAGAGCACCCTTCCATACAGCGCCTGACTATTCCAATATGGCTACAGCTCTAGTGGATACAGCATTCACATCGGAACAGGACTGAAGACCATTTGAAAAGGAATCTCTAGTATTCACTAAAGTCAAGTACCGTTTGATAAAGAAGTATTTAAATATTGAAAGGATAAAGTATTTAAATACTGAAGCTGTCAGAGATCTTCAGAATCCCGCTAAATCCGGATCGTGTCATAATACCGTTGGAACGAAATCTCATTCAAACGGATACATCTCAACGGATATATTATTCAGAAGACTATATATATCTCATAAGAGCGTTGAATATCATAGACACCATATACCGATGTTACCAAGTGAAAAAGCTATCATTATATACATCAGAGCAAAACATATCTCCAAAAGCTTACTGCAATCAAGATCGAAAGAGATATACAGTGCTCAACATCAAGAACGGTCATCATCAGCTCAAAAACTTCATATTCAAAGCTGCTGTTCTTACCCGGTTACCTACCTTTTTACCTTTGTGTAAAAACCGAGCTCTGTGTGAACTCAACAAGTTATTCTAACCTGTGTGGGACGAATAAGAGGACGAAGCTTTGGAACTGTGTGTGAAGAAGCAAGTCAAGAAGGAAGCTTTAACCAATCTGTGTGAACGGTTGAAAGCGACAGTCTTTGTATCTATCTGTGTGAACGATACAAGGATAGGTTTGATTATAAATACATAGTTGTGTACGCAGTATTTATAATAAACGTTTTACTCTGTGTGGAGGACCGGTGGACGTAGAGGGGTTTACCTCGAACCACTTAAATACCGTGTTATTTACCTTTCGCCGCTATCGTTTTCATAATCGTGATTTATACAAGTATACATCGCAAAACCCCGTAAGCACCAAGCTAACAGAGAATAGACCGAGTTGTCAGATCGACGGCAACTTACTATATTAAAGACTTCCGCTACGCACTCGTATTCAAAACCATACAGCCTGTTGCTTAAACATTTCCCAAGCTGTATCGAGTATACTTGAAAAAGGGACCAACAATTGGTAACGGAGCGGTTGATTCTAAAAAGAATCAGTTGTATTTTTAACTGAATTAGATCCTTAAAAACACTTATTTTCGAAAACAGTCTTTGTAATTCCCATCCTCTAATATGGATACCTTTATCTCAAATAAGATATCTATGTTTCACATTAACGAGTTTGATGACTGGATAAACAGGATGAAGAACAAACTCAAAGCCTTCATTGGAGAATCAAAAGCTCCGCCCACATCAACAAAGACCGAAGAATGTCTTCAGGTGGTCACTGATAGCGATTCATCTGATGATGAGCTAGAGGATAGAGCCTATGTGTGCTCTATGGCCGAAGTTAAAGAAGAAAATGAAGACGGCGATGATGATGAGGTAAGCTCTACCTCAACTATTCCTATAAATGCATCTCATACTTTTGAATACATGTTGAATGAATTAAATAACATTCAAACGGCCCATGAGATATTGAAAGGAGAAAACATACAGCTTGAAATCTCTAACTTAGAGCTGAAAGAAGAAAATGACTTGCTGAAGAATAATTACGAAAATATATCAGTTGATTGCGAAAACAGCAAAGTCAATTTAGAAAAACTCATGGAGAGCAATCATCAACTTGATCATAATCTAAATGAGACTAAGTCTCATCTTGAAAGCAAGACAAATGATTTGGCTCTACTCGAAGCCAAAGTAAAATCTCTCGAGAAACGTGAAGGAGAATTAGAGACAATCTTGAAATCTTTCGAGAAATCCTCTAAAAGAATGGAAGAGATCCTAAGCAATGGGCAACATGCTCATGATAAACGTGGCTTAGGGTACAACTCGTTCTCTAACAAAGAAAAATCTAGTACGGTATTCGTCAGAAGTGAGGAATCCATTCCTGTATCAAAAGAAGTTCCGAGTTCTGTGAAGGAACGTGTTGCACCGCGAACAGCAAAAGCTGTTATTCCACCCCCGCAACTCTACTATTCGAGACAGTGGAACCAACAACCACTCAGAAGGCGTACTCAACATCATGCTCCACAAGCATATCATAAACGCCAGCAGTCATTCAGGAAGAAGGCTGTATCCAACCAACAAAGGCCCGCATACAGAAGATTTCAAGATAAATGCGCCAGTAATCGGATACAGGAGCCCCGTTATTCATCAAGAAAGCAGGTGTCCGCACAGTATCAACAACAGAATTGGGAATCCAACTGGAGACCCAGGAGGCAATATGCAAGATCGATGAAAATGGCTCCACCTCCGAGACGACAATCGTACTGGAATAACAACTATAATTCTCGATTTTTCATGCATTATAATTATCATGATTACAACGACTACGTGCTTGCCCCACGTAGATATCGATATAATGGACCAAAAGTAGCCTACAACAAACAAATTGTTGCCCGGCAAATTTGGGTACCAAAAGGCAATATCACACCAGGACCCAAAGTTACTTGATATCCATGCGTCGACATGAATTGGAAACGCTACAGCCAGAAATCCCTGTAAGTCTTTATGCTTTTACTCATTAAGTGAGGGGGAATGCTGTAAGACCCATGAATACTGATTCGCCATTAATTAACCGTACACTCGTAAGCCAAGACAAAGATCAGTAGGACTAAGAAGGCATGAAACCTTCCTACAGCTGACGTGTGCATTAATTAAGGGGGAATACAGTAAGACCCATAAATACAGTGTTAATCCGAACATGCATGTAAGAACTAAATCCTGTATGTACCTTTAAGGAAGAACACTATATTATTCGCGGATACAGTATTTTTCACTACAGGACATCAATTATGATTGATACATTTTAGCTTATTATTGCTGTAAAAACTCGTCTACGAACAGTTCAATAGGTTCAGTTGTACTCAACTAGATCACAAATGTAAGATTGTGCCTGCGCGCCAATCATAAGTTTAAAATGTAATAAACTTTCCTATCATGTTAGAAATTGCCTGCGAGCAGTTCACATTTCTTTTAGATCAAGTGCTGAAGACCAGATCATTTGATAGAAGATCAAGAAATCTGCTTTTGATATTTTCCAAAAAGAGGAAACAGTGGGATTAAAACATCTCCTGTATCGAAGTCTTCTCATGTTACCATCAAGTGGTTATCGAAGGGGAAAATTTTTTTTAGCCTGAAGAGGTTTTTGATATCAAGAACTTGGCATGATCAAGAAGTTTTTGAATCATCAAAGTAGTTTTGGAAATCATCAAAAAGGGGGAAATTGTTGGGATAAATGATGTTTTGATAATTGCCAAACAACAAAAGTTTGATACAGCAAGCCCTGTATCGAAAGCCGGTTGAAGTTGCAATCCTGTATCGAAAACCTTCTGATAGCGCCAGCATACACCAAGCTCTCGCGCTACCAAGATACAGCAACAAAGTCTAAATAAGCGCCAAGTATGGAAGCTGTCTCGAAACCTCAATAGAGCACCCTTCCATACAGCGCCTGACTATTCCAATATGGCTACAGCTCTAGTGGATACAGCATTCACATCGGAACAGGACTGAAGACCATTTGAAAAGGAATCTCTAGTATTCACTAAAGTCAAGTACCGTTTGATAAAGAAGTATTTAAATACTGAAAGGATAAAGTATTTAAATACTGAAGCTGTTAGAGATATTCAGAATCCCGCTAAATCCGGATCGTGTCATAATCCCGTTGGAACGAAATCTCATTCAAACGGATACATATCAACGGATATATTATTCAGAAGACTATATATATCTCATAAGAGCGTTGAAGATCATAGACACCATATACCGAAGTTACCAAGTGAAAAAGCTATCATTATATACATCAGAGCAAAACATATCTCCAAAAGCTTACTGCAATCAAGATCGAAAGAGATATACAGTGCTCAACATCAAGAACGGTCATCATCAGCTCAAAAACTTCATATTCAAAGCTGCTGTTCTTACCCGGTTACCTACCTTTTTACCTTTGTGTAAAAACCGAGCTCTGTGTGAACTCAACAAGTTATTCTGACCTGTGTGGGACGAATAAGAGGACGAAGCTTTGGAACTGTGTGTGAAGAAGCAAGTCAAGAAGGAAGCTTTAACCAATCTGTGTGAACGGTTGAAAGCGACAGTCTTTGTATCTATCTGTGTGAACGATACAAGGATAGGTTTGATTATAAATACATAGTTGTGTACGCCATAATAAACGTTTTACTCCTGTGTGGAGGACCAGTGGACGTAGAGGGGTTTACCTCGAACCACTTAAATACTGTGTTATTTACCTTTCGCCGTTACTGTTTTCATAACTGTGATACAAGTATACACTGCAAAACCCTGTAAGCACCAAGCTAACAGGAGAATAGACCGAGTTGCTGTATCGACGGCAACTTACTATATTAAAGACTTCCGCTACGCACTCAGATTCGAAAACCATACAGCCTGTTGCTTAAACAGTTCCCAAGCTGTATCGAGTATACTTGAAAAAGGGACCAACAACCTACTATTGAAAATGTTCTTTTTGTTGATGGACTTTGCCATAATCTTCTAAGTGTTTCCCAACTTTGTGACACCAGTCTTAAATTAATTTTTGAAATTACGCATTGCACTGCAATGAGAAAAGACCAAATCGTTTTTATTGGATTGCGTTATGGAAATATTTACATTGTTGATCTCCAAGATGAATCTTCTTTCAACGAAAAATGTCTACTTTCATACGATGAAAATGCCGTTATTTGGCACCGAAAATTGGGTCATGCCTCTTTACCACTTCTTTCAAAATTGGCCAAGAACGATATTGTCCGTGGTCTACCAAAATTAAATTTCAGAAAAGACCACATTTGTGAGCCCTGTATTAAAGATAAACATGCAAGAGGCTCGTTTAAACCGAAAATGGAAATTTCCACTAGTCGCATTCTTGAATTAATTCATATGGGTTTAATTGGTCCGTCTCGACATGCCAGTCTAACAGGTAAACTTTATACTTTAGTTCTTGTCGATGATTTTTCGAGATTTACTTGGGTAAAATTCTTAGCAAATAAAGATGATGCATTTAACGAGTTTGTTAAGTGGTGTAAGGTTACCCAGAAGGAAAAAGAATTACCAATTATCGTCATTCGAACCGATCATGGTGGAGAATTTGATTCTAATCTCTTTGAAGATTGGTGCAATAAATATGGTATTGGGCACAACTTTTCGGCACCTCGGACACCTCAACAAAATAGAGTTGTCGAGAGGAAGAATCGCTCTCTAGAAGAAATGAGCCGGACAATGCTCAATGAGTATGGTCTTCCTAAATATTTATGGGCCGAAGCCGTCAACACCGCTTGTTATGTTATTAATCGTGTCCATCTCAGGAGAAACAAAATGATGACTCCCTATGAGATATTTAAAGGTAAAAAGCCCAATTTATCTTATTTTCATCCATTTGGTTGTAAAGTGTTTATTCATAATAATGGTAAGGATAATTTGGGTAAATTTGATTCAAAATCAGATGTTGGAATATTTCTTGGTTATTCTACTGACAGTAAAGCGTATCGTGTATTTAATTGTAGAAGAGGCTCGGTAGAAGAGTCTATTCATGTAAAATTCGATGATACAGTTTTACCCCCGAGAAAGGTTGTTTTTGATGATGATGCAGGTATGGTTCCAGCTAAAGAAGTATCCGAAGTATCAAAGGAGTTGGAGAAGCTCGACGTAAGCTCGGACAAGCAGGAGGAAAATAGTTACAACCTTCCTAAAGATAGGGCAAATGTGAAAGACCATCCGATGGAACACATTCTCGGAAAAATCGATGAAGGTGTACGAACTAGGAGAAATATAAATGATTGTATTAACAATATTGCGTTTATTTCTCTTACAGAACCATAGAATATCGATGAGGCCATAAATGATGAGAAATGGGCTATTGCTATGCAAGAAGAGCTAAACCAATTCGAAAGAAATAATGTTTGGGAATTAGTTCCGGCACCGGTAGACAAATCAATCATTGGCACCAAATGGGTTCATAAAATTAAAACCGATGATGATGGTCTCCCAATTAAAAATAAATCGAGGTTGGTCGCCCAAGGTTATAATCAAGAAGAAGGCTTGGATTATGAAGAAACGTTTGCTCCTGTTGCTCGTCTTGAAGCTATTCGTCTTCTCTGTGCCCTTTCCGCATACAAGAAGATCAAACTCCATCAAATGGATGTAAAAAGCGCGTTCCTAAATGGAATCATCCAGGAGGAAGTGTATGTTAAGCAACCGCCGGGTTTTGAAGATTATGATCATCCGGATCATGTGTACAAGCTCCATAAAGCTCTCTATGAATTAAAATAAGCTCCGAGAGCATGGTATGATCGTTTAAGCTCTTTTCTTACTTCAAACGGGTATAAAAGATGTAATGTTGATAATTCCCTATTCATTAAGATTTTAGGTGATGATATGCTTATTTGTCAAATTTATGTAGACGACATTGTTTTTGGTGCAACTAACAAATCTCTGCCTCAAGAATTTTCAAATCTTATGAAGGGAGAGTTCGAAATGAGCATGATGGGAGAGTTGAAAAACTTTCTCGGACTCTAAATTAGGCAACTAAATGACGGAATATTCATTCACCAATCCAAGTACGTCAATGAGCTCCTAAAGAAATTTAAGATGGAAGATTGCAAAGAAATATCCACTCCTATGTCTTCAACTCTTAAACTCGACAAAGATGAAATAGGTAAGTCTGTTGACCAAAAACAGTATCGAGGTATGATCGGCTCTTTACTTTATTTAACTGCATCTAGACCCGATATAATGTTTGCTACTTGCTTATGTGCCCGCTTTCAAGCAAATCCTAAAGAATCACATCTAATTGCATGCAAAAGGATATTTCGGTATTTAAAATATACTGCTGGCTTAGGTCTATAGTATCCTTCTAGCATTGATTTTCAACTTTTTGCATATAGTGATGCCGACTTTGGTGGATGTAAAATTGATAGAAAAAGCACCACCGGAACTTGTCATTTTATGAGTTCATGTTTAATTTCATGAGGGAGTAAGAAACAGACTAGTGTCGCTACTTCCACAGCTGAAGCAGAATATGTGGCTGCGGGAAGTGCATGTGCACAAGTTATTTGGATCAAAAATCAACTTCTAGATTATGGCATTGAACTTAAAAATACACCTATTTTTTGTGACAATACAAGTGCCATTAATCTAAGCAAAAACCCCATTTTGCATAGTAGGACAAAACATATAGAAATCTGTCACCATTTTATTCGTGACCATGTCCAAAACGGGAATGTACGTCTCCAATTTGTTGGTACTAATGAACAATTGGCGGATATTTTTACAAAACCATTACCCGAAGAGGCTTTCAATTTTATTCGCATAAATTTAGGAATGGTACATGTTGATCATTTTTAAATGTTGCATATTCATCATAGTTACAGTAAATGGTCATTTAAATTGGGACATCATCGAAAGGAAAACACTGTTCATTTGGTCATGCTTACGGACGTTAAGGATGGTTCATTTACGTACGTAACAAAATGCAGGTTTTAGTCCAGAGATTTCAGGATTTCTCGCTACGTACGTTACAAAAAGAGTATAACGTACGTAATCAGCTTTTAACCCTCATACTTATAAACCCATTTCGACAGACCCTTCTCATTTCACCTTCAATCCCTAGAAACGACTGCGACGAACTCAACACAAATCCGACCAAAACTCCAAATTCGTCCGACATCTCCACTTTTCCGGCCAATTCATACAGATGGCATCCAGAACCGGCAAGAAACGAAGAGGCGAAACCTCTCAACCGTCTTCCTCGCCTTCCGGAGAACCTACTTTTCGGAACGCTCAAGCTTGCAAAACTGATTTGGAGTTCCGAAAAGTAGGTTCTCCGGAAGGCGAGGAAGACGGTTGAGAGGTTTCGCCTCTTCGTTTCTTGCCGGTTCTGGATGCCATCTGTATGAATTGGCCGGAAAAAGTGGAGATGTCGGACGAATTTGGAGTTTTGGTCGGATTTGTGTTGAGTTCGTCGCAGTCGTTTCTAGGGATTGAAGGTGAAATGAGAAGGGTCTATCGAAATGGGTTTATAAGTATCAGGGTTAAAAGCTGATTACGTACGTTATACTCTTTTTGTAACGTACGTAGCGAGAAATCCTGAAATCTCTGGACTAAAACCTGCATTTTGTTACGTACGTAACATGAAAGCCTGTAACGTACGTAAGGTCCTATTACGTACGTAATGAACCATCCTTAACGTCCGTAAGCATGACCAAATGAACAGTGTTTTCCTTTCGATGATGTCCCAATTTAAATGACCATTTAATGTAACTATGATGAATATGCAACATTTAAAAATGATCAACATGTCCCATTCCTAAATTTATGCGAATAAAATTGAAAGCCTCTTCGGGTAATAGTTTTGTAAAAATATCCACCAATTGTTCATTAGTACCAACAAATTGGAGACGTACATTCCCGTTTTGGACATGGTCACGGATAAAATGGTGACGGATTTCTATATGTTTTGTCCTACTACGCAAAATGGGGTTTTTGCTTAGATTAATGGCACTTGTATTGTCACAAAAAATAGGTGTATTTTTAAGTTCAATGCCATAATCTAGAAGTTGATTTTTGATCCAAAGAACTTGTGCACATGCACTTCCCGCAGCCACATATTCTGCTTCAGCTGTGGAAGTAGCGACACTAGTCTCTTTCTTACTCCCTCATGAAATTAAACATGAACTCATAAAATGACAAGTTCCGGTGGTGCTTTTTCTATCAATTTTACATCCACCAAAGTCGGCATCACTATATGCAAAAAGTTGAAAATCAATGCTAGAAGGATAACACAGACCTAAGCCAGCAGTATATTTTAAAGACCAAAAAATCTTTTTGCATGCAATGAGATATGATTCTTTAGTATTTGCTTGAAAGCGGGCACATAAGCAAGTAGCAAACATTATATCAGGTCTAGATGCAGTTAAATAAAGTAAAGAGCCGATCATACCTCGATACTGTTTTTGGTCAACAAACTTACCTTTTTCATCTTTGTCGAGTTTAAGAGTGGAAGACATAGGAGTGGATATTTCTTTGTAATCTTCCATCTTAAATTTCTTTAGGAGCTCATTGACGTACTTGGATTGGTGAATGAATATTCCGTCATTGAGTTGCCTAATTTGGAGTCCGAGAAAGTTTTTCAACTCTCCCATCATGCTCATTTCGAACTCTCCCTTCATAAGATTTGAAAATTCTTGGGACAGAGATTCGTTAGTTGCACCAAAAATAATGTCGTCTGTTGTTACCCAAAATATTATCCAAAGATAGTATAGCTGGAATGATCGAGTAACAAACAAATGTGAGAACACTTCCGTGAGAAAAAGACAACACAAGATTTGTCGGGGTTGTTAATCCCGGGCTTGAATGCTCTCGCGAGATGTTATTAATAAATATACTGTCGAGTACAAATATTAATGTTAGAATCTATTACAATGAGTGTAAAGACTTCTAGTTATCTAAGCTGTAGAGCGTGTAGATTTCCGGAAGAACCAGATGTGTGGATCTGTGAGTTCTTGCTTGGGATGTTTTATAAGTGTGTTTGAATATCATTGAGATTGTATAAGTAATTGCCTGTGAATTCGCGTGTGTAGTTGCGTTAATTCACCTCTCAATCGTGTGTCCGTGTCCTCTCTTGCCACTGAAGTGAGTTCCCTATTTATAGGGGACAAGGTTGTTGGGACCCCTCAGGCGATCGCGGGCGACCGCTGTTTTCTATATTATAATAAGATGGCCGATCGTCCCGTCACGTGGGGCTCTTCCCTTGAGGTCCGAGGTTGCTGCTGGTGGCCAGTTGGGCGAACCAATGGAAAGCCAGTACGCGTCTTGAGTCGCTGTCCGGGGAGGACCCACTTTGTACCTTTCGGCGGCCTTGTCGGTAGGTGAGGTAGGTAACAGGCTGTGGTCAAATGTCCTATCTGTCGACGTCCTTTGTGGATCTGCACGTGGGCCACCGTCCAAGATTCGATCTTTGACGACTTTGACGGATGTTGGATCCATACGTGGCACGAGACGATCGCCTCCGGTTTGGACATCAGAGACGATCGCCAGTTATCAAAGGACGATCGCTGGGTACCAAAAGACGATCGCCGTATGTGCCGATCTCCGGGCGTTTGCCCTGAGTATGTCTTCTATGATTGGCTTCTCTGATCGTGATGCTGATCGCCTATCGAGGCGTATTAATCACCGCACAACAATTTCCCCCCAGCTCGCCTCGATGTTGAAAACACGGGGTGAGGTGGCACTATTGGCGATCGCCGATGTTTAGCAGATCAGCCGATCTGAATTCAAATCTGGACGATCTCCTTTTGCGCTGGGAGCAGCGGGAAATGAAGGCGGGCTCTCGAAACGCTACAAGGAAACGCATCGCGCCACTGTTGGGGGAGTCTGACGGTTTGTCAGACTCGTCGGCTGGCGTGCCCTCGAAAAGACGCGTACGCGGGATTTGAAGGCAGCATTTAATGTGTCCCCACTCTGACGGTTGCGATCCGGCCCTCGGAATTTCACCTATTTGCACTTAGACCCCCGCCTCCATCTATATAAGGGCTAGGGTTTTCTCATTTTCAACCTTCACGCGTCCTTGCATCCATAGCCGAAACTCTGCAAAAATTTCTGGAGCTTCTTGTGCCGATCGTCTTCCTTTTTCTAGGTAAGAAAAATCAATCTTCTCTCTCCCTTTTCTTTCTATAATATGTCGGGAGGATCCAAAACCTTCGATACCGGAAGTTCTTCCGCCGCCGCAGCGTTGCCTGATCGGGAGGAGATTCCCGTTAGAGTGGATATGGAGACGGTCGTTGAAGCTATTCGTGCGGGGATTGCCCCCGCAGAACTTGAAGAACTTTTCAACGAGGCCGAAGTGGCGAGGACGGTGGTGACGGCGGAGCAGGGGGGCTCGCCGGTGGATGAGGACGAACTGGTGCGGATGGCCTGGGAACGAGAAAGTGTATTCGGCCCCGCCTATATGACTTTCGCCCGGATGATGGAGGCGATCGCCGGAACCTGTCCGGAATTTGACTTCGAAGCCTACTCCGCTGCTCACCCTTATGAACCTGTGAAGCGGACGGTTTTTCGGGCCTCCGACCCGTCTCCGTGGACTCTCAGAAAGATCCGGAGTTCGGCGACCAAGAAAGACCTGATCCACTGGAGGGAAAAATATCACATCCCCTCTGACGTTTCCCTGCACATGCCCTCGGAGAACGAACGTGCCGATCAACCGCCCGAGGATATGGTTGCCGTTAGTGAGATGATTATGGAGGCCGGCCTTCGATTCCTTTTGCCATTCGCCGTCTCCTACTTGCTGATCGCCTGGAATTTGGCGCCGCTTCAACTGACACCGAACGCTTGGCTACAGGTCATCTGCACGTTGACATTGTTTGGCAGTCACCGGTTGTTCCGCCTCCTTACTGCGCTGGAGATGAATTATCTGTTTAAATTGGCCGCGCAGAAAGGGTCGATCGGCGGCAATCATATCCAAGGCCGAATGGGGATAGTGGTCCTCGGTGTGCCGAACAAATCCCGAGACAACCTGGCGAAGTGGTGCTGGGTCGGCGGAGCGTGGCGATCGGCATCGAGTGACAGGCCGAATGAGGAGTTGTAGATTCCTACCACTTTTCAGGAGAGGAATCCGAGTAAGGATTTTAACTCTCCCTTTGATTGAGCTTGTCTTGAACTGATCTAATTTCGTTTTCTTTTTGCAGGACCTATTGTTCCAGCGATCGACGATCTCCCCTTCGATTTCTTGATCGTTTGGGAGCGGATTCGCGCCTTGCCTGATTCTTTTATTGAAGTTCGCTCGCTTTGTAACGAACTTCACCGGTTGGGGGCTCGATTGTTTCGCTTCCCTCGACACCTGAGAGCTCAAAGTATAAACTCTATTCCTTCCGCCTTTCTTGACGATCGTCTCCGGGAGGTCGCATCGTCTAAGTAGTTGTATAACTTTTGTGCTTCTTCTTTAACAGAGATTCACTTTCCTCTTCTTGCCGAGCCACCACCAGAGATCGCCATGTCAAACCCGGGACTCATCGGTCGCCTTCATTTGGGTAAGAGGACTGGTCACGTTCCTGCGACGACATCTCGCCCTGCTCCGGTGGTGAGGCCTGCTGAGGTGCCGGTCGCCGAGCCGGTAGTTCAAGAAGAGGAACAGCTTCAGCGCCGCAAGAGGCGGAGGTCGGAGGAGTCCCTGCCGATTACTGAGGCGGATGTTTCCATTCTGGAGCCTCCGGTTGCTGCGGCCCCTATCTCTGCCATCCTGATGACGGAGGGATCAGGCCCTAGGCCCTCGGCGTCCGTCTCCCGGTCATCGGGCGGCCCCACAAAGAAGGTGGCGATCGCTGAGGCGGAAACCTCTCGGGGCAAGCCTTATTTTGGCCGCAATCCCGAGCTGGTCAACAGGTAAGATAGGATCGGAATTTCCGAGTTAGGCATTTTGAGTGAGATATGGACTAACTCCCTTGTCATTTTTGTTTGCGCTGCAGGATCCGTCTTGCCGACCCTGATGTCGCTCCCATGGTGCTCGACTTCTTGTCGAGTAAGTCTCCACCAAAATCCCTCGACGTCCCTTCCTACGTCCAGAAGGCCATATCCTCATTGCCCAAGGCCTGGACGACCGATCTTGATGCGATCGCTCGTCGGCGATCTGGAGATACCATGCAGGCGACCATCACCCTGGCTCTCCAGACGGCGACGATGGCCGTCCAGGCTGCCAAGGATTTCGAGGGGCGACCCTCCACTGCTCGCCTCCATAGCGATGTTGAGGCCGCTCGGAACGCCAACATTGAGTTTGCCAACCGGATCCAGTCTATGGAGAAGGAGTATGTGGAGACGGCCAAAAGGGCTAAGCAGGACGTCGACCGATTGAAGCAGGAGCTGAGCCGCTCCAAGGAGGCTGCCGATCGGTTCCGTGATCAGAAGAAGGAAACCCGCCGGAAGCATGCGACTTCGCAGGAAGAGGCGGCCGGGCTGAAGGCGACGGTGGATTGGCTCAGCGGTGAGCTGGAGGCGGCGAAGAAGGAGCTGGAGAAGGCCAAGGGAGAGAACGCCGCCAAGGTGGTCGAGCTGGAGGAGGCTGAGAAGGCGTCCGTGGAGTTGAGAGGGCGGCTCAAGGCGATCGAGACTGATCCCTACCTTAATATTGCGCTCGTCGGCGAGTTCGCCTATTATGTGGCCTACGCCGACGCCGTTCGAGCCGCCAAAAAGGCAGGGATTGAGATCGGTCCCTTGATGGAGAGCTTCAAAGCCTATGCACTTGAGCACCCTCTGCACCCGGAGTTCTCTTTACCGATCCTAGACCTTGTCGACTTTGGGATCGACTTGAGTTGGTATACTGGTAAACTCATTCATCCCGAGGGCGATGGGGGGGCCCAAGCCGATCCGCAACCTGAGGGCGATGACCAGCCGGCGGGCCCTTGAGAGATATTTTGTTTTCCTTTGTAACTTGTACTTTTCTGCTTTCCTTTTGTAATGCCTTCGGGCCTCATAATGTACGATATCTTTGATATGAAAAATATTTCCCTTTTCACACTGCCTTTTTACGTACGATCGCCTTTGAATGTTTGTATGCGAATTTTTACAAGTATGTGTATGGTTGCATTCGACGTCTTGTTCATCCGACCGTTTGTTTGAATGCTGAATGTATTGACATGCTTCGAATCGAAGTTATTACTTGTAAATATTGTTGAACAATGGCGATCGTCCTGCGTATGTTTAAGCAAAGCCGATCGGGCGTGGTTCCTTTCTGTCCGATCGCATTTGAGATTAGCTCGACCCATCTCATCGAAGTTCTTACTTGTAAATATTGTTGAACAAAAGCACGTCCTGCGTATGTTTAAGCGAAGCCGATCGAGCGTGGTTCCTTTCTGTCCGATCGCATTTGAGATTAGCTCGACTCATCTCTGCCCCCTTGTTTTTGTTTACTTATTGTAAGTAAGGGAACAAAAATTAGTTTGTCTGGCGAGCTATCTTCAGTTTTGCCGATTCTGAAGAATCGTGCACGGCCGGGGAGTTCGATGGACCGACCTCCCCAATCGTGTCTTTGTGTGCGAGGGACATTGTGTATCCCGCGACTCACTTTTTTGTGAGGGTCCTCCGTTAGGCTGCGCCTGCCTTGTGTTAAGACGAAAGGCGGGCGATCTTGGTCTGGAGGAGTCCTTGCACGGGGCGTCGTCGGCTTATTCGACTCCACGTCCGCGGCTTGTTAGCTCTGCTTCCACCTCGGCCCGCCATGAAGATGGCGACCCTAGACGGTGTACGTTGAGACGGGGGTAGTGGCACGTCGCATTGTCCGAGTTCACCATGTTAGATGATGTACCTTGAGGACGTGCGAACGTGTCCACTGATTATTTTGAAGGGTCCTTCGGCTACGCCGTCCTTGTATTTAAATGAAGGGCGGGCGATCTCAGCCCAAAGGAACCTTGCATGGGCGAAGCTGTCGGTTCCATCGACCTCCAGGACCATGGCTGCATTGCTTGTACCTCGGATCGTCATGATTGGATGACGATCCTCGTCGGTATGTGAAACGCTCGGTGGGGCGATCACCAAAATAAATGGAATAGCAAAAAATCTCATTATATTCCTTGTACATAGGATTAGTAGAAACTGACTACAAAGTTTGTCACTGGTAGTATTTCTTCAGATGTACGGCGTTCCAGGGATATTGATCCGGAGTACCGTCAGGATGTTCAAGTTCGTAGGCTCCCTTAGTTAGCCATTTGGATACCCTGAAGGGGCCTTCCCAGTTCGGACCAAAGACACCTGTATGGGTTCGGATCTTCTTGAGGACAAGATCGCCTACTTGAAACCTTCTTTCCTTGACCTTCGAATTGAAGAACTTCTCGGATCGCCTTTTGTGGATTGCGTTCTTCATTTCTGAGGTCAGTCGTCATTCTTCGAGCATGTCAAGGTTGATTCATCGGGACACATCATTGTCGGTCGTCATCTCTTGTTCGGTTCGATGGCTGAGGACGGCGATCTCCGAGGGAATCACCGCTTCTGTTCCGAAGGCGAGGGCGAATGGGGTTTCGCCGATTGAATTACGGGTGGTCGTTCGATAGGACCACAGAACGTCTGGGAGCTCGCCCGCCCATCGTTCTTGCCTGGATTCGAGTCGCGCTTTAATTGTGTGTTTGAGGATCTTGTTCACTGCTTCTACCTGCCCGTTCGTCTGAGGGTGATAGGGCGCTGAGAACAACTTTCTGATTCCCCACTTCTCACAGAATTGCATGACTTCTAAGTCGTCGAACTGCTTTCCATTGTCGGAGATGATGGCCTGGGGCAGACCGAATCGGCATATGATGTTTTTCCAGATAAACTTGATCACCTGTTCCTGGCCGATCTTGTTGAGTGGCTCGGCCTCAGCCCACTTGGTGAAATAGTCGACCCCTACGATAGCAAACTTACAGCCCCTTGGAGCCGTCGGCAAGGGACCAATAAGGTCTATGCCCCATTGCGCGAATGGCCAAGGGCTGTACATGGAGGTGAGCTGTTCGGGGGAGAGTTTGATATTTGGGCCCATTATCTGACACCTGTGACATGACCTATCATAGGCGATCGCGTCCTTCTGAAGCGATGGCCAGAAAAAACCTTGTCTTGTTGTTTTATGGATGAGAGCTCGTCCGCCAGCATGGTTTCCGCAGATCCCGTCATGGATCTCGGCTAAAACGAGCCGACCTTCTTCCGGTGTAATACACTTGAGGAGGGGAAGGCTGAAAGCTCGCTTGTAAAGCCGATCGTCCAATAGGGTATATCTGGTCGCCCGGAGTTGGAGCTGACGAGCTTTGACACGGTCGTCAGGGACCATTCCGTCCTTTAAGTATTTGATGAACGGGGTCATCCAGTTGTCCTCGGCAACAGCAATCGTGGTGACCAGGCTTCTATCAATCGCCGGCCTTGCCGACTTAGTGATTTGGATATTGGAGAAGTCGGCTGCTCCATCTGATGATGCTAGTTTGGAAAGGGCATCGGCTTGGGAATTGTGCTCTCTTGGGACTTGTTCGATTAGCACTTCTTCAAATTTTGTGCACATTTCGGCGACCAGCTCTTGGTATTTGACCATCTGTTCGCCGCGCACCTCATATTCTCCCTTGATCTGGTTCACGACCAGGAGGGAGTCCATGAAGATATGGAGGCGACGAACATCTAGGGCGAGGGCTAGATCGAGCCCGCCTACCAAAGCTTCGTATTCGGCTTCATTGTTGGTCGCACGAAAACTAAAACGCATAGCATTTGTGAAACTTTGTCCGTCAGGGCTGATGAGGACAATCCCTGCCCCTGCTCGCGAATTAGCCGCCGAGCCATCCACATATAACTTCCAGGCAGGTCGGCCGATCTGGGTCGGATTGTGAGGGAAAGTTAATTCCACCACGAAGTCCGCCAGAGCTTGACCTTTGATCGTCATACGAGGAGCGTATGTGATACCGTATTGGGCGATCTCCAGCGACCACTTGAGGAGTCGCCCGTTGGTGTCCGGTCGGTGTAGGACTTGCCTTAGAGGCAGAGTTGTTAGGACTTCCACTTGGTGATCGAAGAAGTAAGCCCTCAGCTTACGAACACTCATGACAAGGGCATAGGCGATCTTCTCCAATGGTGTATAGCGTGTCTCAGTGTCGTGGAGCGCTTGACTAATATAATAGATCGGCAAGTGGACTTATCCCTCTGCTCGCACCAAAACGGCACTCAGCGCGACCTTCGAGGCCGCTAGGTAAAGGAATAATTTCTCACCGGGGATCGGCTTTGCCAGGATCTGGGGGTTAGATAGATATTCCTTTATCATGGCGAACGCTATCTGACTTTCCTTCGTCCATGCGAACTTCTTGTTCTTGATGGTCGCGAAGAAAGGCTTGCTTTTATCACCGAGCCGAGATATGAAACGGTTGAGGGCGGCTAGACAACCTGTGAGGCGTTGCACCTGCTTGATGTTCCGCGGCTCCTGCATGTCGAGGATCGCCTGAATTTTGGTGGGGTTCGCCTCGATCCCCCTTTGGCTCACAATGTGCCCCAAAAATTTCCCGGAGCTCACCCCAAAGTTGCATTTCTTGGGGTTTAGCTTCATGTTGAATTTTTCGAGGATGGCGAACGTCTCGGCGAGATCATTGAGATTATCTTCCTTTTTGAGGCTTTTGACCACGATGTCGTCAATGTAGACCTCCATGGTCTTGCCGATCTGATTGGCGAACATTCTGTTGACTAGTCGCCCCTGCGTTCTTTAATACGAATGGCATTCGGACCCAAAAGTATATGTCTTTTTCCGTGTGGAAAGATGTGTGTTTTATGTCTTTCTCTGCCATTGGGATTTGATGATATCCGGCGAAGGCATCCATAAACGACATCATTTCACAACCTGTTGTGCTATCGACCAACTGATCAATATGAGGCATCGGAAAGTGATCTTTTGGACATGCCGCGTTGAGGTCGGTGAAGTCGATGCATAACCTCCAGGAACCAGTTGGCTTCTTGACGAGCACAGGGTTGGCGACCCATTGAGTTTCGTCTGTAGCTACCCCGATTAATTTGTTGTTGAGTAACTTTTGGACTTCTACGTCGAGTGCCGCGTATTTTTCGGGACCGAATTTCCTACGTTTTTGGTGAACAGGCTTCATTGCCGGGTCGATCTTTAGATAGTGGCACGCGTGCTCAGGACTTATGCCAACCATATCTTGATGCGACCAGGCGAAGACTCCGATGTTTTTTCGTAGAAAATTTATCAAGTCCCCTTTTAGTTCGCGGTCGATGCTTGCGCCGATCTGTACTTCCCGTTCTGGATGAGCCGGATCCATCGTAATACTTTCCAACTCTTCGACGGGGACGGTCGCTTCCCATTTGGAACGATCTCCGGACTCGATCCGCTCGACATCGATCCTTGGCTCGATGTCGTCCGTCAATTGATGAGAGATGGCGTCCCTTGAGTCGGGTTGGTACGATGAGCTTGGCTCGTCGATCTCCATGGGTTGGTCGTTGATCGTTTCAATGTTATACATATCATGGGAAGTATTGAAAGCAGTAACGACATAGGAGTAATTCAAACATCTTTTTGCCATTAGATGATCTCCTTTTACAGTACCGACTGTCCCATCGGCAGTGGGGAATTTGATACAGTAAAAGAAAGACGAAGCGACCGCCTCAAAGGTTTCTAGAAAGGGGCGACCTAGGAACCCATTATAGATGCTGGGCCTATCTATGATTACAAAATTTAGGTTCCTAGTAATCCTAACCCTAGGATCATAAAAGCATATTAGCTCGACAGAGAGCTTGATCCTTCTGTAGGCTCGGACCGTGCTGTCGCCGAACCCTTGAAGTACGGTGTCGAACGGCTTGATGAATTTGGTCAAGTTGCCGAGTTGGTCTAGGGAGGATTTGAATATGATGTTTCAGAAACTCCCATTGTCGACCAGCACGCGATCGACCGTCTTCCCAAGAATACAAGCGGAGATCACCAGTGCATCCTCTTTGGGGCATTGCACTCCCTCCCTATCCTTGTTGGAGAAGGTGATGAGCGCGTCTTTAGAGATGGTCGGCTCCGGAGGTACCACGACATGGACTCCGGCAAACGCCCTCAGCTCGGCTTTTCGCTTCCTGTTTGATAGGGTGGAAACCGGGGAAAGGCCCCCGAGGTTTCCACCTCCTGCTTGAAGCATGTTGATCCGACCGCCAGGGTTGATCGGAGGGATCGACTCATCAGAGTACTCCGGCTCATGCTCGATTCTGGCGATCGGATTGGGAGGAGTTCTTTCATTCGGTCGGCGTTCGCGCCCTCTGGCTCTCTCCGTCCTAGGTTCTGGCTTGGTGACCAAGTTGTCTAATTTGCCGTCCTCAAATAGTCGCCAGTGTTGTCTGAGGAGGTCGCGGCATTGGCTGGTGTTGTGGACGGGACTCTTGTGGTATGCACAGAATTTGCTGCGGTCTAGATGAACGTGGTCCCTTATCGGCTTTGGCTTGGAAAGCCATTCGCGCCCCTTGATCGCGTTGAAGATGTGGGCCGGAGATAAGTTGAGGTTGTGGGGAAGGTGGACCTCCACATCCTCGAAGGCTTTGAACTCACCAGGCGGCTTGGCGACCGCCTTTCTGGGCTTAGCGACCGCCTTCTTCTGGACCTGGGATGGTGCCTTTCCTTCTCCGGACGGTCCCTCGCCTAAGCAGAGGGAGAGCATCCTTTGCCTGGCCAAGAATTCGGCGGCTCTGACGCGGAAGACCGAGTAGGTCGGAGGGATGTCCTTGGTGAGGTGTCTGAACATGGGGGAGTGCCCGCAGAATCCACCCAGGACAGAGTAGAGGGCGAGCTCGTCGCTGATGGGCTCGCCGGTGAGGACTATCTCGTCTACCCAGTCGATGTAATCCTCGTCTGATTCGTCCTTCCCCTGCCTGCTTTTCATCATGCGGTGGGGGCCTTCAGGGCGAGCGACTTTGGCGGCGAAGTACGACGTGAAGTCGTTCGCCAGCTTCTCAAAGAAATTTATTGAGCGAGATGGTAGTGAGATGTACCACCTGTGGGCAAGGTCGCCCAGAGTTACCGGGAACATTCGACATTTCGTCGCATCTGATGCTCCGCATCCGGTCATGTAGATCCGGAATTTGCTCAAGTGGGTCTCCGGATCTGACCTCCCCTCATATAGAGGCGTTTGTGGGGGAGCAATCTTTGGTTGAACTGGGGCGAGTTCGATCTGAACCGCGAGTGGTTCATTTAGTCCAGCGATCGATCTCCTGGCGCCTGCCCCAGTTTCCAGGAGGGCCTTCATCTCGTCGAGCTGACGTTGCATGGCGGCCATCGCCGTTGCCTGACTGCTCGCCGATTGGCTCCCGGAGCGCGAGCCAAGGCGATCGTGTACTGATCCCCTGGCCCCGTGGTGAATGACGAGCTCCCTCCCAGTGGGTTCATTTCTTGGGCGAGCAGGGGCTCGCTGACCGGCTTGTCTCCTGAGAGTCGGATATGCCGAACTCCTGGTAAAGGACTCGGACTCCGATGTCTCCCGGCTGGGACCTGAGTGCCCGGGTCGCCATGAGGGATCGCTCCCTAGGCGACTGAAGACGGAATCGTCTCGCCTCACGAGAGCCTTCTCATGCGGCTCGGGGCTTTCTGTCGATTTCTCAACATAGATCCCCTTAAGCTTCCGTTTGCCTGCCTGGCGGATGGCTGACGGAGTGATGGTAGGCGAATCGCAGGCCATCCGTCGCTCCCTGAGGATGGCTATAGCTTCCTCAATCTGTTCCGCTATCTGGAACTGATTGAGTGAGAGGCTAGAACCGTCCCTCGGGGGCCGGAGTGAGAGCCTAGCTTCGCCACGGTCGCCTTCCGCCGTGGGCTGGGATTCGGTCCGGGCCGGAATGAGATTTCCGGCAGATCGTAGGGCGGCTCTCTTAGAGGTCGTTGCAGATGTCATTTTCTGAAGGTTTTTCTATTGAAGAACAGTGAGTGTTTCTTCAAGTATATGTCCTGAGAACAGTGAGTGTTCTTCGAGCCGGTAGGAATAAAAATGAAGGTTTAGATGCCCTTCTTCTAGCGTCAATTGTTGTTACCCAAAATATTATCCGAAGATAGTATTGTGGAATGATCGAGTAACAAACAAATGCGAGAACACTTCCGTGAGAAAAAGATAACACAAGATTTGCCGGGGTTGTTAATCCCAGGCTTGAATGCTCTCATGAGATGTTATTAATAAATATACTGTCGAGTACAAATATTAATGTTAGAATCTATTACAATGAGTGTAAAGACTTCTAATTATCTAAGCTGTAGAGCGTGTAGATTGCCGGAAGAACCAGATGTGTGGATCTGTGAGTTCTTGCTTGGGATGTTTTATAAGTGTGTTTGAATATCATTGAAATTGTATAAGTAATTGCCTGTGAATTCGCGTGTGTAGTTGTGTTAATTCACCTCTCAATCGTGTGTCCGTGTCCTCTCTTGCCACTGAAGTGAGTTCCCTATTTATAGGGGACAAGGTTGTTGGGACCCCTCAGGCGATCGCGGGCGACCGTCGTTTTCTATATTATAATAAGATGGCCGATCGTCCCGTCACGTGGGGCTGTTCCCTTGAGGTCCGAGGTTGCTGCTGGTGGCCAGCTGGGCGAACCAATGGGAAGCCAGCACGCGTCTTGAGTCGCTGTCCAGGGAGGACCCACTTTGTACCTTTCGGCGGCCTTGTCGGTAGGTGAGGTAGGTAACAGGCTGTGGTCAAATGTCCTATCTGTCGGCGTCCTTTATGGATCTGCACGTGGGCCACCGTCCAAGATTCGGTCTTTGACGACTTTGACGGATGTTGGATCCATACGTGGCACGAGACGATCGCCTCCGGTTTGGACATCAGAGACGATCGCCAGTTATCAAAGGACGATCGCTGGGTACCAAAAGACGATCGCCGTATGTGCCGATCTCCGGGCGTTTGCCCCGAGTATGTCTTCTATGATTGGCTTCTCTGATCGTGATGCCGATCGCCTATCGAGGCATATTAATCGCCGCACAACATCGTCCACATAAATTTGACAAATAAGCATATCATCACCTAAAATCTTAATGAATAGGGTATTATCAACATTACCTCTTTTATACCTGTTTGAAGTAAGAAAAGAGCTTAAACGATCATACCATGCTCTCGGAGCTTGTTTTAATCCATAGAGAGCTTTATGGAGCTTGTACACATGATCCGGATGATCATAATCTTCAAAACCCGGCGGTTGCTTGACATACACTTCCTCCTGGATGATTCCATCTAGGAACGCGCTTTTTACATCCATTTGATGGAGTTTGATCTTCTTGTATGCGGCAAAGGCACAAAGAAGACGAATAGCTTCAAGACGAGCAACAGGAGCAAACGTTTCTTCATAATCCAAGCCTTCTTCTTTATTATAACCTTGGGCGACCAACCTCGATTTATTTTTAATTGGGAGACCATCATCATCGGTTTTAATTTTATGAACCCATTTGGTGCCAATGATTGATTTGTCTCAGGTCTGGAACTAATTCCCAAACATTATTTCTTTCGAATTGGTTTAGCTCTTCTTGCATAACAATAGCCCAATTCTCATCATTTATGGCCTCATCGATATTCTTTGGTTCTGTAAGAGAAATAAATGCAATATTGTTAATACAATCATTTATATTTCTCCTAGTTCGTACACCTTCATCGATTTTCCCGAGAATCTGTTCCATCGGATGGTCTTTCACATTTGCCCAATCTTTAGGAAGGTTGTAACTATTTTCCTCCTGCTTGTCCGAGCTTACGTCGAGCTTCTCCAACTCCTTTGATACTTCGGATACTTCTTTAGCTGGAACCATACCTGCATCATCATCAAAAACAACCTTTCTCGGGGGTAAAACTGTATCATCGAATTTTACATGAATAGACTCTTCTACCGAGCCTCTTCTACAATTAAATACACGATACGCTTTACTGTTAGTAGAATAACCAAGAAATATTGTGAAGAATTGCAGGCCAACAATCAACACGCAACGTGATCGGGACTCTTTTCTTTCGGCGTGGAAGTTACTAGAAGATTCTCTGATGTGGATGTCGTACATAGAGAACTACAAGCAAGTTCAATTAGTATTGAGAAAATATCCACGTAATTTTTTAGATTTCACATCTAATATTACTTTTTTTATATTTTATTTAATACTATTTCTTACATCAAATAATTATATTTTAATTTTATTTAACTTTTTAGGTGTTTTAAGTTATGTGGACGAACAATGGTTGAATAATTATGAAGAAAGGTTTGTGTCTGCATGGAGTGACCAGTCTCTCAACTTTGGCAATCGCACAACCAACAGAGTTGAGAGCTAACACGCCAAGTTAAAAAAGTACCAAAAGATATTCATTAGATCAATTTGTGGGCTATATCAATCAAATCGTGCAGTCCCAGGTTACAGCAATAAATGAAAGCTTTGAAAGAAGTAGAATTTATCGTTATCATCAATATAACATATCATGTTTCAAATTATTACGAGGATATAATTTTAGGAGAACTACATCGATTGAGTGATCTTGAGTTAAACTACTCAACATATGGTTGTCAACTTCGTAAGTTGTGGGCTACCATGTGCTTGCGTACTTTCAGCGTACTTAAATACGGGTCAGTTTATTTAACTAAAATTGTTTGATTATTTTTTGGAGGTCTTGGTTTTTCAGAAACTCTAAAACAATTTTTAGTTTATTTTTGCAGGTGAGGATATTCCTTTGGATTCAATTGATATCTTTTGGAGGACACTAGATGTTTCATGGTCAACACCCTTGGAACATGAAGATATTCAATGTGACGATGAACTGCACATTTTCAAAGAAAAATTCAACAAGCAGTCTAATGCTGGAAAAAAGAGTTTCTTAAGAAAGCTAGGCGATATAATCAATCCAAGCACAAATCTTATTAGAGAACCCGCAGTTAAAAAATACTCGCGGGAGGCCAAGCTTGAAGAAACAAAAAAAGAAGAAGTATGTTGATCCAAAAAATCAAGATCCTGGTAAAAGTAGTTATTCAACCAGATTTTTTGAGATAGACTTGAATTTTGAACCGACAAATATTGAAACAGCGAGACATAGTTCATACTCTAACTATGAAACATGCGTACGCGACTTGTTCTCAGATTTAAACGAAGAATCCATGAGACACAGTTCTTATGTGAGCCAATCGTTTGCCAGACATGGTTCATCTACGGTAACAAGCGCTTCAGAAAGATTTTTAAAACAACTTCCACAAATTTTCCGTCCTTATCTTACAGGTTTACAAGATGTCAGAGGCGACGGAAATTGCGGATTTCGACCAGTCGTCGTCGCTCTTGGTCTATCTGAGGATCGGTGGCCTGGAATAAGGTCAGACTTGGTGCGGGAATTAGATGCTAACCAGCAAAACTACAAGTATATATTTGGAACGGCAGGTTATAAAAAAATCTATAAAATCGTACAATTAGCTGGAAAATGGATGGAAATGCCAAACACGGGATTGATTATTGCTTCTGCATATAATAGAGTTGTTATAAGTCTAACTAATGGAGGAAACGTCGGAGGCTGTACTACGACTTTCCCGCTTTGGTCCAGTCCACCACAATCAGAGCCACATGGGACAATCGTCATTGCACATGTGAATGCTAACTATTATATTAAAGCGGCATTACACGAAGGTTGCCCTTTGCCGATGACTCATCCACTTTGGAGGACATGTAAAAGTGACATTGCATCTGGATGGGAAGACCCATATGTTAGTCGTCAAGAAGAGTTTCGTGAATATTATTATCGTATTCTTGAATTTTTTGACCTATCGAAGTAATTATGTAACGTTCTATTATTGTAATTCTAGTTTATTTATCAATGAATGGGAAGACCCATATATTAGTCGTCAGGAAGAGTTTCGTGAATATTATTATCGTATTCCTGAATTTTTTGACCTAACGAAGTAAATATGTAACATTCTATTTATTGTAATTCTAGTTTATTTATTAATGAATGTTTTAATATTTGCTTACTTTTTCTTATATATGTATATGTAATTAAATAAGTAAAAAAGATACTCCCTCCGTCCCTTTTTAGTTGTCCAGTTTGACTTTTAACCGGTCAAATTGACTAAAATTTGACTAAAACTTACGAATTTTATATAATTGATAAAATAAAAAAAGGGAAAATGCACAGAAATACATGAACTTTGCTCTTTCTTTCATTTTGCTTTTCCCCATAAAATCACTAACTTTCGGTTTCGTTCAATTTTTCCCTAGTCTTAAATTTCGCCCAAATTGAATCTGACATGGCGCTGATATGGCAACCGGGCATGTGTCACCTTCTCTTCCATCCGGAAAATTAAAGGGAAAAATCCACAGAAATACATGAACTTTGCTCATTCTTTCATTTTGCGCGTAACTTTTTAATTTTTTTCATAAAATCACCAACTTTCGATTTTGTTCAATTTTTTCCTAATTTTAATTTTTAGCTTATTAACAATACTCTGCTGTTGGAATATTTACCATGTTTTTGAATCTACTGCATTAGCTGCAAATCTGAAAAGAACAAAGTAGGAGACAGATTCGTTAGTGACGCAATCTGCAAACAATATGAGTGGATGTGTGACTAAGCGCCCCTCGCGCGCACACACACGCGCGCGCGCGCCGCTCTCGGATCGGGTCGGGTTTGGTCGGGTCGGGTCGGGTCGGTCGAAGGGCGATTTGGACGAAATGTCTCGGCATCTCGAATTTATCTTTTTACTGCAATTTTATTCGGTAAAAATTTATTTTACTGAAACACCTCAATTATAAATTCCGAATTTTGGTTAATTCCGATGTTGCTCATATGTTTTAGTTAATTTCGGGGAGTTCCAGTAAATACCTCAAGTATAAATTCCGATGTTGCTCATATATTTTATCCTGGGAGGCAGACGCTAGACACTGCGGTAGGGCGAATTTGCTTTAAGGAGACAGAAATTCTGGACTCAACATCGCCCATCTTCGAATTTAGTTCCTTTGATTATATATATATATATATATATATATATATATGCGTCACTAACGAATCTGTCTCCTACTTTGTTCTTTTCAGATCTGCAGTTAATGGAGTAGATTCAAAAGAATGGTAAATATTCCAACAGCAGAGTATTGTTAAAAAGCTAAAAATATGTTTATAGAATTTAAAATTAGGAAAAAATTGAACAAAATCGAAAGTTGGTGATTTTATGAAAAAAATTAAAAAGTTACGCGCAAAATGAAAGAATGAACAAAGTTCATGTATTTCTGTGCATTTTTTCCTTTAATTTTCCGGATGGAAGAGAGGTTGACACATGCCCGGTTGCCACATCAGCGCCATGTCAGATTCAATTTGGGCGAAATTTAAGACTAGGAAAAAATTGAATGAAATCGAAAGTTAGTGATTTTATGAGCAAAATTAAAAAGTCGTGCGCAAAGAGAAAGAAAGAGCAAAGTTCATGTATTTCTGTGCTTTTTTCCCTAGAAAAAATTATATCATTGTAAAGTACATATAATTTATTTTAAAATGCAATTTTTACTTTCTAAAAATAATAAAAGAATTGTTCATAATCTTTGGTTAAAAATTGGTCAATTTGGCCATTGAAAGTCAAAACAGGACAACTAAATAGGGACGGATGTAGTAATAAAAATTAAAAACATAATTAATGATTACTTAATTACGAAAGAGAAGCACGGGACATAATGATTACATAATGATATGAAAATTGTAATAAAAAAGGACAAAAAACATAATGATTATACTTGTTGGATTTAATGAATTGCTGATGGACAAAAAAACATAATGATTACACTTGGTGAGTTTAGTGGATTGCTTGGAATATTTACTAACCATAATTATTTATTTTTATTACACGAAGGTTAATAAGTATTAAAGCTGGATACTTCTTGTAAGTTTTTTGTAGATGGGCCCATTTACGTATCCATACATCGTGTGTTGACGCACTATTTGCCCAATTCCAGCTATTTTTAAAATATTCAGCGTACGATGCGTCGAATCCTTGTTGTTTTTGCGCTCGGGCTAGAACACATTGCTCTATGTGGCGTCTGCATAATTGATGTTGGGATTCTAGAAATATTTGATCCACTGCCCCCATTATTGCGAGTGCCCGGTCCGTGACGACAACGTTTGGTACAACACACTCATACAAACCCCGAATAAATTGTAAAACGAATTCGAAGTGATCTTGGGCTTCATTCTGCATATATGCGTATGCAATGGTGAATGTTTTGTCGGTGCTTGTTGCACCAACTGCTTCAAATAAAGGCATATTGTACATCGATGTCTTGTACGTCGTATCAATAGGACTTGCGGATACGCGTTAACCATTGCATGAGAAGCAGGGTGACTGAAAACGATGTCTTTGAGTACGTTACTCTCATCCACTGTCCGCAGTTGGTACCTAATTTCATAAGTTAAAATAACTGTAGAATTATCATTCTAAATTATATTACATGAATATACAACTATTAGATTTTGGTTGGGGATTCAAACAATATTAAAAGTGCAAATGCGAGAAATCTGCATATTAATATCTAAATTATATTTTAATTATTGCACACTAGTACCTAATATTTAAATTATATTTTAAAATGAATTTAATTTGCTAAGTTTTTACCTGTAATTCCGCTGAGGCATTAGGGAGATGAAGTTATTAGTAGGGGTACGCCCATCACATATGTCGCTCCTTGATTTGCTGTAGGCATTGTAGACTCTTTTTTGATCCGTAACATTATTCGCATCGTTTTGCTTCATATAGGCCAGCGCGTTGCTCGGACTTGTGTGTAACACTTCAAGTCGTTGTAACTCTTTGTATTGGTCGCGTGATATTTGTCCTAGTCTCGAACCCTCCGCATGTTCCGGGAAGGGATGATCGTGTTTCCCTTCCAAAACTTCTATCTCTCAAAGATCATTGAAGAGATCAAATTGCTTAGCAACTATACGAAAACGACAATCTAACTTTTGCGTTTTGTATTTCTTTCATTCTTCGTTTTTTAATTTCTATACTTTCCACCTCGACTGCATATAAATCGTACCTTATATGGATCAGAATTACGTCTGGCTAAGGTGATGTTTCTTCTAGCCGCAATTCCCCTGACGTATTGTTCAACCTCTTGTATGCCTTTCAAACCATCCTCTGGATTGTAAAAATCTGTCATAACGTCTTCGTACTCGTCATCACCACCATAGTTAAAACTCATTACGTAAATGAATTTTTTGTGTAGTAGGAGTAATAAATGTGGCGTAGTTTGCAAATATTGTAGTGCCATAACCTTTTCAATTGTTTTAGTTTTGAAATGTTGTATTGATCTTCCTTCCATATGTGGCTATTATATAAGATACAAAAATGAGTGTGCAAAGCCCCAAGAGGGCCCATTCTTCTTAGTTCTGCGCGTGCCCTGCAATCCACCTGCCATCCCACTTCGCGTGCCCTGCCATCCACTTGCCATCCCACTTCTGCTGTAAATAAAAAAGAACGTCAGGATGTGACTGCTGGAATTAAAAAAAGAAAAAAAACTGTCAGTAGTGTGCTTATAACGTCAAACATGATATCTCAGACATGGTACATTAGTTGTGATTATGATATAATGCAATTAAAGCTGGATACTTCTTGTAAGTTTCTTGTAGATGCTTTAAAATATTAGATTATATGCATCAAATTTTTGTGAGAATTAATGCATTGAAATTTTGATGCACGAAATGCATATATTTCATGCATAATTAGTACAAAACTCATGCATAAATTAGTACTTGGTACTGTATAGAACGCGCCACTTTTATATATATATATATATATTATATTGGTTCAAACGGAAAACGGTCCTTAAAATATTAAAATGAAAACATGAGTCTAGTGCATGGATTTATAGTATGTTGCAATGTACATTCATTTTTCCGATTCCTTTCACAAATTTAGTATGGATTAACTGGGAGAAAAAATGAAATATGCATTACAGTATATTATTTATACAGTGACTCTGTAATAAATTATTACGTGCATACTCATTTTCTCATTTTAAAGATTGGTTCCCATTGGAACCAACCCCTATAGATATATATCTTCAGAAAATAAAGATTGAATTTTATTTGTTTTATTTACTTATTTCTTCTTTCAATTTGGTTCTATTTGAAGGTATGTGACATTGGATGGAAATCCTCCAAAGAATCTCTTTTATTACTTTATAGTATCGGAAAGAAATCCGGTGCTTGATCCTGTTGTTTTATGGCTGAATGGAGGACCAGGTTGCTCTAGCTTTGATGGCTTTGTCTATGAGCATGGTATTCTCACAATCTATATACATGAAATATTTATAGACGCGACATATTATTAACTTTTTCTCGAAACCCTGGATTTGCCTGATAGATATACGTGATATATCAAAATCCCCGTGTGCCAAAAGCGCTTCGTCGCTAGTGCACGAGGTGTACACATTTCCGCAAAGAGACTGTCCCACTGCTCGAACCCGTGACCTCACCAGTGGAGCAACTGACCGTTGCGCCAAGGCTCGCCTTAGGGTGAACGACAGATTACTTCCTTGCGTGTTCTTCTAAATAAGCCGTTTCAGCTCGTGTGTAAATTAAATAGGTTTATTACCTCTTTGTCTTTTTTAAAAATAGACCTCATGCATGTACCTTTTTAAAAATGTAGGGAGTAATATTGCGCCTATTTAAACCACACGGGCGTTGATGTGCTTATTTTAAAAAAACATAGGAGGGTAATCAGCCTATTTAAATCACACAAAGGATAGTCATCTAATTGTCAAGAACACGGCTTAATTGCTGACAACCCCCTCGTCCTAGTATTAATCTTTGCATATTGAAATAATTTCTTGTTTCTCCATTTTTTTTCTCTTCCTATATATAGGATATATTATTTTAATGGTTGAACTTCGTATGTTTTGGACAGGTCCATTTAACTTTGAACCAGCAAAACAAAGTGGGGAGTTGCCTGTTTTGCATCTTAATCCATATAGTTGGTCTAAGGTTGTAATTTCTCAAACTGATCATAGCTCATGTATGTTTGTTTATACCATTCGCGTCTGATACTTTTGGTTTCCTAGCACCAGAGGCCGTGGAGCTCCTCAATAGAGTCCAACGGGTCAGCGGCGCAGCTTGTTGCCCGTTTACCTTCCATCTCGATATATTGATCGAGATGAAAATCATTCAATAATGATCCAGAAGATAAAAACATCGTTCTAATATTATTTCCAGATAGAATTTACTTCATTCTTGTAAATACGGCATGTTGTTGTATGGACTAAGGTTGCCAGTATGATCTATTTGGACTCTCCGGTTGGTGTTGGATTCTCGTATTCTGCGAATACTTCCAATTATGTAAACGGTGACTTACAGACTGCAGCCGAAACTCATTTTTTTTTATGTAAACGGTGCCTCTTTTTTTTTTTTTTGATGGCATGATATCTTATCTGACCATGTCGTCCTCCTGGCGCATAATCTGCAACGTCGGACTGTTTTCGTCCTGGAAAATTCCGAAACTTATATATTTTTTTTCTTGAATTAGATTCCTCATAGTGTTTTATGTGTAACTGCAGGTTCTTACAGGAGTATGCTAATAATCTCACTTTTCTCACTGTCAAGGTATAAACTATACAGTAAAACCTCGATAAATGAATATGATCGGGACCGGAGAAAAATATCATTTAGCGAAATTATTCATTTATCGAAAGAAAATTTTAACATGTTATAAAGAGTTGGGACCAAAGAAAATTATTCATTTGGCAAGGTTATTCGTTTATCGAACATTCATTTATCAAGGTTTAACCGTAATATGAAAGTTGTTGAGAATCATTCAACATCAATAACTGCAGTATAATACTACAAGACTAAATGGCTAATGATATTAAAAATAGTAATTAAATGATTATTAAGAAACAGTGTGCCTTTTCTGTGCTTCAGACATAATGATTTACTTGACTCCTGAAATCCTAACATGAAGTTCATGTCTTGATTCTGTAGGGAGCTGGACATACCGTGCCTGAATACAAGCCAAGAGAATCGTTCGATTTTTTAGTCGTTGGTTGGACGGGAAGCGGATGTAAAATTTTTAACAAAGAGGATAAATAAATGATCGAAATTTGTTGAAAAATAAAGAAATATCAATGTATTGTATGATTGAAGCATAAAAACACCAAGTCTAAATTTTGTGTAGTCTGCATTTCTGAATTTTCAAGGTGGTTTTATTGAGTACAATTGATAATTCTACTAGTAGTATGTTACAACAATAACATTACCCCAATGCCTCAACGGCTCCCGTAAAAATCGGGGTAATTGGGGATCGGATGTACGCAGTCTTACCCTTGTCTTAACACAGAGAGGTTGTTTCTGGATGATCCAAAATGAAAATTGCATCGAGAATTGCATGGAATGACTAGTACTTCATGAGAAAAGAAGTACAGTCAGTTTAGTGAGTCATTTTGTTTTATTCCATTATAATACAGAACCAAAGAATAAAGAGTTTTTGACTAGTAGTATGTTAGATGAAGCTAAATTCTTCACAAATCCATGGCCCCACGTAAAAGTTCGGCAATTTATATCGCGGAACCGAGTTCTTGATGTATTGTGGACTCGTAACGAGTATATAAGAGATAAATGAGCAAATAACACAGATACCCAAGTCAACTCATCTCACGCATACCTTGCGTATTGCTTCCGGATCCATACTGCATCGTGAACTCAGATCTCCTTAAATTTTGCATAACTCTATGTTTACTTTTTACTTAATCAGCTTAATGGTTAATCAGCTTAATCGATCAGCTATATTTTGCTGTTTATTTTCAACTTAATGATCTTAATAATGTCTTTTTCATTAAGCAACTTTTGGGGTGTCCTTACCATTAAGCCAGAAATCTTTCCCAATATACCAAAATTACCCTCTCTAATAATAAAAGAATTGAGTATATATAGTATAAATTTAAAATATATATTCATATTATATATTTAAAATTCATAAAATATAAGCTATTTATTGATAAAAAAATTAATATAAATATATATTAAAATATAACTTAATATATTTATAAAAATATTGTCTGATTATTTACATACACCTAAAAATTATAATATGATTTATGAATATATATTATAATATAAATTAAAATATATATTATGTTATATTATATAAATTGATTTTTTTTATATTGCCTATTAAAAAAAATTAATATAACTATATATTAAAATATAACTTAATATATTTATAAATCTATTGTCTAATTATTTAAATATATTTGAAAATTATAATATAATTTATGAATATATGTTATAATATAAATTAAAATATATATTATGTTATATTATATAAATTGATTTTTTATATTGACTATTAAAAAATTAATATAACTATATATATTAAAATATAATTTAATATATTTATAAAAATATTGTCCGATTATTTAAATATATTTGAAAATAAAATAATTTATGAATATATATTATAATATAAATTAATATATATATATATATATTATGTTATATTATTTAAATTGATTTTTTATATTGACTATTAAAAAAATCAATATAACTATATATATTAAAATATAACTTAATGTATTTATTGTCTGATTATTTAAATATACCTGAAAATTATAATATGATTTATGAATATTTATTATAATATAAATTAAAATAAATATTATGTCATATAATTTAAATTGATTATATAAACTAAAATGCTCAATCCGCCCTTTATCAAAAAGGACTTAATTCATATTGAGGGGTAAAATGGTAATTTCTGTTATTCAGATAGTTCATTCAGAAAAGAAAGAAACAACGAGATATTTTTTCAAATCAGGCAGATTAATTCACTCAGACAGCTTAATCCATTCAGGTATTAATGGAAAAAAAAGTAAACAACACCTAACTCAATCTCAAGATTAATATCAACTCTTTGAAATAAATGGCTAAGCTCAACTACACTCAACTTCTTCACTTGCTTATTGCTACTACTAGGCGCCACCCTAGTGATAAAACATCTTTTATATACATTAATTCGAAGTATTTTATACTATATTTTTTGTAGCCATATTTCTTTGCTAGACTCATTTACATTCTCGGATTTGCTAGTGCTTTGATTATGTTCATGGATTGCACTTAATATGTTTATTCATTCTCTTTACTTAGTTATCGGATTTGTTGTTTCAATTTATGTACGAATAGAAAATCAATATTTATACATATATTTTAATTAACTTGAGATCTAAACGAAGATGAAGATCACGGATGAGTCAAATTCAATATATAAATCAAGAATTGCGTCAAAAGAATAGAAGTTTGTGAAGAAGCATAATTTAATTTTAGAGGGTTAATAGGATTTTCAATACTTAAGTTCCGAAGATTAAATTGAGAATTAATTCATATTTCAGCTTGTTAAAAAAAAGGTTGAAATATTCTTATGATTTTCTTACAAGTATTAAACTGGAATTCATGAGTATTAATTGAAGGAAAGCTCGTTTTAAAATCTACGAGGCTTTATACAACCCGTGCGTTGCACGGGCTGATTATAATAATTATGTTCGTGCATACGCAGCATATGCTGGTTGATTATTATTGATTATTTATTTACGCGTGTAGTAAAATTTTAATTATATATGAGATCTTTTTATAAATGTAAAAAGAGGAAATTACATGCTTTGTGTTGTAAATTTTTTAATAAAGTTACAATTAGGCCCCTGCTTTTTCATAGTTATCTTTGTTTAGTCCTTGTTGGTTTATTTTTTTAAAGAAAATGAGGTAATTTACCTACTTTGTAAAGCAGGTAAGTTAACCCCATATAAAAATATAAGGTTTAAGCATTTTTTTTTTTGAAATTTAAGCATCTTCGTATTTCGTATCATAAACTGAAAATACCTCGTTAGAGTAGTAAAAACAATTGAACACAAATCTTAATCGGACTCAGTATCATAAATAGGATCATCCAAAAAATAAATTTCACTAATGGCATGTTCCTCATCAAATATAGGTCGCCCATCATAACCAAAAATTTCGACATAATCTTCAGACTCATCAGAAAAAATTGATCCATTATCATTAACATCTTCAAAATAATTCACTGGTACAACAACTTGAAGCCCAAGTTGTTCTAGTTCCCAATTAATTAACTCAAGTGAAGGTCCATTCACTTCACTCAAATTCGTAGGCCCACACTGGCTACATTCATCATCAAGAATAAGGGGCAGCAACTCAACATTATTAAAATTATCAATAGAAGGCCCAAATAAGAATTGCTCACCAAAAGGAAAATGCCCATTCTCTTGGGTTAGGGCATTAGCGCCCGACTTTCCGAAACTGCTTCACGGGGCTGCCGCAGTAAGATGCAGAGCACCGCTGTTTTTCCTCAAGGCGTCGGACGAAGTAGTCCGGTGATCGAATGCGTCGCGGGGTGCGTCACGACGGGAAGCGACGAAGCGGTGTGGCTGCGGATCGGGTAGTGGGGCGGCGCCAAGGGGCTGTAATTTCCTCCGAGAAACAAAATAGTACGAACGCCGTTCAATGGGCGAGGCGGCGGCGCTGAATTTTCGTGTGAAATGTTTTGTAAACTTTTGCCATGCGATGATTTTCGGTTTAAGGCGATGAGATATGTATAGTTTTAGGCAACTCCACCAGACTGACGCACGTCCCACAGATCGCCGAGTCGCACTGGCGGCGAAATACATATTTTGTGAAAAGCCAATCAAGGCAATCTTGTGGCTCTTGGAGTCACTCACAATTTGTGAAAAGCCAACAGGCCTGACACCTCATTTATGCAGCATACATTTAATAATAGGAATGTAATTGCAGCTGGCTTATTTAATAACAATGTAATTGTATCTTCTTTTGTATTCTTTGAGGTTACAAAAGTGAAGCCCTTTCATGTTCTATAACCGTATAAACATTCAATGTATATGTTAATGCGTGGGATTCATATATAATGGGTGTTGCATAAACTATATTGTACCGTACCACCCATTTGTGCACATTACACTTGCACATTAAATTAAGGGATTCAATTTTTAGATAGTATGCACATTACACTTGCACATTAAATTAAGGGATTCAATTTTTAGATAGTATAGATTTCCCCTACTTGATTTTTGTTAACTCCCATCGTTATTCTTTCTTATTAGAATTATTTTTACTTGTTTTATTCTCTCATTTATTAGTCACAATTCATGCCAAACTCAATCCACCACAATTTAAATAAAATACCTAAATATCAAGATTACACTGATCACAAACTCCCCAATTAATACTGAGGAATACAATATTGTCTCACCCATACTATTATAGTTACAACCAGGCATTATCCAACTCGTGCGATGTACGGTCTTTGATTGAATATTTACGTGTTTTGTATGTAATGTTGGGACAAACAGTTGAATGAGCAGATGACAGAATTTAAATGCATTTTAGAGAAGTTTATATGTTTTTTTTATTGTTATTGTCTTTTTATTTTAGTCTATGTAATTAGTTATATGAAATGAGGTTTTACTAACCCGTATGTTGCTCCGAGGTTGTTTTTGGTTTATTCAACCCGTGCGATGCACCGATTGTATCTAAGATTTCATAGCTAAAATTTAACCATCTTGTAATTTATACTATCATTTAAAAATTCATTTTAATCACCTTGTGTATTAGAAGGTGCATTTGCATTGTGATGTTTATCATAACTTTTATATTTAAATTAGTTTATTTACATTAAAAGTTACAATTAGAATAGTCTCTTTATATATTTACAATTAAAAGTTACAATTAAATCACTTTCCACATTAAATTAAGGGGGATAAGTATTATATAGTATAGATGCGCACTTCGGTTAGCGTAAACTATTTTAGTAAATAAATTTTAGCGCCCTTATTCGAGAATAATTACTAAATCCTTTGGATATAATGATTTCAAATATAAGATTTTAATCAAAATTTGATGCTTTTTAAATGACGTCACATAGACCAAAAGCCTTCTTCTAGTGATACTAAATGTTTATCGGGGGTATGTTAATATATTGAAAAATGACTGACTTATGTAATAAACTTTGGTCCAATTAACAATTATGAATATTTTTTTAACAGTTATAGACATCTATTTTAAATCATTAAATAATTTCGGACAAAACAGTAATTCCCTGAGAAAAGTCAAAGACAGAGTTATTGTGTTGTCTCAACATGTTTAACGGTTTAAAGTAGATATCTATAACTGTTAATAAAAAAAGTGCATGTTCATAACTATTAATTGGACCAAAGTACATGGCCTAAATCAGTCATTTTTTAAAAAAAAAATTAATAGGAACCGTGAACCGTTATAAAATCAAGGAATCGAATCGCCTAAATAATATTAATTTTGCTTCTAGGAAATCGAACCGTCGATTCCTGCACGGTTCGGATCGGCTCCACGATTCTCGGTTTGAAAAGTCTCAAGCCTAATTATTATTTTGAGTACATGACAAGTTTAAACTTAATTTATTTGAACCGCATGTCTAGAGTAAGATTTCTCAAATTTATATTTTATTATTTAATTCCTACACTATTGAAGGGTTTTTGGGCTCTAAAATTCGATTATTATGAATTTAATCTAATTATGTTTGTTATAATTTCATAATAATGCATAGTAGCGAGTTGGCCCATTAAAAAAAATATCGTGATTAAACAAATTTATTATATTAAGCGCAATTAAATAATTTTATGACTAAACGTGATTAAGATTTCTTAATCATTAAATAAATATTATCGATCTGGATAGAACTCCAAGTCTCCATCCTCACTTAAAATTGTTCCTAGAAGTATAATTAATATCGTTTAAGTGATTCGGTTCCTTGATTTTATAATGGTTCGGTTCGCGGTTCCTATTAATTTTTGAAAAAATGACTGATTTAGGCCATGTACTTTGGTCTCATTAACAGTTATGGACATGCATTTTTTTATTAATAATTATATATATATATATATATATATATATATATATATATATATATATATTTTAAATCGTTAAACACGTTAGGGCAATACAATAATTCCATCTTTGACTTTTTTTTTACGTAATTACTATTTTGTCCCAATGTATTTAATCGTTTAAAATAGATATTTAATTATTAAAAAAAGTAGATGTTAGCGATTGAAACAATTTTCTTAAAAGTTCACCAGTAGACCCGCCGGACCAATGACTTCTCCGACGGCTAATTCCGGGAAATAGAGGGCACAAAACCGCCACCCCACCAGCCCAACAGGTTGACACCGATGATGGCTTTCACCTTAGCACCCTTAAATCTTACATCTTCCCCTATCTGCAGAGCGACTCTCAATTCTTCCTCTTCCTCATCGCCGTCATCACTTGCCTTTGACACCGGCTACATCAAACGCGCCGCCGAGCTGGCAGACAAATCCGCAGGGTTCACGGCGCCGCACCCGAACTTTGGTTGCGTCATAGCCACTACCTCAGGTAGTGAAGGAAGGGTTGTGGGCGAGGGGTATTTGTATGCGCAAGGTACCACCCCGGCGGAGCTGCAGGCGGTGGAGGCCGCGGGCGAACGCTGCTATGGCGCCACCGCTTATCTCAACATGGAGCCCAATCACTGCCTCGGAGACGAAACTGCAGTCTCTTCCCTGATCCAGGTAATTAGCTTCCGAAAAACTGCCCACGGTTTTGCTTGCATCATCGCCCGCTTAAATCTCAGTTGAAACTAGGTAAAATCTTGAACTCATAGTAGTCCATTTTAAAGTCAGATGCAATTTTTTGGTGAAAGTATTGTTTTGGGGGCAAAACAATACTTTAGGAGAACGTTTGGATGTGAACTCACAGTTGGATTTTGTATTAAATGTGCTATCCCATCAATTAGCATCCCTTCTTTTGTAAATAACATTTCAAGTAGTTTTATCAGTAAAATCTCTGGATTGTATTGTGTTCATATTTAATGTATACTCCCTCCGTCCCAGTCTAAGTGTTACATTTGAAACAAAATTAGTAGGGGTGGGCATGGGATGGGATGGGATGGGTCGGGATTGGGCGAATCCCGTCCCGTCCCGAAAATAAATTATCGGGACGGGACGGGACGGGATAGCGTATTTTGAAATTCATCCCGCACGTCCCGATCCCGTTCGGGTTCTGGTCGGGACCGGGACGGGACGGGATATCCCGCACATTTATTGACCTTGACAGAAACTGTGAAAAAACGAATGAGACTGCTATAAATTTTAGAATTATCAAATGAATGAGGTAGAAATTTAAAAAAAAATCCAAACTAGTCCTTCAAAAAAAAGTGACCCTTAATATCCATTAGAAACTTAAAAAACACACAGAAATAGATAGTAATGTAAACACGCACAAAGAACAATAGATCAATAATCCAACTGCATAGTGCATATTACATCAACATCAACATGTGAAGCTAAAATTCAAATTGAAAGTACAGAAAACATCAACTTAAAACTGAAAACTTAAAACTAAAACTTTGATGTTTCATACATCATGCATCAATTTAGGGTTTACATGATTAAATGATATATAAAAAAATTGATTATATTAAATATTACGGGACGGGACGGGATTGATCGGGATGGTCCCGGTCCCATCCCGTCCCATTTGATTAGTAACAGAGCGGGACGGGACGGGATGGGATTGCCATTTTAAGAAATTATCCCGTCCCGTCCCGCTAGTTTCCGGGACGGGATCGGACCGGGATCGGGATTTCGGGTTCAAGTGCCCAGCCCTAAAAATTAGTACTTTAGGAGATCGTTTGGATGTGATAGATGTGTAAGTTTTGTAAGTATTAATAGTAAGTGTGTGGTCTAGATTAAAAGGTAAAAGGTATTGATGGTGACTGCACGCTGGAGATTAAATGAAAAAGTGTGATGGTTTGATGTGATTGAAGGTATTTAATGAAATTCAACACTTGTAAAGGGACAAATTTTTGGGTGAAATGTAACACTTCGGGGGCGGGGGGATGGAATAGGTTTCTCATCTGTGGTTGTATAAACATGGTCCATCATTTGTAATGTGGATGAAAATTTTATGTTGTTACCTTCATATCTGTATCGTCCCTCGTAGCCTTTGTGTCCGAGCGTATTTTTCTCATGGATCCAGTAATTTTCTCTTTATCAGTTGAGAATTTTTTTCAAGCATTTTGACATTTAAAGAGATAACTAGATGTGGGGTTCTGCGGGTACTTTTTTTTTTTTTTTTTTTTTTTTATAATTAGGTGATCCCAGCTTAGCCGGACTAATCCTAATCCCTCAATGAACCCACTCCTAACCCATTGAGAGAAGTAAATCGCGAGTCGCTCGAGCAATTCCAGGGTTCCCAATGTCTTTTCTGTACACTTCGCCTGAGAGAAGCCCTTAATCGATTAACGCCTCGGGTTCCAGCCACGCTTCTCGGAGAAACGACCATCGATTAGTCGGCACCTCCGGGTTCCCAGCAAGGAAATACTCCCAAACTGCCGCTTGACGCGAGATTAAACATTGATTAGCAGTCGCTCGAGCTAGCCCCGGGGAGCTAGAGGATCATAAAGAGAAAAACTTCCTCTTTCACCTCCTTTGGTGGGGTTAGAACCCAAGACCTCTCCAAAGGAGTGTCTTGAGAGTAGGCGTCCTAGACCACCAACCCTTCCCCAGGGTACTTTTTTTCTTTCAGGAACTAAAATGTCGATGGAGGCTAATTCATGGAACTAGACTTGTTTCACATGGAAAACTACCCCCTTTTGACACATATCTCTGAAGCAACTTCTCCAAGCATTCCAATATTAAATGAGATGGATATGTAATAGTTTGCATTGAGTACACAAACATTTGTACTTGTTTTTTTTATTTTTGCAGTAATCATAATCTTATATTTATCTAGATTTTGTTTGTTGATTTTCCATTTTCTGGGTGATATTTTTGCTTTCATCTTCAATGTATAATTCCCGAGTGCTTATGCATTTGTAGGCAGGAATTGCTAGAGTTGTCATTGGGATCAGGCATCCTTTGCAACATCTTCGGGGCAAAGCAATCCGTGCTTTGAGAGGTGAAGGACTGCTGGTTGATGTTCTTGGTGAGGATATTCAATGTATAACTATAGAGGTAATGTACTAAAGGTCTAGAATATGGACCCCTTATTGATGTTCCATTTCTTGTCTCTTCGAAATTTACTTGAACTTCCTTGTGCATTTTAAAAACGAAAGACTTATGTGCTGCACAGGTGTTGCAGATGAAATGGTCTTTATTGTGAAAAACACTCTTATCAAATGCTCCGTGCTTCATTTTCCTCTTAAGATGAGCTGATTTCCTGTCTAGAACTTTGTTCGGCTATGCATCCGGGTTCATAATGCATCATGAACTCATGATAAATAAAAGATAAATGTGTGAATGACATAAATACCCCTGTTAATCCATCCTTCCAGACCTTGTGAATTGCTTCCGAATCCGTATTGCATCTATGGTTATCACGAAGGCAACTAGTCTTCGACTAGTTGACAAGTCGAGAATCTAGAAAAAGTAGATCAACTACTTATAGGTTTGGACGTTGATGGGTTTGATCCGGAACCAACCAGAAAACCCGGATCTAAAATTCAAAAGAAATATGGGTTAAACACATAAAACTTTGCATATTCCATTCTTTTTCCAAAAACACTTGATAGGAGATCTCATGCGGCGACCCAGGATGTTCTCCTGCCGTCTTCTCTGTCCGGCGACTCTACTCTATTCTTCATAGGTTCTCTCTCTCTCTCTCTCTCTCTCTCTCCTATGATAACCCTTGATCTTAATAAAAACAAAATTATTTCTATTAATTTTGATTTAATTTCTATTAATTCTTCATAGGTTCTCTCTCTCTCTCTCTCTCTCTCTCTCTCTCTCTCTCTCCTATGATAACCCTTGATCTTAATAAAAACAAAATTATTTCTATTAATTTTGATTTAAACTATGAAATTGTCGACTTGTTACTCAAGCGACTTGTCGAATTGTTACTCAAGCGACTTGGCTCGACTTGGCGTCGTGATAACCATGATTTCATCATGAACTCAGGTCCATACTATAACTATCCACTTTGTTCTGTATGTGTTTAGTCACAAAAAATCTATCTTGTATTTGCTGCATGTCTCTTTATGCTTCTGGATATCACTATATTTATACAGAGACATGCACATATGAATATATCCAAGACGGAGAAACTTATGTACCTCCTAGACACATAGAGATGATGGAACAGTGGTCTGACAATAAATTACGTTTGCTGAATTTCAATTGCTGCAGTTATGATTGATATGATCCATTTTCGATATTTTTTTTTTGGTATATGACGGGGCACATTGCTATTACAACTACATATGATATTGTTCTAGATGAAATAGCTTATAGCAGGATACATGTAGAGAATTTGAGTTTAGCCGTTAATTAATTACTTTAGTACATAAACAGTCTGCCTTTTATTTATACTCTAGGATTGAATGAAAGTCAGGCTGTTTCCTTTCTTGAGCTAGTTATGAATTATGATTCTTGTACTACCCGGTACTTATTTGGCTTTTCGACTTTTTTCTTGCGTAGGAAAGTCTGAAGTCCTGTCTTCTAGTGAATGCTACTTTATTGTATAGAGCTGCCTGCCGTGTTCCATTCTCTGTTCTTAAATATGCTATGACCCTCGATGGTCAGTATATCTATTGATTTTCAATAACGATTTCCCCCATTTTTTAGACCAATAACCTCAAAGTAATTTGGGTAGTTGAAAATATTTCTTATTAATGCCTGTGTATAAATGTAGGGAAAATTGCAGCAAGTAGTGGGCATGCATCATGGATAAGCAGCAAAATTTCAAGAACCCGAGTTTCTGAAATGCGGGGCAGATGTGATGCTGTCATTGTTGGAGGAAACACTGTACGCCGAGATAGTATGAACCTCTAACGGCTGTTAGTGTTTTTTTGTTTTTGATGGATTTGATGCTGGAACATTCGAATTCTATTCTAATTCATCATTTTTAACGTAGATCCGCGTCTAACTGCAAGACATGGAGGTGGGCATTTGCCACAACGTATTGTAATGTCAGCATCTCTTGATCTTCCTGAGGTCGCACACTTGTGGGATGTTACTGAGGTCCCCACCATGGTCGCAACACAGAGAGGTGCGAGAAGGAGTTTCCAGAAATTCCTTGCATCGAAGGACGTTGAAGTAGTCGAGTTTGACATTTTAAACCCCAAAGTCGTGACGGACTACTTGTATGATCGTGGCTGTCTTTCTGTTATGTGGGAATGCGGAGGTACATTAGCTGCATCTGCTATTTCTTCTGGTGTTATACACAAGGTATGTCTTGGTAAAATATAATTCTATTATGATTGAATTTACTCTAACCTATTAATACCAGTTGTGAAATTGATGTGTGTGTGTGTGTGTGTCTGCTTAAACATGTTTCACGTTGATGCAGGTACATGCATTTGTTGCCCCTAAAATTATAGGTGGGAAAAATGCACCGTCTCCTGTCGGTGAACTTGGGATGGTGGAGATGTCTCAAGCTTTGGAATTAATTGAAGTGCATTATGAGCAGGTTAAGTATTTCTGATACTCTGCTAACATTATATATCCAGTTTCATTATTTAGTCAACCGCTTAACCAACACCCTTCACAGTAAAGACCTTTGCTTGGGTTGTTCGAGAACTATTTTAGAGTCCGATTCTCAAGTAGAATCCGTCTTCAGTGATATCTCTTTGATCCAGCTGGGACTGCACTAATGACGCAATAGTTTTTTGTTTGAAGGTTGGTCCTGACATGCTTGTAAGCGGATTTCTTCATCCGGTTCCCGACTTAAAACCCGTATTCTCATCTGTAGATGAAACTTTTGCAATTGATCCTAATGTTTCTCCGTGTGAAGCAAGCATCATATTCTTCTGTAAAACATGGGACCATTATGGTGCCTTTTCAAACTTCTCTTTTCATCCAATTCAAATGCCTGATGAAAATGGAGATTGTTATTATTGGCCCAGTGTGGAGCACTATTACCAGGTTTGGTTTTGGGCCGACGTATGTTGATTTTTGCTACGTACATTTCCATCGTGATTTTTTTTTTCTTTTTGACTTTTGTAAATTTTTTAGGCTCATAAGTTTGTCGGTTTAGATGATCCTATTGCCAAGAAATGTTTGGAAGAGATAAAAAATGCAAAAAGTCCTGAGGAAGCAGCAAGACTCGGAAGGAGAACACAGAGGCAGCACCCTGATTTGGTATGGCTTTTGGATTGGTGTTACTTATGCCAAATTACAATTTTAGTCCTGTAACTTTTTATGGTTGTCAGTTTCAGTCATATACCTTCTTGATGTGGCAGTTCCAGTCGTCGCGGATTTTACCCTTCATCCAAATAACATTTTTGGTCTTGCAACTTCATATGAATAATTTCTTCTTCTTTTTTTTTTTTTTGGTATTTAAGGGCATTTTGGGAGTAAATGAAACATAAAAGCAGTCATTTCGGACCAAAATTGAACCAACTTGAATCTTGCAGGACCAAAGTTGCATCATAACAAAATTTAGGGGACCAAACTTGCAAAATTTTAAAATTTACGGGACCAGGACTGCTATCTTGCGTACTTAGAGGATTAGGATTGTTAGTTCCTTATAGTTATGGGGCCAATTTTGCAATTAAGCCTGTTACTTAAATGCATTTATGAAATTTCGTGCTGCCAGTTCAATTAGAGTTCAATTAGACCTGGCAAATCACTCGTGTCTTGTACTTCCGTATAGTGTACTTTCATGTTTCGTGTACCAAAAGTCCAAACACATACACGACACAAAATGAATTCATGTTGTGTCGTGTCATGTACCGCGTAAATTCGTGTCGTTTCGTGTCAGACACATAATATAAAATAAATTTATATTATGTTTTCGAAATTTCTGAAAGTTCACATTATATTTACGAATTTTAAAGTTTAGTAATAACAGAATTCATAACAAAAGATTGTGAAATTTAAAGATACTAATGTTCTTCATCTTCATTTCCTTCACAAGCATCTATTGTATATAGAATGTATGTTTTTATAAAATTAAATATAAAATTTTAAATTATGTTATAAAATATTATATATATAAATATTTATTTATTTTTTATTTATTTCGTGTACCTCGTGTCGTCTCGTGTACCCAAAAGGTAAACACAAAAACCGACACTAAATCTCGACCGTGTACTTTCGTGTTCGTGTAATCAAAATGCAATCACAAACACTAAATTTTCGTGTCGTTTTCGTGTCGTGTGGTAAATTGCCGGGTTTAAGTTCAATGCTTCCTCGTAGTTGAGATAGCAGTGCGCCTTGTATCTTCTAGTTGGCCTAGTTGATGACCTGGATTGTATCTATTTAACTTTAGGCTTTTTCAAGGGTAGTTGAACTGAATTTAATTTAATTGAATCAGTAAATATCAATTAATTGATTTCCTTCGTGATATCTACATATGCATCTTCTTACAACTGGTATATAATATTCCAATCCATGATGAAATATTATCGGACAATTCGAACGGTACAAGTAACACTCTTTTCCTGATCATGACTTATTGAATTTTGCCCAAGTTCAGTGATTATTTAGGAATAATTACGAAAACTACCCTTGAGATTTAGTCTCATCACTAGGGCTGCGACCGGTTCGGTTGTTCGTAAAATTTTGAAGAATGAACCGCAGCGGCGCTTCAAAGTCCGTTCGGGTTCTAATTTTTTTTTTTTTTTGGAGGAACTGAGGAAGAACCTTACCGAATGAAACTAGTTCGGTTCTTTCTGTTAATTTAAGAACCGACTTTCACTAATCATTTTCCGGCTTAGTTCCGGTTCAGTTTGGGATTTTCGGTTCTCGGGTACAACTTCCCAGTCCTACAATAAGCACATGCTATTTTGTATTTTTGAAAGATAACTGGGTTCTTTTTGTAATTAAGTCAAACTTCGAGGATATTTAGATTCGTGTTTTATTTTTATGTTCCGCGCAGGTGAGATCGGATTGGGATTCTGTCAAGATGGATGTAATGTACGGAGCCTTAAAGTGTAAATTCTCGAGATATCCCGATTTGACATGTATGCTACTCTCGACCACTGGATCTGTTCTTGTTGAAGCTTCACCACACGATTTGTTCTGGGGCGGGGGTCGAGATGGAGAAGGGCTAAACTATCTAGGGAGGCTGCTAATGCAGTTGCGATCCGAGTTTCTGGCCGATAATGCATCAAATGCAGACGGCAAGACTTCTTCGACAAGAGGGGAATGAAGTTCAGAAAAAACTGCCATGAAAAAGTTCTATTCCGAGTCTCTGACATTATTGCTGCTCGCTCTTTAGGCATTGAATTAGACGTTGTATAAAAGCAGGAGTATATAATATACTCATTCGTCCCTTAATACTAGTCCTGTTTGGAAATAAAATTTATCACATAATACATGTTATTTTCTACTTTTCATTCTAATTTGTAAAAAAAAAATTCAAAAATACCCTTAATTTATTATGGGCTCTTCAATTTCAACATATACAAATAAATTAATATAGTTGGTTTATTAAATTAATGTAATTAATAAGGACAAATACGGAATTAGCTAATTATCAATAAGTTTTTTTAATATTTGTGTAATTTTAAAACGGGGCTAATATTAAGGGACAGAGAGAGCATCTCGTAGAAGAATTCGTGAAGGTAGTTTGGTTCACACATTTGGTAGTTTGGTTCACACATCAAACGTGGTCTTGTTGTATTTGAAACATTTCAAATTATGTTATGTTTGTTGCATGATCATTATAATAATAAATAAAGGGGTTTCATGTTAGGCATAATTTAAGGCGCTGTTTTTGCAATTAGTGGTTAGCTATAGCGGATTGAGTTTGTTGTTTTGACTAGCTGTTTTGACTAGCGGTTTGAATTAGCGGTTTGTATAAAAGTGTTTGGTAAATAATTGTTGGTGGTTGACTAATAATGACATTAATATATATTATTATTAAAGTTTGATAATTGATAAAATAATAAATAAATAAAAATAAATAACCAACATTCATAATTATATATATATATATATATAATTTTTAATGCAAAAATTAAAACTTAAAGATCAAAACCTGGGATAAAATAATATTTTCATAACATTAGTTACAATCCTCTAATTAAAAAAGCTCCTCCAAGTAGTTTTTCTGAAATTAGCGGATTGATCCAATCCGCTGTTAGGAATATGCCCTCGAATGCCAGATAAGAGAGTGAGAGCATTTGTATTGTAATTATGAATATTATATTTAATAAGGCAATAATTATTTCTATATTATTGTATATCACTGACATTGTGATTTGGTATATAGAATAATAGTCCTTGCATTTGAGAGCAAATATTCTACTCCTTATGGAGATAAGGAGATAGGCACTGGAAGTGGTTAGAGCTCGAATACTTAACTGGTTCGCAAGTCGATAAAACTTAATTGGACAGTAAGTTTAGACAAGACTTGTATAACATGTACTTTGACATGTAGAGTGCCAGTCTTCACCAAGAGTTAGTGGGGGCACACGTTATAGGTATGCTAATGGGATTAGTATATTCGAACACGACTCACCTCGATTCGGTACGTAGATATCACTCAGGGATTATCAATGATTGAATCAAAAGGTTGTGATATGTATACGTGAACCTTTGACTTGAGGTTTCAGTAGGAGATGTGCTTGTGACATTAAGTTAGTCATTACAGTAGTTAGATTTAATCGTCGTTTGGTGGGGTCAACCTTGAAATGCAACTTAGTGGGCAAGTAGCAGTCTCTACTGAACACCAAGATAGGATTCTTTCTCGTGTTAGTGAGCAGATAAATATTCTATGCGGTTAATAGCAAAGGAGATCACAAGTATTTGGTCAAAGCAGTTAGGGCTAGTTGTATTTGATACACAAGAGCTCGGTGATCTCGGTTTGCATAACCAACAGGAGGTAAATTATGATGTTTAAATTTGTTATACGATTTGATTATTCGTCGACGTAGTAAATAGACGAGAAAAAAGGATCATTTAGGGGCCTTAGCTGGTGATCCGGGCTGTATCCCGGAAGCGGTATCTCTTTAGGATCTATTCCAGCAGGTCGGGGAAAGAGTCGAGTCGATGGCTCGACAATCGGATGGGTGGGCATTTTACCAGAGGTTTCTAATCCACCTCTACTTAATTTGACAAAGGAAAGAAGGCATGAATAAAATTTGAATTTCATCCGGGAAAAGCCATCTTTTTCACAACAACGATTAATTACTATTGCTATAAAACGCCCAACAATAAGACTTAGTCTTAGTTTATAGGATGAGCCGATTGTATTCATTGAGCAAATAGATGTTCGATCAAAATTTAATAGAAATCATATAGTCAAGTTACAGTAGGGTTTGACTTTACCGTGATCCTAATACTTGACCGGGACATATGATTGAAGGGTTTATACGTATACGGCAGTCACGACATAATGGTTTTGGAATGATCTGATCATTCGTTCTTAGTTGAGTTATGGTACGGAGCACTAGACTGGCTAAGTGTCACCCGTACTCCTTGGTTCCTCCCATTGCCGACTAAGACGGACCTACGGAGTCGTGCACAAGGATATTTGATGGATAAATATGTATTTTACTATCTCTTCATTAATATTGGATATTAGATATCTAATTTGATTTATTTGATAAATCAAGCGGTCAAGTGAATTGAAATTAATTACCGGGTGATTAATTTAATTCATAAAATCATTATTTCTTGGAAATATATTATTATAACTTTGTATTTGATAAAATTAATTAATTTAAGTATAAATACATTTGAGATAAAACGTAGTGTACTTAACGGACTATACTCGCGACGTCTGGTACATGAACCGAGTGGCTCGGTTCGTTTTTCTCACCAACCATTGTGGTCCACCCCATGTTTCTTTCCTCTTACCTTCCATTTGTTTTTTTCATCATGCGGGGTGTGTTTATATAGTAATAAGATGAGGACAAATGGATGAGATACCATATCTCATCATTTGATCTCATATTGTTATATAAAATGATGTAGTCTTTCATTTGATGAAGACTAAGCAAAACACACACATTGAAACACACAAGTCAGCCGTGAGCTCTTGGAGAGGGAGGAGAAAAAAAAATTCATTTTCATTTTCTAGTTCATCTTTGAGAGAAATAAAAGGAAGAAGGGAAGAGAAGATAAATATTGTATCAATTCCTAGCCGTGTTCTTTGAGAACGAATTGATATATTATTTTTATGATCAATATCCATCGTGTGATAACGTAGAGACACTCGGTACTTTCGGTGTTTTGATCATTCATCAAGGAAGAACTAATTGGATTCGTGTTCGTGTTGGTGACCGGAAAAAGCTTGGCTCGGATTTTTCTTCAAGAATATATTATCAAAGGTCTACGAGGGTATGACTTCTAAATTATATCTTCATCCTTTTTTATTCGTTTATACGATGCTTGAACGATCCGTTTTGGGGTTTGGTTTTATCCGGTTAGACCAGTTTTATTTTCCACTGCGTCTATCGTTTTATTCACCGAATCCCAACAGTGGTATCGAAGCGAGGTCTTGCAATCATATATACGATATTTAGCATTTGGAATTCTTGTTTGAATATTCTTATGATTTGGAATCATAATCGTTTTAATCGTTGATTTTTAATTGTTCGTCTAAAAATTATTTTTCATGATTTTATGTTAAAATGTAAATCTATTTTTCTTTTGAAAAACTGATTTAAATATGTAATATAAAGATTAGAAAAATATTATTTTTAGAATCGGGGCGAAAAACGAGCCGAAAATGAGAATGGACCCGGCAGCTTGGAGATGGTCGGGCGCTGCCGTGCGGTCCCAGGCAGTGGATCGCAATCCGGCAATGCGGTCCGGACATGCTCGGTAGCCTGCCGACCGCTGCCAGATAGTGGATCGTGGTCCGGCCCTGCTCGGCAGCCTGCTGGGCAGTGTGCTCCGCAGCTCCCGGCTTGGTCGGGCCGTGTGTTTTTCGCCTCTGCTTTTATATTTCGTTCCGTAATTAATTTCCCACAAATTAAATTGGATTTAATTTGATTAAGATATAATTATGGTAATTTTCATTCTTAAGGGAATTAATTTAATGAAATATTTTCTCGTACGGAACAAGTTAAAATTAACGGTTATGTGAATTAATTGGATTAATTCTTATTGTTGGAATAATTTTTATTGATTAGATCAATATCTTGATTAATCATTATTACCATTTATTTAATGTGATTGTTGCATTACTTTTGAATGGGGATGTAGTTCATGGACCTAGTTTTGAATCGTTTGTTTTGTTCGATTGGGTTGTAAAAGGCCGTTTTGAGCCTATTTATTTTACTAGAAATTTTGTATAGGATGCAGTTTTTCAAATGTAAAATTTATATGTAATGACGAAGACCGGAGGAAGTTCCGCTCGAGAAGACGAAGATTCAAGACCGAAGACATGTAATTATATTATGATGTTTTTGTTCTAGGAACGGTCCATGAACTGCATGTTATTAGTTTTAGGTTGTGTATGTTTTCATATTGTATGATAAACAAACAAACCGACAAACTGCGCTTATAAACGGATTAATATGCAAAGTGTAACATATAATCGTGTTAATACTCCCACTTACAAACACTAAGTTATAAAGATTACGAGGTTTCCTACCCTCCGTCAAACTCATGGAAAATTGAAATCTAAACCGGAATATTATTCTTCTGAGTATGTCTGAGTAATATTTTTGAGGAGGATTGATAAATTCCTAGTGTGCATTAGATGCCTTTGGTTGTGACAAATCCAACCCCTAGAAACCGTATGGGTTGCCAGATAAGATTCAATTGTCAGACTAATAGGAGTTGACGGTTTAAACTTAGATAGTTCAGCGAGCCATAAAAACTGAATGGGTTGAGGGCAAGTGAACTAGGGGTAAAAGATGATCGAATCATCTATTAGATGGTTGGTGTTAGACACCACTTTATAAAGAATGATAGAATAGAAACTGTATGGGTTGCCCTCTATTAAACTTTGTAAAGAACTCGATCACCATTATGAAGTCAACCGTGACTTCCGGATTTCACATGGGAAGGTATAAATGCCGATAAAAATAGTGGAAGCCGGGTTATGAATAAAGAAAGTCCTTAAATTCTTTACTCGGATAATAATTAAACAATCACTAACGAATCTTAAATTATTCTCTGCAGTTAACAAAATCTCTCAAAATAACAATGAACCCACTCGATATACTGCTTGAAAAGAACGTCCTGACTGGTCCGAACTACGTGGAATGGATTCGGAACTTGAGGATTGTCCTCACTGTAGAGATGCTGGGATACGTCTTGGAGGCAGACATCTCAGTGGCTCCTGCAAGAACCCGAGCCAATCAGGAAGATGTCGATGCCCATGAGAAATGGGTAAAGGACGACGTAAGAGTGCGCGGGTATATGTTAGGCTCAATGACAAATGAGCTTCAACATTCCCATGAAAATATGACGTCCTCGAGAGCCATCTTAGTGCACCTGGCTGAGCCCTGTGGAGACCATAGTCGAAATGCTAGATATGAGATATCGAAGCAATTATTCGGTGCCAGAATGAAGGAAGGAGAGAGGGTTGTGGACCATGTCCTCAAGATGATCTCGATGATTGAGAGATTATAAGCTCTTGATTTTCAGATACATGCATCTCTCCAAACTGGCCTTATTCTGCAGTCACTTCATGACTCATTTTCCCAATTTGTCATGAACTTCAATTGCAATGAGATTGCATGCAACTTAGCTGGGCTAATGAACAAACTGACGACTGCCCAGTCTCAGATGAAGACAAAGGGAAAGGAAGCTGCACTTGTGATTTCTTCTGGGACTTGGAAGTCCAAGAATAAGAAGAAAAAGAACAAAAAGCAGTTAGGTCCAGTAGCCAAGATCGATAAGGGAAAGGGCAAAGCCCCAATGGTTCAAAAGAGCAAGGGGCCAAGAAAACCGATGTGTGCCTTAATTGCGGCGAGCTAGGCCACCGGAAGAGGTATTGTCCAAAGCTTGACCATAATGCGGCTTCAGGTACGGAACTACTAGTTTTAGAAACAAATTGTTCTGTAATTGTATATTCTACTTCTTGGATACTTGATTCCGTTGCGAGTTCTCACATTTGTACAATGAATCAGGATCTGGAACGAAGTAGAAAGCTGGATTCAGTGGAGGTTATTGTCACCGTCGGAAGTGGACATAGTGTCGAGGCTTCTGATATTGGATCCCTTATATTGGATTTAGAATCCGGTTTTATTCTTATTTTAGATGATGTACTTGTCTTGCCCAAGGGGCATAAAAATATTGTATCAATTCCGGTCATGGACCGAAAGGGATTTCACTTATTTATTGAAGATGGGTCATGTCGTATTTATTTCAGAAATACATTGGTTGGTACTGCTACATTGTTAAATGATTTATACCATTTGAATCTAAAGAATAAAACAACGGTGAACACTATAACTAGGAAGCGTGGTATGGATGAAACAAACCAAACACTTAAGTGACATCTTAGACTTGTTCATATTGGTCAGACCAAGGTTCATAAAATGGAGAAAGATGGACTTACGGGTCCATTGGGATCGGATCCTTATCCAACTTGCGAATCTTGCCTTCACGGCAAAATGACTAAGTTACCCTTCGCAGGGACTTTTGAAAGAGCTGCTGAAAAACTTGGATTGATCCATACCGACGTTTGTGGCGCTTTTGAAGTGGAACGAGATGGCTTTCAGTATTTCATTACATTTACTGATGACCATACTAGGTAAGGGTTCGTGTACTTAATAAAATATAAGTATGAAGCTTTTGATAAATTCAAAGAATTTAAAGCCCTAGTTGAAAATCAAATAGGTAATATTGTTAAGACTCTTCGGTCAGACCGAGGTGGTGAGTACATGAGTACTGAGTTTGATGAATTCTTAAAAGAACTAGGAATAGTGTCACAATTAACTCCTCGAGTTACTCCACAACTAAATGGTGTATCAGAAAGAAGGAACCGAACCTTGTTGGACATGGTTCGCTCCGTGCTTAACTATACTGATCTACGGATTTATTTGTGGGGTTACACGCTACTTACTGCTGCACATATCTTGAACATATGTCCTTCTAAATTCGTTCTTAAGACTCCACATGAGATGTGGAGAGGTAGGAAAATCACATTAAGATTTGGGAATGCTCTGCTTATGTCAAGAAAATTAAAGTAGAGAAATTGGAAGCTAGGTCTGTGAAAGGTCGTTTCATAGGATATCCAGGGGAGTCCATGAGACATCTATTCTATATGCACGAAGATAATAGGATCATCGTTTCTATACAAGCACACTTTCTAGAAGATCAGTTTATTCATGAAGGAGGCGCAGGTAGAAATATTTCTTTGGAAGAAATAAAAGAAACACCAAATGAAACACCTGTGCAAGATATTAGAACCGAACCTTTTGAAATACAAACACAACCTTGCAAGTCTAGTAGAATTTCTCAACCTGAGAGGTATGGCTATCTGTATCAAGAGGAATTGGGTGTCCATGAGATGACAGAAAAGTAGTCAAAAGAATGATCCTTCTACATATGATCAAGCGATGGTAGATGTTGACTCCGTCAAGTGGCAAGAAGCTATGGATGTAATATCCGCATTTTTTTTCCGGTATTTTCGCTTTTCGGTGTATTTATCGTTTTTAGCGACCCTCGTGTAACCGTATGAATTTTTGAGAATAATTGTTTCGAGACTTTGTGTCATCCAGTTCTACGTTTATTGGTTCTTCCATCGCTTATTGATCTGATTCTCGTTATTGTTGTTCGGAACCGCCATTTCGGGGTTGCCGTGGATCCATTCTATGTTATTATGCGTTTTGAGATGTTCCGTTTGATGTTTCGTTCATGTTCCGGTGTTTTTGGGCCGTTAATATTTCGTGCCTAGCGCGCGCTAATCTTTCTGCATAGCGCACGCTAGGGATCCCTTAGTAGCGCACGCTACGTCTGCTTCGTAGCGCAAGCTAGCGAGCTGAGCCCTGGGAGTGACAGTGAACTTATTTCTGAATCCAGTCCTCTGGACTAGCGGATTAGCGTACGCTACATTGTCTAGCGCACGCTAATGTCGGAGGGCTAGCGCGCGCTAGGTGTCCGGTAGCGCACGCTAACGCGGCTATCTAGTACTGGGCAGTTTATTCTGGACTTGTTCAGGTGCCCAGGTAGCGCACGCTATAGCTCGATAGCGCGCGCTACCGAGTCGTTGTTAGCACACGCTAGATATTAGTAGGGCACGCTAACGGTCCAGGACAATGAGTTCTGGACTGTCATATAACTGGGTAGCGCACGCTAACACTTAGCCGTTAGCGCACGCTAAGCCGTGTGGCTATAAATACCCAGGAGTTGACTTTGGACGGATCTATTTCTCATTTCACCTCATTCTTCGCGGCTTTGGCGATTCAGGGCGATTTCTTGGCAATTTCTTCCTCCAATCATCTCAACCATCATCTTCTTTGAGTTCTTGGAATATAGTAGCAACATCAACACGAATCTTTCATCCTAATCCAAGGTAAATCTTCTAAGAACCCTACTTTTGAGTAAATTGGGGGTTTTCGGGTTTTTCTTCGATTCGTTCCGTGTGGTTGGTTAATTCATGTTGAATATGATTAATTTTGTTAGTATTCTTGTTTTTCCTACGGATTCATGGTATATTTCGTGGTTGTTGCGTATTCGTGAGGGTTTTGTTGTGGTCCGCCATCGTTGTTGTTTTTATACGAATATACATGAATCGTCGGTGGGTTTTTGGGTGTATTTCATTTCCTTATTCGTTTAGAGTTGGTTGTGATTATGTTCTTCGAATCGTTAGTTTTGGTTCCATTAGTTCCTAGCGTTCTTCGGTGATTTTCCTTTTCGTTCATTGTGTCGTCAATTATTCAAGGTAAGTATTTTTGGAAACCTTTATGCTTAACGTGAAATGGTAATGTATATTTGATTGGTGCATAATTGATCTAAAATTCATATACAAAATATTCATTTTTCCGGGCATAATTGTACTGATTTGTGATTAAAAATATATATTTTACAGATATATCCAAACATGAGCTAAAAATGGTTATTTCTGACATCGACATGAAGCATCAAAAGGACGGAAAACAAGACCAAATCCAACGACAGGGAATTTTCAAGGCAAAACGACCTACAACACGGCGCAAACAAGACCGTGTTATGTAGGCCGTTTCACATACGGCGCAACAAGGGCCGTGTCTTGGGCCGTTTCACACACGGCCGGCATTTAGCGCCGTGTCCTCGCGCGTATTCCGGAAGAGACCGAGTCAGCACAAAACGGCGCACAACACGGGGCAACCGAGCCGTTTTTCATCGCCGTTTTTCGGCAGATGCCATGCAAAATTAGTCCACTTTTGACCAACTTGTGAAATCAACCACAAGATATTTTTGGTCAAAAATCTGAAAATTCAAAGACATGGGTGAAGTGTGAACAAAGAATTAAAAATGATGATATTACAATAGATATTTTGAATTAAATAATCAATTGTATTCTTGAAAATCACCTATAAAAGGACATGTTCATCCATTGCAAAAATACCAACACACATTCTAACCAAGAAATCCTCAACTTCTTGCTAAGAAATACTCCTTTCCTTTAGCAATATATTTTTCTTAGAATTTTCAATTTTAGTTTGTATTTTATTTTTGGTTTGAAGTTTTTCTTTCATTTAGTTTGTAATTGAAAAGTGCTTGATCAATAAGCACTTAGTATTTTACTTAGTGTTTTACTTTCAAATTTTGTAAGCTTGTAACCTTTAAACAAGTTTGAAGTTATATTTTGAAGTTTGTTTCTTGCACTTTGATTCATCATATTCAAGTAAGTTTTATCTATTGTCATTAAGTTCTAGTAATTAAAAGTTTCTATATATATATATTATATATATCAATTATTTCTATTATAATTTTAGTATGTATAAACCGATGAGTAGCTAATCTTTCTTCCTAGGGAAGGGGATTTCTATTAGGTTATATATTGAGTATTTGATTGATTTAAACTATTTTTAGGACTAATTGGTTTAAATAGAGATTGATCATATCCTATTTTTACTAATGAAACCTTCTTGATTGATTGTTGAGTGAATTGGAAACATATCTTTTCAATCTATCAAATGTTAATCTTGTTATCAACATCTTAAGATTGCGAAAGTGGTTAAGACATCTTTGATTACGAAGTACGGAGGTGAAAAGTTGATTACTCGATGAGCGATCGTTTATCCTAAAAATAGTCAAGTTAGAGAAATGAAAGGACTAATTGGTTTAAATAGAGATTGATCATATCCTATTTCTACTAGTGAAACCTCCTTGATTGATTGTTAAGTGTATTGGAAACACATCTTTTCAATCTATCAAGTGTTAATCTTGTTATCAACATCTTAAAAAAGTGACCGATTAAGACATCTTTGATTACGAAAGTACGGAGGTGAAAAGTTGATTACTCGATAAATATTCATTTTTTCTTTTATATCCATATAAATCAATTCCTATACTTAATTAAATACCTAATTTAATGAACCCGTAATCCCCTAGATTTTATAAATTCCCAACTCATTTTAATTCTATTCATTTTCACTAGTTAAAAATAGTCTAGTATAAAAATAGTTTTCTTAAAACTAGTAGTATTAAAAATAGTCTTAATATAAATAGTCTTAATATAAATAGTCTAGTATAAATAGTCTACTAAAAAATAGTCTAGTTAAAAATAGTCTTAATATAAATAGTCTAGTATAAATAGTCTAGTATAAATAGTCTTAATATAAATAGTCTAGTATAAATAGTCTTGTTAAAAATAGTCTTATAAAAATAGTCTTATTAAAAATAGTTTAAATTAAAAATAGTGCATTTTAATTTAATTAATATTTAAAAACCCAATAATCTATTTTAGTATTTATTTCTCGCAATTTGTAACAAAAAAATTATACGAAGCCCTGTTGGACAATCCTCGAGAGAAAAGACCTTGGTAGAACTCACCACAAACTACTTCTACCTCGTATATATTTGCGAGCGACTCAAGAACTCCTATTTTTAGGATAAGTTTTCGAGCGATCAAATTTTGGGGCCGTTGCCGGGGATTGTTTTAGGCCAAATATAATTTTTCTGTCCGGTCAAGTGGCGGATAACGGTACTCCGTGACTATCAAAGTCGGATTTTTCAGTTTCCCACAAACAACTGATATTTGTAGATATTTTATCGTTTTTCATTTTAATTTTTTTTTTTGTCATGGAAGAAACATTGTATAAAATTGAAAAAAGATTTCCCTTTCTAAGCAAAAATGTAATTTTAAAAATTTACAAGACAAGGCTTGAAAGGATGAGGTTGCTTACGAATAAAAGCATACCTTTTGACATAAGATTCATTATCGAAGCCAAAGTAAGAATAGAAGGTGAATTCACAGAAACACCAACTAGATTCTTACCAGGGCTTGGAAAAAGTTCATATGCCAAGAAACGACGAGCAAAGATTCTAGCCATTTGCTATAAATGTGCTAGATGGAACTGTAATGCAAAATGTCGATCTTTAGGAATTCCATCTACAAACAGAGAAGATAAAATTCAGTTCATTAATGATGGTCTGAATAAGGAGAATTTCGATAATATCGAAATTTCTCTTGACACGCATCCTAGTGGACTTGTGTATTACGGAATTCAATGTTTGTGGAATAAATTCAAACCAGAATATGAACAACGTCTTGGGAATCTGACGTTAAAAGACCCTGTTTGCCAATTTTTAAGAAAATTGGATGGGAAGCTTCTCCCCGACTCATAGAAGGCGTTTAAGCCGTTTCTGAACGTAAAATCAGAGGAAGATGTGAGCCACAATCACAACTACTGTACATACACGTGAGTATCTTTTATTTTTGTCGTATGGTGAGATTTTCTGAATAAAAAATGTGATACGCGATAAAAGCTTTCATTATTCTATTGAGTAGTTGAAGCACAATCAAACGCAATCACAAACTTGTTAAGCAATTTTTCCTCATTTTTTCTTCTATAAATAACCTTTGTGCTTGTTTCTTTTATTCATCCCTCAAACTTGTACTTTTCTCTTTTTCTCTCTAAATAAATTTCTTTTCAAAAATGGAGTCATCATCTTCCACAAAAAAATTTTACACAGTCTGCATTTTTGGTGGATCTAGTTCTGGAAAAGAGGCATGCTTCACTGAAGCAGCCCACGACTTGGGTCGTACCTTAGGAGAAAAATGCATTCATGTAGTTTACGGAGGAGGAAGTCTAGGATTAATGGGACGAGCTGCTGCTTCTGCCTATATGGAAGGAGTAAGAGTATTGGGAGTAATCCCAAAACCTCTGGCTGAAAGTAAAATCACCGGGTCAACTATTGGAGATGAGTTTAGATCTGTGAATATGCAAGATCGCATAACTCACATGATAAATAATTCTGGCGCCTTTATCGCCCTTCCCGGTGGTTTTGGCACCCTTGAGGAACTTTTTCATGTGGTTACCAGAGCCCAGCTAAATGTTCATCAAAAACCAATAGGAGTGCTTAATGTCAATGGTTTCTTTGATGGTTTACTGTCTTTCATCGACTACTCTGCCGAAAAGGGTTTTATTTCCGAGCGTGCTAAACGAATCATAGTCGTTGCAACCACACCAGAAGAACTAATCAAAAAACTCAATGAATTTGTTCCTCAACCAGATCCAGCTCTAGCTAAAATTGACACGTAGAAGATTTTACAGTGAGAAAACGAAAAGTGGATTCATTCCTCTCCCTTTGATAACCCATGACGGACCTCTTGTATTTTTACTTTCTGTCGTGTGTAATAATCGTGCTAAATGATGGCAGCTTAAGGAGTTTCTTCTTGATCTCTTGACGCGCATCTATTCGCGATTTATGTATTGCTGTAATTTTTATTTCGTGTTTTGCTTTTATAAAAACTTTGATGGCAGCGTAAGGCGACTCTTCGGACTTTCTTGATGCGCATCTAAAAATTATGTTATACTTACGAGTATATTTTATTTTCTTTTGTGTGTGCCTCGTATATTTATTCTCTTGCAGTTAAAAGGCGTTAGGCTCAGACATCAACTTTCTTAACAGGGAGTATTCTGCTTTTCTGCATTGATTTTTATTTTTTATTTTATTTTTAAACTGAGGACAGTTTTATTTTCAAGTTTGGGGGTGGTTTGTTTTAGTATTTTGGTGTGTTGTAATTTTGGTGTGTTTTGATTGATTTGGTTATTTGCCTTAATTTTTTTTATTATATATATATATATATATTTATAGTATTTTGATTTTTTGAGATTTTTAGATCTGGCCATAACACCAATAAATTAGCTATATACAAACTTCTAAAATCGTTTTAACCAGTAAAAAAATTGTATATTCCAAAATTTTTTGAGCCTTAATCTCTCTTCCAAGCCTTGTAATTATCATATAAAATCGAGTCATTCGTTACCTTGAGAAAAGAAGAATCAATTGGTTGATGAAAAATAAAGCGAAATTTACTTAATTTGTGGAGTTTTGATTTTTCATGCTTAACTAAAAATGATTTTCTGCAAAAATTCTATTCCCTAAAAAAAGGAGTCATTGGTGAAAAGAGCTACACGTTAGCAAATAACGGTGTGAAAGCTATCACCTAAAAAAATAAATGACGAAAAGGAAAAGTGTTGAGCGAGAATAATTGCCTAATTTTGGAAGTCTTAAATTTTGCGAAAAATAAAGGACTAACCATTGTTGGTGCGTAGGCTGCCGTCTCGAAAAATTGGTGAAAAGAGCTACACGTTAGCAAATAACGGTGTGAAAGCTATCACCTTTTACGAAAGAAAAATAATGAGATAGAAATTGTGTTAGTGAAAAGAGCTACACGTTAGCAAATAACGGTGTGAAAGCTATCACTAAAAGGGATGTAGTTTATGAAATGATTTGAATTAATTAGCGGTGAATTTCAATACACTCAATTTTGTGAAAATCACAATATTTGATGGCCGATGAAATTCTTCTTCATATTGAGTCGAAAAATAAACGAGTGATCGAGAGCAACCATTAAAGGGAGTCGTGTGAAGTCACGAGTGGGAAAGAAATAATCAACCTTTTGGGTGGTAAAGCTTGTATTTTGGTATTACAAAAATAAAAACGGTGTTTTTACTTCAAAATCGTTAGTAGATTTATTTTGAATCTTGATTCATTTCTATCTCTTGTATAAAGTTGGTTATTGTGTATTAATGGCATATTGATCTCTATTTATCTATATATATAATTATTTATCTTAAAATTGTGTGTATTATATTTAATTTTTATTTTGTGTCTTATTTTAATTTTTATTTTGTGTGTGATTAATAATGAGTCTTGCTCGGGACTAGCAAGAATTTAAGTGTGGGGTATTTGATTGGTGCATAATTGATCTAAAATTCATATACAAAATATTCATTTTTAGGGCATAATTGTACTTGATTTGTGATTAAAAATATATATTTTACGAGATATATCCAAACATGAGCTAAAAATGGTTATTTTACTGACATCGACATGAAGCATCAAAAGGACGGAAAACAAGACCAAATCCAACGACGAATTTTTCAAGGCAAAACGACCTACAACACGGCGCAAACAAGACCGTGTTATGTAGGCCGTTCACATCTGGCGCAACAAGGGCCGTGTCTTGGGCCGTTCACACACGGCCGGCATTTAGCGCCGTGTCCTCGCGTATTCGGAAGAGACCGAGTCAGCACAAAACGGCGCACAACACGGGGCAAACTGAGCCGTTTTTCATCGCCGTTTTTCAGCAGATGCCATGCAAAATTAGTCCACTTTTGACCAACTTGTGAAATCAACCACAAGATATTTTTTTGGTCAAAAATCTGAAAATTCAAAGACATGGGTGAAGTGTGAACAAAGAATTAAAAAAATGATATTACAATAGATATTTTGAATTAAATAATCAATTGTATTCTTGAAAATCACCTATAAAAGGACATGTTCATCCATTGCAAAAATACCAACACACATTCTAACCAAGAAATCCTCAACTTCTTGCTAAGAAATACTCCTTTCCTTTAGCAATATATTTTTCTTAGAATTTTCAATTTTAGTTTGTATTTTATTTTTGGTTTGAAGTTTTTCTTTCATTTAGTTTGTAATTGAAAAGTGCTTGATCAATAAGCACTTAGTATTTTACTTAGTGTTTTACTTTCAAATTTTGTAAGCTTGTAACCTTTAAACAAGTTTGAAGTTATATTTTGAAGTTTGTTTCTTGCACTTTGATTCATCATATTCAAGTAAGTTTTATCTATTGTCATTAAGTTCTAGTAATTAAAAGTTTCTATATATATATATTATATATATCAATTATTTCTATTATAATTTTAGTATGTATAAACCGATGAGTAGCTAATCTTTCTTCCTAGGGGAAGGGGGATTTCTATTAGGTTATATATTGAGTATTTGATTGATTTAAACTATTTTTAGGACTAATTGGTTTAAATAGAGATTGATCATATCCTATTTTTACTAATGAAACCTTCTTGATTGATTGTTGAGTGAATTGGAAACATATCTTTTCAATCTATCAAATGTTAATCTTGTTATCAACATCTTAAGATTGCGAAAGTGGTTAAGACATCTTTGATTACGAAAGTACGGAGGTGAAAAGTTGATTACTCGATGAACGATCGTTTATCCTAAAAATAGTCAAGTTAGAGAAATGAAAGGACTAATTGGTTTAAATAGAGATTGATCATATCCTATTTCTACTAGTGAAACCTCCTTGATTGATTGTTAAGTGTATTGGAAACACATCTTTTCAATCTATCAAGTGTTAATCTTGTTATCAACATCTTAAAAAGTGACGATTAAGACATCTTTGATTACGAAAGTACGGAGGTGAAAAGTTGATTACTCGATAAATATTCATTTTTCTTTTATATCCATATAAATCAATTCCTATACTTAATTAAATACCTAATTTAATGAACCCGTAATCCCTAGATTTTATAAATTCCCAACTCATTTTAATTCTATTCATTCTCACTAGTTAAAAATAGTCTAGTATAAAAATAGTTTTCTTAAAACTAGTAGTATTAAAAATAGTCTTAATATAAATAGTCTTAATATAAATAGTCTAGTATAAATAGTCTACTAAAAAATAGTCTAGTTAAAAATAGTCTTAATATAAATAGTCTAGTATAAATAGTCTAGTATAAATAGTCTTAATATAAATAGTCTAGTATAAATAGTCTTGTTAAAAATAGTCTTATAAAAATAGTCTTATTAAAAATAGTTTAAATTAAAAATAGTGCATTTTAATTTAATTAATATTTAAAAACCCAATAATCTATTTTAGTATTTATTTCTCGCAATTTGTAACAAAAAAATTATACGAAGCCCTGTTGGACAATCCTCGAGAGAAAAGACCTTGGTAGAACTCACCACAAACTACTTCTACCTCGTATATATTTGCGAGCGACTCAAGAACTCCTATTTTTAGGATAAGTTTTTGACCGATCAATATTGTGTGTGATTTGCTCACCTCGGGAGGGTCCGACGGGATTACAGAGGGAGTCCAATGGTATTAGCCCTGGATTCATGAGTTTGTTTAGCTAGCCAGCTCGGGAGGGTCTGTAGAGGCCTCGAGTGGGATTTGTGGCTTCGTCCCGATCCTAGGCGATGCACGTGCGTGATTTGTTTTATGATATGGCCATCTCGGGAGGGTCTTTAGAGGTCTCGAGTGGGATTTGTGGCTTCGTCCCGGTCCTAGGCAAATGTAATTGACTATTTGTTTCCGGAAAAAGACATGTCTGGTTTTGGTTTTGAAATGATTTGGTGCATTGTACTATAAAACGTGTAAGCGAATGGTTTGCCTTGATTACTTGTACTAGCGTAATTGCTAACCCCTTTGGGGACCCGTTTTGGGGAAATTCTTGTTATGGATTTCAGGTTATGTTCTGCCGGACGAGCGGGCGCTGGGACAGTACGAGGATGTTGGCCAGGGTCGTTGACATGTGCATTCGAGTCTTCTTATTTCTCTTGTCCTTTTCTATATGGTTGTTTCCCACATTTATAAACTTATAGATTGTACTCGCGAGTACTTAGGATTTTCACTCCGAACTTCGTTTTGTATTAACCCAAATTGCTATATTTTCGGTTGATGTTTATTACGCCGGTTGCTCCGGGCGTATCTTTATATGTTGTATTATTTAAATGTGTGTACTCGCTAACTGAGATGGTTAGTCAAGTGGTGTTTTTCTTGTTTTAGCCTGGTGGGTCCCATGTAGGGGTCCACGGCGCTGTAATATACTTCGAATATCTCGGGGGTGTTACAATGGAAGCTGAGATAGACCCAATGCATGCTAATCAGGTCTGGACTTTAGTAGATCGTCCTAAAGACATAGTGCCTATTGGAAACAAATGGATCTATAAAAGAAAGACTGATGGAGATGGCAAGGTTGATACCTATAGGACCAGGATTGTCGCAAAGGGTTATTCCCAGAGAGAAGGAATCGATTACTTCGAGACCTTCTCGCCTGTAGCTATGATTAAGTCTATTGGCATGATGCTTGCAATAACAGCCAACTTAGATTATGAAATATGGCAAATGGATGTGAAAACGGCATTCCTAAATGGATTCCTCGAGGAGGAGATTTACATGGAACAGCCTAAGGGATTTATATCTCAAACCAATATTCATAAAATATGCAAACTTCAGCATGCCATTTATGGACTGAAGCAAGCTTCGCGAAGTTTGAATCTTCGTTTTAACGAGACAATCAAAGAGTTTGATTTTGTCCAAAATGAAGAGGAGCCCTGTATTTACAAGAAGGTTAGTGGGAGCAAAATTGCGTTCTTAATACTATATGTAGATGACATTTTACTTATAGGAAACAACATAGGAATGCTCAATTCTCTGAAAGCTTGGCTTTCCAAATAGTTATCAATGAAAGACTTGGAAGAGGCAATCTATATTCTGGGTATTCGTCTCTACCAGGATAGAGCGAAAAGAATGTTAGGTCTTTCCCAAGCTCTCTATATAAAAAAGATCTTGAAGCGATTTAGGATGGAAGATTTCAAAAGAGGGTTCCTTCCTATGCAACATGGTGCAAAACTTTCCTTAGAGATATGTCCTCAAAGTGAGGAAGATATAAAGGAAATGAGTAAGGTGCCCTTTGCTTCGGCAGTGGGTAGCCTCATATACGCTATGATTTGCCCTAGACCGGACATTACCTATGATGTAAGCGTAGTAAGTCGGTTTCAGTCAAATCCAGGGCAGGAACATTGGACTACTGTAAAGAGCATTCTTAAGTACCTGAGGAGGACTAAAGACTTGGTTCTTACATACGGCGGTGGAGAACATAGAGTGATGAGTTATACAAACTCGGGGGACATGGATGCTCATATGTCCACATCAGTGTATATCTTTACTCTGAATGGTGGGGCAGTTTCTTGGAGAAGTGACAAGCAAAGTTCGACTGCTATCTCTACATGTCAAGCCGAATATCAGGCAGCCACGGAGGTTGCTAAAGAAGTTTTTTGGATTAAGAAGTTCACTGAGGAACTTCAAGTGGTTTCTAATGCAGAGAAGCCCGTGATGCTGTTTTGTGACAACAACGAAGCTGTTGCACACTCTAAGGAGCCTAGAGCTCACCACAACACTAAACATATTGCGAGAAAATATCATTTTGTTATAGAAATGGTTCAGGAAGGGAATGTTATACTGCAGAGAGTAGACACAACAAATAACGTTGCTGATCTGCTTACCAAGTCACTATCTCAGAAGGTCTTAGAGAGACATCTGGAGAGTATGGGTATTAAATACCATAGTTTGTGGCATTGAGTGTAAGTGGGAGATTGTTAGGAATATGCCCTCGAATGCCACTCAGAGGATAAGAGAGTGAGAGCATTTGTATTGTAATTATGAATATTATATTTAATAAGGCAATAATTATTTTTATATTATTGTATATCAGTGGCATTGTGATTTGGTATATAGAATAATAGTCCTTGCATTTGAGAAACATTCGACTCCTTATGGATATAAGGAGATAGGCACTCGAAGTGTTTAGAGCTCGAATACTTAACTAGTTCGCAAGTCGATAAAACTTAACTGGGCACTAAGTTTAGATAAGACTTGTATAATGTGTACTTTGACATGTAGAGTGCATGTCTTCACTACGGGTTAGTGGGAGCACACGTTATAGGTATGCTAATGGGATTAGTATACTAGAACACGACTCACCTCGATCCGGTCACATGGTTGTCATATGTATACGTGAACCTTTGACTTGAGGTTTCAGTAGGAGATGTGCTTGTGACATTAAGGGCGTGTTTACTTTCAACTTAGCAGGACTTAATGGGCTGGACGACTTATTCGCGCAGACATAGAGGAACGTTTACTTGCGACTTAATGAATTAAGAGGGGTCTGAACCGCACAGATGGGATAAGGGCTGTTGTCCCCATTACGACCCATTAAGAACCAAACATGACTATTATGCACTAATAAAAAAATCTGCAAAATTAAAAAAATCAAAAAAAATCTCGACTATATTAATATTAAAAAATATTAAAAATCGATAATTTTATTTTTAATTCTGGAATATTAATATTGAAAAAAAAAATATTTTAAATTCGGAAATTAGAAAATCTAAAAAATTCTGAACTATTTAAAAAATTCGAAAATTAGTAAATTTATTAAAAAATATTAAAAAATTCCGAATATTAATATTAATATTAATATTGAAAAAATATTAAGAAATTGGTAATTTTATTTCTAATTCTGAAATATTAATATTAAAAATAAAAAAAAATTATTTTAAATTTGAAAATTAGAAAATCTAAAAAAATCTGAGCTATTTAAAAATTCAAAAATTAGTAAATTTATTAAAAATATTAAAAATTTCCAAATATTAATATTTATATTAATATTAAAAAATATTAAAAAATCGGTAATTTTATTTTTAATTCTGGAATATTAATATTAAAAATAAAAAAAAAATTATTTTAAATTCGGAATTAGAAAATCTAAGAAATTATGAAATATTTAAAAAATTCGGAAATTAGTAAATTTATTCTTGCCATTTTTGGATTATATCAATTATATGGCTTAAAAAATAAACAGCAATTTATAAAACAACTTATAATTCATATCCAGGGGTAAATCGGTCATTTCTGTTATTCAGACAGTTTATTCAGATGAAAAAGTAAACAACAACACCAATTTATCCAGACAGACATATTTACCCACACATACAAATTTATCCATACAGGACTTAATGGAGAATTTGGTAAACTGGATTACTAAACACCGCCCTAAATTACTAGTCACCGCCCTTAAAAATTACATTTTTGCCCTTCATTACTATTGAACCTCTCTCTCTCTCTCTTCTCTCTCACTATTTTTCTCTCTCACTATTGTATCTCACTTTTCTCTACCTGCCATTATTACCGCCACACCGCCGCCGTGCAGTCGCACCACCACCGCCGTGCCGTCGCATCGCCACACTACTCTCACTTCGGTGAAATTGACGCAGACGTCTGGAATTTCTGCCTGCACCATGGTGCAGGCGTCTGGAATTTCCGCCTGCACCATGGTGCAGTCGTCTGGAATTTCCGCCTGTACCATGGGATAGACGCCTCCCCCAGGTTGCTGGCGTCTACACTACATGCCTGCACCATGGTACAGGCGTAAATTCAAGACGTCTGCACCATGGTATAGGCGTCTATTGTAGACGCCTGCACCATGGTGCAGGCTTCTGGAGTTTCCGCCTCCACCATGGCGCAGCGCGTACAAAGTGAGGCCAAGACGCCTGCACCATGGTACAGGCGGAAATTCCAGACGCCTGCGTCAATTTCACCGAAGTGAGAGTAGTGTGGCGGTGATACGGCACGGCGACGGTGGTGCGACGACACGACAGCGGCGGTGCGGCAATGACGGGTAGAGAGAAGTGAGAGATAGTAGTGAGAGAAAAAAGTAGTGAGAGAGAAGAGAGAGAGGTTCAATAGTAGTGAAGGGCAAAAATGTAATTTTTAAGGGCGGTGACTAGTAATTTAGGGCGGTATTTAGTAATACCCGTAGGGAAACAGCCCCTAAGTTAGTTATTAAAGTAGTTCGATCCAATCACCGTTTGATGGGGTCAACCTCGAAATGCAACTTAGTGGGTAAGTAGCAGTCTCTACTGAACACCGAGATATGATTCTTTCTCCTGTTAGTGAGCAGATAAATGTCCTATGCGGTTAATAGTAAAGGAGATACAAGTATTTGTTCAAAGTAGTTAGAGCTAGTTATATTTGATACACAAGAGCTCGGTGATCTCGGTTTGCATTAACAGAAAGCATAGAGTCAAGTTACATTAGGGTTTGACTTTACCGTGACCCTAATACTTGACCGGGACATATGATTGAAGGGTTTATACGTATACGGCATTCACAACATAATGGTTTTTGGAATGATCCGATCATTCTTTCTTAGTTGGGTTACGGTACGGAGCACTAGACTGGCTAAGTGTTACCCGTACTCCTTGGTTCCTTCCATTGCCGACTAAGACGGACCTACGGAGTTGCGCACAAGGATATTTGATTGATAAATATGTATTTACTATCTCTTCATTAATATTGGATATTAGATATCTAATTTGATTTATTTGATAAATCAAGCGGTCTAGTGAATTGAAATTAATTACCGCGTGATTAATTTAATTCATAAAATCATTATTTCTTAGAAATAAATTATTATAATTTTGTATTTGATAAAATTAATTAATTAGATTAATTAATTAAGCATAAATACATTTGAGATAAAACGTAGTGTACTTAACGGACTATACTTTCGAACATCCGGTACATGATCCGAGTGTCTCGGTTCGTTTTTCTTACCAACCATTGTGGGTCACCCCATGTTTCTTTCCTCTTACCTTCCATTTATTTTCTTTATCATATGTGGTGTGTTTATATAATAATAAGATGAGGACAAATGGATGAGATACCATACCATATCTCATCATTTGATCTCATATTGTTATATGAAATGGGGTAATCTTTCATTTGATGAAGACTAAGCAAAACACACACATTGAAACACACAAGTCAACCGTGAGCTCTTGGAGAGGGAGGAGAAAAAAATTCATTTTCATTTTCTAGTTCATCTTTGAGAGAAAGAAAAGGAAGAAGAGAAGAGAAGAAAAATACTGTATCAATTCATAGTCGTGTTCTTTGAGAACGAATTGATATATTATTTTTTTGATAAATATCCGTCGCATGATAACGTAGAGACACTCGGTACTTTCGGTGTTTTGGTCATTCATCAAGGAAGAACGAATTGAATTTGTGTTCGTGTTGGTAACCGGAAAAAGCTTGGCTCGGATTTTATTCAAGAAGATATTATCAAAGGTATCGAGGGTATGACTTCTAAATTATATCTTCGTCCTTTTTGTATTCGTTTATACGATGCTTGAACGATCCGTTTTGGGGTTTGGTTTTGTCCGGTTAGACCGACTTTATTTTCCGCTGCGTATCTCGTTTTATTCACCGAATCCCAACATCCGCTACTTAAATCCGCTTACCACCAAACACTTATATTAGAGGATTCATCTAGTCAAATCTCTAAATGAGCTCAATCCTCTAATTTCTCCCCAAACATCTAACTCCTAAACACCCCTAAATATTAGTTGGAGTCTTCTTTATTTTTTTATTATTTCTTCTAAAAAATTATTAATCCGGATTTTTTTTATTTCTTCTGAAAACCACAACTTTTTTTATTCAATTATTAATCCATTAAACTCAAAGAATACAAAATGGAAGATGCCTTTGTTTTTTTAAATATTTTTAAAATTTTAGGACATTATGTAAAAAATATTATTTTTTATCAAAAATAATAATTCTATATTATTATCTAATACTAACCGGGACGGGCACAATAGTGCCCCGAGCGGACCAAATAGTGCCGCGAGCGGACCGGTCCATTATATATAGATTTCTTAATATTTTTGAAACTATATTAAAAATATTATTTTTTTATAAGAAATAGAAATTCTATATCTCAAGTGTCATAAGACGAGAAATAACAGCGACCACATTGCAAGTGGTCACCCAGCCACGTCAGAAATGCTCAATTATATAAAAAAAAATTCATACTTTTACTTTTAATGAGACCAACCTAGGTTGGTTGGAGATAGAAATGGACCACAATGGTGCATATACTTTTTAATTAAAAAGTGGACACATGGCAATATGCCATTGGTTGAGTATATTTAATTTAAAATCTAAGTTAAAAATCATATTTTTATATATATTATTAATATATATTAAAAAAAAAAATCTCCTCTATTATTGATGTCTGATGCATCGTTTATTATTCAATTTTACTTTTTGAAATTTTTATAACTTCTTGTTGTAATTGTAAACTTTTAGGATTATTTTAAAGTATGGTAATTTTTAGCTTAAAATAAAAAATAAAACAAGTATATTTAATGTTGTGATTGGGTGGTTGAGTGGTCATGAATAAACTATCCACAATAGAAGTGGTTGGGTTGGATGAATATTGATGGTGTGGAAGAAAGAGAAATTAATTAAATATTGAAGAGGTTGTGTGATTGGGTGGTTGGAGTGGTTGCTGTTATTTATAGTCTAATGGTGCGCTGGCAATGCCAGAGTGTTTGGGCTACTTAATAATCTTACCAATGGGCAAAAAGAACCATACTAACACTAATCTTTCATATGTCGAAGTTATACGGAAAAAAATTATAAAACTCACACCATAATGCTATGGTGTCAGTGCTACAATTGGACTAAAGTTATCAAATTACCAAATTAACTTACTAGAAAAAAATATATTGGCCACCGGAAAAAAAACTGTAGGTCATCGGAAGTCCGTCGGTGACCGTAAAACAAGTGCCTAGTCGCCGAAGGTCCGTCGAAGAATACACTGGCAAGCAGCCACAATATAGGTCTAATGGCGACTGCCAGGATCCCCGTTGTAGAACAGGTCGACATGTGGTTAAAAAACTCATCGGAGAACATTCCCCCCACCCCACCCACCCCCCGAAAGAAAAAAAAAAAGAAAAAGAAAACTTCTCAATTGATGGAGGTCTGCCACGGCGGCCCTGCTAGCTGAACACCCCACCAGGAGGACCCCCCACACCACCACCACACACACAAACAAAAAAAGAAAAGAAAAAATGTGTGGTCGCCGAGGTCTGCAGGCGGTCGATGGCGGACACGTTGGGAAATAGGTCTGTAGGGGGCTGCCAAAAAAAGGAAAATAAAATGCTCGTCGGCGTCCGGCCGTCGGATGTCTGTCGACGGCCGTCAGAACAGATCGGCTGGTTGACCGCAAAAAAGAAATAGAAAGTCTTATACATGATTAACCGTGAATCATACCAGAAGCAGCGACCCCTCAGAGGACCCATCGGCCCGTCCCAGAGTGGTTAACCCAACGTTCATTGATCGCATCAGAAGCAACGACCCCTCATAGGACCCTTCGGCCCGTCCCGTAGTGAACATATACTCACACACAACACATATACTTCACTTTCAAAGTCAAGAACTTATAATCATAAATATATATTTGCCTTTAAGACATATTTGAATCGAAGAAAAATGGTATTCAAGCTCGATTGGTCCAATAACGCACTTCCGGTCCTAAATGATTCGTAAGGAATATGATAATCAACAATCAATACACAATTCACAAGAAGGAACTCCCGAAACCCCGCCTACGATACATAATAATTCAAGAATATTCACATAGAGATTGAAAATCATCCAAATCCCTTAAAATCCGAGTAATACACGAAAATATTCGTAAATTCGTAAGGAAAATATGGGTACGGAGTAGATACTTTATAATCTCAAGAATTCCAAGCTTCAAAACGGAGTAAATGGACAAATCTAAGAAAAACCTCCAAAATTTCCAAGATAGGGTTCTAAGAAGGGAGAAACAGATTAGATGTTGTTTAATCTTCGTTATCAAATCAAAAATGGTGATATATGATGAAGAATTTTCACCAAATTGCCCTCAAGTCGTCTCCCTTGCGCTCTCTCATCGGTTAAGGTTGTATAATGGGTAGAAGTGCTGAAAAACGTCGTTGTCCATACTTATATACTGGACTTAGTTAGCGCACGCTAGCTCCCCAATTTAACATGCGATAACGAGCCTGAAAAAGAACTGCCTCAGCCCGTTAGCGTGCGCTAATCCTATCCTCATCATGTGCTAATGAGTCAGTCCAATGAAGGACAGAACGTTCTGTCTCTACCAATTAGCATGAGCTAATCATTGCCTTAACGTGCGCTAACGAGGTAATACAGAGAGGAATGGGACGTTCTGACTCATCTCGTTAGCGCGCACTAACAACCTCGATAGCGTGTGCTAATGATACACAGTAGCGCGTGCTATCACTCTACATTAGCGTGCGCTAGGCCTTCTACACAGCAATTCAGCTGTGCAGCCCGGTCAGTTCGATTAAGCCCCAGACGACACAAAACTCGAAGATCCTATGAAACGCTTATGAAGAGCGTCTAATTACGAACTCAAGCGCTAAACAAACACGTGATTCTGACTAGGGGTGGACTCGGTTTCATTCGGTTTGGTTTTTGACCAAAACCGAGAATCGAACCAAATAATCGTTTTCGGTTTAGTTCGGTTTTTTTGAAGTTCGGTTCGGTTAAGTTCGGTTTTATAAATATTCGGTTCGGTTTCGATTTGGTTTGATGTTTTTTCGGTTCTTCACAAAATATTGTATGCAATAGAATAAATTATATATAACAACAAGCCAACAAGAGTTATATATTTGTTCAAGATAAAAGCTAGAGTTGCATAGCAATTTCCAAATATTTCAAAATATATAACAATCGTAAATCACAGTAGCTCATTCTCTCAACCTAAATTAATTGAATCACAAATTACATGAGCATATTATCGGTCCTCCTTGGACCCTTGAGGGTCTTACAAAAGGAAAACGAATTGTACTAAAATTCGAAACACACCAAAATCACAAAAATAAGGTTATTTTAGTATGTTAAAATTTGACTTTGGTCCATTTCGGTCCGGTTCGGTTCCGCCCGACCCCGAACCGAGAACCGAACCAAATTAATTCGGTTCGGTTCTATTTTTTTATTTTTCGGTTCGGTCTTCTTCGGTTTCGTTTTTTCGGTTCTTTTTTCAGATTTTTTCGGTTCGGTTTTCGATTTTCGGTTCCGAAATGCCACCCCTAATTCTGACCACCCAAAGGTACGGAAGAACAACTACAAGAGAATACGCACGAAACTTTGGGATATTACAAAACGGTCCAAATGTTCGAAAAACACGATTCGAGATCTAACAATATTTCCAAAGCCTACAACACATCTAAAAACATTAAACGAACTTGTGGAAACATCGAAACGATAGTTTCAAACAAGATTTACAGAAATCGAACCTAAATACGAAAAGTTGCAATGTTACACGGATTCAACTAAAACAGCCTCGAAACTCGTTCAAATGGCAAAAAGTGCAGAATAAGATAGTTTTAAAGTATCAAAATGATTACAAACGAGTCGCCAAAAGTGGAAAAGCACCAAAATTGGAATTTATCAAAAGTAGAAAAATACGGATATTACATGACGAGCCAATAGTTTTGACCACAACTCCTCTATTACTTATCTGATTTGCTCAATTTTTGTGCCAGTGAGAAGCTCACTTAGGGGACTATAATCTGAAAATATTGAATCTAGAATATGACTATATCATCACGATTTAATTTCTCAAATAAAGTAAGGACTTATGTAATGTCCGTTCTCATATGTATTCCAGCAACCTATGCATGATATGGACTTGAGAATTTAAAATATTCACCATGTGATAATCTAAATAGGAAATTCTTTGCTTCGGGCCTAAAATATCAAACTTCCGTTCTGAGTTAATTTTGGTCCAATTTATTTACACCAACCCTTAGAGTAAATTTTGATGTTTCGAGGATTTATTTGTATTAACTTAAATCAAAAGAGTATGGATAGCAATGGAGTGGACGGGAGCGGGTAGGTGTTACCCATCCTCAGAACCACGGACCAAAACCTGACTATGAAAAAATTGTTTGGGTAGTGACCAAAATTATCGGTTCTTGGTCCAGTTTATCCATGTGTACCCACATTATTTTCGTAAATTATGCTATTTACATAAACCTTAAAATAAACATTAATAATATTAAAGTACGTTTAAGTTTTCTCATATTTTGTTACTCTTTTATCCAATTAATTAAATAAATAGATCTTTAATCCTTATATTATTATTATTATTATTATTAAGTAAATAAAATAATCAGTATTATAAACTCTAATTTGAATGGGAGATATGGATAAAATAATTTATTATTTTATATACTTATATTTGTATATATGTATATATAGATATACTAGTGTACCTGTAATATCCGCATTTTTTTTCTTTCACTTGTATTTTCATTTCCAGTGTATTTTTCGATTGTAGTAACCCTCGTGTGTCTTTCAGTATATCTTTCCTGTCATCTATTGGTTTGATTCTCGTTATTGTTGTGCGGAACCGCCATTTCGGGGTTGCCGTGGGTCCATCTCGTGTTATTGTTTCCCCGATATTGATTCATATTGCTTTCATTCTCTTTCCGGATCATTTTTCATCATTTTTGGACCCTAAGGGTGTGGGCGCAGACAAGGAGTGTGCGCGGCACACACATTTTTCCGATTTTGGCCGAGCGGATCAGTGTGTGCCGCGGCACACCGTCCCGGCCGCGGCACTGCTGAAGTCGGTCTGCGGCACACCCGTCCGGGCCGCGGCACACTCGTGTGGCATCTTCGACCAAAACCCGACTGTACCGGGTGCCGCGGCACACGCTGGCCGGGCCGCGGCACACTTCCGAACCCTGGGAGCAGTTTTTGGGCTTGTGCCGCGGCACACTTCGGCTGCGCCACGGCACACGATGCGGTCAACTGTATAATTTCGTTCTTTTTGGGCGAGATCAGCCATTTTCCTCATTTTCTTCACCTGCGCACGAGAGAGAGAGGGTTGGGGGGAGAACTTCTCATCATTCATCACTTGAGGGTCGATTTTCATCATTTTCGTTCGGTTGTGAAGCCCGGATAATCGATCTAACGCGTGTTCTACGGATCATAGTACTTGGATTTTCTAAGCTAATATCTCTTAGAACCCTACTTTTGGATAATTTGGGGGTTTTGGGATTTTCTTCCTATTCGTTCCGTTTTGTTGGTGGATTCATGATGAATACGATTAATATTGTTAGTATCATTAGCCTTCCTACGGATTCATGGATATTTTGTGGGTTTTTACGGAATCGAGAGGGTTTGGTTGTGGTCCGTGGTCCGCCCTCGTTGTTATTTTTGGTACGAATATTCATGAATCGTAGGTGGATTTTCGGGTGTATTCCATTTCCGTATTCGTCTAGAGTTGGTTGTGATTGTGTTATTCGAATCGTTAGGTTCATTTCCGCCGGTTCCTCGCGGTCGTGTTCGATCCTTCCTTTCCGTTCGTATCACCATCTATTAACCGAGGCAAGTATCCTTATGAACTTACGATCTTGACATAGTAGTTTTGTATGAGAAATTGTGTGTGTGTGTGTGTACTCACTATGGGTTAGATCCGACGGGGTCTCGGTAGGGCTCCACGAAGCTGTGGAACCGCGAGTTGCTTTTAACCACTACGGGTTAGATCCGACGGGGTCTCGGTAGGGATCCACGGCCGTCGTGGGTCCGCGGTTAATTGTGGTGCATTTTACAAATGTGGTTTGATTATTGGCATTTCCGGAAATGAGTGTTTTGGAACTATGTTTTCTTGATCGCATGCATTTACTATATGTGCAAGATGTAAGTCGTTCATTTGGTTACTTGTACTAGCGTAATTGCTAACCCCTCTGGGGACCCGTTTTGGGGAAATTCGTTTTATGAATTTCAGGTCAGGCTCATCGAGACGAGCGGGTGCTGGACTAGTATATGGATGATGGCCGTGCGTGATGATTGTGCACAAGTGGTGTCTTATTGCCTTCTATCTTTTTACCTTTTGTGGTCTTTAAACTAATAGAAGTACTCGAGTACTTAAGAATTTTTTTTCTCGTCGGGATTGTATTGTTGTTTATTATGTTTGTGATGGATTATGGTGTTATGTTTGACCGGTTGAACCGGGTGGATTATTTTGTTGGGCGTCTTTATGACGAGGTATTTTTCTGTTGTTTCCGTGAGTGGATGAGTATGATGCTTGTTCAGCCTGGTGGGTCCCATATAAGGATTCACGGCACTGTAATATACCTCGGATATCCTGGGGGTGTTACAGAAAATGGTATCAGAGCACTAGGTTTATGGATACCTAGGCTTGTCGGTTTATTGGGTCTTGTTGTATTTTTTTTTGCACATCATCATCACGCTGCCATGATTCCGGTACTACCAGTGCCCGTAAGTTTTCTTTCCTCTGTTCCTTATACTCTTGTATCGTACCTTTGATTCTCGATTTGTGATTGTTCTTTTCTTGTACTTACCATCGTATGGCTTTTGCTACTTATTTAACTCCAGTATGGATGCTGGAAGAGGTCGTGGTCGTGGTCGGTCGTGGACGCTGGCCGGGACGTGGGGCAAATGGGGCGGCCACATCGCAGCTTTCGAGCCGGCGATCGGCGACCGTCACGCCATGCTTCTTCACGAGCGCGCCGACCTTGGTATTGCGGCCATTATGCAAAGAAATGGTGAATCAAATGGCGGCGATAGCTCAAAGTGTTGAGAACCGGATCCGGCCCATGCTAATCGGGGCGGAGCGGATCGTTGGCTTCAGGATGTCATCAAGATGCATCCTCCTCAGTTTTCGGGAGCTTCAGACCCGATCGGTTGGGAGGGGTGGATCAAGGAGATATCTAAAGTCTTCACTGCCACCAACTGTCCCGAGGACCGTAAGGTCCCTATTGCCCAGTACTTCCTCACTCGGGACGCTACAGATTGGTGGGAGGCTGTTGGGCCCAAGGACCATGTTGCTTCGTGGACTGAATTCCAAGAACTGATGGAGACTGAATATTGTCCGTGGCCGGTCAGACAGGCTCGAGTACATGCTTTCTATGATGCTCAACCACGAGATATTCCCGTATCTCAGGCTATTGCTGATTTTAACAAGGAGTTGGGTTATGTGAAGACCCAAGTTGTCGAGGAGAGCGACAAAAGTTTCCATTTTTCCAGGCGGATGAAATTGTCTATTCGGGACTATATGTCGGGGCTCGTCTGTACTACCTTGAAGGATTACCAGAGTAGGGCCCTTGCTTACGATATGTCTGTGACGGCGAGTGAGGCGGCCCGCGAGAGCAAGAAGCAGAAGTCCGTCGGGAATTTTTCGGGCCACAAAGGTGGGGGTCAGCAGAAATTCCAGTCTGCTAACTTTTCCGCTGGTGGTGGCCCAGCTCGATCTACTGGGTTTCCCCGTAGGGCTGCCAGTGCCCCTTCTCGAGAGGTGAAGTGATTTAACTGTGGCCAGCAGGGCCACATCAGTCGTATTTGTCCGAACCCTTTGCTGACGTGTAATCAGTGTGGCCAGCCGGGTCACAAGGCTGCTTTCTGTGCTGAGAGGGAGAAAATCCTTGGTGCTCGGGCTTCCATTCCAGCGCCTAGGGAACCAAGTGTGAATCAAGGATCGTTTGCTCCTCAATCTCCGCCGAGTGCTAGTCGGGGGAGAGGTCGGGGTCAGCCCTCTAAGGGGGGAGCTTCCAGTGTCGGCTCAGCCCACCCGCGTGTCTATGAGATGCGGAGAGCCGATGACCCAGCGGCTACCGTGGCGACAGGTACCGTTCACATTGTTTCTCATCCTGTCAGTGTGCTTTTCGATTCTGGTGCTATGCATTCGTTCATATCTCTGGATTGTATGCGCCGTTTGAGTCTCGACTGTTTGACGCCTTGTAAGCCCTTCATCGTTAAGCTTCCTAGCAGTGATAGGATCATTGGTGATCAGGAGGTTCGAGACTGTTCTGTATTTATTTGTGAGAGGGCTTGGCCCTCTAATCTTATTGTTGTGGGTATTGAGGGTGAGGACTTAATTCTTGGGGATGATTGGCTCGAGCGTCATGGTGCAATCATGAACTACCGCACGAGGATCATCACCATGTTAGCCGAAGACGGCACCGAGCACTCTTTCGCCGGGCGAAAGAGGGGGAACCAGAAATTCGCTATTAACGCCTTGAAGGCGATGAGACTCCTGCGAAAGGGGTGTACTGGCTATTGGTGCTACGCCTTGAAGGCGGAGAGTGGTGAAGTCGAGCTTTCGTTGATCCCAATCGTTAATGAGTTTCCTGATGTATTTCCTGACGAGTTACCGGGATTGCCACCGGATCGTGAGGTCGAGTTTGCTATAGAGTTAGAGCCGGGCGCGGCTCCTATTTCGAAGGCGCCCTATCGCATGGCACCTTCAGAGATGTCCGAGTTGAAGAAGCAGTTGACTGAGCTTCTTGAGTCGGGGTATGTTCGACCGAACGCCTCGCCTTGGGGCGCACCGGTCCTGTTTGTGCGGAAGAAGGATGGTTCACTACGTTTGTGTATCGACTATCGCGAACTAAACAAGGTGACCATAAAAAACAAGTATCCCTTGCCGAGAATTGATGACTTGTTCGATCAATTGCAGGGAGCTGCGGTATTCTCGAAGATTGATTTGAAATCGGGGTACTAGCAGCTCCGAGTGAGAGAGTCCGATGTGCCGAAAACAGCTTTTCGGACGAGATACGGACATTATGAGTTCGTAGTTATCCCTTTCGGGTTAACTAATGCGCCGGTGGTGTTCATGCAGTTGATGAACAAAGTCTTTATCGAGTATTTGGATAAGTGTGTCGTCGTCTTCATTGACGATATTCTTATTTATTCGAGGAATGAGGAGGAGCATGCCCATCATTTGCGGGTAGTGTTAGACATTTTGAGGACCGAGCAACTCTATACGAAGTTCTCGAAATGCGAGTTCTGGCTGAAGGAAGTGATGTTTTTAGGTCACGTGATTTCAGCCGAGGGGGTTCGTGTGGATCCGCAGAAGATTGAGGCAGTGTTGGATTGGGCGCCGCCCAAAAATGTGAAGGATGTCCGTAGTTTCTTGGGTTTGGCTGGCTACTATCGTAGGTTCGTCGAGGGTTTCTCGAAGCTAGCTCGGCCACTTACGCAGTTGCTCCAAAAATCTGAGAAGTTCGTCTGGAATGTCGAGAGGCAGTCGAGTTTTGAGGAACTGAAGAAGCGTTTGACTTCCGCCCCGGTTTTGGCGTTGCCATGTGGCAATGAGGGTTTTGCCGTTTATAGCGATGCTTCGGGTCAGGGTCTTGGGTGCGTATTGATGCAGCACGGCAAGACCATTGCCTATGCGTCGAGGCAGTTGAGGCCGTATGAGCTGAACTACCCTACTCATGATTTGGAGTTAGCGGCAGTCGTTTTTGCGCTCAAGATTTGGCGTCGCTATCTTTTCGGCTCTGCATGTCAGATTTTTACCGATCATAAAAGTCTGAAATACATATTTACCCAGCGGGAGTTGAATATGAGGCAGAGGAGGTGGTTAGAGCTGATTAAGGATTATGACCTCAAAATCCTTTATCATTCAGGCAAGGCGAACGTCGTGGCCGATGCCTTGAGTCGGAAACCGGTCGCGTTGCGAATGCTTGAGGTCCTTACGTCTCAGTCGGAGCTTCGGCGGGCTTTGATTGAGTTTGATGTTGAGGTTTTGTTGCCTGGGGCTGTCGGGCAACTTTGTGCTTTAGAGGTTTCGTCGTCTTTGATCGATGAAATTAAGCTGAAGCAGTTAGAGGATCCGATGATTACTCAAATCCGAGAGAACGTTCTTAAGGGAAAGTCTCCTGGGTTTGTGATTTACGAGGATGGTATTTTGAGATTCCAGAGTCGGCTTTGTGTGCCGAACGACTCAGAGTTGAGATAGAGTATTTTGCGGGAGGCCCATGCTACACCTTACTCCGTTCATCCTGGTTCGAGTAAGATGTACAAGGACTTGAGAAGGAACCGGTGGAATGATATGAAGAGGAGGTCGCACGGTTTGTAGCGAGATGTTTGACTTGTCGCGAGTCAAAATCGAGCATTAGCGACCTAGTGGTTGTTGCGATCACTTCGCTCCGAATGGAAATGGGAAGATATATCGATGGATTTCATTACGAGTTTGCCGAGATCGAGGTCGGGCATGAATATGGTATGGGTGATTGTTGATCGTCTGACCAAGTCGGCACACTTTCTGGGCATCAAGAACACTTGGGGCCCGGAGAAGTTAGCCCGTGTGTTTATCGCGCAGATTGTGAGGCTTCACGGTACTCCGAAGTCTATTGTTTTGGATCGTGATGGCCGTTTTGTATCGCACTTTTGGCAGGCGGTGCATAAGGCGTTGGGTACCCATTTGCGTTTGAGTACCTCTTTTCATCCCCAGTCAGATGGATAGTCGGAACGCACTATCCAGACGTTCGAGGATTTGTTGCGTGCTTGTGCTCTCGATTGGAGCAGTGACTGGGAGGAGCATTTGCCATTGATCGAATTCACGTACAACAACAGTTGGCACGCGTCACCGTATGAGGCACTTTATGGGCGGCGATGTCGATCACCGATTTGTTGGAATGAGGCATCCGATTTGGTCGGGACCGAGTCGGATGTCGTTTTAGAGACGAGACGGAAGATAGAATTAATTCGGGAACGGATGTTGACTGCCCAGAGTCGACAAAAGTCGTATGCCGACGTCCGCCGTCGACCTTTGGAATTCGAGGTGGGAGACCACGTTCTGCTAAAGGTGTCGCCGACGAAGGGAGTCTTTTGTTTCGGAAAGAAGGGAAAGTTGAGTCCGAGATTTATTGGACCCTTTGAGATCCTCGAGCGAGTCAGTGGGTTGGCATACCGTTTGGCGTTACCTCCGGCCTTGAGTCATGTTCATAGCGTTTTTTATGTTTCCCAGCTGAGGAAATATGTCCCGGATCCTAGTCACGTCATCGATTATGGCGAGATTGATGTCGCTGAAGATATTACTTTTGAGGAGCGTCCTTTGAAGATTTTGGAGCATCGTGAGAAACGACTGAGGCATAAGACCATCCCTTTGGTCAAAGTGCAGTGGTCGAGACACGGTGTCGAGGAGGCAACTTGGGAAACCGAGGATAGCATGCGTGCTAGGTACCCTGAGTTGTTTGTTTCTTAAGTTTCAGGACGAAACTTATTTTTAGAGGGGTAGAATGTAATATCCGCATTTTTTTTCTTTCCCTTGTATTTTCATTTCCAGTGTATTTTTCGATTGTAGTAACCCTCGTGTGTCTTTCAGTGTATCTTTCCTGTCATCTATTGGTCTTATTCTCGTTATTGTTGTGCGGAACCGCCGTTTCGGGGTTGCCGTGGGTCCATCTCGTGTTATTGTTTCCCCGATATTGATTCATATTGCTTTCATTCTCTTCCCGAATCATTTTTCATCATTTTTGGACCCTAAGGGGGTGTGGGCAAGACAAGGAGTGTGCGCGCAAGACACACATTTTTCCGATTTTGGCCGAGCGGATCAGACCGTGTGCCGCGGCACACCTGTCCGGGGCCGCGGCACACCCGTCCGGGCCGCGGCACACTCGTGTGGCATCTTCGACCAAAACCCGACTGTACCGGGTGCCGCGGCACACGCTGGCCGGGCCACGGCACACTGTCGAACCCTGGGAGCAGTTTTTGGGCTTGTGCCGCGGCACACTTCGGCTGCGCCGCGGCACACGATGCGGTCAACTGTATAATTTCGTTCTTTTTGGGCGAGATCAGCCATTTTACTCATTTTCTTCACCTGCGCACGAGAGAGAGAGGGTTGGGGGGAGAACTTCTCATCATTCATCACTTGAGGGTCGATTTTCGTTCGGTTGTGAAGCCCAGATAATCGATCTAACGCGTGTTCTACGGATCATAGTACTTGAATTTTCTAAGGTAATATCTCTTAAAACTCTACTTTTGGATAATTTGGGGGTTTTGGGATTTTTTTCCGATTCGTTCCGTTTTGTTGGTGGATTCATGATGAATACGATTAATATTGTTAGTATCATTAGCCTTCCTACGGATTCATGGATATTTTGTGGGTTTTTACGGAATCGAGAGGGTTTGGTTGTGGTCCGTGGTCCGCCCTCGTTGTTATTTTTGGTACGAATATTCATGAATCGTAGGCGGGTTTTCGGGTGTATTTCATTTCCGTATTCGTCTAGAGTTGGTTGTGATTGTGTTATTCGAATCGTTAGGTTCATTTCCGCCGGTTCCTCGCGGTCGTGTTCGATCCTTCCTTTCCGTTCGTATCACCATCTATTAACCGAGGCAAGTATCCTTATGAATTTACGATCTTGACATAGTAGTTTTGTATGAGAAATTGTGTGTGTGTGTGTGTGTATACTCACTACGGGTTAGATCTGACGGGGTCTCGGTAGGGCTCCACGAAGCTGTGGAACCGCGAGTTGCTTTTAACCACTACGGGTTAGATCCGACGGGGTCTCGGTAGGGATCCACGAAGCTGTGGGTCCGCGGTTAATTGTGGTGCATTTTACAAATGTGGTTTGATTATTGGCATTTCCGGAAATGAGTGTTTTGGAACTATGTTTTCTTGATCGCATGCATTTACTATATGTGCAAGATGTAAGTCGTTCATTTGGTTACTTGTACTAGCGTAATTGCTAACCCCTCTGGGGACCCGTTTTGGGGAAATTCGTTTTATGAATTTCAGGTCAGGCTCATCGAGACGAGCGGGTGCTGGACCAGTATACGGATGATGGCCGTGCGTGATGATTGTGCACAAGTGGTGTCTTATTGCCTTCTATCTTTTTACCTTTTGTGGTCTTTAAACTAATAGAAGTACTCGAGCACTTAAGAATTTTTTTCTCGTCGGGATTGTATTGTTGTTTATTATGTTTGTGATGGATTATGGTGTTATGTTTGACCGGTTGAACCAGGTGGATTATTTTGTTGGGCGTCTTTATGACGAAGTATTTTTCTGTTGTTTCCGTGAGTCGATGAGTATGATGCTTGTTCAGCCTGGTGGGTCCCATATAGGGATTCACGGTACTGTAATATACCTCGGATATCCTGGGGGTGTTACAGTACCACCCATGTAATACATGGGAACATATAAAAAATCACATGGAAACACATAATACGTAAATCATTCACATAAATTTTGTAGCACTTTTTTATAAATTATATTAGTGGTTCTATATACGATTATATCATTCTTGTCGCAATAAAAAATTCAAGTCATTCGTGCTCTTCACTTTGATATGGCTACATGCTGATCATGATTGAATATGGTTCTTGGTAGATACATGTCTGACATGAGAGAGTGCATAACCGTGAGAAAGTATAATTACTGGAAATTATCGCCTTTAAATTTAAATGCCGATCTAATATCTATTGATTACAATTAATTTTTATTCTCTATAACATTCCTTATATAGTGATGATTATATTGATTAATATGCTATTATCAAAAAAATAATTAGTTACCAAATAAAGGAGGAGAAATCACAATTTTTATCCTCTGTGAATTTTTTTATAAATATATTTGGTCCCACGTTTCTTTTTGATCATTTTTTTTTGTAAAATAGTTCAAATCGTTAAGTATTTAAAAATAAATAGCCAAAAAGGAGGTAATTCAATACTTATTTGTTAAAAAATTATATAAAAAATTTAGATATAAATTAAAAATGCAAAAATAAATCCAAAATTTATAAAATATATAGTTGATTTCAAAAGTAAATAATAAAATTATTTAAAACTAAAAATGAAATAAAATATCACTTAAACCTAAATAAAAATTGAAAAATATAACAAAAACTAAATAAATCTTGTAAGATAATTAAATTAAAAAGTCTAGAAAACTAAATAAAATCTATTTGATAATTCAATCAAATATGACTTTGAATGTTGATAATTTTTCAAGTTTATTAGTTGAAATGTTTGGTTGATTTTTAATGATTTTTGACAATTTTTTAGTTAATTTTGATAAGAGTAAATTACACAGTTCGTCCTTGTGGTTTGCGTTGACCGCAGCCTATAGTCCTTTGACCCAAACCAATGCACCGTCCGAACCTAAGTGCCAAACGTTTTCTGTCGTTAGTCCCTCCATCTAACGGACTCATTTAACTCTCATTAACCACCTACACGTGAGGGTATATTAGTCATTTTACCCAACAATTAAAACCCATATGCTCCCCCTATCATTTCATTCACAGTCCCCCGTATCTCTCTCACTCTGTCTCCTCTTTCTGCCTTTTTGATCTTCCTCCAAATTTATAACCTAATCCTAACCCAAAATCTTTGTTATTGATACTGTGAGAAGTACTGCTGTTACGATTGTATTATATACGAGAACCCGGTGTTGAACGAGATCCCTACACATTGTATGGTAAGCATTTGTGATGTTTTATTTTTTTGACAACGCTGTCTAGTGTTAGTTGTTTTTTATAATTATTTATGCTTTTGACTATGGTTTTTTGGATTTGAAATAGTTTAGTTTGAAACCCTAGTTTAGCAATATTTTTCTAATTTTTTTGCAGTTAATCACCCTACTCTGTTTTCCATCAAGCTTCATCATGGTGGTGTTTTCACGAAATCACCTAATAGGAGATACATCAATGGTAAGATAACTTTTATTGATAGGATAGACAGTGATTAGTTTTCGGTGCATGAAATGAATTCTATTCTAGAAGACTTAGGTCATGATGGGCATAAAGTCATATTTTACCATTTTTTGAAACCATATTGTGATTTAGACAATGGCCTAGAACCTTTAGCCGGTGACCAAGATATTCTGTGTTTGGCTAAGTATGTCACACTAGGTCATAAACTAGTTGATGTGTATGTTGAGCATGAAAAGACCAATCCTGACATTTACACACCACCAAAGCCTAAAAAACTTGTAACAGAAGAGTTAGAAGATGATGAACCAAGAATATCAAAAGGGGGGATTACCTAAGTGGCTAAGAAACTTGTGTTGGATGTGAATGATGGGTCTTCTCAAGTTCCTAGTCAGTTTGTGAATGATTTTTACTCTTCCTAGGACCCTTATGTAGATTCATAAGTCCTGAGGTTGAAATTAAAAATGTTGAAACTGAAAATGTTGAAACTGAGAATGTTGTTGAGACAGAAAATATAGTCATAGACTTGGTTTCTCACTCAACTAGGAGATGACCTAGAAATTCCAACTTCACTTTCATTACTAACAGGCAAAAGGTACTTTACTAACAATTACTTCACTTTCCATGTAAATTAATTACTTCACTTGTATATATTTTACTTTACTAACAATTAACAATTTGATACATGGGATTATACCAGCAATTGCCTAATTGTTTCCAAGTGTAGAGCACAGATACTGTGTCAAACATATTCATGAGAATATGAAGTTGAAGTGGAATGGTGCAGCATACAAAGATATGTTGTGGAAATGTGCAACTGCTACAACAGTACCAGAGTTTCAAGTAGCAATGGAAGAGTTGAAAGCTTTCAGCAAACCTGCTTATGAGTGGTTAAGTCGGATTCCTCCCCAACACTGGACAAGATCATATTTTTCAGGTACCATCTACTAAACTATTAAATAATAGTTTATGGGTATAATAAGCATATGATGTTGAATAAATCTTACTTTTTAAACAGGGAGGGCCAAGTCAGATGTGTTGTTGAATAACACGTGTGAAGTGTTTAATGGGAAGCTAGTTGGTGGAAGAGATAAACCTGTTATTTCAACGTTGGAGTTTGCCAGGGAGTATCTAATGAAGAGGATTGTCAATGTGAACAAACTTATTGACAGATGTGATGGACCACTCACACCAACTGCTGCAAGGATTCTAAAAGCAAACTGTGGTGAAGCTAACAAATACACTGTGGCTTGGGGTGGAGGTGAGTATTACCAGGTTAGTGGTCCATGGAATGACCAGTGTTTTGTAAATGTCCAAACTAGAACTTGCACTTGTAGGAGATAGGAGTTAACTGCTATACCATGCAAGCATGCTGTGGAAACCAATTGGAACATGACATTTAACCATCAACAAGTTGGCTTACCAGAAGAATGGGTGCATCCATGCTATAGGCTTGAAACTTGAAAGAAAGTGTATTCATTCAAGATCAACCCAATTAGAGGCAGTCTACATTGGCCAAAGTGCAATGTTCCATCCACATTGTTACCACCAGTGCATCAACCCCAAGTGGGCAGACCAAGGAAAAAGAGGAGGAAGTCTAGAAGTGAAAGGGATGTTGTGAAGATGGTCAAGAGTAGTAAGCTATCAAGGGAGTACAAGACAGTTACTTGTGCCAAGTGCCATACCAAAGGTCACAATTCAAGAAGTTGTATTGGCCCTAGAGTCCAAAGGCTAAAAAGAGGAAAGCATGGGTGGATATTGATATTGATGGTCCTAAAGGTTCACAGTCTCAGAAAAAACCAGGTGGTGAAGCTGGAAGCACAGCAACAAAGAAGTCAGTTGATAAGTGGAAAGGAGTTGCAGTTGATGGAGGCACAAAGAAGAAACAACCAAGGAAGAAAGTGTTTATTTTAGGTTGATGTTTTAGGTTTATGTCTGTTATGCACAAACAAGACTTCTTTATTTTGATGTTTATGCCTGTTATCTTTATGTATGTTGCAGTGTGTATGCACAGACTATATGTTAAGTTATTTTGGATGTTGATGACATTAGTATGCCTTAGAAACTTAACTGATGAATGTTATTTTCTCTTTTGACTTTTAATCGTTTGACTTTATTGTTTGGGTAATGGGCCATTATTGTAGATGGGTCAAAACATACATACTTACTTCATTCATAATATTGAAATCAAAAAAAGGGATAAACAAAACATGGAAAACACAAACTTACTTCATTCATAACATAGAAACGACATACATCTTGGTCCAAAACACATCTAACTTTAAACCCCAAAACACTGACATTTACATCTAAACTAGGTCAATATATTGTACATAACAACGACAAAAACTAAAACCCACGAAACAATAAGATACTTCTTCATTCTTGATCTTTCTTCCTCCACCTCTTGTAATTGTGCTTCATGGTTGTTCAGTGATCTTAATAAACCGGGTATAATTACCACAGAACGAGGACACATGGGGGGTCAACCCAACCATTAAATCTTCAATTTGAGCGCTGTGTAACAAGATTAAACAACAAATAGTTACTTACATCTTAGACAAATAAGATTATATAGTGTTCTTGAAATAAACATAAACCCTAAATTCGTACCATTTGGGGACAATCATAAAACCTTCGGCCTGGGTTTTGATTTGTCCATGATGTTTTGATTATTGCATGTCTTCCACAATGACATCTAACTATTTCGTGGACTGGATTTGAGGGTGTTTAATGTGGAAATTTGGAAGAAAATGAAAAGGGCATAAAGATGTTGAGAGAGAGAGAGAGAGAGGAGAGAGAGAGAGGACTCAATGATATACCCTTCATGGATCGAGAGAAAAGGGCAAAAAGAGGTTATAAAGCAAATGGGTTTTAATTGTTAGGGAAAATGACTGATATACCCTCGCGTGTATATCACGTGTAGGTGATTAACGAGAGTTAAATGAGTCCGTTAGATGGAGGGACTAACGATAGAAAACGTTTGGCACTTAGGATTGGACAGTGCATTTTTTTGGGGCCAAAGGACTATAGGCTGCGGTCAACGCAAACCTCAAGGATAAACGGTGTGATTTACTCTTTTGATAATTGATATTTTATAGGACAACTATATTTTTATAGTTTTTTTAATTTTACTACTTTAAAGGTTAGCTTATTTTATTTATAAATTTAGATTGTTTTATTATATATAATTGCTTGAGCAAAAGTTGTTCTAGATATTGAGAATTTACATCATCCAAAATAATCAAAAATAAAATAAGTAAAATTAAACTCTCTCATGAAATTAATTATATCTGCAATAATACAACCATTTAATTTATTTTTCTCATACAAATTGTCCATTTCAAAAGATCAAAATTTCAAAATAATTAAAATAATCCTCCGTATTCAAAAGAATTTACAATTAATATGTATTCTCTAAAAAGTTTCTTCTCTCCAAATGACTCCAATTTTAATGTATATATTTTATTTTTATACACACATTAAAGATAATAATTCAATCTTTCTTGATAATCTCATTGCAGGGATTGTTCATATAATAGAGAATTACGAAGACGCTCTCTCTCCTCCTCTTCTCTCTCTAACTATCTTCCTGTAAAAAAAATTCCCCTATAATTAAAAACGATTAGCGACGACATTTTTTTTTTTTTTTTGCGATCCCTGTTTTGTAATTATCCATGGATGTTTCTCCATGTTGTGTATAGAAAGTTAGAAACCAGAGCTCGGGTCGGGTCCAGATTTCAAGTCTTGTGCTGATTTTCGCAGCGAGGAAGCTATGAGCTTTTTGGGGTTTGATCTGCTGGGCTCCACGATTTGACATAGTGCGTGTGTGTGTGTGTGTGTATGTGTGTGTATATATTTTAGGGTTTTGTTTATTGGAATTGACTGGAGACGCTGCCTTTCTCCTAAATAGAAATGCGATTGAGCGGGTATAGCTTTTTTTTTTTTTTTTTTTTCCCTCATAGATCTGCTCGTTTCGTTTGGGCTCCGTAGTGTACAACCTTTTCGCTGTTGCACATTGTTATTATTTTAAAGAGAAGGATAAGGGCGGTGCGTGTTTACTGTGTCCTGCTATGGTTTCTGTCATTATGATGTTTTTATCTGTCTGGACTTTGTCTACACGCCCGTGTTTAGGGGAAAAAGAGGTGGTTGAAAGTTAAGTTTTTCATAGGTTGTGAAGTTTATTTTTGTGTACCTCTTCCGAAGAGAAAAGTGATTTTGCCCATTACGAAGCTCTGCAATTTCTGGATGAGTTGGGATAATTAATTGCTAAAAAGCTTGAAGGGTTGTTGATAGATCCAAACACGAAAACTACCGGGTCTGACTGCGTGGCGGCTCTGGAGTGCATACTGAATATAATCAGGGCCCTGAGAATGGGTTCCTGTCTGTCGAATGAAAGTGGGAGCCCTCGGGCCGGGTCTCCAATGGGAGTTAGAAAGAGAAAGGGCTCGAAAAGGAAGCTCGGGTCTCAAAATTCCTTTGACTATAGGTGGGAGGAAAGACTGCATAGGACTCCTGGCCGGATGTTCTTGAATGGTTCGAGCGAGATTGCTTCACTCTTTACCCAGCAGGGCAGGAAAGGGACCAATCAGGATGCCATGATTGTTTGGGAGGTTAGAGATCCCCTCTCTTTTTGATGGGTACTCGTGAGAAAAAGAATAAATCTAAACTGATTTAACTTAAAGTATGATTAGTAATGACTTGCTTATTCCAATGCATTTATCATCACCATGACATCATCATTTGCAACTTAATCCCAATTATGTTTGGGTTGATGGCATGAAAATTATAGTGTCAGTTGATGATCAAAACTAGTTAACACTATAAAATCATGCAAAGCACAAAGTAGGAATTAGATGTATTTTGCTTCATAAATGATTAACTTGGTGTGGTCATATTTTTCTGCAGCCTACATATCTTGGCTAAAATGTTAATAAAAGTAGTTTTGTTGTCTGTTTGTGCATATGTATTTGCTGCAATTCTAAGGTTTATCGAAATGCGATAAAATTCCAAAACCATCAACATCATATGTTTTTTCCAGTTACACGGAAAATATCATGAGACGGTGTTGGTTCAAGATAATTGCTACAGTGATTGTCTTATCGTGATCTTTTTTTCCTTCCGTTCAGACATTAATTAGCTTAACTTTTAGCTATCTTAAAGGTTAAAGCCCAATGCTATTTTTTGTTGCAAAACAGTCGAGTCTGTTGCTGATTCTTTGAGATTGAATTTGCAGAATTTTGGTTCAAGGACAGACACAGTCTTCTGTGGGGTGTTCGACGGCCACGGTCCGTACGGTCACATGGTAGCAAAGCGAGTTCGAGATTCTCTTCCTCTGCATCTGAGCTCGCATTGGGAAGTCAGTAAAAAGAGTGATGAGGTTGCTAGGGATGTTGGTGTAAATACCACCACGGGTAGTTTCTGTTCAGAAGGAACTTCCTTTCTATCCGCTACTGAGGAAGCTAATCGAGCTTCCATTGATGTTGATGGAAACGGGAAACAGGCAGAGATTTTCCAAAGAATCCAAGAGTCTTTTCTCAAGGCTTATAAGGTCGTGGACAGAGAGCTGAGAGCGCATGCTAATATTGATTGCTTCTGTAGTGGGACAACTGCTGTCACTCTTGTGAAACAGGTATCTTCAGACGGTTATATATTGTGATCGGAGATATTTGTCATTGTTTATACACATGATTCCTTTTGTAAATTCAACATTGGGCAGGGCCAAGATATTGTAATTGGAAATGTTGGGGACTCGAGAGCTGTATTAGCTACAAGAGATGAAAATAATTTACTTACTGCAGTCCAGTTGACTGTGGATCTCAAACCTAATCTTCCAGGTACTAGTGTTGGTCTTTCTTAAACAAAACTTTAGGATGTAATGATACAAAACTCTAGGGTGTAATAGGTTGAGATTTTAAATATCTCTTTATTAGTTGAATGTGAAGGTTCTGCCTCATGAATCCCATACCGACCATCTTGTTTTTTTTCACAGTCACCTTTCATTCTTTTTCTACATGCACTGATTGATTTCTTGTGAGTTATGTATTTTATTAGGTTGATGTTGATGTTTTGCAGTGTCTGTTGTCGTTTCGTCTTGCCCTCCTTGGCTGTTTTTAGCCATTATTAGTTACTGGTGATACTCAATATCCTCTGTTTCATATGTCTTTGGAGCGGTAAATGACAATGTGAATGATTAGCCAAGTGATAATGGAAAAATATGACTCACGTTCAGTTTTTCGGGTGCTGATATTTGGGATAAGTTACTTTAGCTTGTCTTTTTATGTTAATTGCTGTTTGTTATGCATTAGGATTTAAAGCAGAGTACTGGTGCCAAAAGCATTTCCCATTGTTTCGAATGGAGCCAAAGACTCCTTATTCTTTGGTTCTGGATTATAATGGAATAAAATAAAATGACTCACTAAATTGGCTGCACTTCTTTTCTCATGAAGTACTAGTCGTTCCATGCAATTCTCGATGCCATTTTCATTTTGGATCATTCGGAAACAGTCTCTCTGTGTTAAGACAGGGGTAAGGCTGCGTACATCCGATCCCCCCTTACCCTGCTTTTTGCGGGAGCCGTTGACGCATTGGGGTAATGTTGTTGTTGTACTGGTGCCAAAAGCAAATTGCAGTTATGATTATACTCATAGTTTCACGCGCTATTCGTTTCCTTTTTTACATATTTAAACCATTTTGCTGACCTATGAGAACTTGGGATTGATCTCCTTGTGCTAGTGAGTTAAACTTGAGAATTTAAGCTCTCCTTAGTATGTGTTGAAGTGATTTGTACGGAATTACATCTTCCTTTATACTCCTTCAGTCCCGTAATTATAAACGTGTATGACTTTTTCACACAATGTAAGAAAACATCCATTAATATTGTTGGAAAAGTAAATTTTAGTTGTATTTTTTCAAATATACTCCTATATTAAGTAATGACGAAATGTTTTTGCTAATAACATTGCACATCAATTAAGGGTACAATAGGAAGAAAATAAATAAATAGATATCAAGAGAAAGTGACCTATATTTTGGGGTGGGTCGAAATAGGAAACCAAGCCTATTTTTGTGGAGCACGGATTATAAATTCAATGGCTATGTTTGTTGAGGTGCAAGTCTGAAGCATCACATAAGAGGAAAATTTTGTTATCATGATTTGGAAGTTTGACTAAATCTAATTAGTTGACTTAGCCTTACTTGTCTTACAGCGGAAGCAGAGAGGATACGGAAATGTAAAGGGCGTGTGTTTTCCCTTCACGATGAACCAGAGGTTGCGAGAGTCTGGCTGCCAAATAGTAACTCCCCGGGCCTTGCTATGGCACGTGCATTTGGGGATTTTTGTCTAAAGGAGTATGGTCTGATATCCGTGCCTGAAGTTTCCTATAGACGCATTACTGATGAGGATGAGTTCATTGTCTTGGCCACAGATGGGGTATGGAGATCCAGATGTTTATTATCACCAACTGCTATATTTAATGGTTAACCATAAAATACACTTTGATATTTTCCATGTACAGTAGAACCTCTATAAATTAATACAGTTGGGTGGGACCGGAAAAGATATTAATTTTAAGGAGGTATTAATTAATCGATAAATTAATAATTTATTAATTTAAAGAGGTATTTTATATTCAACCAATTTAAAATTAATTATATCAAATTCTATGAATTTAAATTTAATTACATAGAGATATTAATGAGTATTCAATGTTAGGAACTTGAATCTAATTATTCAATGTTTTAAAACTAGATTCGTACGTATGTTCAATGTTCTAAAACTAGATTCATACGTACAGTATGTTCAATGTTAAATACTTATGGAAGAATTACTATATATATAACAAAAGATTTGTAAAAACATACCAATGTTACGGTACAATTAGAGCCGGTTACGCGAAAAGAAGCAATAGAAGCGTCGAAAATTCTTCATAATTTTTTCATGCAGTCAGCGTATACCACACCAGAGCTTTTAAGTGACGTGAAAAAAGTGAGATGAGATTCATTTTGATTTGAATTTCAATAGAAAACAATCAACACTAGAGTCATATTAATTTATGATGTTGATGGGTCCCTTGATTTATAAAGGGATCTCAAAAAAATTATTATCTTATCAGTTTATCGAAATTATTAATTTACGCTTGGGGCCCAAGTCGGGACCGGAAAAAATATTAATTTTATAGAGGTTATTAATTTATCGAGTATTGATTTAAAGAGGTTACACTGTAACTTGAAAAGTCTATGATTTTGATGATTTTGGAATTTCATCTCATTTCTCCTTCATACGAAGGTTGTGACAGGAAGGGCATCCGGCGTAAAACTTTGCCACTTTGTCTATTGCATGAATTTTAGTGTTTAACAATTTTTTGACAAATTCCATGCCACCGACCCCAACATTGTGGGATTAAGGTGCAGTTGACGATGATGATGAAAAACAACCCCTTTCATTTTTGCTCCTACTTTACAAATTGCGCTTGCACCCTCAATGGGGGGTATTTGTTAAGAAAATGCAAACCTCAACGGATATCGGTAATTTTTTTAAGAGGTCGTTTTTTTTTGTGGTGGTGGTGGTGGTGGTGGGAGTGGTGGTGGTGGTGGTTGGGAGGTGATGAGGTCAGTAGGGCTAGTTTTGTAGTTAATCATCTTATTTGGTTTTGTAACATTATATTTATTCACATATACATTGCAGATTTGGGATGTACTCTCAAACAAGGAAGTGGTTGACATTGTTAGCGCATGCCCCAGACGGTCGCATGCTGCCCGAGCCCTTGTAGAGACAGCAGTCAGGGCTTGGAGGTCGAAATATCCAACTTCGAAAGTTGACGATTGTGCCGCTGTTTGCCTTTTCCTCGACCCTAATTCTCCACCCGCCACCAATGTCAAAGAGAATATTCCCATTATTGAGCAGGATGATGCCAATCCCGACGATGACATTAAAACTGGCGATGAGGTGGTCGTTGGAGAAGGGGAAAATGAAGAATTCTCCGAAGCCAACGAGGAATGCTCGGATGACGAACGAGTGAGTAAACAAATCGGACAGCAATGGTCCGCTCTTGAAGGTGTTTCCCGTGTGAACACGCTTGTGAACCTGCCAAGGTTTAAACCTGGGAAGGAAGACATCAGGGCTGCTGGGTAACGAAAGGAGGGAAAACAGAGACCATGATATATTATTATGGTTCGCCTTTATATATTTCTTAAACTGATTTATTCTTTTGGTTTGTGGAGGTGGGGGGAAAAGACCAGGCTAATATTAGATCGTCTGGGAATTGTCCGTATGTTTCTGTCTGTGTAATGGATGGAATCGGGAGTTTTGTAGTGTCCAACTCTCCATTTTTTTTCTCTCTGCGTTCTTCGCTGCCTGTAAAAAAAATCGTATGGTTTGTACTGTATATCACCCTATGTTGGTAGATGATGTAGTTGTGGTAATGCATGGCTTACTGTGCAACTTGTTTGATTGTTGATGTGATGTATCCTATCACCTTGTATGTATGCTTTAAAAGCAGAGTACAAATTATTTGAGTTGTGAAATCAAGCTCGGTTCCAAATCTAGGTGATAGGGGTGGTATTTCGGAATCGAAAACCGAACCAATAACCGAAAAAACCCGAAAAACCGAAATCGAAGAAGACCGGATCGAAAAGAAAAAAAACAGGATCGAAAAGAACCGGATTGAACTAGTTCGGTTTGGTTCTTTGTTTGAGGTTAGACCAAGCCGAACCGGACCGAAGTAGAGGTGCCCACAGGGCCTGGACCTTCCAGGTCGACTCGTCGACCCGGACCCGCCGTCCCGTGTAGGACCCAAACAACCTGTTGGACCAGTGGACCTAGGCTCGTGGTATACACGGGTTGAGTTGGGGTCCTAGCTATAGCGACCCGTCGACCCGGATGAAAATCCCAAAAAATAAAATCTTTTTTAAGAAAAAGTTTCCAACAGAAAAATTTCCCAAAAAAAAAAAGTAAAATTATTATATCTATAAATATCTCCCCAACTTTCTTCATTTCTCATACTCATTCTCAATCTAATCTATTTATCTCTCTCTTTCTATTCTCAATTAATCACTATCTCGAGCTCTGAGAATGAAATGATATTGCTACGTCTCTCAATAAATCCAAAATTTCCAAGTTAGAGCGAATGGCTTTTTGGGGCAAATCGAAGAAACATCTGACATAACTATTCGGTTGCCTCAAAATCAACCTTCACCCGATTTTGAAAATGATAGTCACGAAGATGAACATGATGTTGTGGTACATGAAAGTATCTATTATGGTAGTATAACAACTACTATTGAAGAAGAAGTTGACCCCTGGGGATTTCGACGTATCCCTAATTGTTACTGCATAACATTGACGAAGAAATAGAGCACGAAATCAATGAAGCTATGTTAAAACAAACATATGCAATGTTTGAGGGCCCTTTTTTCATGGCGCACCAACTCGCAAACATCAAAGTTGAAGCCTCCTGCGGCAAGCCAAGCCGAAGAACAACCCCTTATGTTGAAGAGTTATCGTCCGAGGAGAAGCGAGTAACTGTGAAAGTAGAGGAAAGTCAACTTAACTTCCAACCTTCTACTGAGCCGGCACTCAAAGTATTTCCGAATCTCAACTTTATTAATATAATGAAAAAGTTGCTAAAGAACAAATGACAAATTTGTGTAAAAGAACTACGTAGGACTTTGATTCCCCACGAGGATACGTAGTTGTTTTTCGTGTATAAAATGATGAAATTTAAAAATATATTTTAGAAAAAAAAATTCACAGGTCGGAACCGAACAGAAGATAAAAATCCGAAGGCGAAAGTAGTCACGTCACTCTGCTGCGTGTCCTCTCCGAATCCCAATTTTTTTTCCCACAATACAATATTTATTTTAATGGCATGCGATATATTTTATCTAGTGTATCATATTCTTTTGGTTTTCTTTATTAGCTTGTTGTTATATATAACTTTATCCATTACATATAATATTTGAATTTATATCTTGAAAGAACCGAAAAACATCATACAAAACCGAAAACCAAACTAAAATATTTATAAAATTGAACTTAACCAAACCGAACTTCGAAAAAAATCCAAACCAAACCGAAACCGAATATTTGATTTAGTTCTCGGCTTTGGTAAAAAATCGAATCTAATGGAACCGAGTCCGCCCCTACTAGTCTAGGAGAGGAGTCAAAAAAAAAAAAAAAAATAATATATACTATTGATCAAGAACATAATATGTCACATAATGCATGTGATTTGCTATTCTCGGCTAATTGAAGATTGGAATTAGCTCCCTCCCCCACCTTGGAGATGAGTGAAAGCATCGATGATGTCCTCATCAGCCATGCCCAAATCTTTTGGTGTTTGGGTTTCGCGAATATTCTCACCATCAATCCTGAAGGTGACTGACGAATAGACGAGGTCCATCCGGTCGCAGAAATCGAGCATGATCCTGCGCAGAGGATCATCCCTGTGAGTGAGAAAGCTGAGTCTCACTTGCCCCCTTACAGGATCGTCGTACTGAATGAGGACTGCTATGGGACCGTCTTCTTCTTTCACTTTGATGGTATCCATGAAGATTGATGAACAAGCATATACAGATAGGCAGATATATAGCATCCAAGCATTTTGTTTGTTTGTTTACTTGTTTATATAGGAAGAAATTAATCAGACGTTTGGCTTCTCAGATTCTGTCTTTCTTGGACCATGCACACACACACACACACACACCTACCTACCTAAGTTCAATGCTCGTGGCTCTTAAGAGTCCACGACTTGAATGTTCTTGAACTTCAATAGACGAGATTTATGAATCTCGTCCCCTCCAAATACTTGTTTTTTGGAAACCCAAATCGGTTTATGTTGTGTGTGTATATATATATATATATATGAGTAAACTACATTTTTCATCCTCGTAGTTGTATCAAAATCTCATTTTTGGTCCAAAATTCAAAAAATCGCACGAATTAGTCCAAAAGTCCACGTGGACTTCAATTTTGGTCCAATTTTCTAACCAAGTTAGTTTAGTCGTTAGCTTGCACAGTTAGTCCTTTCAGTTAAAAAAAAATCCAAAAAAAATAATTTGAAAAATTCGAAAAAAATTCTAAAATTATTTTTTTTGACGAATTCTAAAAAATTCTAAAAAAAATTCGAAAATAATTTGAAAAATTCGAAAAAAGTTCTAAAAAAATTCTAAAAAAAAAATTTGAAAAAAAATTTCTAATAAAAACTTTTCTTAAAAAATTCGAAAAAATTTCTATAAAAATTTTTTTTTGACGAAATTTTTTTTTCCAAAAAAAAAATTGAAAAGAAAAATTTCTAATAAAAATTTTTCTTAAAATTTTCGGAAAATTTTCTAAAAAAAAAAATTTTTGACGAAAATTATGTAACTTATTAAGATAACACTGTAAAGTTTATTTTATAAATTTACAGGAACATTATGTAATTTATATCGTTTATTTATATTCGAATAAAAATTTGTAATAAAAATTTTTATAAATTACATAATATAAATTACAAGTTTATATTCGAATATAAATTTACAAAATTTTTTAGATATTACATATGTAATTTACATTATGTAATTTATATGTAATTTGTAATGTAATTTATAAAAATTTATATTCGAATATAAACTTGTAATTTATATTATGTAATTTATAAAAATTTTTATTACATATTTTTATTCGAATATAAATAAACGATATAAATTACATAATGTTCTGTAAATTTATAAAATAAACTTTACGATGTTATTTTAATAAGTTACATAATTTCCGTCAAAAAAATTTTTAGAAAAATTTTGAATTTTTAAGAATAATTTTTATTAGAAATTTTTATTGGAAAAAATTTCGTCAAAAATTTTTTTTTTAGAAATTTTTTCGAATTTTTTAAGAAAAATTTTTATTAGAATTTTTTTTGAATTTTTCAAATTATTTTTTTTGGATTTTTTTTTAACCGAAAGGACTAACGGTGCAAACATTGACGGCTAAACTAACTAGGTTAGAAAATTGGACCAAAAGTGAAGTCCACGTGGACTTTTGGACTAATCCGTGCGATTTTTTGAATTTTGGACCAAAAGTGAGATTTTGATACAACCACGAGGACCAAAAATGTAGTTTACTCTATATATATATATATATGTTTTCAATTCGATCTCTTATTTGTAGATGTGATTAATGATAGGGTTTTGACAACCAACTGTCTTGACGCAGTTGACCACCTGACCTCCAACCTTCAACTATGGCCATCTGACCTTCAACTTAATTGGAGGTCAGGGGTTCAATTTCTAGTGACAACACCTTGGAATTGAATTTCTCAAGGCCCAATGATCCCTTAGTCTTTGACTAAGGGTTAGGTCCTAGCCCTCCGGGGAACGTTGGTGGAACAATTAAATATTGAGGGCTTTAAGCGGCAGTGTGGGTCCAGCATGGAGCAATCACTTGGGGGACGATTCCTTGTGCGCGGTAGTTGAGGATATTTAAGAACCTGAGAGCCAGATACACATCTCGCGATTTAACTGGTAGCGATCTTGTGGACTGTTATCCTTAACTAATCGGTGTAGGCTAAAACCCTGTATCAAAAAAAATGATAGGGTTTTGACATACGTAGCTTTAGGACTGCATACGAGCATTAATTATATGTATTAATTGTACTGAATTTAAGTTAATTATTAAAAATTTTATGTTATTTGTAGTTTCAATGCATTGGAATTTAAAAAAATTCCGATATATTAAAATTACAAACAATATAAAATTTGGTGTAATTCATGCACGTAATTAATGCATATATACCGTCCTAGAAACTATCATTTGCCTTAATGATATAGCGTCAACTTTACGATTACGAGAAGCATTTGGAATTAAAAAGTTGGATAACATAAAACCCATGAGCTTTTATTAGACAGGGTCTAATAATTCCTCTCCATTTATTTTTTCCCGTTAACTTTGAGAATATAAGAGGGGGAAATCTATTAGATCTTTCACTTTTAGTCTACTCAATTTGATAATATAAATTTTTATGCTTTTCCTTTATTTAATATATATATTTATTCGAAAATAAAAGTTATATTTTATGATGTACGTGTTGATTTTATAATATGAATCACTTAATATGACATGAATATAATAATTATCTCGACTCATCACAGTCTCATGATATTTTTCATGTAAGTGAAAAACTTATGATGTTGATGATTTTGAAATTTCATCTCATTTCTCTTTCATATGAAGGTAGCGACTGAAAGGGCATCTGACGTAAAAGTTTATCACTTTATTTTTTGTATGAATCTATAGTGTTATTTATGTTTAGACAATTAATTGACATATAAGTTTTAGGCTGTGTTTAAGACTAAATTATCATTTAAATTATGTCTCTGCGAGCCTTATTTGACCATTGATTAAAAAAGCTCGTTTCAGAAACGATCACTTCTCAAACCAGTTTACTTATCACCAAATTATAAAAATTGATTGATAAGCTAATTTTTCAAGCTTATGAAAAAAAGAAGCTACCTTCTCATTTTTATATATTCCATATATATGTGACCTAAATAAAAATATATTTTCATGACCTAAATAAAAAAAACTACCGCTATTCCGTCTTCTCCCGCGCCAGTTTATTCATCCCCTGCTGAAACGTTCCTGGCCGTCTGCATTCAAGGTACATCTTATATATATAAATATTGAGTCCTTAAATTTACTGTGGAGTCTTAATATATTAATTAATGGATATTTTTACATTTAATATTAGTTCATATTAAATTATTTCCTCTAATTTAATATATTAAATAATATTAAGTATTAAATTCATGTCTTAAATGTTTCATGTCTTAAAGATTGTCAACACATGCAGACATTATTCACGTCAATGTTGATGGTTTAATAAGTACGGTCGCTTCTATGTGTAATTTAAAGGTAGTATATATTAAATAATAATAGACAAAAATATTATTTATTTTATTTTATAACAATTATTGTTAAAATATAATGAGAAAGTTTAAAAAATAGAAAAATAAATGATGTCATTTTATGTAATTTTATAAAAAAAAACAGCTAGCTTATCAGCTAATTTGCTAAACATCTACATTAAAATCAGTTAGCTTATCAGCTACCTAATCAGCTACATATAATCAGCTAACTTATCAGCTACCCAATCAGCTACCAGCTAGCTTATCAGCTAGTTTTGCTAAACACAGCCTTAACGCGACCCCAACATAGTTGAAATTATGGTGCAGTTGGTAATGATGATATAATTATTTTAAAATAATTACTTAAAATATATTATATCCATCCACAAACTACTAATTTCATTTGCTATTTTGGTCTGTCCATAAAACTATAATAAAAGTGGACATTTATTCTAATCACACAACACACTCAACTAATTTCTTTAAACATCTGCTGAAATCAAAGGAGTAACTTCTTGATGGACGGAGGAAATATTTATTTTTGAATTATTATTTTAATCTTGTAATATTATTTTTTGTTTTTGAAATATTATTTTACTCTTATAATATTATTTTTTATATACATTTTACTTCGGATATAATAGGGCATGAATAAGATAATATGTCATATTTTGAAAGTTTAAGATAAATATTCCACCACCACATCACAAGTACCATCATTCGACCTGTCAAATCGAGCCCAAAACAATGAGTTCACTCCGTCGCCTTTTCTTGCCGTCGTCGAAGCCCGATTGGTGTGGGGTTGGATTTGGGTTTGGTGGTGGTGGTGGTGGGTGGGTGGGATGGGGAGGGGGGGGGGGTCTGGTAGTACTAATCTACATAAAAAGTTAGAAACTCATCAACAACAATGAAAAGCCATCGTGTTTAGAGAGGTGCTATTCCCCCCCTCCCACGACACCCGCCTGTCTCCCCTCTTCTCTTTTTTTTTTTTTTTTCCCATTCTATCCTTATCTTAATATATTTAACATTAATATTATTTTTTGTTATTATTAAAATTAATAGTTTCTCATATTTTATATATTATTTTAAAATATATTATTAGAAACTTTATTTTTTTTTCCTTTTCTATCCTTTACTCCTTTGCACTTTAATTTTTTTTCATATTATTTATTTATTTGTTCTTTTTTCTTTGAATTTTTATTTTACTTTATTATTATCAAAATTAAAAATTTTTATTATTTATTTATTTATTTATTTTTATTTATATTATTTATGATTAAAAATAATTAAGACACAATATAATAAATAATAAATGCGGAAAATACGATCAACATTGATAAATAAATTATTCAATTACATTATCTGGTCATCAAATCGAACCAAGATTGTATCCTTTCTCCATATGGATCAGCCCATCCTTTACCATCTTCACTCACATTATTCCACCATAAAAGTGGAATTGGTGGTACAGGATAATCGGAATTCAAAAAAACTTGTACAAAGTGATTACCATTAACTAATGCAATTGCTATATGTTGACGTTGTTGAAACGGAATTGGTGAATTTTGGGATAAACTCGGTCTTTTTTTATCGGAATCGACCCACTGAATAAGACTCACTGCTCTGCAGTGAGGTCCGTCGCTTTTTGGCCAAAAAACGACGTTTAGGCCTTCGATTTTGCGTTTTTCTGTTTTTAGGGACTTAATTGTAATTTTCTAAAAATTTGTGGTTATTAATTGCCGTGATTTTAACTCTAGCTTCCATAGGGTATATATATATATATATGTGTGTAAGACCATTATTTCAGACGTTCAATGAATTGAAGTTTTCTCTAAATTTTATTGAAATTCTTAGATCGGTTGAATCTAGATCTGTTCGAACATATTTTCTAAATATTTTTTTTAAATATAAATATATTGTATAGAAATAAATTTATAAATTAGTAAAAAAATTATCGAAAAAATATCAGTAAAAAATTGAAAAAAAATTAAAGTATTATATATATATATATATGTGTGTTTTAAAAAACCGGGAGGGTGGTCTTTTTTGTCAAGGGAGAGGGATTAGCAAAAGAGGGGGATTAAGCCCCTACTTTTATATAGGTATATAAAATAAAGAGAAATACTAAAATAAAAGGCGAAAATAGCTGCAGAGGCAGTTAATGGGCGCTCAAAGATTGATGAGTAGCTTTCCGATGGTAAAAGTGGATAAACGACCGCCGTCGACAGCATCATCATCTCGATATTTTTCTTCTTCTTCGAATAATATCAAAACGGGAATGTCTTTAAAAAGCACTAGTCCATCGGGAATCCGAAAGCTACCCATACTGCTCTTCGACATCATGAACACTATCGTCCGCGACCCTTTTTACCATGATATCCCAGCCTTCTTCGGGTACTCTCTCTCTCTCTCTCTCTCTCTCTCTCTAACTTGTTGTTTTCTGATCAACTCATTGATTATTCTTCCTCAACATCTAAATCCTAACGAATTGAATAAGCAATCGTTAAAATTGAAATCGGTTCATTTTAAGTTTGATTACCTTATTGTCCTGAAATTATTTGATTTTGTGGCTCCTCAACTGTACCTTTGCCCCATAAGGTTTTATCTAGAAAGGTTGTCCTCTTTCTACTCCATCAAAATCCAGACACACACAGCGATGTCCTATCTTTCTAATTCTTAATATAGCTTTTAGGGGTGAGCAGTCGATAATACCGAAAATACCGAAAAAATCAAAACCGAAAAACCGAACCAATAATATATTGGTATGGTCGATTCTTAAAATTTTGAAAACCGAAATATGCGGCTCGGTTTCGGTTTCAGATATGCATCCCGACTTTAAAAACCGAACCGAACCGATAAAACACAGGACTATTCTGCAGACTTTGTTTTTCCTTTGTGCAGGTTGTTATGAATTGATGGACTTGTGCTGAGGAGGAAATTCAAGACTTTTGTTTAATCTGATATTGGACTTTTTGAATCCTTAGTTATTATCATGTTATTGAAGTAGATTTTATTTTTATTCAAGCTTTGAAGTGAAGGATGTAGTACAATTTATTTCCTGTTGGATTCATTATGTTTGTCGTTTGAACATGTCTTTGTTTAATTTGGCTCAAATAGCCAAGTAGGATCATGTTTGTTAAGCCCAACAGGGCCTGTTGGATTAATTATGTCTAAATCCTTCTATTTGAACTTACAATTGTCTGATTTAGCCCAAGTAGTTCAATTTGGGTCTGGTGCAAGCCCAACTTAAGTGGCCCATTTAATCAGCCCATTGACACCGAACCGCTACCGAACCGACACCGAAACTGATCACACCGAGCCGATTTAAAACCGAATCATTTCGGTACTCAATCGCTAGATGCCGATAAGATGCGGTTCGGTATCGGATTTAGCTAGAAACCGTACCAAACCGAACCAAGCTCACCCCTAATAGCTTTAGTTTGTGTGACAAGGGAGATCGATTCAGATGGTAACATGATCCTTCTGGTTAGAAGAAAGTGATCGACTTCCGGCAAGTGTGCCGTGTTCGTCTTCGATTGCAGTCTGCCATTGGTAGAACAAAATAGATGTTTTAGCTTCGTTACATACTTTCTCATGGTATGACGTTCCTCGAGTGTTATTTGAAAATTACTGAGGAAATCGTCAGTTGGGCTATTGTTTGTGGCTTCATTGTTCGGGAAATAGAACAAACTGTGTCGCAAACGACTGTTATTCCAAGTTTACCATTCCAAAATATATTAATCATTAATTGCGACTTTGTCAAAAATCTTGTCATTGATTACCTACTGATACGACTCGTGGCCCTTTCAGTTTCAGCTAGTATATCATGCCTAAGAATTATGCATATATACGCATGCTTCGCAAATGGTTGTTGGTTGGTTGTTTTATTTGGCTGGTCTGACTAGTTGATTGTACTTGCTGCTGTTCGACTATTCGTGAGTTGTAAACGTGTTTGGTAGTATCAGCGGTTAGTTGTTGGTTGTTCTATACAAAATGTAATTATTAAAAGGAAAAAGGCAAAAGTCGATCCACAAAGCTAGCCTCACTAGATTTTTCATTTTGGCTTAGAAGTGGCTTCGCAGCCATACAAAAACCAATAATAAAGCCTCACTATAAGTTGTTTGTCAAACACCCGCATACTGCAGGCCTGTTTTTAATGCGCTCGGCTCACATTTTTTTCAACGAGTGGCATGGGTATATCTAAGATTGTTAGATGTTGTTCACAATATTATGATAGTTTATTCTATAAATTGTTGTTTTTATCCTCTTCTTTTACGTTCATGCATTAATCTTTATTTTAACCACACATGTTTCTGATCTTATTTACTATGGAAAATTTGGTGTCATTTTTCAGAATGTCGATGAAGGAACTTCTAGAATGCAAGCATCCTACTGCTTGGGTTGAGTTTGAGAACGGTCTCATTAGTGAGGTATGTAAGAAAAACTTTGAAACATTCAATGAGCGCTTTCTGGAAAATCAACTGGCAAATATAACTGATTTTAGCCGTCGGTACTCTTTGAAATAGAACTTATAAGTTGAGGTATTAGGTAGTAGTTTTGAGGGATACACGAGTTGTCCATTTGGTGCACGTCAGGACGGTTACGTCAAGGTTTGAGATTAAATTTTGTCTCAAATTAGAGATTTCAAAGGGTACTATGCATGATCACCACTACATTAGAACTATATAGAGAAATGTATGCTATTGAATGCAGTTTACTCTGATCCGGTCGAGGTGTATCAAAAGCAATTTGACAATGAGAAGAGTAGCTCAGAATCTTTATATATTGAAGGCGAGGCTAATATTTTCCCGATGTGGCTTAATGTTTCAACATATAGTAGTTTATGGAGAATTCGTTATAGAAATTTACTGCAGAAACTTAAAACGCTTTTTGATCATTAACCTTAAAGCACCTTTTGAAAATGCAATCGTACACTTATGGAGACTTTTTGAATTCCCTACTCTTTTTGCATGAGATTGTCTACCAAGGAGTCATCTTTTGAGATGTCACACATGCCTGCACACACACAGTGACGGAAGCAGAGCATTTACTCGGGAGGGTCCGGAGTTATAAAAATTATGGAGGTCGGACAACTATATATATAGCTTCCCCTATTTTATAAGGGAATTTCCATCCGCCGGGGGGTCCGTGGACCCCCTTGGACCCTCCCTCCCTCCGCCCCTGCACACACACACACACACAAACACACACACACACACACACACACACACATATATATATATATATATATATTTATATAAAATCAAGTAGGTACTTCTTCTCAGATGGAGCTCGCTCGAATATTTTTCAAGGATGGAAGGCCATTTGATTTGGAAGGTAAGTATAAGTCCTCTGAAAGTAACTAGTTACAGTGTATGGATTCTCTTGGAGATTCATCAATTTCTTTTCAAATCTTTATTTCAACTTCTAAAATGATATTGTTCTGGTGTACATGAGATAGTCTGTAGTAGTCTGGAACTAGAATGATTCTAATGGGATGTGTTCTGCTGATTTATACATTACTTAATCTTCTATTATGTCATCATTTCATTGTGGACCGTCCTTGGTTTGATTTTCATTTTATTGCTGAGGCATGAAATGTAGCCTGAGAAGGGAAATCCAACGAAACTTCATTATATATATATATATATATATATCCCGACTTCTAATTTCAAAGTCATTATTTTGGGCATATTTTTTAATTATATTTTGTATTGTTTAATTTTTAGGTTTAATATTTATGTAGTTGTCTATTGTTACTTAATTTCCTATATATATTAACGATAGGATTTGTTTTAATCAATGAATATACCATGAACTATTAAATTGATTATTGAAATTACATTAGAATACAAACTCTCTCTCTCTCTCTCTCTCAAATTCTTCTTAAAACTCTATTTAGGAATAACCTCCATTTAGGAATATTTTTTATGTTCCCAAGGATATGACTTTAGAGAGGTTTTACTGTATATATATATATATACATACATATAATCTAAAATCAAAATATCCCGACTTCTAATTTCAAAGTCATTATTTTGGGCGTATTTTTTAATTATATTTTGTATCTTTTAATTTTTAGGTTTAATATTTATGTGGTTGTCTATTGTTACTTAATTTCCTATATATATTACCGCTAGGATTTGTTTTAATCAATGAATATATCATGAACTATTAAATTGATTATTGAAAACATTAGAATACTCTCTCTCTCTCTCTCTCTGTCTCTCGATCGATCGAAATTGATTTCATTTAAAAAGAAGCTTTTGAACTATCAGCTGCTGAAGAAAAAATTTAGTTAAAGAAACAGAAGAAGAAAAGAAAAGTGGCCAATCATACACTCTCTGCTGGCTTTTTAATAGTTATTAATTAGAGATACAGTAGACACCCAAAAATTCTGGAGTTACTGTTGGGGTATATTACTTGCATAAAAGTTACTATGAAGAAAATTGCCTCCTTGCAGGCCTCAAAAGCTGCATGAGACGAGGATATTCCTATATCCAAGGATTTGAAGAATTACTTATTGATTTAAAGAAAAATGGATATGAAATGCATTCTTCGACTAATTATCCCATCTGGTATGAATTATGGTTAACTAAGCTGCATTGATTTAGTCGACGTTCTCGGAAGCATTACGCTCTAGTCATTTTTCGTATCTGTTTTCTTTTGCTTGCAGGTATGAAATCATTGAAGAAAAGCTAAAACTCTCGACCTACTTATCCTGGACATTCTGTTCTTGCTTAATGGGTACCCCATCTGTTGGTGATTTTAGTGTCACCATTCATTTTGTATAATTGGAACTAATATGTGAGCTAAGGGGTTTATAATTCGTATTCTAATATATGATCGGGTATGTGCGGAGTGCACACATGTATAAGATCGAATTATAAGCCGGTACGGACTAATATCGGGGTTCGGGGGCAGCGCCCCTAGCGGGGTCCATGGGGCAGAGCCCCTGGCGGGGATTTAGTGATATTTCCGAATTTTAGAGGGAGACTATGGTAAAATTGACTAATTTCGTCAATTTTGTTAAGCCACCCGTCAACCCTAACTTCGGACCACTAATGACGGCGCCGCTCTCAAAACCCTAAAAATCGACCTAATTGTAACTCTAATCCGACATGTATAAATAGGGCTCTCCTCATGAGTCTTAAATATACCCTTTTTCTGAGCTATCTATCTTTCTCATAAACACAGAATTTCTCTAGCAATTTGGCTTACGTTTCTGTGCCTAGATTCGTAAGTGTTCCTTTGGATTATCCTAGGCTGAATTTCTTGTAACCCAGGCATAGGGTAGAAATATCAGTTCGAAAAGTGTATACACGATCCATTGGAAAATCCGGATCTCCATAAAAACCCTTATACCCCAACACCCTCTTGTTCTAACTTTTTAAGTCTCCCTCGTTTGGTAGTCAAGGGTGTTGGTTCAATATCAGTTTATATCCGATATTCAACCGGAAACTTTGGATTTGCATTCTATAGTCTGATGTCCTGTTTTCAGCATTATGACGATCCATTAACCTTGGTATGTGCAGGAAAAAGGAAGCCGGATCCTGATTTTTATATTGATATTGTGAAGCACTTGAATGTCGAGCCATCATGCTGTATCTTTGTTGATGACAGGTACTGTCGTTGTTCTGCCTATAATTCGATATTAATCATCCCACATGGTACATATAAGCACTGACCATTGTCAGAACCGCATAGCAATAAACGATAAATGCACTTTTGATCTAATATTAAAGATCGAGCAGAGCAAATGTTGCATTATAAGTCCGGAAAGTAGGGGTGAGCATGAGGCGTTCGGTTCGGTTTTTACATAAAGCCGAACCAAAATCGAATATTTCGGAATTTTGGTTCTTAAAACCGCAAACGAACCAAACCATTCGGTTTCGGTTTTAAATTGGTTTGGTTTCATTTATTTCGTTTTTAATTTTTTCTTTTAACTTTTTATGAACAAAATAGACTAATTTACTCGACATTTTCAAAAAAAAAAAAAACGTAAGTAAGCATGAAATCCAACAAATATCGGAAATACTTGACTCGTTTTAAAACACATAATGATTAAACAATAATAGATAAAAATATTTGAATATTGAATTTTGGTTTGGTTGGTTGAGAAATGTGATTAATGAATTTTAAAAATATTTCAATATTAATTAAAACATCGGAAATGTTGTTTTTTAACTGGTGCTCCAGGACGAGAAATGTCGAGGCTGCAGTTGATGCTGGCTTCAACGGTATTCAATTCAAGAATGTGGAGTTACTACGCAAGGATCTCTCTCGTCTCGGCATTAAGTCATCGAGACAAGAGCTAGTGAATGAATGAAGCCTAAATTTTTTTGTTTACAATCCGTTTTTTGTCGAAGATTTATACGATGTGCATTCATTGCAAATGAAATGCCAAAAGTAACACACATGTTATAGACCACCAACTACTGATGTTTTATTCGAGTGACCAAACCACAACTTAAATGGGCGGGAAAAAAATCTCTAAAGCAAGGGTTTTCTCATCAGGCGAAAAAAAATTTGCATCTCTCTCTCTCTCTCTCTCTCTCTCACACACACACACACACACACACACACATAATTGGAAGGGCATCAGGTTTCTTCTTTGTTTTCCTGCTGCATCTCTCTCTCTCTCTCTCTCTCTCTCTAATAGAATTTTAGGTTGTTTTGTTTATCTGAAATTTTTTGATTTAGTTATTTACCTATTGTTCTTACATAGGAATATTATTTTATTTTTTTTCTTAAAAATATCATGTTCAAACTTCAAAGTAGCTACTTCATGCGCTACATTATTTCGCACTAAGCAATTCCGTACAAAAATGCCACGGATCTGCGCCAACGCAACTGAAAATACTGGCACTCATTATTCCGACTAGGCTTAAAACAATGACAGTAAAAACTCAAAAATTTACATGACAAACTAAGAATATAAATTCCGAAATATAAAAAAGTTGAATATATTAGTACTTCAAATAAAGGACAAAAAATTACATCTTCGATTATTATCATCAAATTTTTGTCGTATATGCTCGATCAAATATGTCATGTGACTATTGTAACAAAGCCTACTTTTCTTTTTGTTGTTGAGGTGGCCGCCATGCTTCAAGCACAAATACTTTAAGACCATCTTTATTTATACTCCTTTCCCAACCTCTCTTTTCGATTTCTAATACACCACGTCACAAAAACATAAATCTTACTCCTATAACGGCAAACTTTCAGTATCCATAAACTTCATAAACCTATTATTTCATGGTTCCACATGTTCCTCATTTTTTTTCTCTATTTCTCATTATTGATTTGTAATTTTATATTTAAAATTTATTTATTAAGTTTTATTTTAAACTTATGTATATAATAACTGGAAATATAATATTTAAACTTATTGGAGATCGATATATTAATCGAGCCGAGTTCGAATATATATATATATATATATATATATATATATATATATATATATATATATATATACACATACTCGGCTCGAAAGCTCGACGAACTGCTTGATATTTATATATATATATATATATATATATATATATATATATATAACCCTAACAATAATTCAAACTTGATAATTTTGAGCTCACGAGCCGAGTAGTAATTTTCGAGCTCACAAGCCGAGCTCGAATAGGAAAAATTTAAAAAATTGAAGCTCGCGAGCCGAGCTCGAATAAGAAAAATTTATGTCGAGCTCGAGCTCGAGTGGTGAAGCTCGGTCGAGTTCGAGCCAGTGTGTTCTAATGCTTAACGAGCCGAGCTTTGTGAAAGCTCGACTCGACTCGGCTCGTTTACGGGACTAATTTGAGGGGGCTAAACTCATAACCACTATGCATAGCTCATCATTTTTTTGGCCAAATAAAAAGGAGGATGTGGAAAAAGGGGGCAAAGCAGTGTGAGGTTTGTATGATGGACAAGCCACACCATGGGATTTCTCCAGGTCTCCTACAACCTCTCCCTATTTATTTCTGATCAACCATGGATTTTGTGGAAGGATTTCCAGGTCTCGATTTTTGGTCTCAATTTTTAGCCAAAAAATATTGCAAAGGCTTCAAATAAGCCTGAGTGTATCTGCTTGATCAGAAAGTTACCACACATAACCAACAGACATGATTGCTTTTGTTCGAAGCGTGCACAAAACAATATTACAGTTATTTTGCAGGAAAATCAAGGACATGATGACTTGTTCTCAAGTAAAACTGAAACATGAGCTTTAACATTTATATTAACATTATATTTGTTAATGAGCATTAAATATATTACAAGCGCATGACAGGTAAACGGACAACAAGCTGTGCCGCAACCCCTTTTTGAATAGCAAAACCTACTCTACTAAAGTTAAAATCTAGATTCTTGGAGGACGGAGAATTACTGTGGGCAACCTTTTGCACCCGATCTAGGAATCGGGTTGCCACGGGGGCAAGGGATCCAAAAGTATCAAAAGCAAAAAGGCACAAACACGTGTTGATTCTCCAAACAAGCTGATTCATGTTTAGTCACCTTTTTAGACTCCGCCTTCAAAACTGCTTGCCCAGCCACGAACCCCGTGTCCCGAAACCCCACCAACGGAGACACCCCGGTGAGGTCAATACAAGCATGTTTACCACCTGCCCAACCGAATACGAGGACATCCGACGGGCGCAGGGTGAACCTTCCTTCCAACGGGTTTGTCAGAAAATTCACAGGGGCTTCTTTCTTAGCAGAAACCCCAGCTCTCCTCAACACGTCCCACAAGACATCCCGAACCAGGTCATGCCGGTATTTGAACCCCGGCAACTCCTTACAGTGAAGGGCGGGCTCCCCAAATTTATCTAGACGCGCCTTTTTGCATATTGGACATGGCTCGTCTACTGGGAACAAAGGAATCATCAGCCGATATTTGAGGATTGCACAATAAAGTACATTGCATATTGCACAAATCAATAAAGTACTAATATTTTTAGTCAATAAAGTACCAATCATATTGCAGTTTCCTCTTATCCTGCTATCATATGTAATGCACTTATATTGCACAAATCATATGCACGGCCAACTTTTCACGAAAACAAACCAACCAAAATACGAATGATATGGACCCTGTTTATTCGGTGTTCTTAGTTTGAGATTATAAAAGTTGTTTTCATTGTTCTATATTAACATATGCAAAACAAGACATTAAGCATGCAAAATAAATACTAAGATGGTAAAAACTAGAAAAATAATCGATACAAATTAGTTATAAATCCTTGTGAATGTAGTACTTTGGGAAAACTAAGCCTAATGTCATATGGGAAGATATGGATGGATTTAATTGTAAGTCTACCTAAAGTAAAAGGGTTTGATGTGATCTTAGTAATGGTTGACAGACTTGAGTAAATATGAGCACTTTATTCCCCTTAAACACCTATTCACAGGTAGATTTTTGGCTGAAATCGCTGTTAAGGAAGTGGTGAAACTGAAAGGAAATCCAGCATCCATTGTTCGTGACAGAGATCCGTCATTTTTGGAGAGAACTCTTTAGACTACAAGGGACCATCCTGAAGATGAGCACATCTTACCATATCCTCAAACTGATGGTCAGAAGGAGGTTCTAAATCAAACGGTGGAAATGTACCTGCGTTGTTTTTGCTCTCAGCAGCCTAAGGCTTGGATCGAGTGTCTTCCATAGGCAAAATACTGGTTACGGCAAATTGCACACCTTTTCAAGTGGTTTACGACAGAGCGCCGCCTTCAATATATAGATACATTTCAGGAGAGACGATGATGGAAGCAGTGGCACAAAATTTAGGCAATTCAAATTCTGAAAAGTTTCTTATGACTGTTTGTTGTTTTAGTAACCTACAGTATGAAAACAGAATATGTTAAAATTTGGTCTCCACAAGAGCTATATATCAATCTATAAAAATGTACAAACGAAAAACCTCAGAGTAGAGTCCTCCATGCAAGCCGCCGCCGCTTGAGATAATTAGATGCTTCATTCGGAAGACTCTCCGAATTCTAATAAAAGAAAAGTAGGGGGGCCGCCCCCGCCCCACAAAGTTCATCATTGTAAGACAGAAGTGGCATTTTCATATAAGAGCCTAAGCATTGACTTAGCACCAGTTGATATGGAAGATATTAATACTAACATTAAGCATGCAGGACAAGGTAAAAAACAGAGAAAAATAATTGACATAGATAAGATATCAATCCTCTAAATGAGAGGTACATATAAAGGAGAACATACATACTAGTACACTTATTATAATTATGAAAACATAAGCAGCAATTTGTACGTCTTGAAGCAAAGCAAACACAGAAGAAATTAACTGAACATGGTAAGTTTATATATAAACTAGTAGCTTCACCGGTGTCGTCGTGCGAACTCCTTCCGTGCTTGTTCTATGAAGCAGCGACGCTTACGAGCTTCTTCTCCGCCGTCCTCTAATTGTTCTCTCAACCGATCCTTAATCTCAATTAGATGCATCTGAAGCTCCCTCTCCTGCTTGGTATCCACGCTTTTATTCATTAAGGCATAATCTCTCTTGATAACACGTTTCGTAATGGCGTCAAACACCTTAGCATCCTTATCAGACTCAGAGTCCTCCTCTGCCAGCAGCTTCTTCTCACATTCCTCCAACGCCTTCCTGTTTAATTCCTCCGCCGCCGCCTTCCCGTTCTTTGCCTCCTTGTCTAATTCCTCCTCCTCAGCCTTCTTGTTGTCTTTCGCCTCCTTGTCTAATTGCTCTTCCTTTACGGGTTGGAATTTGTTTCGCCGGCGGATCGGGCAGGGGCAATGATGGAAGGTGGTGTGGGAGTGCGGCCATAAAAGGGGGTGAGTAGGATTAGGGTTGACAAGGGTCCAACTCCGAGGTTACAGATGAGATCAGAATCGTTTTCTTTTTGAGAAATGAAGAGAGAGATTCGATTTGGTTTGTGAGAATAAGCACTTAGATTTGTGAGATTCTTTTTTGTTCTGACGTGAACCGCAGCCGCTACTTTCCGAGTGTGTAATGGATAAATCTCGAACTGGACGTGATAACCTACAAACTATACCAACCAGGTAAACCATACTAGGAGATTTGTGAGATTCTTAAGTACGTGGTATCCTAAGAAAGAAGGATTCGATTTAGCAACTTCATTTTTGCACGGTCAAGATTTTTTCCTAAACTTTTCTTATTCTTGATCAATTTGACATTTTGAAACTCATAGCTTGCAAAATTCATTAATGCTTAGCATATTTTGATTTTTCTGAGATCGTTCGGTTGAGATTTACGCTTAGCTCCGGAATTTTAGTAAAGGAAAGAAAAGAAAGGGAAAGAAAGTTCAGATAGAAAAGAAAAGAAAGTAAAGTGAAAGGAAATTATATTTTGTGTTCTCGAGTTGGAAGGAAGTGAAAGGAAAATTAACCATTTTGTTCTTTTCTCTCCAAATCCTTCCAAATCGGATATAACGACTGATCCAGAATATTCACAACTCACCGAGCCTATTCGCTATAAAGCTTCTTTAGGATTGTGTAATTCCAGAAAGACTAATGCTCTGCTCATGTTACATCACCGGCGCTATAGGGATCAGAGTAAAGATTAATGTGTGTTGGAAATAAAATGATAGCGGTTTGAGGCTATTATATTTGGTTCTGATTTGATTTAATGTGTACTAGGATGGAGGGTGATATATGATCACAATACCAAGATGATTTCATGTAGTTGTCGGAGATTTGAGATATGATGATCGGGTTATTATATTATCATGCTCTGAAAGTGTATGATGTGATGGATGTAAAAAAACTTCCATAACATTATATTTTGAAAAGGTGGACAAGAGAAGCCCGAAGTGGTGTTGTACAAGACTCTATGGGACATGAAGTCGAGGAAGGTCCTAAATTACAAAGCACCGAACGACAAAGGAACTTATGTCTAATGCTTATACGATTGGCAACTGAAGCATCTGTTCACCCGTCTGCATTTTCTTTCGTCCATGAAACAGTGTGTGAGCTGAACAAAAAGGTCATGGAAATATGTTTAACAGATGGGAGTGAAGAAAAAAGTAATGCTCTGAAGATCTCTCCAACATTGTCTTCTATGATGTCGTCAAAAGGATTCAAGAAAATAATTGGTACGAAAAAACGACTAAAGAGTTGGGTAGAACTTCGACCGAAACGAAAAAAAGTAAATAACAGAGTCAAGGTTTATATATTGATGTTTATATGTTTTATATATATTAAAAAAAAAAGAGAGAGAAAAGAAAAGAAAAAAGGAAGTGGAAAAGAAAAAAAATAAGAACAGTTGATCTTTATGGAAGTCCCTCTGTCATGTGAATTTGAAATGATCAAACTAAATAGTTTATTTGAATACTTTGATATATAAAAGAAAGAAAGAAAAAAGAGACATGAAACGATGTCATTTTCTTACTGCACCCTCTGCAGTTTTCCCTCTACTGCAGAAGATCTGCGCCCACAAAATTAGGCGACATTCTCTTTTTTAAATAAAACTTTTCACTAATGGGCATAACTTCATTTTGTATTTTTTTTTTTTTTTTTCAATATCGAGGTTTCAAATTTACACCTGACTAGTACTCGAGATAACAGATTTGGCCCCACAGAATTGATATCAGTTAAATCGCGAGATGTGTATCCGGCTCCCAGGTTCTTAAATATCCTCAACTATCACGAACAAGGAGTCGTCCCCCAAATAATTGCTTCATGCTGAACCTCCTTAAATCCAACCGTAGGGTCCCAGATCTTTCATTTTGTATTTCTAATTCTCCGTTTCTTACGTCAGACATCTTAATCTTATCTCCATCTTAATAATAAATCAATCTAATTTCATAAATGAACAAGTATATAAAAATATAATTGAAAATACCCTCTCATATAAGTTAGTCACATCTCCGATAAATTATTCAATAAACATTAGAGAAAGTATTCACATTAAATATAGGACTTGTGAATTTTCATGGATGTATGCATCTGTCTTGGACCATTTAAGGAATAGTGATTGAATATTTCCTGGGAGGTGTTGTGGACAAGGATCGACTTTGAAAAATCACCATGGATTTTTGGTAAACCAAAAATTCTTAACTTAATATTATAGTAGATAATTGACTTAGTTTTCCAACGGTCCAAACGACGAGCCAATTGAAGTTCGGACAAAGAAGTTAAGTTCGAAATAGTGGAGATCGCCGGCTGTCGAGCACCCGCGCGGGTATCGCGTGTCAAAGCACCCGACAGGCGTCCGGGAATCTCGCGTTCGCGAGGCGCGGGTCGCCACGCATGATGCCCAGTCAAGGCGCGGATTTTGGCTGACTAGCCAAATTCGAGCCTACAAAGTGATGTCCTGTCTTTCGTATTTTTCATTCAGTTTATCAATGCCCGTATACAACTTACTTCTATTCAACTATATATTTTTATGTTCTATTTTTTGAGCTTTTTATGTCCTCCAAAACGCTCAAAGTCTCGACGAGTCTGATCAGCCTTTTTACCATGCGATGTCTGGTAGGTGTTTGACGAAATTCCCCAGTGAGTCCGTGAATTTCAGACTGGGTTGTCATTCTTGAACTCGATTATCTCACAACCTCTAAGTTATTTTTAAAATACATCTCTTTTATAAATAAAATACATATAAATATAAATATAATTTGTACCTTCAGTATTAAATCAAAATACTTGGAGAATACGAGCTATTTTCTAGTGAGTCAGCCCTACTATTTTGAGTCATTTCCAGCAATATTTGTTTTTGAAAGTTGATCGAGTTGCCTAACTTGAACATGTATAACTGTTAACCTGCAACTTATTATTCGATAATGTTTTGTGAATTTCGAAACTAGGCTATATTCCTATATAACTCGTCTTTTATTTTGACTTTTGCAACTAACAAAATTCCAGTATTTATAAATATATAACCGAGTCAGCCCTACTTTGTTGTACTACAAATCTGTTTATATCGGACGGATCAAGTATTTTATAATTATATATAAGACTAAGAATTTAATTAATTAATTATTAATATTCCTCCCTATGTATATCATGAGTTTTCAAAAATAATATTCTGAAATTTTAGTAATAAAATTGTTTCAGTCGTCATTTCTTTTGATAAAAGAGGAAAATAAAATTATAAAATTGGGATAGTCGTTGATCGCGGAAATCGAATGCCGTAATATATTGCTATTAGTGAGCGATTGATATCGGGATATAAGTACCTTGTTTAGGCACGGAAATCGGATCTCGGAGACTTCAACGGATCTACTTTACAGACCCGGCTATTTAAGGCAAGTTTATAATTGTTCAATTTATAATGCTTAATAAATGGTTTTGGTTTTATTTTATTTATAATTCATATAGCAATGATTATAAGTGACAATTTTGAGATTTGGTTTGTATGATATTTTCTCGTTTTGGAGTTAAATCATAAAGTGTAGGATTTACATTTGTTATTTAAATTATAAAGTGTATGTTTTGAGCCGTTTTGTAATTTCTCAAAGTTATGGGCTAATTACCATCGTTGTCCTTTTTTGAAGCTTTGGGTAGTCGATATCGTGATTTCTTTTAGCGATTTGGTTCTGCCTCGAACTTGTCGTGCGTGTGTCTTCTTCAGCCCGTTGTTTAGTGTCTGGTGCGCGTTGTTTTCATCCGTGGAAGTTCGCCATTTTCCATCTTCGAGTGCTGTCTGTACTACTATATGCACTCGTTAGCGCACGCTAATCTCGTTGTGTAGCGCACGCTAATTTCGTTGAGTAGCGCGCGCTAACTTCGCCAGTAGTGCGCGCTAATTATTCGAGTACAGCAGTGGCAATATGTTGTTTCTGCTCTCTGGACGAGTAGTTTAGCGCATGCTAAGTCTGTGGATTAGCGCACGCTATGGTTGAGGCTTAGCGCACGCTAGGTGTGCGGCAGCGTGCGCTAATTCGGTATTCCAGTTGAGGCGGAATGTTTCTGGACTCTGGAGACGAACATGTAGCACACGCTATAGCCCGATAGCGCGCGCTATCGTGAGGCTGTTAGCGTATGTTATTTATACTAGCGCATGCTAATCGGTCAGAACCGAAAGTTCTGGACCAGTTTTGGCTGGTTAGCGCGCGCTAACTATAAGCCGTTAGCGCACGCTAAACCGTCTGCTTATATATACCTGAGAGTTGACCCAGACGCGTCTATTTCTCACTTTTCTTCCTCCTTTGCGGCTGTGGGCGATTCTTGGGCGAATTTCGGGCGATTCGAGTCCTGTAACTTCAAGCTATCTTCTTCCTTAAATCCTTGGTGTAGATTAACAACATCTACTTGTGTTCTCCGTCTTCGATCCAAGGTAATCTCTTAGAACCCTATTTTTGGGAAAATTGGGGGTTTTCGATTTAATGTCCGATTCGTTCAGTATTGATGATTAATCCATGATGTATGTGATTAATCTTAGTGGTATTCATATTTTCCCTATGAGTTCATGGTAAATTTCGTGGTATTTGTGAAATTGAGAGGGTTCGGTTGCGACCCGCCCTCGTTGTTGTTCTTGTACGAATTTACATGAATTGCATGTGGGTTTTCGGGTGTCTTCCATTTTCGTACTCATGTAGAAATGGTTGTGACGTTAGGTGCGGGATTGTCGGTTCCTAGCGATCATGGTTGATTTTCTGTTCCGTTCGTTTCGTCGTTAATTACTCAAGACAAGTATTCTTCTGAAACCCTTATGTTATGTTTAACATGAAATGGTAATATATATGTGTGTGCTTTGCTCACTCGTGGAGGGTCCGATGGGGCCTCGGAGGAATCTATGATTTCGCTCCTGATTCACGAGCTTGTTCGGATAGCCAGTCCAGGAGGGTCCATAGAGGCCTCGGATGGGACCAGTGGTTTAGCCCCGGTAGAGACGTTAAACGGGCTCGGGCCCGGAGGGCTGGCCCGTTTAACCCGCCAAAAAACCGGGTTAGGGCCGATATTTCCTAGCCCGTTTAAATCCGGGCTTTTTTGGCCCGGACCGTTTAGCCGGAAGCCCGTTAGGGCTAGCCTGAAACCCGCTATATATATATATATTGTTAATTTCAACCTACATTAATACTATATTTATATATAACATATATTACTATTATATATGTAATATATATTAATATTATATAATATATATTATTACTGTATTTGTTAATATAGTGTGTATATATATATGTATATACATAAAAGTGTATTTTTTGTTATATTTATTATAGTATATTTGTTAATATATATATATATATATATATATATATATATTGTTACTGTTTTTTTTGTTGGTTTATGACTTATAAAATAAAAAATATATTTTTTAAGTATTTAGCCCGTTTAGCCCGTTTAGCCCGAAGCCCGCTAGGGTTAGGGTTAGGGCCGATATTTCCTAGCTCGTTTAAATCTGGGCTTTTTTGGCCCGGACCGTTTAGCCCGAAGCCCGCTAGGGCTAGCCCATTTAACATCTCTAATCCCCGGTCCTAGGCGAGTCATGTGCATGATTTTTAACTATGGCCAGTCCGGGAGGGTCAATAGTGGCCTCGGATGGGACCAGTGCTTTAGCCCCGGTCCTAGGTGGTTTTCGACTGTGATTATTGACTGTTTGTTTTCCGGGAAAAGACATGTCTTGTTTTGATTTTGAAATAATTTGATGCATGTACTATGAAATGTGTAAGCGGTTGGTTTGCCTTGATTACTTCTACTAGCGTAATTGCTAACCCCTTTGGGGACCCATTTAGGGAAATTTGTGTTATGAATTTCAAGTTGCGTTCAGCCGTTCGAGCGGGCATTGGGACAGTACGAGGATGCTGGCCAAGGTGGTTGACGTGTGCAAATGAGTCTTTTATTTTAGTTGCCCATTTTAAACGTTTGTTTTCAACTTGTAAACTGATAGACCGTACTCACGAGTACTTAGGCGTTCTGTTTTAGGAAAATGGTTTGTATACTATATGTTATTTGTAATTTTCGGTGATGTTTGGTTTACCGGTTGTACCGGGCTTTTTATTTAATTTTCATCTTGGTGATGTGTGTTTCCTCGCTAACTGAGATGGTGAGACAAGCGGTATTTATTATTTAGCCTGGTGGGTCCCACGTAGGGGTCCATGGTGCTGTAATATACTCTGAATATCCTGGGAGTGTTACAGAAAATGGTATCAGAGCCTAAGTTTATGGATACCTAGGCTTGTCGGTTAATTGGGTCTAGTTGTGTTTTGTTTTGCATATCGTCATCCCGCTGCCATCATCTCGGTACATCCAGTGCTCGTAAGTTTTCCTTACTCGATTATCTTGTTTTCTCGTATCGTATTTCCGTTTCTTGAACTGCGATTGTTTTTCTCTCATGCTTATCATCGAGTTACTTTTACTACTTTCTATCTCCAGTATGGATGCTGGGAGAGTCGAGGTAGAGGTTGTGGTCGTGGACGCGGCCGGGGACGTTGTAACACCCCCAAAACCGTATGGGAATATTACACGCCGTAAACCCTTTCCGCAAGGATCTACCAGGCTAAACGTCCATAAACAACCAAATGCTTGCCCGGCCAGGGTCAAACAATATAATAATACAGACCGTTAAGGTCACTTACACATAAACACACAGACCGATGAGGTCACACAACTCTATCAACAGGACTGACTAACAACATTACCCACACAGGGGTCGAAATACAATACAGCGGAAGACTGAATCAACTCTAACAATACAACTAAACTCTACCAACTCTCAACTCTTGATTAGTATCGCAGCTCGTCATCCCCTTGTGCTAATCCTGTGACTGCTCCCCTGAACCTGCATGTACCTGGACGCAGAATAGACATCCACCCCCCGAATACTCGGGGGTTAGTAAAACTCCACTGTTTTACTAGTGCAAGTATCAAACCATACGAAATGTAACAAGCAAATAGCAACTACGAATTTAATACGTAAATCAATTATCAAAATGTTCCCGAGAAGTTTTAGAATTTCGAACTCAAGTAAGAGATATTTGAAAAGGAACACATCATCTCGGGGATTTTTAAAGCAGAAATTCTTTTGGACCTCGAGTCCCAATTTACAAAACCTTTTCGTAAACATTAGGGCCTTAGCCCGATTCTCGTTTCAAAGCATACTAAATAATATATCATTATGAGTCCGAGATCCATATTTAAAATGTTACCCGAACAATCACTGCTACACGATCATTGTTCGTACACATCATGTACCGAACTCCAGAGGCCTTGACGGACCTTACCCGGACCACACACACTGTTTGTACACATCATGTACCGAACTCCGGAGGCCCCAACGGACCCTACCCGGCCACAAATATCGTTCGTACACATCATGTACCGAACTCCATAGGTCTCGTCAGACCCTACCTGAATCACACACCTTGTTCGTACACATCATGTATCGAACTCCAGAGGCCTCGTCAGACCCTACCTGGATCACACACCTTGTTCGTACACATCATGTACCGAACTCCAGAGGCCTCGTCAGACCCTACCTGGATCACACACCTTGTTCGTACACATCATGTACCGAACTCTAGAGGCCTCGTCTGTAACACCCCCAATCCACTCAGGGATATTACACGCCGTAGACCCTCTCCTCGAGGATCTACCAGGCTGGTAACAACATTTAACATCTCGACAATGCCTTCAAGGCAAAATGACTCAGTAGACCGATTTGGTCTTTCAATAAATACATACAACTCAATTACAATACATGCCCACGCAGGGGTCGAATACAACACACTCCCGTACAACGGGGAAAGAAAACTGCAGCGGAAATAAAATACAACTAAACCAATAACATCATACGGATCCTCGTGTGATTAGTATCGTTCATCTTTCATCATCCTTCGTGCCGACCCTGTGCTATGCTCCAAAACCTGAATGCAAAAATAGACATCCACCCCCGAATACTCGGGGGTTAGCAAAACTCCACTGTTTTGCTAGTGCAAGTACAAGTGCAAAAATACGAGCCATACAATTCACATTCCAAGAACAACAATAATCAAGAATCCTCAAAGTTTCGAACGTGACGAAAAGTACTTCCCGAGGCAAGAGTTTGGTAAAATATTCTGAAACCGAAAGGTCGCAAAGCAAGGGAAAACTATTTATAAAACAGTTTGAATTGCCATCGAGAGTTTTAATAGAAAACAATTTAGGATTACCGAATCCTTCGCTTTCCAAAAATCAACAGGGTCACAGCCCAAAGGTTTTGTTTTCGCAAATAAAACCAACCATAATACACAAGGTTAAAAACCCACGTCATGCGTCCTCGACGGACATAAAATACACACACACCCGTGAAGTTTCACTCGTGAACCCAGGTCGAAGCCATTGAAATTCCCTCCGTGGTCCCGTCGAACCCTCCCGAGGTGAGCAAACACATTCACAAAACATAAGCAACCGCACTCGTGAATCCAGGGCTATACCATTGGACTCCCTCCGTGATCCCATCGGACCCTCCCGAGGTGAGCGAAAAACAATCACAAAATATATACACGTAGCGGTGAAGTTTCACTCGTGAACCCAGGTCGAAGCCATTGGAATTCCCTCCGTGGTCCCGTCGAACCCTCCCGAGGTGAGCAAACACATTCACAAAACACAGTACTCACATCGCCTAGGACCGGGTCGAAGCCACAAATCCCACTCCGTGATCCCGTCGGACCCTCCCGAGCTGGCTAGCGAAATACTCAAGCACCACACGTCACCTAGGACCGGGACGAAGCCACGAATCCCACTCGAGTCCTCGAAGGACCCTCCCGAGCTGGCTAGCGAATCAATCATGCACAAATAACATATCACAAAACAACACAAGCACCACACGTCGCCTAGGACCGGGACGAAGCCACGAATCCCACTCGAGGCCTCGAAGGACCCTCCCGAGCTGGCTAGCGAATCAAACTCAAGCACGAGTAACATATCACACCAAGGATATCCAAACAATTCACCCAGAGGCATCAAACACTTAGTAAAACAACACGTCAACCACAATGCACCGAAATGAAACAATATACGTCCACACGCAAATACCAAGTGCATCATCAACACCAAACATGTCCATAAGATTCATATACTCGTTCGAGAAACACACCAATCACAAAACACACACGATTTTGAAAGAGGGCCTTTAACAAGGCTAACCAAATCTTTTGAAAACTCGTTTTAAACAATCAAACAAATATATAAAGACGATCACCAATTATCATATTCACAAAACAAGAATAGTATGGGCAAGGTACTTGCCTCGAAATCACAATCGCAACGAGACGACGGATAGGACGCGGTCGAATAGCCCCGAACCCCCGAACAATATCAAGAACGCGATAGCACCACGAGTATTACGAGAATAACACCACGCGAATCATCAATCACCAAACGGAATTCAACATCGGAATCCTCGAACACCTATAAACCTCCGGAAGCAAAAATAACACATGATTACGACGAGAATCAAGGCCAAAACAACGGAAATCCCAACAAACTATCGAAGGGAAACTCATTGGGACATTTAATCGAACACTAAATGTTCAATAATTCCCAAGAACACTCGAATCGTCAATCGAGTTAAACAAACTTGATATATGGATATACAACCCATAGAACACGATTAATAACATCATACTACACCAATCGATGTATCAAAATCGGATTAGAAACGAAATCAAGAACAATTTCTCCAAAAAGTCAACTTGAAGGATAATCAAGAAATATACCTTGATTCGATGAAATACACGGATTAGATGTTGATATAATCAAAAAGGATCTTCCAAAATGCCTTGGAAATGATTAGAATCGGCCAAGAACTCCATTTCCCGTCGCACCCGTCGCCAATCGCCGAAAGAAGGAAAAAATCGGGTAGGAAATGAAATCTGGCCGAGCCAGGCTATATATAGCCGGCAGGGTTACGGCCGTAACCGGCAGGCCTTACGGCCGTAACTCGGACACCTTACGGCCGTACTCGGCAGGCCTTACGGTCGTAACCGGCATTCGTCAGAAATCTGCCCAGCACCAGCCGGACACTTACGGCCGTACCCGATCACGCTTACGGCCGTAACTCGGACACCTTACGGCCGTAACCGGCACCTTACGGCCGTAACTCGGCCAGGCCAGGCCCTGCTCCGGCCGTGACTCGGCCGTGGCCACTCCGACGGCCCGGACGACCCCGAAACCCGAACCTGAGTAAAAATCGAAGATACGGTTACGAAGTACTCGCAAAGACGAATCCAAGCACTAAGAGAACACACGATTCCGACCATCCGAAGTGTCGGAATTCGACAACGGAAATAATTACCCCAAACTTTGGGAAATTACAAAAATGGCCCAAAACGTCCGAAAATCACGATACGTGATCGAAACACCGAACCAAAGCTCGCAACATGAATAATAACATTAAATGAACTTGCGAGAAACTCGAAACAACATTTTCGGACGAGATTCGCAAGAATCGAGCTCAAGTGCGGAAAAGTCGCTAAAAAGCACGGAACTCAACAAAACGACACCGAAACGAACTCGGATGACAAAAAGTGCAGAATTAATCATTCTCGAAATGACGAAACGGTCATGAGAGAGTCGTCAAAACGGACTTCCGCCGAAAAAAAGAAAATTACCGAAATTCGAAATTGCGGATATTACATCGTCAGACCCTACCTGGAACACACACACATCGACACGACACAACTCATAATCATCAAAAATCAAGCCATTCCACATTACATACAACAATGAGCACAATTAATCAATCACATTGATCACCACAAAATCGTACATCCCACACACATAACACAATCTCAACACTCGCAACAACTATCGTCAATCAACGACACATAACCAGCATAACACACGTTCGGTACACAATACATTGCACAACCGAGTGTACAACCATCCCATATGTACGTCGCAATCCTGCACAAATGGCACAACGCCTAACACGTATACTAATATAACATTATTATCACAAAGCCTTCAAATTACGGAAAACACAACCAACTCAAACGGAACATAATTACGAAGGCAAGCAAAATCACCATACATATCATACGTAATTACTAGTCGCAAGATACAAGTCGTATAATAAGATACTTGCCTTAATAACCGCTACCAAACGCTCCGAAGGACACGGTTCGACCGGGAAGCTTGGACCCCGAAGAAGACAACGAACGGAAGGGTTCCGACTCGAGTTCTTGACAAGAATTCGACCCTAACAACATATAATCAATAAATCATCGATCATACGAGGAAGAATAATCGTAGAACGCCCGAAAACCACTCTATGACATTTTACCGGACACCTTCAAGGCGTCGATCAAGAACTCGACCAAAACAACGAATCGATACGATCCAACCATGGAATAACAAGGTAAATGATACAATACATCTAAATAATCATCAATACATCACAATCCTAAGTTAAATCGGATTAAACGGACGAAATCGAACAAAATACCCAAAATCCCCAAAATTAGATTTCTAGAAAATCTGACCTGATTCGCTCGATCAAAGGATGTTATAGGACGGATTATTGATGATATGAACCTCAAAACTTCATGGATTTATTGTATAACAACATGCCTCCATGATTGATCAAGCTTCAGCCGCGGAATGGAAGAAAACGAGTGAGAAAAAATGAGTGAAACCCGACTGCTCTGCCATATTTATACTGCTGCCGGACACGGCGCAGCAAAGCAACCCACACCGGCCGGGTGTCTCGGCCGTGTCTCGGCAGTTGCCGGTCTGGCCGACCAGCGCAGACACGCGCTCAGCGGCGCCGTTTTCGAGGCCGTTCGCCTGTGTCACCAATGCAGTCTCCAGGCACAAAATGAAGAATCACAACGACGATCCGAACGACCCCGAAACCCGAACCTGAATACGAACCGAAGATACGGTTACGAAGTACTCGCAAAGAAGAATCTAAGAGCTAATAGAACACACGATTCCGACCACCCGAAGGCTCGAAATTCAACAACCGAAGGTAATTACCCCAAAGTTTGGGAAATTACGAAAATGGCCCAAAACGTCCGAAAATCACGATACGTGATCGAATAACCAAACCGAAGTTCACAACACGTCTAACAAAGTTAAACGGACTTACGGGAAACTCGAAACAGTAATTTTGAACGACATTCACGAGAATCGAACTCGAGTGCGGAAAAGTCCTTAATAAACACGGAACTCAACAAAACAATACCGAAACGAACTCGGATGACAAAAAGTGCAGAATTAATCATTCTCAGAATGACGAGACGGTCCCAAGCGAGTCGTCGAAACGGACCTCCACCGAAAAAAAGAAAATTACCGGAAATCCGAAATTGCGGATATTACATTCTATCCTCCTTAAAAGAAGTTTCGTCCCGAAACTTAAATCAAGTAGGGAGAAGCAATATCCAGGAAAACTCAACGAGATACACAAGAACCGAAAAAAATCGCGCCCAACGGCGAAACGTTACAAGCAATACGAAAGAATATACAGCGTGAAAACACGCCCCACGACGACCGTAGCAACGCCACCGGCAATGATTCAAAACAATAACGATCAATTAACGACGCATCACATGCCACATCATATGCACACATTTAATCAAAGAAACGTACGCGACAACAAGTCGCACCCGACTAAAACGGCTATGTGATAGAAACAAATAGAGTATTACGATAGAAATCATTCCGATTCTCATTAACAAGAAAACGTCCGACGTGAAAACACAAACAATTCAAGATAACGGAAAACGAGAATACCTGATATTACATTCTATCCTATTAAAATTAAGTTTCGTCCCGAAACTTAAAATAAAACATCATGATAGAATACAAACAAAACCAAAAAGTTCACGCAACAAATATCAATTTCTACACGAATTACAGCACAAAGTACGATACACTACATCACTGGACACCACCGGGCCCTCCCCGAGTAGGAACGAAAACCCGATTCCCGAACATCTTGGCAATGGTCTCACAATGCACCGCTTGGTGCCCCAGTTGGCCGCACTTAAAACAATTAACCGGTGGCGAACGACAATTCTGTCTCGCATGGCCTACACGACTGCAGTTAAAGCAGGTCTTCACACCGATCGTCTTACTCGCCTCTGGAGTAAGGTTCTTAGACTGGTCAAATGAACGAGGAGTGCTCCCAGAAGGAAAATGCGTAGCAACAGGATCATGGATCTCACTTCTCTGGCCTCTTGAAAAATTTCTCGAGGTCTTCTGTCTCTTACTCTCTGAACTAGATTCCGACACAGAAACAGCCATCTCAATGGCTAAAGCTCGGTCCTGATATTCTTTCAGGGTGGTACACATAAGCGGAGCCATACTCTCACGGATATGGGGTTTCATGCGCATATTGAAATATCGGACCTTGTCCGCTTCACTTCTCACTTGATCCCGAACATAAGCCAACTGTCGATTATAATCGACTATCGCTCGGATATTGACACATCTGGGCGTAGCGAGAAAAACTCAATGATTCTGCGTTCACGAACAGGCGGCAATACTCGCCTCCATGGCGATCTTAAACTCAGCCCATGTAGGTGTACGATCTGCAGGCACTCAAAGATGCCACCGATCTGCAGCTTCTTTGTCGAAAGTGCTTGAGCAATGGGTACCCTCCTATCATCCGGACAAGCTACAACATCAAATATTCTGTCCAACTAGAAGATCCAGTTTTCCCAACCTAACAAGTCAGACGAACCCACAAAACGGGGCGGCTGCATCTTCATCACATCTCGCAACCACTTACTAGTTCCGTTATCCCTATTTGGGTTCTCATCCCGACGTACGGCCTGATTCATCTGCACTAACTGGTCAACCACCTGACGAAGGATGGTGGCGGCGCCAACGTCAACATTAACGCTAGTCGAATGTCCCTGATCTGTACTGAGCTGATTGGTACTCGGCAAGGAGGGAGTCGCCCTCTCCTGCTCCCGATTACGACCACCACCACGACCACGGCCACGGCCTCGACCTCGACCCCTTAGCATACTGAACGGAGAACCAATCAGAATAACAAGATAAAACAAACCTCACATAATCGGCATAAGCCCACAATCAGCAGCATAATGCAATATTCACACGTTCACATTGACAATGATGTACGACCTATACCTCAGCATACACGGTTAAAACATTAAGCATACCATTGTGGTCCAACACCGATAATATTCTAAAAAAAAACAAGTTTATCGAGGTATTTGTTCGAATGATAATATAAAAAAAAAATTCGCGAGTTTGAAAGATTTTACTGGGATGAAATTTTGAAAACACTTTGTTTAATACCTCGGTCATTGGAGTGGGGAACGATACCTAACAACGTATCCCGCCACTTGGGCATACAACCCAGATATTCTGACGAGAATAATAATATAGCAACTCACTGCACGACTTAACCTCAATACATAAACACATAACGTTCTAATTTACGGAAGCCAAAGTTGTTTTGCAAAACAGAAATTTTCCAAAAATCGATTTCTACAAAATTCTCAAACTGTAAAGTCCTTCAGGAAACATTCTCAAACTTACCCATAGCGGACAAAAATTACAACATTCCAAAAACAGTCGAATTTAAAACCACATACTCAAATGGAAACCAGGGTCGCCAATTCAATCAAATGCATCTCGTGGTATCAAGTTTAAACACACAGCAAAATCATTCATCTGAGTTTCTCACAAACTCTACCGTCGGTACCTATTCGAAACCCATCAAGGTTTAAAACTTCCACAACATACCACCCCACCCGGTGGTTCAAAGATAAAACAATAACGTGCCCAGTTCTATACACATACTATGTGTCACAAGTATTAAACACAACTATATTACACAATACTGTGTAAATAAAATTATGCACCGCAATTAACTCACTAAGATAAAATCGAGATACACAGGTATTACGCATAAAGGAGGAGACTTACATCCACAGGTCGCACGGAGGTGACGGTCGCCCACGATACTAATCTCGTCCGACAACATAACCGACACGTTGTGACTACGCACAACTCAACTTGTCACCTGACGACTCGAACGACCAGACAACACATTACTCGACAATTCACGACTTGACTCGGCCCGACAGCCTAGGTTTCCGCAACCTAATCTCTGATACCATAAATGTAACACCCCCAAAACCGTATGGGAATATTACACGCCATAAACTCTTTCCGCAAGGATCTACCAGGCTAAACGTCCATAAACAACCAAATGCTTGCCCGGCCAGGGTCAAACAATATAATAATACAGACCGTTAAGGTCACTTACACACAAACACACAGACCGATGAGGTCACACAACTCTATCAACAGGACTGACTAACAACATTACCCACACAGGGGTCGAAATACAATACAGCGGAAGACTGAATCAACTCTAACAATACAACTAATGTAACACCCCCAAACCTGACAAGACAAGACCCGACAACACACAACTCAACCCGACAGCCTAGGTTTCCTCAACCTAAGCTCTGATACCATATTCTGTAACACCCCCAAACCACTCGGGAATATTACAGCGCTGCAGACCCTCTCCGCGAGGATCTACCAAGCTAAATACAAAACAATGCATCACTTCACATGCCGACTTGGCTACATAAAGGACCATTAGACCGATTTGGTCTTATATCACAACACACACAACAATACATACAAGATCCTTGCCCAGAACACATACCCACGCAGGGGCTAGAATACAATAACACTTCCATAATTCGAGAAAATAACACCTCGGAGGAATAACCAACACGACTCTACCAAATACTCTATAATTGGTCTTCACGTGATTAGTATCTTCGTCTCCCATCATCCTTCGTATCGATCCTGTGATTCGCTCCCCCTACACCGCAAGTACACGGACGCAATCTGAGACATCCACCCCGAATACTCGGGGGTTAGCAAAACTCCACTGTTTTGCTAGTGCAAGTATAAAACAGAAGTACAAGCCATACACAACGTGCTTCAAGAATATAATAATCTTGAATATATTTCCCGAGATAATTCACTTAATCAAAACAGTTTGATTTATAAAAGGTAGGAATAGACCATGTATCTTATACAAAATATTTTACGATCTCGGGAGTTTGAAAACATTTGGAATAAAGGAATTCTTAAGTCCTTCGAAAACACTTAGGGACATGGCCCAAAATCATCTTTCCAAAATACGATTCCAATAATAAAACGTGGTTTCACAACCCAATTCACAACACACGGGGTCCAAGACCCGAATCATAAGCAACAGGGTCCACGACCCGAATCACATAACACATGTTCCTAAGGATTATTCGCGTCCCGTGCTAACAAACCACGAGCCTCAGATGCTCCCGTAGAACATACCCGAGTGAATAACCCAATAGGAAACCATACCAAATCACATGTCCTCGTTGCAACAGCCACAGAACCATTCCAAACCACAACCATAAGTTATCCCGGCATCGGGCTAACAAGCCACGAACCTCGGAGTCCCCGCAAGACATACCCGATGATAACCCCCACAAGTTATCCCGGCATCGGGCTAGCAAGCCCCGAACCTCGGAGTCCCCGCAAGACATACCCGGATTGGATAACCCTACGGTCACGCCCGACCCATACTAGCAAGTATGGATCCCGGAGATTCAACATTCCTACCCGGAGGCACATCACTTTCAACGATCACATGACAATGAGCAGAACATCAAACCAAGCAACACTTAAACATCACAACCCCCTTTCAAATGAGTAACAACTAATATCATACACAACACGTTCTTACCGAACAAGTACACATAACATTACGTAATCCCCGGCAAAAGATTATGGTCTATTAAACTTACTCAAAGTGATCATAGCATCTTTCAACATACAAAACCAACACACATATCCCGAGAACACATATATTCACGAAGTACACGAATTATCGTTGAAAGACATCATTTATCGAGAACATACCGATCCCTCTTTACGTTCATTAAATATTGGGTTTCGTATATAATCATTTATCAATAATTACGCCTACGAAACATGAAACGTATGGACAATATACTTGCCTCGATATCACGAGCGACGAAACGACGAACGGACACGATCGGGCAACCTTCGAACTTCCAAACACGATCAAGACTTCGACAGCCCACGAATACTACGAAAATAGCATCACCACGAATCAATAACACTAATCGAAATCCGAAATGATCCTAAAAATGACAAGGATCTAAGTGTTCTCAAAGAAATCAAGAATCGTTGATCCGGGCGATAAAAATCGATGAACGGTTAACAAAATCTGAAGATTACGGTTAAGACAAACAAAAATACACAACCGATCGGATGAGATCGGTTAAGAATCACAAATCCAAGGAAAAACCCTAAATTCAAGAAACTAGGGTTCTAAGAATAGATTACCTTGATTTGGACCAAGAATACGATTAGATGTTGTTAAACATCTACCAATACGTTCCAAAATGGAGCTTGATGAAGAAGATAGCTCCAAATCGCCTCTGGAGCTCACTCCCGTCGGAAAGGATGAAGAAAAGTGGAAAATGACGACTTAATGCTGCTGTCCAGGATTTATCTTGCCGATTATTATTAGCGCGCTTAAACACCTGCATTAGCGTGCGCTAACGGGTCAACGCTCGGAGAAACCGCCTATAACACGCTTAGCGTGCGCTAGCAAAAGCGTAGCGTGCGCTAATGGGTCACAAAACGATCCGGTAGCCCCAGGCGGATGCAGACCTACCATGTAGCGTGCGCTAGAAATAACGATTAGCGTGCGCTAAGCAGTCGATAGCGTGCGCTAAGCAGTCGATAGCGTGCGCTAGCTATCGACCTTAGCGTGCGCTAACAAAGCCCGATCCCGATCCGGTAGCTCTGGATCGCCGATTAAGCGTGCGCTACACATTAGGTAGCGTGCGCTAACCACAACGCCGTAGCGTGCGCTATGCCACAAGCATTAGCGTGCGCTACACCACAAAAACCTGAAAACTCACAAAGTGATCCGAAACGCCTCCACACACATGCCCCAATAAGACACGACCAAAATATGACACAAAATTCCAACGATGAGGACAATGACAATCCGATAAAACCTAGAAAACCCAACGAATCCGGAATAAAGATCTCGGGTATTACATTCTACCCCTCTTAAAAGAAGTTTCATCCCCGAAACCTGAAACATAAAACGAATAACGCAAAACAATTCCAGATGTCACAAGCTATCCGTTGTCGACAACGTGTAACGAATCACATGCAGCACGTGGATGCTACCATGCATGTCGCTACGTCAGAAAGATAACAGAACGCAACGAACAAAATCAATATGGTTGACCAGCCCGAACAGTACGCCAATCAAAATGCGATCTAATCGCTGAACAAATACGAAATTCCACAACACGAGGATTGGGAGATCGAAAATGAAGCAAATTTCCCAAACTTAAGGAAATCACGAAGGAGTCCGAACGCTCAACAATTACGAAATGAGATCAACAAAAACTGAACCATCAAACGATTGAGTTACAACGATTGAGACAACAACAGTCGATCAATCATGTTCGAATCACGACGAACAATAATACTCAAACAACAACACCAAAGTTCACATCTCGACTCGAGACAATATACGATCCGGTGAAGACAACAAGATGTGTATTCACATAAGATCCACAGGAAAGGGAATAGCAATTGGAAAAATCATAACGACAAATGGGTTATTCTGAAACAATACCACAAATCGTTCGATCAACAAAAGCACAAGACAGGACAAGTTCAGAAAATATCAACGAACATAAACGATTCGACAGAGTCGAAAGTACAGAGTTCAAAATCCTATCCACTTCAAATAAAAGAAGTTAATCTCTGGAATATCGAAACAACAAAACGAGGGAAATAACATAACAAACAACTGATAGGCTAAGCCACTCAGGGGCTTCTCGGAGTCGATCCAGATATCGGTGCTCAAGTTCGTGCCCCGGAAGGCTCGGTAACCATCTCGCAAAACTGAACTCGGTGTCCCTCGAGTCTGCACCTGTAACACGTTACTGGCGGAGAAGGACAATGTGCACGAACATGTCCCGCCACATTACAGTTAAAACATCTCCTAGATTTACCAGGAGTCAGAGCAGACGACTTGGAACTCTCAGTTCCACGCATCGAGCGATGGAGCTTCACAGCGGAAAGGCTACGACATTGAAAGCTAGAAACACCAACTCCTGCACCGTCCACACGGTCATCGGACTTCCCCTGCTTCTTCGACTCGGGCACACGCTCCGACGATAACGAAGCTAGTTCACGGGCTAATGCTCGATCTTGATAGTCCCTCAACGAAGTGCAATTGAATCCCGACATATACACGCGAATATTCGGCTTCATACATCTATCAAAGTGAAGGATTCTCTCTTCCTCGGTTCTCACCTGGTCTCGCACATAACTGAGTTGTTTGCTATAATCGATGATAGCTTGCGACACCGATATATCTTGCGGTTCTGCTAAGTAGAATTCGCGAATCCTCTGCTCTCTAATCGGTTTCGGACAGAACTCAGCTTCCATAAATGCTTGGAACTCCTCCCACGTGACATCACGATCACGAGGTTTAACAACTTCCCACCAATTAACGGCATCTTTGTCAAGAAGGTACTGAGCGATAGGTACCTTCCGCTCTTCAGGACATCCGACAGCCTCGAAAATCTTTCCCAACTGGAAAATCCAACCATCCCAGCCCAACACATCTGCAGCACTGGCGAATCGAGGGGGATTCATACGAATTACCTCGCGAAGCCATTGATTTACACCAACGTTCTGACTCGCGTCAATGCTATGTTGAACCACCTGGGTCAACTGAGTCATCTGAGTCGCTACTTGTTGCAATATAGTAGCAACACCCAAACTAAAATCATTCCCAGCGGCATTCTCTCGATTCCGCATCTGATCCCCGTAGCCATCAGCACCACGGTTACGACCACGACCTCTGCCCCTCGGCATACTAACAAACAACAACCTAGGGTAACGAAAGATCATAACTCATTGCAAGATATTCACATCTCTGTATTTAATCCAACATCATTAAATCATATACATATTACCATTTAATTCCAGCTAGAGCACAATATACAAACTATTATACCAAAACTCTTCATTTATAATGCCGTTGTTATGCGATTTATAAATGCAATGAAATTGAAATTATCCATTATATCAAAAATCATTTTCTGTACGGTTTCCGCGCCGGAACTCACCAAGTTGAAAACCATTTTCAAAAACGTTCCAAAATGCCAAAAAAAAGGCCGATGACGGTAATAATTTCCAAATACTCCCCAAAAGTCATTTTCCAAATACCAAATACCTTCATCAAATACCATTTGAAATTACAAGGCGTAGACGCGGAAACTCAATAGTTTCAAAATATACGTTAAGTCACCCGACAAAAGAGTTAGGGAAAAGGGTCAACGAAATAATTCAAATTTACGAACCCGAAAGGTCATTTTAAAACACACACTATTTGGTAAAAGTACCCAAAAAGTCATTTTGGACTTTACACACGCAGCGGACAAGAACACAGTTCAAATTACACATAATCACACACAACAATTGTTATTCATGAACAACACACATAGAGTACGGTCTCAAACGGTCAGCCCAACAATCGCAAAAGTTAGACTTACGGCCAGAATGTAGTTTCCGAGCTTCTGCTCAAACCGTTTAGGGTATGATTTAACAGAGACTTAGCGTGCGCTAGCCATGCCACGTTAGCGCGCTAGCTATTCTAATTCAGCAACACATTCATGAGCATATACTAAATGATACCAAAAGTCGAAGGCTTAAAATAGACAGCAACATACGAATCCAAACGCCAACCATTTACATCCTCACTCAATAACTTTAACCGAAATTCATGAAACCGAAAAGTTGAAGGCGAAAGTCACGTCTCAAGTAAATTTTTGATAAACCTCGTTTGAGCATTTAAAAATCAATTTTGAAAATTTTCAATGCAAGATGAAAATAAAATATATGTAGTTGAATTCTCAAAATCTTTGGTCTCGAGGTCATCATACGAAAATCAAATCATTTTTCCTTCTCGAAGGATATTTTTAAATAGAATTTACGTGACTTCCCCAAAACATTTGAAATTGAAATACCATATTGATAAACTTTTATTGAGTAACCAATCCAAAACATCACTCCTGTAAAAACGATTTTACACAAAGATGTAAATATATATACATACATACCGGTACTACTCTTTATTCCAACACAATACGAGAATCAAACAAGTATGGAGTAAGTATTCACGAGGCACAATTAAACTCCACATAATAACATAGAATCACATAAACTCGTATAATACGAGACACAACAATGTAGGGAGACTTACATCCACAGATCGCAAGAAGATGATGGTTGCGCCTCGATACTAATCACGACCGACAACTCAGACGACGCGTCGCGACACCACTCAGTCAGACCAAATCTGACAAGACAAGACCCGACAACACACAACTCAACCCGACAGCCTAGGTTTCCTCAACCTAAGCTCTGATACCATATTCTGTAACACCCCCAAACCACTCGGGAATATTACAGCGCTGCAGACCCTCTCCGCGAGGATCTACCAAGCTAAATACAAAACAATGCATCACTTCACATGCCGACTTGGCTACATAAAGGACCATTAGACCGATTTGGTCTTATATCACAACACACACAACAATACATACAAGATCCTTGCCCAGAACACATACCCACGCAGGGGCTAGAATACAATAACACTTCCATAATTCGAGAAAATAACACCTCGGAGGAATAACCAACACGACTCTACCAAATACTCTATAATTGGTCTTCACGTGATTAGTATCTTCGTCTCCCATCATCCTTCGTATCGATCCTGTGATTCGCTCCCGCCTACTGCAAGTACCGGACGCACAGACATCCACCCCGAATACTCGGGGTTAGCAAAACTCCACTGTTTTGCTAGTGCAAGTATAAAACAGAAGTACAAGCCATACACAACGTGCTTCAAGAATATAATAATCTTGAATATATTTCCCGAGATAATTCACTTAATCAAAACAGTTTGATTTATAAAAGGTAGGAATAGACCATGTATCTTATACAAAATATTTTACGATCTCGGGAGTTTGAAAACATTTGGAATAAAGGAATTCTTAAGTCCTTCGAAAACACTTAGGGACATGGCCCAAAATCATCTTTCCAAAATACGATTCCAATAATAAAACGTGGTTTCACAACCCAATTCACAACACACAGGGTCCAAGACCCGAATCATAAGCAACAGGGTCCACGACCCGAATCACATAACACATGTTCCTAAGGATTATTCGCGTCCCGTGCTAACAAACCACGAGCCTCAGATGCTCCCGTAGAACATACCCGAGTGAATAACCCAATAGGAAACCATACCAAATCACATGTCCTCGTGGCAACAGCCACAGAACCATTCCAAACCACAACCATTAGTTATCCCGGCATCGGGCTAACAAGCCACGAACCTCGGAGTCCCCGCAAGACATACCCGATGATAATCCCCACAAGTTATCCCGGCATCGGGCTAGCAAGCCCCGAACCTCGGAGTCCCCGCAAGACATACCCGGATTGGATAACCCTACGGTCACGCCCGACCCATAATAGCAAGTATGGATCCCGGAGATTCAACATTCCTACCCGGAGGCACATCACTTTCAACGATCACATAACAATGAGCAGAACATCAAACCAAGCAACACTTAAACATCACAACCCCCTTTCAAATGAGTAACAACTAATATCATACACAACACGTTCTTACCGAACAAGTACACATAACATTACGTAATCCCCGGCAAAAGATTATGGTCTATTAAACTTACTCAAAGTGATCATAGCATCTTTCAACATACAAAACCAACACACATATCCCGAGAACACATATATTCACGAAGTACACGAATTATCGTTGAAAGACATCATTTATCGAGAACATACCGATCCCTTTTTACGTTCATTAAATATTGGGTTTCATATATAATCATTTATCAATAATTACGCCTACGAAACATGAAACGTATGGACAATATACTTGCCTCGATATCACGAGCGACGAAACGACAAACGGACACGATCGGGCAACCTTCGAACTTCCAAACACGATCAAGACTTCGACAGCCCACGAATACTACGAAAATAGCATCACCACGAATCAATAACACTAATCGAAATCCGAAATGATCCTAAAAATGACAAGGATCTAAGTGTTCTCAAAGAAATCAAGAATCGTTGATCCGGGCGATAAAAATCGATGAACGGTTAACAAAATCTGAAGATTACGGTTAAGACAAACAAAAATACACAACCGATCGGATGAGATCGGTTAAGAATCACAAATCCAAGGAAAAACCTTAAATTCAAGAAACTAGGGTTCTAAGAATAGATTACCTTGATTTGGACCAAGAATACGATTAGATGTTGTTAAACATCTACCAATACGTTCCAAAATGGAGCTTGATGAAGAAGATAGCTCCAAATCGCCTCTGGAGCTCACTCTCGTCGGAAAGGATGAAGAAAAGTGGAAAATGACGACTTAATGCTGCTGTCCAGTATTTATACTGGACAGTTATTAGCGCGCGCTAAACACCCTGCATTAGCATGCGCTAACGGGGTCAACGCTCCAGAAATCGCTTATAACACGCTTAGCGTGCGCTAGCCAAAAGCCGTAGCGTGCGCTAATGGGTCACAAAACCGATCCGGTAGCCCACAGGCGGTCAGACCTACCATGTAGCGTGCGCTAGAAATAACGATTAGCGTGCGCTAAGCAGTCGATAGCGTGCGCTAAGCAGTCGATAACGTGCGCTAGCTATCGACCTTAGCGTGCGCTAACAAAGCCCCAGTCCGAGTCCAGTAGCTCCTGGACTGCCAGTTAGCGTGCGCTACACATTCGGTAGCGTGCGCTAACCACAACGCCGTAGCGTGCGCTATGCCACAAGCATTAGCGTGCGCTATGCCACAAGCATTAGCGTGCGCTACACCACAAAAACCTGAAAACTCACAAAGTGATCCGAAACGCCTCCACACACATGCCCCAATAAGACACGACCAAAATATGACACAAAATTCCAACGATGAGGACAATGACAATCCAATAAAACCTAGAAAACCCAACGAATCCGGAATAAAGATCTCGGGTATTACAACTAAACTCTACCAACTCTCAACTCTTGATTAGTATCGCAGCTCGTCATCCCCTTGTGCTAATCCTGTGACTGCTCCCCTGAACCTGCATGTACCTGGACGCAGAACAGACATCCACCCCCCGAATACTCGGGGGTTAGTAAAACTCCACTGTTTTACTAGTGCAAGTATCAAGCCATACGAAATGTAACAAGCAAATAGCAACTACGAATTTAATACGTAAATCAATTATCAAAATATTCCCGAGAAGTTTTAGAATTTCGAACTCAAGTAAGAGATATTTGAAAAGGAACACATCATCTCGGGGATTTTTAAAGCAGAAATTCTTTTGGACCTCGAGTCCCAATTTACAAAACCTTTTCGTAAACATTAGGGCCTTAGCCCGATTCTCGTTTCAAAGCATACTAAATAATATATCATTATGAGTCCGAGATCCATATTTAAAATGTTACCCGAACAATCACTGCTACACGATCATTGTTCGTACACATCATGTACCGAACTCCAGAGGCCTCGACGGACCTTACCCAGACCACACACACTGTTCGTACACATCATGTACCGAACTCCGGAGGCCTCAACGGACCCTACCCGGCCACAAACATCGTTCGTACACATCATGTACCGAACTCCAGAGGTCTCGTCAGACCCTACCTGAATCACACACCTTGTTCGTACACATCATGTATCGAACTCCAGAGGCCTCGTCAGACCCTACCTGGATCACACACCTTGTTCGTACACATCATGTACCGAACTCCAGAGGCCTCGTCAGACCCTACCTGGATCACACACCTTGTTCGTACACATCATGTACCGAACTCGAGAGGCCTCGTCAGACCCTACCTGGAACACACACACATCGACACGACACAACTCATAATAATCAAATATCAAGCCATTCCACATTACATACAACAATGAGCACAATTAATCAATCACATTGATCACCACAAAATCGTACATCCCACACACATAACACAATCTCAACACTCGCAACAACTATCGTCAATCAACGACACATAACCAGCATAACACACGTTCGGTACACAATACATTGCACAACCGAGTGTACAACCATCCCATATGTACGTCGCAATCCTGCACAAATGGCACAACGCCTAACACGTATACTAATATAACATTATTATCACAAAGCCTTCAAATTACGGAAAACACAACCAACTCAAACGGAACATAATTACGAAGGCAAGCAAAATCACCATACATATCATACGTAATTACTAGTCGCAAGATACAAGTCGTATAATAAGATACTTGCCTTAATAACCGCTACCAAACGCTCCGAAGAACACGGTTCGACCGGGAAGCTTGGACCCCGAAGAAGACAATGAACGGAAGGGTTCCGACTCGAGTTCTTGACAAGAATTCGAACCTAACAACATATAATCAATAAATCATCGATCATACGAGGAAGAATAATCGTAGAACGCCCGAAAACTCCTCTATGACATTTTACCGGACACCTTCAAGGCGTCGATCAAGAACTCGACCAAAACAACGAATCGATACGATCCAACCATGGAATAACAAGGTAAATGATACAATACATCTAAATAATCATCAATACATCACAATCCTAAGTTAAATCGGATTAAACGGACGAAATCGAACAAAATACCCAAAATCCCCAAAATTAGATTTCTAGAAAATCGAATTGATTCGCTCGATCAAAGGATGTTATAGACGGATTATTGATGATATGAACCTCAAAACTTCATGGATTTATTGTATAACAACATGCCTCCATGATTGATCAAGCTTCACCATGGAATGGAAGAAAACAAGTGAGAAAAATGAGTGAAACCCGATCGCTCTGCCATATTTATATCACTGCCGGACACGGCGCAAAGAAACGCCCACACCGGCGCCGGGTGTCTCGCGAGCTTCGGTCCTGGCCGACCCGCGCGGGACACGGCGCTCAGCGCCATTTTCAGGCCGTTTCGCCGTGTCACCAAGAGCCTCTGCACAAAATGAAGAATCACAACGACGATCCGAACGACCCCGAAACCCGAACCTGAATACGAACCGAAGATACGGTTACGAAGTACTCGCAAAGAAGAATCTAAGAGCTAATAGAACACACGATTCCGACCACCCGAAGGCTCGAAATTCGACAACCGAAGGTAATTACCCCAAAGTTTGGGAAATTACGAAAATGGCCCAAAACGTCCGAAAATCACGATACGTGATCGAATAACCAAACCAAAGTTCATAACACGTCTAACAAAGTTAAACGGACTTACGGGAAACTCGAAACAGTAATTTTGAACGAGATTCACGAGAATCGAACTCGAGTGCGGAAAAGTCGTTAATAAACACGGAACTCAACAAAACAATACCGAAACGAACTCGGATGACAAAAAGTGCAGAATTAATCATTCTCAGAATGACGAGACGGTCTCAAGAGAGTCGTCGAAACGGACCTCCACCGAAAAAAAGAAAATTATCGGAAATCCGAAATTGCGGATATTACAGACGTGGGGCAGCCAGTGGGGCGGCTACGTCACACTCTTCTAGAGCTGGCAGTACTAATGGCCGTTAAGGCCATACTACTACTCAAGATGGCGCAACTGGTAATGGCGCTGACATGGGTGTTGCAGCTATAATGCAACAAATGGTGAACCAAATGGCTGCGATAGCCCAGGCGGTTCAAAACCCAGCTCTGGCTTGTACTTCTCGGGCCGGAGCAGATCGTTAGCTTCAGGATGTCACCAAGATGCATCCTTCTCAGTTTTCTGGGGCTTCGGACCCGATTGGCTGGGGGGTGGATCAAAGAGATGTCCAAGGTCTTTGTTGCCACTAATTGTCCTGAGGATCGCAAGGTCCCAATCGCCTCCACTCGTGAGGTCAGATGTTTTAACTGTGGCAAGCCGGGCCATAGGAACCGGGAGTGTCCTCGTCCTCCGTTGACTTGTCATACTTGTGGCCAGTCGGGCCACAAGGCTTCCTTTTGTGATCGTTTAGGGCAGACTCTTGGTGCCCAAGCTTCTTTCCCAGCGCCTAAGGAGCCGAGTGTGAATCAAGGGTCGTTTGCTCCGCAGTCTCCATAGAGTGTCGACTGAGGGATAGGTCGGGGCCATCCCGCTAGAGGGGGAGCTTCCAGTGTCGGCTCTGCTCATCTACATGTTTATGAGATGAGGAGGGCCGATGATCCAGTGGCTACCAAGGCTACATGTACCGTTCATATTCAATCTCATCCTGTCAGTGTGCTTTTGGATTCTGGTGCTACGCATTCGTTTATCTCTCTGGAGTGTGTGCGTCGTTTGAGTGTTAACTGTTTGTCGTCTTGTGATCCTTCCATCTTTAAACTTCCTAGCGGTGATAGGCTCGTTGGTGATCGGGAGATCTGAGACTATTCTGTGGTTATTTGTGAGAGGGCTTGGCTTTCTAATCTTATTGTTGTGGGTATTGAGGGTGAGAATTTGATTCTCGAGGATGATTTGCTCGAGCGGCATGGTGTGATTATGAACTACCGCATGAGGATCATCACCATATTAGCCGAGGACGGCACCGAATACTCTTTTGCGGGGCAAAAGAGGGGAAACCAGAAGTTCGTAATTAACGTCTTGAAGGCGATGAGACTCCTGCGGAAGGGGTGTATTGGTTATTTGTGCTATGCCTTGAAGGCGGAGGATGGTGGGGTCGAGTTCTCATCGATCCCAGTCGTTGGTGAGTTCCCAGATATCCTTTCTGACGAGTTGCTGGGGTTACCACCGGATCGTGAAATTGAGTTCGCTATTGAGTTAGAGCCGGGTGCGGCTCCGATTTTGAAGGTGCCGTATCGCATGGCACCTTCATAGATGGATGAGTTGAATAAGAAATTGAGTGAGCTTCTTGAGTCGGGGTATATTCGACCGCTTCACCTTGGGGCGCACCGGTCCTGTTTGTGTGGAAAAAGGATGGTTCGCTGCATTTATGTATCGACTATCGCGAGCTAAACAAGGTGACCATCAAGAACAAGTATCCCTTGCCAAGGATTGATGACTTGTTTGATCAGTTGTAGGGATCTTCGCTATTCTCGAAGATCGACTTGAGATCGGGATACTATTAGCTTCCGGTGAAGGAGTCCGATGTCCTGAAAATAGCTTTTCAGACGAGATACGGACATTATGAGTTTGTGGTTATGCCCTTCGGGATAACTAACACGTCGACAGTGTTTATGCAGTTGATGAACAAGGTTTTCATCAAGTATTTGGATAAGTGTGACGTCGTCTTCATTGATGACATCCTTATCTACTCAAGAAATGAGGAGGAGCACGCACATCATCTGCGTGTGGTGTTGGACGTTTTGAGGACCGAACGACTCTATGAGAAGTTCTCGAAAATGTGAATTCTGGCTGAAGGAAGTGATGTTTTTGGGTCACGTGATTTCAGCTGAGGGTCCGTGTGGATCCACAGAAGTTTGAGGCAGTGCTGGATTGGACACCGCCTAAGAATATGAAGGAGGTCCATAGTTTCTTGGGTTTGGCTGGCTACTATCGTAGGTTTGTCGATGTAACACCCCAAACTAGGCAGATATTACAGTGCCGTGGACCCCCGACTGGGACCCACCAGGCGAACGAAATTAATGAATTGCACAATACAAATATTGTACCGAACCACATTATATCATCAATTACTCCGATAAGGAGTTTCAAGTACAACACACCCAGGGAAACACTGAATACATGTATATTTTATATGAAGATAAAATATACAACACTAAACAAATGACAATCCAAAAGGAAGTGCAGCGGAAAATACATAACAAGAAAATGTGAATGAAATGAAGAGACTGTGGCCCCCTACTAGTATCACTGGGACTCCTCGCCATCAACGTTCTCTTCCCGTGCTTTTGCCTTGCCAAGACCTAAAAACAATATCCCAACGGGGTCAGTTACACAGAACAACAATCCTCAAGAGTTGAACAATATACAACAATCACATGAATGAATTATGTATTAGATTTGAATGATGAGTATGTACGCCCGAATGGAATGTGTGAGTGCACAAGTAGCCGAGTGTCCGGAGCCCCGCATATACACTCGCAACTTGGCCTAATTAGTCTCACGGAGGTACTTTACCGTGTGCACAGTCCAAATGTGTTCGGAGTCCCACATATATACATGACCATAGTGTGCTCGACTAAAAATTCCACACATACTCCACCCGGCCACGAAACACAATCCCGGATGGTCACAAGAACAAAAGCGACCAAGATGAGAGGTAATGAATAACATCCGACAAGGATAAAGAACGACTCACCGCGATGACATAGTGATACAACGAGTGATAGCTTCAATGAAAATGATTTGGAACCGTCGTTCCTCGTGAGTTACATGATTAGTTGATGATTGCAAGTCTCGACATGAATGATATATTATTAGTGAATGACATATATGAATAAACAACAACGTAAGGAATGAATATTCCTTTAACCGAGTAAGAATTTACATACACAACACCGGTGAAGAATGTCCTTTCTCGAAAAAACATCCTAACAAAGATGTCGGTCGCTCGAACAATCTTGAATAACATAATTACCAATAATCCGCTTAATAAACGATTCAAATATGATCACCACCCACTTCAAAAGTCGATACAACAATATCCAAACTCATTGGGGCATTATGACAAACACTTAGCAAACATTCATCCTGATTATAATCAACTCCAATTATATCGGAACCAAACTCCAAAATGAGTAGTTCAATCCAATAAAACACCTTCAATGATATCAATAATCCAATAGGAATCCACAACTCAAGGTTACAACAACTATAATCGGAAATCCCCAAAAATATCAAAGTCAACTCTAAAGTGTTCTTGAATCAAACCCCAACATTCATGAAATCCGAAATATACGCCAATAAATCCGCAGGATTACATTTATCCAAGGTAGATAATCCATATCTAACATATTCCAACTTAATAGCAAGCTTACACGAAGATATCGGGAGGAAAACATTCAAAATCCAAAATTCTAGGTTCAAGAATCATTTATCTTGATTTGATGTATTGGAGAGGATGAAATGATGATTAATCTAACTCAGAAACTTGGAGATGATGATAAGTGAGTGCAGCTCGAAATGATTCTTCCAAATCACCCAAAATCGCCCGGAATCGCCCAAAAACAAAGTGAGAAATGAAAATGATGAAACTGGACTGGACTGTCCAATTTATACTATTCCCAGATTAGCGCACGCTATGACCTGATATTTAGCGTGCGCTAGCGGGTTAACCGGACAGTCCAGTGAACTTTGACTGCCTCGATAACATACGCTACGAACTTGGTAGCGTGCGCTAACGTCTCCCCGATAGCGTGCTTTAACTCAAAGTATTAGCGTGCGCTAACTGAATATCTGATGCCCAGTACTGAAATCTAGAACCTTCTGTTCTCTGACCTGTTCGCGATAGCGCACGCTACACCCATAACTCAGTGTGCGCTACTATACCATTAGCGTACGCTAATATCAACTCAAAGCGTGCGCTATGAATTATTCTAAATTCAGTCCAGTACCCACTGGACTCTGCCTGATCGACCTTAGCGCGCGCTACACCGATTGCATAGCGTGCGCTACCCCAAACTACTAGTGCGCGCTACTTACCATTCGTAGCGTGCGCTACTACAACTCAACTGCAGTCGAGTGCCTTCTGGACTGTCTGCCTGAACAACATTAGCGTGCGCTAATGCTGAGAGGTAGCGTGCGCTACTCGTACTCAATTAGCACGCGCTAAAGAGAGTACATAGCGTGCGCTACTCCTCACACACAGCCCACTACGAAAATGACAATAATGATAAACACGGTTTGATCCTCCAACCAGGAAGAAAGACGAATAATAACTGATACACGATACAAATTACCCTGAATGGTGAATACAATGATTGAATATGAATGATGAATGATTATTAATGAGTGAAAATTACTGAGTGGCAATTACTGAATGATAATTACTGAATGATAATGAGTGAATTACAACCGGGTATTACATACTCCCCCCTTAAAAAGAGTTTTGTCCCCGAAACTAACGGTCAAATAACTCGGGATAACTCTCCTGCATACTATCCTCGGTATCCGAAGTAGCCTCTTCGACTCCGTGTCTAGACCACTTAATCTTGACCAAAGGAATCGTCTTGTTCCTCAACGGTTTGATACGCCGCTCTAAGACTCGTATAGGACGCTCCTCATATGAATGATCATCAGCGATCTCGATTTCGTCGAACTGAAGTATGTGACTCGGGTCGGCAACATACTTCCGTAGCTGAGATACGTGAAACAAATTATGAACCCGGCTCAACGCCGGAGGTAAAGCCAATCGATAAGCCAGACTGCATACTCGATCCAAAATCTGAAACGGTCCAATAAATCTCGGACTCAACTTTCCCCGCTTCCCGAAACGGAAGACACCTCGACTCGGGGATACCTTGACCAAAACATGGTCACCTGCCTCGAACTCTAGTGGTCGACGACGATTATCTGCATATGATTTATGTCGACTCTGAGCGGTCAACAAACGACTTCTGATCAAAGCTACCTTCTCACGGGCTGCTATAAGCATATCGGGCTCGGTGCCAATTGATTCTGATAAGTCAACCCAACACAAAGGAGATTGACAACGACGACTGTACAAGGCCTCATAAGGTGCCATCTTAATCGAAGCATGCCAACTATTGTTGTACGTAAACTCGATCAATGGTAGTTAGGCTTCTCAATCATCTTTCCAATCGAGGACGCATGCTCTCAACATGTCCTCCAATGTCGAATAGTCCTATCTGATTTTCCGTCGGACTGAGGATGAAAAGCTGTGCTGAGATTAAGCTGAGTTCCCATTGCACGATGAACTGATTTCCAAAAATACGACACGAATCGCCCGTCACGATCAGAAACGATACTCTTAGGAGTACCGTGCTGTCTCACTATCTCTTTGATGAACAACTGGGCAAGTCTCTCGGGACCCCACATATCTTTAATCTCAAGGAAATGAGCTGACTTAGTTAAACGGTCCACAATTACCCAAATTGTATTCATGCCACGACGACTCGTCGGCAAACTCGTGATGAAGTCCATAGAAATATCTTCCCACTTCCACTCTGGAATAGGGAGCGGTTTCAGCATACCCGCCAGTCGCTGATGTTCTATCTTGACTTGCTGACAGGTTAAACATCTTGAAACAAATTCTGTGACTTCTCGCTTCATATTACTCCACCAGTAATTCTGTTTCAAGTCCTTGTACATCTTGCTAGACCCCGGATGAATGGAATAAGGGGTAGCATGAGCTTCTCTCAAAATCGAGTTTTTCAACTCGTCATTCGCCGGAACGCATAATCGGTTCTTAAATCGCAAAAGTCCATCCTCGTGGACCACAAATCCAGGGGCTTTCCCCTGAGTCACATCATCTCAAATGCGCAACAAAAATGGGTCCGAACCCTGATTCACTCTGATCGCCTCCTCGAGTGGCGATGAAATCTCTAACGTACAAAGTTGCCCTTGTACTCGTTGTAACCAAATCTCGACTTCGGATCTTAGGAATTCCTGTTGAAGTTCCTTCTGAACAGTCAAACGAGCAAGCATTTGCTCCTGAATGGACTTACGACTCAAGGCGTCGGCGACAACGTTCGCCTTGCCCGGGTGGTATAGTATCTCAATATCATAGTCCTTAATCAGTTCTAACGCTGACAGGTGACGCCATAAAGATAATGACGCCAAATCTTCAATACGAATACCACGGCTGCTAGTTCCAGGTCGTGGGTCAGGTAGTTGACCTCATAAGGCCTCAGTTGCCGCGAGGCATAAGCAATCACCTTCCCGTTCTGCATAAGTACACATCCGAGACCCTGCCCGGACGTGTCACTATAAACTACGAAACCCTCCATCCCTTGTGGTAAGGAAAGGACAGACGCTGAAATTAGACGGCTTTTAAGTTCCTCAAAACTCCGCTGACACGCGTCAGTCCACGTGTATTTCTTATCATTCCGTAAAAGGTTCGTCATAGGTTGAGCGATTTTAGAAAATCCCTCCACAAATCGCCGGTAATATCCATCTAATCCGAGAAAGCTTCATATTTCCTTAACATTCTTCGGAGGTTGCCAATCTCGGATAGCCTCCATCTTTTGAGGGTCGACACGTACTCCGTCGGCTGAAATTACATGTCCGAGAAATGTCACCTCGGACATCCAGAATTCACACTTGGAAAATTCTCCATATAGCTGCTCTCGTCTCAACACGTCGAGAACCTGATGAAGGTGAAATTCATGCTCCTCTCGATCACGAGAATAAATCAAAATGTCATCAATGAAGACAACCACGAACTGATCCAAGTAGTTGATAAAAACTCGATTCATTAATTCCATGAATACCGCAGGTGCATTAGTTAACCCAAACGTCATCACTACAAACTCGTAGTGCCCATATCGAGTTCGAAATGCCGTTTTTGCGATATCCGACTCTCGAATTCGCAACTGGTGATACCGAGATCTTAAATCAATCTTGGAAAATACTGAAGCTCCATGAAGTTGATCCAAAAGATCATCGATGCGGGGTAGGGGATATTTATTCTTGATCGTCACCCTATTCAATTCCCGGTAATCAATACATAAGCGAAACGAACCATCCTTCTTCTTGACAAATAACAAAGGTGCTCCCCACGGGGACGCACTCGGTCGGATATAACCTTTCTCAGTCAAATCCTCCAATTGATTCTTCAGTTCTTGCATTTCGGTCGGGGCCATCCGATACGGTGCCTTCGATATTGGAGACGTACCAGGCTCCAACTCAATCGTGGATTCCACATCTCTCTATGGAGGCAAACTAGGTAACTCGTCTGGAAATACATCGGCATATTCTCTCACTACCGGAATATCCACCAACATGATTGATGATTTCTCGGTCTTGGTCATATAACACCAATAACCGACACACCCCTGATTGAGTAATTTCACTGCTTTCATCAAATTAATGACTTTACCGGAACAGCTGGGATTATCTCCCTGGAATACACATTCGACTCCATCGTCTGAAATGATAGTCACCATACGCTTGCGGACATTAATGATGGCATCGTGACGATCCATCCAATTAATACCCAAGATAACATCATCTCTCGGTAGATCTACTGCGATCAGGTTTGCCAACCAAACACGGCCATTAAGCTGAATCGAACAATTCTCAATCTCACGATCCTTGATAATTATTCTACCGTCAGGTAGACCAATGATAAAAGGTTCACAACTAGGAGCACTATCCAGATGAAGTCTACTCAAGCATGACTCGGAAATGAATGAATGCGATGCACCAGTATCAAAAAGGGTACACACAGGTTGAGATAGAATTTCGAGTGTACCTGAGATCATCCGGGCCTCCGGATCATCGGTCTTCTTCATCTCATAAATTCGAGGCTTGCCGACCCCTGAACCGGACGCTCCAGTTTGATAGCTTTTGGCTCCGCCTTTGTTTGCTCCTGTCGTTTTAGATGACGCTGACTGAGTAGCCTGATTCTGAATAGTTGACTGCTTCGGGGCCTGAGATGTCTCCGTCATAGATCTGGAGTCTCCTCGGCAGAAACGGGACTTATGCCCAGCAATCCCACAGTTATTACACGTGACAGTCTCCCTCAGACATTTCGTGCTGTAATGGCCCTGTTCACCACAGTTGTAACAAGTGATGGCCGAGCTGGCCGCTCGGGACTGAGATTCCACAGGCTTAGTCGCCGTAGGAGGTCGCTCTGAAAAAGTAGAGCCCGTACGAGGCTTCTTGAAAGTGGCCTGATTGCTTTCAGACTGATTACGCTTCTTCAATTTCTTGCCGGAAGATGAAGTCTGATTTTTAGAGATCTCCTTAGCAATAAGCTCATAAGTAAGAGCTTTCTCGATAAATTCGGCCAAAGTGGTGCAATGAAGATTAAGAAATTGAAACCTCATACGAGGTTTCAACCTCTTACTAAAATACTTGATTTTATCCGCCTATGAGGCGAAAGGAAAAAGTTCCTGAAATTTCTCGGCGATGGCATGAAGATCATCGTCCGCTGAAAGGTCGGGAGTGAGGAATTCTAATAACTTGGCCTCTCTTAGTGGAGCCGGATAATACCTCTACATCATAAGAGTTTTGAACTGGTCCCACGTACAAGATCCGTCGGTGGGCTTCAAAGAAAGCCACGATGAGTGAGCGCTCTTACCCAGATACTGAGCCGCGACTGAAACTTTGTGTCCTTCGGGACACTCCACCATAGCAAACAGTTTCTCGAAATGCTCCAGCCAGTGAATAATGTCCGCCGGCTCAGATGAGCCCTCGAAGGTAAGCGGCCTCTGGCGAGAAATGTCGTTGATGATGCTGATCACATTCCTCTCTTGCCCTTGAGATGGTGGCGGAGGAGCCTGTTGATTCTGAGCCGTTGAGTTCTGCACCGTCTCCATCAGACGTGCCATATGAGTCATTTGGGCCATCATTCCCTGCATAAAATCGAGAGGATCAACCCGAAAACCTTCTGATTGAGCTGTGTCCCGGGTACGACACCCTGACAGTGAATGATCATTTCCGGTGAATGAGTGGCAGCGTCGCTGCTCTATGAATTTGCATTATTCCTCACATTCGCGCGTGTATTCACACAAGCTCTCGGGTTTAGGCCCACACCACGGCCCTTTCCCCCGCGTCCTCTGTCAGCTCTCTCCATACTGAAGTAGGAAAGTCACATGATAGTTATAGATCTCGCATGAATACCACATTATGATGAAGTTATGAAATGATAACAATGAGCATCCTCGCTCTAACACAATGATCGCATGAAGGATCAACTGAGGTGACATGATTATCTGATGAAATTTTGAAATGATTACTTGAACAAGTTGACAAGATTAATAAAACGATCCTCAAGATCAACAAATGAGTGATGAACTGAACTGAATGATTAATGAGTTAACATGATCGACATGATCAAATGAAATGATGATTGAGGATTGTTGACTGATGAATAATGAATGAGTGATTCTTATTGCCAGAAATTATACCATGGCATTAGAAATCTTACAGTTCTTTCGGTCTGAGGGGCTTGGCATTTGCACAGGTCACACGTGACGCGAAAGTCCAATGATACTAGTCTGATAATGAAGATTTCAAATGATACACGACTCGGGAGGTAGTATTCAAAACCACGCTCTGATACCAACTCTGTAACACCCCAAACTAGGTGGATATTACAGTGTCGTGGACCCCCGACTGGGACCCACCAGGCGAACGAAATTAATAAATTGCACAATACAAATGTAGTACCGAACCACATTATATCATCAATTACTCCGATAAGGAGTTTCAAGTACAACACACCCAGGGAAACACTGAATACATGTATATTTTATATGAAGATAAAATATACAACACTGAACAAATGACAATCCAAAAGGAAGTGCAGCGGAAAATACATAACAAGAAAATGTGAATGAAATGAAGAGACTGGGGCCCCCTACTAGTATCACTGGGACTCCTCGCCATCAACATTCTCTTCCCGTGCTTTTGTCTTGCCATGACCTATAAACAATATCCCCAACGGGGTCAGTTACACAGAACAACAATCCTCAAGAGTTGAACAATATACAACAATCACATTAATGAATTAAGTATTAGAGTTGAATGATGAGTATCACAGTACGCCCGAATGGAATGTGTGAGTGCACAAGTAGCCGAGTGTCCGGAGCCCCGCATATACACCCGCAACTTGTCCTAATTAGTCTTACGGAGGTACTTTACCGCGTGCACAGTCCAAATGTGTCCGGAGTCCCGCATATACACATGACCATAGTGTGCCCGACTAAAAATTCCACACATACGCCACCTGGCCACGAAACACAATCCCGGAATGTCACAAGAATAAAAGCGACCAAGATGAGAGGTAATGAATAACATCCGACAAGGATAAAGAACGACTCACCGAGATGACATAATGATAAAACGAGTGATAGCTTCAATGAAAATGATTTGGAACCATCGTTCCTTGTGAGTTACATGATTAGTTGATGATTGCAAGTCTCGACATGAATGATATATTATGAGTGAATGACATGTATGAATGAACAACAACGTAAGGAATGAATATTCCTTTAACCGAGTAAGAATTTACTTACACAACACCGGTGAAGAATATCCTTCCTCGAACAAACGTCCTAAAAGAGATGTTGGTCGCTCGAACAACCTTGAATAACACAATTACCAATAATCCGCTTAATAAACAATTCAAATATGATCACCACCCACTTCAAAAGTCGATACAACAATATCCAGACTCATTGGGGCATTATGACAAATACTTAGCAAACATTCATCCTGATTATAATCAACTCCAACTATATCGGAACCAAACTCCAAAATGAGTAGTTCAATCCAATAAAACACCTTCAAGGATATCAATAATCCAATACGAATCCACAACTCAAGGTTACGACAACTATAATCGGAAATCCCCAAAAATATCAAAGTCAACTCTAAAGTGTTCTTGAATCAAACCCCAACATTCATGAAATCCGAAATATACGCCAATAAATCCGTAGGATTACATTTATCTAAGGTAGATAATCTATATCTAACATATTCCAACTTAATAGCAAGCTTACACGAAGAGATCGGGAGGAAAACATTCAAAATCCGAAATTCTAGGTTCAAGAATCATTTACCTTGTAGCAAAAGGCGAAATCCCTCGCCCCCAGGGCCCCCACCCCCCGGCCCGACAGAGATTGGTGGAGGAATTAAATCATGGTGACTCAACGGCCCACTAGGTGGGAGGAACAGTGCCTGGTGCCCACAAGGAGCTATCCCCCACATTGGAGGGATAAAACTCCCACACTGCGGCTGACAGGACTCGAACCTGCGTCATTGTAGCAATCTGCCACCCAGGAACCAGTTGAGCTGCCCATTCGGACAAGAATCATTTACCTTGATTTGATGTATTGGAGAGGATGAAGTGATGATTAATCCAACTCAGAAACTTGGAGATGATGATAGGTGAGTGCAGCTCGAAGAGATTCTTCCAAATCGCCTGAAATCGCCTGGAATCGCCCAAAAACGAAGTGAGAAATGAAAATGACGAAACTGGACTAGACTGTCCAATTTATACTGTTCCGAGATTAGCGCACGCTATGACCTGATATTTAGCGTGCGCTAGCGGGTTAACCAGACAGTCCAGTGAACTCTAACGGCCTCGTTAACGTACGCTACGAACTTGGTAGCATGCGCTAACGCCTCCCCGATAGCGTGTGTTAACTCAAAGTGTTAGCGTACGCTAACTGAATATCTGATGCCCAGTACTGAAGTCCAGAACCTTCTGTCCTCTGACCTGTTCGCGATAGCACGCGCTACACCTATAACTCAGCGTGCGCTACTATACCATTAGCGTACGCTAATATCAACTCATAGCGTGCGCTATGAATTATTCTAGTTCAGTCCAGTACCCACTGGACTCTGCCTGATCGACCTTAGCGCGCGCTACACTGATTGCATTGCGTGCGCTACCCCAAACTACTAGCGTGCGCTACTTACCATTCGTAGCGTGCGCTACTACAACTCAACTGCAGTCCAGTGCCTTCTGGACAGTCTGCCTGAACAACATTAGCGTGCGCTAATGCTGAGAGGTAGCGTGCGCTACTCGTACTCAATTAGCGCGTGCTAAAGAGAGTACGTAGTGTGCGTTACTCCTCACACACAGCTCACTACGAAAATGACAATAATGATAAACATGGCTTGATCCTCCAACTAGGTAGAAAGACGAATAATAACTGATACACGATACAAATTACTCTAAACGGTGAATACAATGATTGAATATGAATGATGAATGATTATTAATGAGTGAAAATTACTGAGTGGCAATTACTGAATGATAATTACTGAATGATAATGAGTGAATTACAACTGGGTATTACAGTCAAGGGGTTTTCGAAACTGGCTCGTCCACTTACATAGTTGCTTCATAAATCTGAGAAGTTCGTCTGGAATAACGAATGACAGTCGAGTTTTGAGGATGTGAAGAGGCGTTTGACTTCAGCCCCGATTCTAGAGTTGCCATGTGGCAATGAGGGTTATGCTGTATATAGCGATGCTTCGGTCAGGTCTTGGTTGCATGTTGATGCAGCACGACAAGACTATTGCTTATGCGTCGAGTCAGTTGAGGCCGTATGAGCTCAACTACCCTACTCACGACTTTGAGTTAGCGGCAATAGTTTTTGCGCTTAAGATTTGGCGTCATTATCTCTTTGGCTCTGCATGTCAGGTTCTTACCGATCATAAAAGGCTGAAGTACATATTCACTCGGCGGGAGTTGAATATGAGGCAGAGGAGGTGGTTGGAGTTGATTAAGGATTATGACTTCGAAATCCTTTATCATCCGGGCAAGGCAAACGTCGTGGCAGACGCCTTGAGTCGGAAACCGGTTACGTTGCGTATGCTTGAGATACTTACATCACAATCCGAGCTTCGGCGCGATTTGATCGAGTTGGATGTTGAGATTTTGTTGCCAGGAGTCGTCGGGCAACTTTGTGCCTTGGAAATTTCGTCGTCGCTGATCGATGAAATTAAACTGAAGTAGTTGGAGGATCCGATGATTGCCCAAATCCGAGAGAATGTTCTTAAGGGGAAGTCTCCTGGGTTTGTGATTCACGAGGATGGTGTGTTGAGATTCCAGAGTCGGATTTGTGTGCCGAACGACTCGGATTTGAGGCAGAGTATTTTGCGTGAGGCCCATGCTACGTCTTACTCAGTTCATCCTGATTCGAGTAAGTTGTACAAGGACCTGAGGAGGAACTTTTAGTGGAATGAGATGAAGGAGGAGGTCGTACAATTTTTTGCGAGATGCTTGGCTTGTCAGCAGGTCAAAATCGAGCATCAACGACCAGCCGGGTTGTTGCAGTCGCTTCCCGTTCCAGAATGGAAATGGGAAGATATTTCGATGGAATTCGTCATGAGCTTGCCGATATCGAAGTCTGGTATGAATATGGTTTGGGTGATTATGGATCGTATGACCAAGTCGACACACTTTCTAGGCATCAAGGATATTTGGGGCCCGGAAAAATTAGCTCGTGTATTTATTGCGCAGATTGTGAGGCTTCACGGTACTTCGAAGTCTATTGTTTCAGATCGTGATGGCCCTTTTGTATCGCATTTTGGGCAGGCGGTACATAAGGCGTTGGGTACTCGTTTGCGTTTGAGTACTTCTTTTCATCCTCAGATGGAAGGACAGTCGGAGCGCACTATCCACACATTTGTGGATATATTGCGTACTTGTGCTCTCGATTGGAGCAGTGATTTGGAGGAGCATTTGCCATTGATCGAGTTCACGTACAATAATAGTTGGCATGCATCGATCAAGATGGCACCGTATGAGGCGCTTTATGGGCGGCGATGTCGATCGCTGATTTTTTGGAACAAGGTGTCCGATTTGGTCGGGATCGAACCGGATGTCGCTTTGGAGACGAGAGAAGGTGGAATTGATTCGGGAGAGGATGTTGACTGCTCAGAGTCGACAGAAATCCTATGCTGATGTTCGTTGTCGACCTTTGGAATTCGAGGTGAGAGACCACGTTCTACTAAAGGTGTCGCCGACGAGGGGAGTTTTCCGCTTCGGAAAGAAAGGGAAGTTGAGTCCGAGATTTATTGGACCCTTTGAGATTCTCAAGAGGGTTGGCGAGTTGGCGTATCGCTTGGCGTTGCCTCCGGCTTTGAGTCACGTCCATAGCACTTTCCATATTTTCCAGTTGAGGAAATATGTTCCGGATCCTAGTCATGTCATCGACTATGGTGAGATCAATATCGCTGAGGATATTACCTTCGAGGAGCGTCCCTTGAGGATCTTGGAGCACCGTGAGAAGCGACTAAGGCATAAGACCATTTTGTTGGTCAAGGTGCAATGGTCGAGACGTGGTGTCTAGGAGGCAACTTGGGAAACCGAGGATAGCATGCGTGCTAGGTACCCCGAGTTGTTTGTTTGTTTCTTAAGTTTCGGGACGAAACTTGTTTTTAGAGGGGGAGAATGTAATATTCGCATTCTTCCTTTTTCCGGTATTTTTCATTTTTGGTGTATTTTTCATTTTTAGTGACTCGCTTGTAACCATATTAATATTTCGAGAATATTTAATACTGGACTTTTTGTCATCCAAGCTCATTTCGGACTTGTTTTACTCAATTCCACGTCTAATGTCATTTCCGTCGCTATTTGGTTCGATTCTCGTAATCGTTGTTCAAAACCACCGTTTCGGGGTTGCCGTGAATCCATCTTATGTTATTATGCATGTTTTGAGGTTATGTTTGGTGTTTCGATCGTGTATCATGTATTTCGGATGTTTTGGGCCATTTGTAATTTCCCAAAGTTATGGGGTAATTACCATCGTTGTCTTCTGAACCTTTGGGTAGTAGATATCGTGATTTCTTTTAGCACTTTGGTTCTGCCTCGAACTCGTCGTGGACCGGTTTGGCTGGTTAGCACGCGCTAACCATAATCCATTAGCGCACGCTAAACCGTCTGGTTATATATACCTGAGAGTTGACCCAGACGCGTCCATTTCTCACTTTTCTTCGTCCTCTTCGGCTGTGGGCGATTCTTGGGCAAATTCTGGGCGATTCGAAGTCCTGTAACTTCAATCTATCTTCTTCCTTAAATCCTTGGTGTAGATTAACAACATCTACTTGTGTTCTCCATCTTCGATCCAAGGTAATCTCTTAGAACCCTATTTTTGGGAAATTTGGGGGTTTTCAGTTTAATGTCCGTTTCATTCCGTATTGGTGATTAATCCATGATGTATGTGACTAATATTAGTGGTATTCATGTTTTCCCTATGACTTCATGGTAAATTTCGTGGTATTTGTGAAATCGAGAGGGTTCGGTTGCGACCCGCCCTCGTTGTTGTTCTTGTACGAATTTACATGAATCGTAGGTGGGTTTTCAGGTGTCTTCCATTTTCGTACTCGTGTAGAAATGGTTGTGATTGTATTCTTCGAATCGTTAGGTGCGGGATTGTCGGTTCCTAGCGATCGTGGTTGATTTTTTGTTCCGCCCGTTTCGTCGTTAATTTCTCAGGGCAAGTATTCTTGTGAAACCCTTATGCTTAACATGAAATGGTAATGTATATGTGTGTGCTTTGCTCACTCCGGGAGGGTCCGACGGGGCCTCGGAGGAATCTGTGATTTCGCTCCTGATTCACGAGCTTGTTTGGATAGCCAGTCCGAGAGGGTCATGGGACCAGTGGTTTAGCCCCGGTCCTAGGCGAGTCATGTGCGTGATTTTTAACTATGGCCAGTCCGGGAGGGTCCATAGAGGCCTTAGATGAGACCAGTGGTTTAGCCCCGGTCCTAGGCGGTTTTCGACTGTGATTATTGACTGTTTGTTTTTCGGGAAATGACATGTCTTGTTTTGATTTTGAAACGATTTGATGCATGTACTATGAAATGTGTAAGCGATTGGTTTGCCTTGATTACTTGTACTAGCGTAATTGCTAACCCTTTTGGGGACCCGTTTTGGGAAAATTCGTGTTATGAATTTCAGGCTATGTTCAGCCGTTCGAGTGGGCATTGGGGCAATACGAGGATGCTGGCCAAGGTGGTTGGCGTGTGCAAATGAGTCCTTTATTTTAGTTGCCCATTTTAAACGTTTGTTTTCAGCTTGTAAACTGATAGACCGTACTCGCGAGTACTTAGGCGTTTTGTCTTGGGAAAATGGTTTGTATACTAAGTGTTATTTGTAATTTTCGGCGATGTTTGGTTTACCGGTTGTACCGGGCATTTTATTTAATTTTCGTCTTGGTGAAGTGTGTTTTCTCGCTAACCGAGATGGTTAGACGAGCGGTATTTATTATTTAGCCCGATGGGTCCCACGTAGGGGTCCACAGCGTAATATTCGGATTTATTATTGTGTATTTCATCTGTATTCGAAACCTGTATTATTTGGATTTGATCTCGATAATTAGAGTATGATATTTCTCACATTGGTATCTTTGTACATAAGTATATCGTCATGCATAAATTTCTCATGCGAACTCGTGATAGCGCATGCTAAGAATGTAGCATAACGCGCGCTATCGGCTACAACTAGCGCACGCTACGAATGTAGGATTTGCGTGCACTAGGCAGTCCTTTATTGAGCTAGGCGGCTAGCACATGCGCCAGCCGGGACATGGGTCCGGATAAGATTCCCGAAGACGAACCTGGACAGATTTGGAGTCAACGCTTATTAGCGTGCGCTAAGAATTGTATGGTATCGTGCGCTAATTAGCTAATGTGCAGAAACTTTATTTAAAGGACAGCACTCCATTTCTACTTATTTCCCTTCATTGTTCTTCATTCCTTGGAAGTCCAGAGAGCCTTTCCTACTCCTTAAACACATACAAATCCGCCTTACGTGATTATTAAATATTAGAGAGTGCTTACACTTGATCATTGAAGAAGAACTCACTTTGAAGTGACACTCAAGCAACCGGAACTGGATTCTATCTTTTTGGATCAGTGATTTCTTCATTAAAGGTATGTTAATTCTATCTCCAACTTTAGATTCGTGTTATGAAGAATAAGATGATCATGCTAGCAAGATATTGAGTTCCATTGGTGAATTATTCAACAAACATCATGTTTAGAAGATTGGAATGTTTATGCTTATGATATTGTTGTTGGAACCTCGTAGTTGGAATCTTAGTACGTCAAATGATGCGAGGAACATTCTGAAGTTGATTATCCGTATGATTTATGTTGTCATATTGATCATAAAATTGGAGGTGATATCACTTTTGGTTATAAGGACTAAAGGAAAGAAATCATCTTAGGAAGTATCCTTTCGTATAAGTTGGAATTGTTAGTTCACCTTCAAGATGAAGTCTGAATGTGAATAATGATAATAGAATCTAGTGCACCAACCGGAGATCACTGAACTTCGCATGAGAATGATAATCGAGGTTGAACATAAGAGTGGTGATGATATTCTTTTCCTTGAAACTCAAAGATGATTGAATCCATAAGATCATTCATAAGTTTATGAATATGACATGTAGACGGATATCACATGTTAATCACTGGGGAGTTCGTAAATTTCATCACCGTTAGAACTAGTCTGCTGCCCTACAGTGAACTGCCATGCACGCTTAGCGTGCGCTAAACTATGTAAATTAACGTATGCTATCGGGCATATTTAGCGTATGCTGCGATTGAAACTTATCGTGCGTTAAGTCATCAGGCGAGTCAGTCGGCTGATCAGTGAGGTATTGACCACGCATGGTTAGCGTACGCTAGGCTGCGTGTAATTGCGTACGCTAACGTGTAGCCTTAACATACGCTACATAGGATGTGTAGCGTGCGTTAAGCAAGTCCGACAGATTTCATTTTAAGAACTTCCTACCGTAATTTTGGATTGTTAGATGTTCGTTCGACGTGAGATGAATTCTGTATTATTTCTTTTGTTAAGATTCGAGCTTAGCAACGTGATTGATCGAAGGGGACGACCTTCGAGTATTTTGATATTCGTGGAAGTTTTATTCTTGTCAACGAACCGAGGCAAGTACTCTAATTAGAATTGGTTATATTATGACAGTTATGTTGTGAATGTATTGTGTATATGTGTTGTGATTAAATGTCCATCATGCGTTGATCCGATGGGAATCATCATGGGAATCTATAGCTGTGTGCGCTGGATCGTTGGACAGGTAGTTCCACCATGTGTTGGTCCGACGGGATCATCATGGGAATCTATAGCTGTGTGCGCTGGATCATTGGAATACCATCAGTATGTTGAGACTGTTACGATGTAATATGTGTTGTTGTTATTTCTCGTTGGAGAAACTTGTTATGATTGTTGATTATATCACTGTTGTGTGATTATTGTACTTGTACTAGCATCGTTGTGCTAACCCCTTCGGGGGTAAATATTTTGTTTATTTTCAGGATCCAAGAGAGCGGAGAAACAACCACTGGAGTTGCATGACGATGAGGGTGCAGAGTGATGTTCCAGCCGGGTTTATTTGTCTGTTGTTTGTATCGTTTTTAATAAGTACTCGAGTACATAGTCGATTATGATGAATTTGAATTTGGTGATGTATTAATACTTTTCCATTGAACATTCGTATTTTCAGTATTGGTCAGAACTGCTGTACCTTATTTCTGTTATTTTCATACGTTGGTATTTGTTAGTGTCCTTTTAGTTCTTCAGCCTTGTAAATTCTTATGTAAAGGATTTACGACGCTGTAATATTCCTGAATATATCGGGGGTGTTACACACGGCGCTGTAATATACCTGAATATCCTGGGGGTGTTACATGATAACTATACAAAAATAATACATTGTATATAATTAAATTACTAATAATGCATGAAACTCGTGCTACATTCGATATAAAAAAATTAAGCAATAAACTATTTTTTGTAGAATTATAAAATAAGAAAATTTTACTTGGTAAACTTCACCACTTCCTCACGGTGAAATTTCAATTATATTAGCTGTTATTTCTATCTTAAATTAAGTTAAAAGTAGTATCATTTTGAGAATTTTGTAAATTGGTTTTTTAGGAATTCGAAAATTCTCGTAAATAAGAAATGCATATTATGACTACAAAAATAGATACTAAATTGAGTTCAAAATTTAGAAAAAATATAAATACTTGCTAACGTGGGCTTTAGATTTAAGAATAACTAATTTATTAATACTTAAACACCTAAAACTATTGATAATTCATATAGAAGATAAATGTTAACTTAATTGGTCACTTTTTAGGAATAATAATAAATTTAGATTTATGACTTTTTATTATAATATAGATGTACAAAAATAAAAATAATTTAAAGAGTCATGATGTTGTAGATTATTTAAATAGGATCAAAAAATAAAACAAAAAATAAAATTAAATAATGATGTGGATTATTTAATTAAGACCGAGAAGACTACAAATAAAAATAAATTAAAAAGCACAATGATATGAATTATTGAATTAGGGCCGATATATATAAAAAATAAATACATTTATGATGAAATAGAAAAAATGAATAATAAACTATGTTTTGTTGAATTGTAAAACCAAAGTTAGGGAAGGGAGATTGAGATGGTTTGGCCACGTCCGCAGGAGGCAGGCATCTGCTCCGGTGAGGAGGGTCGAGAGTTTAATGGTTGTCGGGGAGAGGAGGAGAGGCAGACCGAGGAGGACGTGGGAGGAGCAACTGAGATTAGATTTGAAGGCCTTAAACCTTTCCGAGACCATGACTGTTGATAGGTGCGCTTGGAGGCGCCAGATCAGAGTTGTGGATTCTTTTGTAGGGAGCGGTGCTGTAGTTGAGAGCCTCAGGGTTGGGTTGTCTCGGTTAGCTTTGACCTAGAGCATTGCATTTTTACTTTTATTGTATATTTTATCCTATTGTCTTTGCGTGTGGTGTATTTTTGGACAGGGAGCTGTGCGCATAGCCAACCTCTCTTTTGTTAGAGCAGCGTTCATCGGGAATGAAGTAGCCAAATTTCGCTTAGTTAAGTCCCATGTGGATCAATCCATGGGCTCAGGTATGGTCTCGAGCTTTTTCGAATCATATGTTTTCCTTTATATTTGTCACACAAGATTCTGCTGTGCACTAAGCTGGGGGTCTTCACGGAAACAGCCTCCCTACCGTAATAAGTAGGGGCATGGTCTGCGTACATCTTACCCTCCCCAGATCCTGCTCTGAGCGGGATATACTGGGTATGTTTGGTTTGGTTTGGTTTGGTAAAACCAAAGTTTTTGTCTGGCGGTAAAATTTCAGTTATATGTTTTGCCATTTCTATTTTAAATCAAGTTAAAAGTAGTATAGTTTTGACAATATAAATCAGTTCAGAAGTTCTAAAATTCCCACAGATAAGATATATATATATATATATATATATGGGATCTCTCTTTTTTAGTACCAAAACATAAAAGTAACAAGTTATATATCCCCATTCATAAAACTATAAGTTTTTGATACCATAATGTGTTAAAAGACTTTATTACCCTTAAAGTCTACCAATATGAGAAAAAAAAAACTAAAAAAGAAAAAGGAAGATTATTAAAACGAAACAACAATAAAAAAAGGTCCCACAACTCAATATTCCAAAAAACTCTCCTCCTCTCTGCCAAAAAAGTCTCCCGTCGTGAAACCCTTCGCCGGCCAGTAAATGTCGACCGCCGACTACCACAGAGAATCAAGACGCCGGAAGTTCCGCTAGTGACACTCCATCGAAGAGCAATTCGTCAATGAGCCGCGGTTAGTGTATTTTCATTCACACACGATCGTGCCACGACGGTTGTTCATCTTCCCACGATCGTGCTGAAGAAGATGAGACCATCGTGTACACGATGGTCTTTCGTGGGCACGATGGCTACACACGACGGCCGCCGATCGTGTGCCGTCGTGTGCTAGAAGTGCAAAAGCTCTCCTTGCACACGATCGCAGCACACGATCGCTTCCCGTCGGTGAACCATCGTGTGGCACACGATGGTCTTCACATCGACGGGCATCGATCGTGTGCATGCGATCGTGTGCAAGGCGTAATTTTTTTTTCGCTCTCTTAAGCATTTTATCATATTCTTATGAGTTGTATGTCCATATTGCATCGGTTGCGTATGGAAGAGACCTACATTGCGTTTTGTTACACGTCAAGTGAATCTTTACATACGGGAGGCGGTATTTAAAGAGATCATTGAGACATTAAGGAGTATGGGCCGCAATTTCACGTTTGCCGATCGAGCTATCGAGAGCTTGACCGAGGGGGTCCCGGGGCGCTTGATTAAAGTTAGGAGGAATGGGAGTTCAAATCGCCCTACATCACTTGATTGCTCGTCAATCGAGGGTGATCAAATCCTGATGAGTCGTGGTTCCAGGTTTGCGGGAGGACCATTCGTTTTACGGCCCGTGATTTCGCCTTGATCACGGGACTCCATTTTGGAAACTCTACCTTCCATCCCCATGACGACCATCTCCTTCCGTCCGACGGTATTTTCCACAGAATACTCCATGGCAAAAACATTAAGGTTAGTGTTCTGCGGAAGAGGTTCAATGCTCGAGATTTTGGTAGAGACATAAGAGATTATCTCAAGGTTGCCAATTTGCTTATATACTACTACTTTATCCTATGTCGTGACGACATGATGGTCGAGACATGGGCATGGGCATTAGTGGAGGATTTCGAGCAGTAGGATATGTTTCCTTGGGGTTCTTATGCCTTTGGGGTTTTATCTTACTACATAGGCAACGTTGCCATGAAGGAGGGACAAGAGCACAAGGACTATCACTTCTATGGTCCTGTTTGGGCTTTACAAATATGGACGTATGAGATGATTCCTGCATTGGGAGCATTGTGTGGTAGTCGAGATAAAACTGTCCAAGTCCCCCGGTGTTTGATGTGGACTACGAGGAAGATGTTTTGTGATTTCACTCATTTATTCGACGATAAGGTACATAAATTTGTAAACGTATTTTCTCCTAACTTCACTCATCTCTTCAACATTATGTGATTGCCCATCTAATGGTATGCTTTAATGACTATTGTTGCAGCACAAAGTACTTCCCTCTTTACCGCATCTGGAGGAGGATGAGGCTGAGTACTACTACCTGAGCTTTGAGAATGGCTCGCCTTATGACGTTAAGTTCATTAAGCCTGTAAGAATAGCTGTGAGGAATAAGGAGGATGAGCCTGCGCCGATCCCGAGGAAGAAAGTTATGGATAGGTTGAAGAAGGCTACTGGAAAATTGATTACATATGAGTCGGCACATAAAGTGTCGAAGCGACGCCGGCAGAGTACCCCACCAGTAGATGGTGCAGAGACATCGGACCGGGAGAGGCAGCCAGAGAGGGTGTGTTGTGTCCACGGACTTCCTTGTCCAGACCACACCCAGGACACGAGCAGGGATGAGTACTTCGATCGCCGTTTGAAGGCGATCTTGTACGACGATTCTGAGTCCGGATTTATTGCTCGAGTTTCTCGCCGGGTGCTTTCTGGGATCGTGGATTTCTTCGGACCTATGCATAGACGTTCTAGGAGCCCGGTACACTACTCAGCTGGGAGCCATGATAGGCCTCGTCATTCTGCATCTGTTAGCAGCGCCCAGCGGAGGATTCCTGACCCTCCACGTCACTCGCCTCAGCGCAAAGACACGGTCACCATTCGATCGTCGGCCTAGTCATCATTCGAGTCACCATTCTCGGCGTCGGCCGAGTCACCATTCTCGGCATCCGCCTACCCACCATTCCCGAGGTCCAAGACAGTCACCATTCTCGATTCATCATTACGTTGAGCGGACTCAGCAGCCCCTTGATTACGAGCATCGGTTTGAGCCATTTGAGGCGCCGTTTCAAAGATATGGGACGATGTTCGACTGGTTTCGGGACGAGCATCATTACGGTGCGATGTTTCGTAGTGAGGGTGGTGGTCTGAGCGGCAACCTCCATTTCGGATCGAGCGGCCTGTTTTTGAGATCGAGCGTGACTGCATATGCCTCTCGATCGTTATAGTTGTGAGAGGGATGCCGAGGGTGACGAAGATGGTGAGAGTGCCGAACGCAAAGATTTGGGTGAGCGTAGTCTTCCACCGCGAGTGAGTCGACCATCCGCCGCTCTTCGAGAGCCTTTTGTGGTTGCGCCTCCCAGAGATAGCGAGGCTCAAGAAGTTGTACCTACAGCTTTAGGAGGGAGCGACCACGTGATGCTATTATCCGGTGTTTGAGATCGGGCATGCTCTCACCCAGGCGTTATTTGACCGGATAGAGTCTAGCCGTGAAGACTTTGATGCCGAGGTGATAGACTGTTATGTGCTTGCGACTCGAGCGAGGCTTCGGAGGGGAGTCCGTAGTGTTGGTGTCGGTAGAGTTGGCATTGTACTTGCCGGCTCCCTATTTTACGTAAGTTCTATAACCTACTCACTTGTATATCATTGGTTTGATATCGATATTTTTTAATTTTGTGGTTTGGCTTTTTGTAGTTAGTTTTGGCCAACGAGTTTGCAAGACTCCATCTGGATGATCCACTTGGCATCAAGGTGACGGGGAAGCCGGTTTACAAGGAGTGGAAAATTCCTAAATGCATCGAGGACTACATGACAGGTCTTGATACACCACATGCGGTTCCATGGTTAAATTGCAACGAAGTAAGTTTGAAATTTATATTTATAAATAATTGACGATTTGTTGCCATTTGAAATTTATATTTATAAATGATTCGCTATGTTTGATGTGATGATCTTATATGATTACATATTGTGTTTGAACAGATCATTGCCATTTGTTGCCTCGACCAAAGCCACTGGGTGACTATCAAGATTGACATCATAGCATGGACCGTGGAGTTGTACGATTCCTTGTCACACCACCACGAAGATGGTCGTTACCGATTCAACCAACTGCGACCGATTATGTGTCTGATGCCTCGTGTGCTAGCTCAATCCGGGTATTGGATGAACAACCAATCGAAAACGAAGTATGACACGGAGATGAGTTTCAAAATTATGCCACGAGCTACGGTTCATACAAAACGACAATCACAGCTTGTGGCCCCTTCGCGTGCATGTACTTGGATCGACTGCCTCTCGCAAACCTGTGAGCAAGGCACCAAATCAAGGAACTTAATGAAAATTATATTAATAAATATAGATTTGTTCTAGTTTATAAAATCTTTATTTTGTTTTTTGACATTTATTATGTTTTATGTTGTGTTGTACAATATTTATTTTGTATTTAGACGCTTTTGGATGAATGTGTCGGTGTTGTTAAATCGAATGTGTTGGCTCTGTGTTACACACGATGGATGCACACGATCGTGGCCATCGTGTGTTACGATCGTGTGCAACCTACCCACGGTCATGCGCGTCTGATGTCCGCCGTGGTGCGCACGATGGTCGGCATGACCGTGTGCACACGAACGTGAGTACCATAGTGGGAACGGCCGCACACGATCGTGTGTTCAATCGTGGCCACGACCGTGTACACGATCGTGTGCATATGAACTTTTAGTATTTTTGCAAATTTGAACTATTGTGTTATCTAGAATGATGTTTTGTGATTCAAACATCGCTTGTTCAAACATTAATTACAATATGGCTTCTTATACGAACTCCTATTTGTCATTTCTTTGTAATTCATTAGTATATGAGGTAATTCATCCAGATGATTGAACTTATCCGTACGTACTAATAGAACAATTGGACGACACATGATATGCAATATATTATGGTAATTCAATCAATAACTTTTTATATAAGTGTATCATTAACAAATAATTGCTAATATATAAGTAACAACACCTAAATTGACGAGTAATTTGACAAATTGGTGAAAATTCTTGACGTTCTTGTGCACACGATCGTGTGTTCAATCGTGGCCACGACCGTGTACACGATTGTGTGCATATGAACTTTTGGTATTTTTGCAAATTTGAACTATTGTGTTATCTAGAATGATGTTTTGTGATTCAAACATCGCTTGTTCAAACATTAATTACAATATGGCTTCTTATACGAACTCATATTTGTCATTTCGTTGTAATTCATTAGTATATGAGGTAATTCATCCAGATGATTGAACTTATCCGTACGTACTAATAGAACAATTGGACGACACATGATATGCAATATATTATGGTAATTCAATCAATAACTTTTTATATAAGTGTATCATTAACAAATAATTGTTAATATATAAGTAACAACACCTAAATTGACGAGTAATTTGACAAATTGGTGAAAATTCTTGACGTTCTTGTGCACACGATCGTGTGTTCAATCGTGGACACGACCGTGTACACGATCGTGTGCATATGAACTTTTGGTATTTTTGCAAATTTGAACTATTGTGTTATCTAGAATGATGTTTTGTGATTCAAACATCGCTTGTTCAAACATTAATTACAATATGGCTTCTTATACGAACTCCTATTTGTCATTTCGTTGTAATTCATTAGTATATGAGGTAATTCATCCAGATGATTGAACTTATCCGTACGTACTAATAGAACAATTGGACGACACACGATATGCAATATATTATGGTAATTCAATCAATAACTTTTTATATAAGTGTATCATTAACAAATAATTGTTAATATATAAGTAACAACACCTAAATTGACGAGTAATTTGACAAATTGGTGAAAATTCTTGACGTTCTTGTGCACACGATCGTGTGTTCAATCGTGGACACAAGCGTGTACACGATCGTGTGCATATGAACTTTTGGTATTTTTGCAAATTTGAACTATTGTGTTATCTAGAATGATGTTTTGTGATTCAAACATCGCTTGTTCAAACATTAATTACAATATGGCTTCTTATACGAACTCCTATTTGTCATTTCGTTGTAATTCATTAGTATATGAGGTAATTCATCCAGATGATTGAACTTATCCGTACGCATTTACTAATAGAACAATCGACGACACACGATATGCAATATATTATGGTAATTCAATCAATAACTTTTTATATAAGTGTATCATTAACAAATAATTGTTAATATATAAGTAACAACACCTAAATTGATGAGTAATTTGACAAATTGGTGAAAATTCTTGACGTTCTTGTGCACACGATCGTGTGTTCAATCGTGGACACGACCGTGTACACGATCGTGTGCATACGTGGATACAGCGCCAATTTGACACCTGGTTGCCAACGTGTCACACGATTGGAACACACGATCGCGGCGATCGTGTACACGGTCGTGTGCATACGTGGATACAATGCCAATTTGACACCTGGTTGCCAACGTGTCACACGATTGGAACACGCGATCGCGGCGATCGTGTACACGATCGTGTTTACTTCAAAGGTCAAATTATTTTATTATAAAATCCCATCGTGGGTCGGTCCCCCTTTATTATAAAATCCTGTGTCCCCCTTTACTTTAAAATCCCATCGTCGGTCGGTCTCTACCCCTTTTTCACTTCAAACCCTAATCAATTAACATCAGTTAAAATTCATTAAAATCAAATACGCGAAATGAGCGGCCGATTACGAGAAACCGATTTAGGAGGAAGCGAAGCACCACCACCAAAAAGAAGAAGGAGGATACCTACTCCCAACCCACCATACGTAACTAGGCCGAGAGGAAGATACTCAATGCTCGAGTAAGTTTTTGATTTTGTTGTATGTGTAGTGACTATCATTGCAAATTAATGTGTTCCATGAAACAGGCCTATTTAAAAACACTACGAGCACTCCATCATACTAGATGGTGATGATGATAATGATTTGGAGATTTCGAGAATAAAAGCAAAAATTTATTTTGGAAGAGGAAGTTCATGAAGACGGTGATACAAGACTAAAGATACAAGAGATTGGGGAAAAGGGATCCAATTGATTGTTTTTTTATGTTATTATTAGATATTTTGTGTGATGGTGATTAAATTTTGTTTTGTAAAGTTATATGCTTTGGAAATGTAAACTATTGCTCTTTGAAGTGAGCTACTTTGTTATGGTTAATGTTTGGCTCCATAATCACCTTTATTTGCTTTACATTCTTGAACACTTAAATTTCAATTCAAAGGTAAAGAAAATAGACACAAAATTATGCATTTCAACTAATAATCGAATCGAATCAATACATGGTCCATCGAGGATCAAAATATCAACACATGATTGTTGCTAGTAAGTCACAAAATATAAAAATACATAAGCAATTTAAGTTTCACGGTATGGACATCCCCTTATGTCATGGTCATCATTACGGCAAATGCTACACCTCTTCTTCGGCCGCCTTTGCCTCGGTTGTTCATCGATTTCTTGAGTTTCTTCAGGATATTCAAATCCACACCCCTATGGGAATGAATGCTTTGCAAGATTTTCTATTGTGGCCGGTTCCTTTACACCTACCGCACACCCGAGGCCGCCCACTGCGTGCAAATTTTCAACAATGACCGTGCGCGACTCATCCTTGGTCGGCCGCTTGTCGTACCTCCTCCGAGGTACGCAAACGATGGATGAGATCTCGGTGGGACATTCCACTCATCAGATGTGGGGTGGGACTAATATGCTCCTTATAAGTCTCTAAGGCCTTGTTGCTTGAAATAACGACTAACAAAATCATACACGGACAAACCATTGCCGGCGCGCCTGTTACAATAAGCAATTATGTCAAGGATGTTGTATAGGATAATGTATTTTTTATATTGATGAGGTGATAAATCCAGACCATCCCTGTTTTGCAAACGATGGGAAAACACGATCGCGTCGATCGTGTGTTACGATCACGGGGATCGTGGGGTTACGATCGTGCCCATTGTGTTACGATCGTGCACATCGTGTGTCCCATCGTAGGTTACGATAAGGGCGATCGTGGGTTACGGTCATGGCGACCGTGGGGTTACGATCGTGCCCATCATTGGTTACGTTCGTGCCCATCGTGGGTTACGATCGTGCCCATCGTGGGTTACGATCGTGCCCATTGTGTTACGATCGTGCACATCGTGTGTCCCATCGTAGGTTACGATAAGGGCGATCGTGGGTTACGGTCATGGCGACCGTGGGGTTACGATCGTGCCCATCATTGGTTACGTTCGTGCCCATCGTGGGTTACGATCGTGCCCATCGTGGGTTACGATCGTGCCCATCGTGGGTTTCGATCGTGACCATCGTGAGTTACGATCGTGCCCATCGTGGGTAACGATCGTGCCCATCGTGGGTAACGATCGTGCACACAACAGCATAGACATGTACCTTATAGCGGCAGCGGCATGACGACATGGAATCTGATCCAAATCAAACTCACGACAACAACATGTCCATGTTCGAAGGTCGACCTCATAAGAAACTTTGTTTTCTTCGACTTTATAAACAAGTGGGGTCGTAGCTCGAACGGTAAGAGTCAGACTGGCTTGCACAGAGTTAGAAAGCTTTTCAAAAGTGTGCATTGTCAACTCATGGTCTCTTGACGTAGCTTCTCCCCGCTTCTCATCAAACCAATTCTCTAAAATTAGGCGAAATATCTCAAGTAACGAGCAAACAGGTAAACGTCTAGCCCACAACATACGATTATTAAAGCATTCAACAGCATTGGATGTCAAGAAGTTATAGCGTCGTACCGGACACTTCGACCTAGCCCACCTCTCTGGCCCAATTTCAGAAAGGCGCCTGTGCGCCCCATTAGGGCTTTCGATATGTAGTTTCGAAAAGTAGTTTTCAAAAACTTCTTCTCGATGCGTGTAGGCAGCAGTTCTAAAGAGTCCTATAGCATGCGCACCATAGGAGGTCAGATTTTTTGCAAGATGGTGATAGCAAAACCCGTGGAATGCATTCGGATAGACGGCTCGAACAGCATTCTGAATGCTCTTATGTTGGCCGCTCACAATCAGTAAATCTTCCGTCGGATTGTAGCATCTGCGCAGGTTATACTGTAATTTAGTCCATGTGTGGTCGTTCTCTATCGGACCGAGTCCAACAAAGAAGAGGAAAACTTGCTCGTTCCCGTCAAATGTGACGGCCGCAAATAGAGTTCCTTTATTCCTTCCCTTTAGGTGGGTCCCATCAACTATAATCACCGGTCGAAGGCACGTATCAAATGCCCTAATACTCTGTCCGAGTGCAACGAACATGTGGCGAAACACTCCTCACGAGTCGTCCGCAAATCATAAATTGTCCCCTGGATTACGCTGTTTTAACAAATACGTATAAGATGGGAGCCTCGATACGACTCATCGAAGCCGCCATATGTATTCTCTATCGCTATATTCCTCGTCCGAGAGCAAAGCGTATAGCATGTCAATGCCATACTCCTACACATCTCTGCAATCATCTCCTTTGGCCTCAAAGTGACCCCTCACCGGCCAATCTTTTAGCAAAATAATGGGCGGCAACCTCGAAGTGACCGATCGTGGGCAAAGACGGTTCAAATCGTGGTAACAATGTGCTCCAATGTCAACTTAGTAATTCTCCAAATAGTTGCACCCACAATAGCACACAACAAAAACAGACAATTTCAACGACCACACTTACAGACAAACACTATACGTTTATCGGCGGAACGATCAGTGATACACTGTAGCATGTTTTCCAAATGATACATTCCTACAGTTATCCTCAACTCTGTCTTCGAACGAAAGGTGGACCCCACCTCTAGCTGACCGGCAACCGGTGGAGGCTGCTCGACCCAACCCAAAGTCCCGGCACTACCGGGGTCCGGAAATGGAATGATCCAGTTACGCATTGATTGTAGATGCTCATGCTCGCTCGCAGATTGATGGTCGGATGAGAAGTTCCGACGACTCATAATCCTATCCATTTGGGCCGGTTGGCGAACCCAAGCAAGAAATTCCGCAGATAGTGACTCAAGCAAGTCTTTACAACAATCTTCATCTTCGGATGTATGCACCTCTTCATCTTCCTCATCTTCCTCGTCTTCCTACTCTTTGGAAGGCATGTCATAATTTATGTTGCCGGGCTCTACTCTCGAGCTGCTACATCCCATATTAACCTCGGGAGTGGAGGAGCTGCTGTTCTCAACATAGACCTCACGATCCTCCTTGTATTCTACTAGTAATCGAAGTATCTCGGTATCGCCCCTAAATAGGACTTTTACTTTGTTTCCTTTGGCCATGTGTGTCAAGTACCATAATTTGTAATCGGACTCATTTGGACCACCCAAACCCTCTCTGATAACCCCCACGAGGTTTGCACGACTAACTTTGCTCGTGTCGATATAGACAAAAAAGGAGTCCCCGTCTACATATGTCGATCGCTCCCAATGACCACCGTGATGTATCAAAATACGCTGCCACGACATCTGATTACAAAAAGATGAATAACTATTCAGAAAAAGGAGCGAACAATATTACGGTCTGCCTTGGACACGACCGATGCACACGGTCGTATACTACCGTGTGCAGTGATCGTGTGCAAGTTTCTGTCCATGAACACAATCGCTGCACACGATTTTATACGATCGTGTTAAACGATCGTGTACACGTTAGTGTTGCGCACGATGTTAAGGTCGTTGCGCACGATCGTTGCACACGGTGGCTTCCCATCGTGTGCAGCAATCGTGTCCGTAAGAACATATCTGGAATTTTTTGTCATCGTTCAAATAATGATACATACCTTCTTTATGAACTCAGAAGCACGACAAATGAAGTCCTATTTCAACGTCAACTTTTATTTTCGAACAATCTTGTGATTTCTATAAGATTTTTTGAGAGACCCTTTGTCAAAAATAAAATGGTTGTGTTGTTTTGATGTATATGTTTGTAGTTAAATTTTGGTTCCTGGACATTAATATCGATCGGAGGAGGAAAGTAAAAAAGAAAAAAGAGAAGAAAAGTAGTTTAAATTAAATAAATAAAAAAAAAGAGAGAAGTCAACAATACAACAAAAAGAGAGGACATTTTAGTCTTTTCAATCAAAATGGTACCAAAAACTTATAGTTTTATGAATGAGGATATAGAACTTATCAATTTTATGGTTTGGTATTAAAAAATTGATTCTCACTATATATATTATAACTGCAAAAATATATACAAAAATTGAGTTCATGATTTAAGAAGAAAAGAACTAAAAATACTTGCTAACACGGGCTTTAGAATTTTGAATTCTATTTCCTGTTATTTGTTTTACACCAAATTAAAATAGTATTGTACTCCCTCCGTTCAGTGATAAGTTGTCCATAATTTTTGGTTGATTTGTTTAAGAAATATAATAGAATAATCGGAGATCCAATAACTACAATTTATATTGAAAATTGACAACTCGGGTAATCTCTCTTTTTTACCGCTAGCTCATAGTTTACCTGCTAAGACCAAAATACCCTTTAACAATTATCACCCCAAGTAACATTAAATTTTTTACTCCATATCTCTCTACTCACTTTCTCACTCTAGAATTACCAACTCAAGTAATCAGTATCCGTTGGAGATAAAACGCAGCGGAAGCGGCGGGTTTAGATTTACTAAAATCAGCCCTCAAGAATCGGATCTATTTAGGCTCGTCAAATAATTAATTAAACAGATTAATAAGCAATTTAAACGAACAATATTAATCTACGCGTCTAACCATGATAATTCGTAGTATTCGTATCTAAATCTAAGAGATCTAAGAATGCATTACCTTTGAAGCAAAGTCTTCGAATTTCTCCTTGATCTTCTTTGTATTTCTATCTTCTAGAGTATATCCCACCTATATCTGGATGTCATGTGGGCAACAATCTACCGGACTTCATTGAAGAACAAATTTGGATCGGCCGAACCTTTGTGGCTTAATGTCACTCGATTTCTTTTTCTTTATTTTCTAATATTTGTAAACACTCTTAGAAAATTAATATGTTGTCTACATTGTAGAATCAAAGACACAAGTCAAGATCCACAATTAAACACAAGAAAAATCGAACTCTCAAGCTTGGTAAAGTGATTTCGGCCGTCCCCTATAGTTGTATTTATAGGTGTTATGGGCTACTCTATGGATCTTAAGGAGGATTAGGGAAGGGCTCCTAATAGACCTCAAATTTCCATATTAAGCCTTTTCTAATATATTGAGTCTATTAATATCAACTCAGTCCACTAGAGTTAATATTGCACTTCCAACTCAAATCCCAATTTATGAAATCGGACTTCGTATTTAAATATATTATTTCCCGTATTTACGATATCGAATGTCCATTAATTAATTTAAGCTACTCACAACTTTAATTAATTAATATCTTATCCAAGAGTAGTACACTCGGACATTATTATTATATCGAAATTAAATTCACCTGCAGGGTTTAATATAATAATCATTATCGAGCTCCTCAAGGGGACATCACCAACCCGCACGAGTCGGGACACGATTTCTAGTAATAATAATAATTGTCATATAAAGAATATTATTGCCCAAGATACGAAGCTTATTGAGTTAATTATTTTAACTCTCACCCATGGTAAATCAAAGCAATAAATATTATAAATACATAACTAAATATTATATACTTAAGAAATAATAATTATCCGAGATTTATGTTCTTCTTACAGTCAGTATAGAAGACACTGTCTCACTTCAATCTAGTTCAACGTATGCAAATACGCTAATGCATGCTAATAGTCAAGACCAACTAATCTCAAGCATACACTACAACCTTTCATATAATTTGTCTAACAATTATATAGATTGTGACATGTTATATTATTTTATAAGGCACCGATAATGTGATCTTCCGTGTGACACCAACACACCACATTATTTACAATATAAAATAATTAGACATTTCATTTGCATAATCATAACGTGAATAAATATGAAAAATATGTGATCAAATGTAATTAATATTCTCATAGGTAGTTATAGGAAAATAAGGTAATACAAGCATAAAGTATGCTTTGCAGTATACAACCCTCACAGTATCAACATTCAAATTTTTACTCCCTCGTCTCTCTATCCACTTTCCCTCTCTATAATTATCGCCCCAAGTAATTGGTACCAATATTCAATATTCTATCTCTCTATTCTCTCACTAAAATTACCTCCAATTAATCGATATATCAACATTCAAATTTTACTTCCCTCTCTCTCTACGCATTTTCTCTTTCTAAAATCATCACTCCAAGTAATATATACCAACCTTCAACTTTTTACTCCTTTATCTATCTACCTACTTTCTCACTCTACATTTACCACCCAAGTAACAATACCAATATTTGACTTTTCACTCCCACAACTTTCTACACATTTTCTCTTTCTAGAATTACCACCCAACTAATCAGTACCAACATCCAATTTTTTACTTCCCACTCTCTACTCACTTTATTTATCTGGAATTACTGCCCCAAGTAATTGGTACCAATATTCAATTTTTACTCTCTTCTCACAATACACTTTCTCTCTCTGGAATTGCCACACCAAGGAATCGATATCAATGATATTTTACTCCCCCATCTCTCTACCCAATTTCTCAATCTAAAATCACCATCCCGAATAATGGGTAACAACATCCAACTGTTTATTCCACCATCGCTCTACCCTCTCACTTTTTCTTTCCAAAATTACCATCTTAAGTAATCAGTGCAAAATTCAACTTTCTACCCCCTCCTCTCTCTACCTCATTTCTCTCTCTATAATTACCCAAGTAATTGATACTAATATTCAACTTTTACTTAGTCATTTCCTACTCACTTTTTCATTCTAGAATTATCATCCAAGTAATTAATCTATACCGCAACTCCATAATAATGTTTAGAAAATTTAGTTATTCAGATAATAACATTACCTATGCCGATATAACATTACTTGCCTCGATAATAATATTACTTATCATGATAATCATAGTGAAATGTACAAACCATAATCACATATCCATCTAAATTTGTGAAACTCAAAACCACTAGTTCAAACAGAAATCCAAAAAATAATCAAGCAAGTTACAAGCACCCACAAACCATTCTCAAGCTAAAAAATCCTAACAAAGCTAGAAATACAACTATCAAAATTATGTCTTAATTCTTCATCCAGAACTATTGCTGAGAAATTCCCACAACCTACTACCATTATTTTATCTCGATAGGCAAAAAAATTACCTAAGCAAGTAATAATGTTACCTTATCAAATAACAAAACTACTCTTATTACTCACCCTTTTAATATTTATACACCCGCCACATCAACTTCCTAGAGAAGAAGAACACGACGATGTCAGTTTTGGAGAAAATCCCAACAAGCATTCCCACCATTTCTTGTCCTACATAACTTGTTCATTTTTTATCAACATAATCTCTCTGCAGATCTATTAGAAAAAAATCAAATATTTTCAAAAAAGCAAAAAGAAAAAGAAATTTTTAGTTGAGATTCGTATGAAAGTCGAAAAAACCATAAGATCCAAACTCTTTTAGAAAACAATGAAATATATTCCAGATCTCTTCGAAATATATTTTAGAAAAAAATCACATACTTCCTAAAAAATTAAAAAGAGGTCAAAATTTCTGGAAAAAAATCCAAAAATTGTTTTTTTTTTTTTGGAGAACCAGGTTTGAAATCTATATTTTTTTATTTTATTTTGGTCTAACAACCAACCAAAAAATAAAAGAAATGAAAAGGGAAAAAAGTAACATTGAAATAAGAATAGAGACCAAATAGGAATACACGACATTCTCCATGAGAAATAATTTAATTCGTCATAAAAACAATTAAGACGAACTATGCACTCTTTTGTCAATACCGCCAAGTTGAAAGTGCAATCTGATATCTCTAGGTTTTTCCGTAGAAGACGATGGAGAAAAGTTGAAGAACAAAAATTGAGGATGGTTGTCGGGGAAATATGATGAAAATATGTGTTGATTTGTAACATATGAGGGTAAACTCGCCATAAACAAATGAGAAAAATTGATTTTGTAGTAATTAGTTTGAAAAAAAGGGATCTCTCTTTTTTAGTACCAAAGCATAAAACTAATAAGTTATATATCTCCATTCATAAAACTATAAGTTTTTTATACCAAAATATGTTAAAAGACATTATTACCCTTAAAGTCTACCACTAAAAGATAAAAAAATATAAAAAATAAAAAATTATTAAAAGCAAACAACAATAATCTAAACGGTCCCACAACTCAATATTTCTCTCTTGCAAAAAAAACTCTCTCGCTGTATCTCTCGTAAAATCGAAAACCCCCGTCGTGAAAACCTTTCGCCGGCCAGAAGATGTCGAACTCCGACTACGGCAGAGAATCTGAAGACGCCAGAAGTTCCTCACACGCTAGTGACGCTCCATCTGAAGAGGAATTCGTCAATGAGCCGCCGGTTAGTGTACTTTTATTCACACACGATCGTGCCACGACGGTTGTTCATCGTCTCACGATGGTGCTGAAGAAGATGACACCATTGTGTGCATGATGGTGTTTTGTGGTACGGTCGTCGACCGTGTGTGCCGTCGTGGTCAAGAAGATCAAAGGCTTCTGCCTTGCACACGATTGATGCCCGTCGTCTGAGCCATCGTGTTGCACACGATGGTCTTCACACGACGGGCATCGATCGTGTGCATGCCATCATGTGCAAGCAGTGTCATTTTTTTTCGTTCTCTTAAGCATTCTATCATATTCTTATGATTTGTATGTCTATATTGCAGACTGGTTGCGTATGGAAGAGACCTACATTGCGCTTTGTTACACGTCAAGTGAATCTTTACATACGGGAGGCGGTATTTAAAGAGATTATTGAGACACTAAGAAGTATGGGCCGCAATTCCGCAGTTGGTGATCGAGCTATCGAGAGCTTGACCGAGGGGGTCCTGGGGCGTTTGATTAAAGTTAAGAGAAATGGGAGTACAAATATTGCCCTACATCACTTGATTGCCCGTCAGTTGGAGGGGGATCAAATGCCCCCAAATGAGTCGTGGTTCCAGGTTTGCGGGAGGACCATTCGTTTTACGGTCCGTGAGTTTGCCATGATCACTGGACTGTATTTTGGAAACTCTACCTTTCATCCACAGGACGACCATCTTCTTCGGTCTGACGGTATTTTCCATAGAATACTCCATCGCAAAAATATTAAGGTTAGTGTTCTGCGGAAGAGGTTCAATGCTCGAGATTTGGTAGACATAAGAGATTATGTGAAGGTTGCCAATTTGCTTATATACTACTACTTTATCCTATGTCGTGATGACATGATGGCCGAGATATGGGCATGGGCATTAGTTGAGGATTTCGAGCAGTGGGATATGTTTCCTTGGGGTTCTTATGCCTTTGTAGTTTTATCTTACTACATAGACAACGTTGCCATGAAGGAGGGACAGGAACATAAGGACTATCACTTCTATGGTCCTGTTTGGGCTTTACAGATATGGTCGTATGAGATGATTCCTTCATTGGGAGAATTGTGTGGTATTCGAGATAAATCTGTCCAAGTCCCCCGGTGTTTGATGTGGACTACGAGGAAGATGTTCTGTGATTTCACTCATTTCTTCGACGATAAGGTACATAAATTTATAAACGTATTTTCTCCTGACTTCACTCATCTCTTCAACGTTATGTGATTACACATATAATGGTATGCTTTAATGACTACTTTTGCAGCACAAAGTACTTCCCTCTTTACCGCATCTGGAGGAGGATGAGGCTGAGTACTACTACCTGAGTTTTGAGAATGGCTCGCCATATGACTTTAAGTTCATAAAGCCTATAAGAATAGCTGTGAAGAACAAGGAGGATGAGCCTGCGCGGATGTCGAGAAATAAATTTATGGATAGGTTGAAGAAGGCTGCTGGGAAATTGGTTACATATGAGCCGGCAAATAAAGTGTCTGAGCGACACCGACAGAGTACCCCACCAGTAGATGGTGCAGAGACATCGGACCGGTAGAGGCAGTCAGAGAGGGTGTGTTGTGTGTCCATGGACTTCCTTGTCTGGATCACACCCAGGACGCGAGTAGGGATGAGTACTTTGATAGCCGTTTGAAGGCGATCTTCTACGATAAGTCTGAGACATGATTTATTGCTCGAGTTTCTCGAAAGGTGCTTTCTGGGATCGTGGATTTCTTTGGACCTACGCATAGATGTTTTAGGAGCCTGGTGCACTACTCAGCTGGGAGCCATGATAGGTTTCCCGATAGGCCTAGTCATTCTGCATCTGTTCGCAGCGTTCAGCGGAGGATTCCTGACCCTCCACGTCACTCAGTCTCTGGTGCAGCCCACAGTCACCATTCTCAGCGTCAGCCTAGTCATCATTCTCAGCGTCAGCCTAGTCACCATTCTCAGCGTCAGCCTAGTCACCATTCTGAGGTCCAGCACAGTCACCATTTTGAGATCCAGCACGTTCATCATTCTCATATTCATCATTCTTTTGAGCAGAGTGAGCTGCCCCTTGAGTCGACTCTGCAGTTTCTAGATTATGAGCATCAGTATCAGCCATTTGACGTGCTTTTTCAGCAGTATGGGACTATGTTCGATTGGTTTCAGGACGATCATCATTATAGTGTGATGTTTCAATGTGAAGGTAGTAGTCCTCAGTAGCAGCCTCCATTTCAGATCGAGCAGCCAGTTTTTGAGATCGAGCAGCCGGTTATACAGCTCTCTGGTCGTTATAGTTGTGAGAGGGATGCTGAGGGTGATGAAGTTGGTGAGAGTGCCGGGACGCAGCAGTTGGGTGAGCGTAGTCTTCCACCGCGAGTGAGTCGACCATCTGCTGCTCTTCGGGAGCCTTTTGTGGCGGCGCCTCTAAGAGATAGTGAGGCTCTGAAGAAGTTGTACCTACATTTTAGGAGGGAGCAGCCACGTGATGCTATTGTCCGGTGTTTGGAGACTGGGCATGCTCTCACCCAGGCGTTGACCGGATAGAGTCTAGCCATGAAGACTTTGATGTCGAGGTGATAGATTATTATGTGCTTGCGACTCGAGTGAGGCTTTGGAGGGGAGTCCGTAGTGTTGGTGTCGGTAGAGTTGGAACTGTACTTGTCGGCTCCCAATTTTACGTAAGTTCTATAACTTAATCGCTTGTATATCATTGGTGTGATGTGGATTTTTTTATTTTGTGGTTTGGCTTTTTGTAGTTAGTTATGGCCAACGAGTTCGCAAGACTCCATCCGGATGATCCACTTGGTATCAAGGTGACAGGGAAGCCGGTTTACAGGGATTAGAAAATTCCTAAATGCATCGAGGACTACATGACAGGTCTTGATACACCAAATGCGGTTCCATGGTCAAATTGCGACGAAGTAAGTTTGAAATTTATATTTATAAATGATTCGCTATGTTTGATGTGATGATCTTATATGATTACATATTTTGTTTCAACAGATCATTGCCATTTGTTGCCTCGACCAGAGTTACTGGGTGACTATCAAGATTAACATCATAACATGGACCGTGGAGTTATACTATTCCTTGTCACACCAAGATGGTCGATACCGATTCAACCAACTGCGACCAATTACTCATCTGATGCCTCATGTGCTAGCTCAATCCAGGTACTGGCTGAACAACCAATCGAAGAAGAAGTATGACACGGAGATGAGTTTCAAAATTATGCCACAAGAACTACAGTTCATATAAAACGACAATCACAGTTGTGGCCCCTTCGCGTGCATGTACTTGGATCGACTCATCTCTGCAAACCCAGCAGGAAGTCACCAAATCAAGGAACTTAATGAGAAATATATTAAGAAATATCGATATGGTTTAGCAGCTAAAATCTTTATGTTGTTGTTAGACATGTAAAATGGTTTTTGGTGTGTTGTGTTGTGTTGTGGCAAGATTAATGTGTCGTGTTGTTAAATCTTTATGTTGTCGTTAGACAGTTTTGGCAAGATTAATGTGTTGTGTTGTTAAATCTGTAACACCCCGAGATATTCGGAATATGTTACAGCGCCGTAGACCCCTACATGGGACCCACCAGGCTACAATAGGAAAACTCCACTCGACTAACCATCTTGGTTAGCGAGGGTACACAATTAAATAATATGACATATAAAGATACGCCCGGAGCAACCGGCAAAATAAGCATCAACCAACAACGTGACAATTTAAAGCAATACAATACGGAGTTTGGAACGAAAAGCCTAAGTACTCGCGAGTACAATCTATAAGTTTAAAACTGTGGGAACAACCATATCGAAATGGACAAAGGAAATAAGTAGACCCAAATGCACATGTCAACGACCCTGGTCAACATCCTCGTACTGTCCTGGTGCCCGCTCGTCCGGATAATCATAACCTGAAATCCATAACAAGAATTTCCCCAAAACGGGTCCCCAAAGGGGTTAGCAATTACGCTAGTACAAGTAATCAAGGCAAACCAATCGCTTACACATTTCATAGTACATGCACCAATATCATTTCAAAAACCAAAACTAGACATGTCCTTTCCGGAAATAAACAGTCAAACAATTTGCCTTGGGAACAGAGTCATATCATAAATTCCCGCACGAGGCCTCTAAGGACCCTCCCACACTGGCTATATTATAAAGCAAAACACGCACATGCATCACCTTGGGAACAGAGTCATATCATAAATTCCCGCACGAGGCCTCTAAGGACCCTCCCGCACTGGCTAGCTAAACAAACTCATGAATCGAGGACTCAACCCTTTCGATTCCCTCCTTGATCCCGTCGGACCAACACGAGGTGAGCAAATCACACACAAAATACATTACCATTCCACGTTAAGCATAAAGGTTTCCAAAAATACTTGCCTTAAATTATTGACGACGCGAAGAACGGAAAGGAAAGTCACCGACGAACGCTAGGAACCAATGAAACCGAACCTAACGATTCGAAGAATACAATCACAACCGTTTCTAAATGAATACGGAATTGGAATACACCCGAAAACCCGCCTACGATTCATGTATATTCGTATATAAACAACAACGAGGGCGGACCACAACCAAACCCTCTCGATTCCGTAAAAATCACGAAATATACTATGAATCCGTAGGGAAACTAAGAATACCAACAAGATTAATCATATTCATCATGAATCCATCAACAAAACGGAACGGATCGGAAGAAAATCCCAAAACCCCCAATTTATCGAAAAGTAGGGTTCTAAGAGATTTACCTTGGATTAGGATGAAAGATTCGTGTTGATGTTGTTATAATACTCCAAGAACTCAAGAAAGATGTTGGATGAGATGATTGGAGGAAGAAATCGCCAAGAAAATCGCCTTCGCCGCGGAGAGAGGAAGAAATGAGAAATTATGATTATCTCGGTCAACTCCCTGGTTTATATAGCCAGGGAGTGTTAGCGTGCGCTAATCCTCAAGGTTAGCGTGTGCTAAAGGGGAAAAATTACAGGCCAAAATAGTTAGCGTCCAGTCCAGTAGCCAGACTTTTGGCCGTTAGCGTGCGCTACTCGAAACGTAGCGCGTGCTAATAACCTCTCAGTAGCGCGCGCTATCGACCAATAGCGTGCGCTACCTGGACATCAGTCGAGTCCAGTGGCAAACTGCCCAGAACCCACCTGATACGTTAGCGTGCGCTACCATACAAGCGTAGCGTGCGCTAACTGATCCGTTAGCGTGCGCTACCATACAAGCGTAGCGTGCGCTAACTGGCACCTGACCGGGTTCAGTAGTAAACTGTCCAGTACTGGACACTCACGCTAGCGCACGCTACCGGGCATCATCAGCGTGCGCTAGCCCCTCGACATTAGCGTGCGCTAGCATATGTAGCGTACGCTAATACGCTAGTCCAGAAGGCTGGAAAAACAGCACTGCCACTCCCAGGGCTACTCGCTAGCGCGCGCTACTAAACAGACGTAGCGTGCGCTACTAAGGGACCCCTAGCGCGCTATGCAGAAAAAATAGCGTGCGCTAGGTATGAAATATGAACGGTTCAAAACACCGGAAGGTGAACGAAACATCCAACGGAACATCTCAACGGGTATCATAACATAGAATGGACCCACGGCAACCCCGAAACGGCGGTTCCGCTCAACAATAACGGGGATAAAATCCATAGATAATAGAAAAGATACACTGAAAGATACACGAGGGTCACTACTATCGGGAAATACGCCGAAAAAGAAAAATACAAGGGGAAGAAAAATGCGGATATTACATTCTACCCCTCTAAAAACAAGTTTCGTCCCGAAACTTAAGAAACAAACAACTCAGGGTACCTAGCACGCATGCTCTCCTCGGTTTCCCAAGTTGCCTCCTCGACACCGTGTCTCGACCACTGCACCTTGACCAAAGGGATGGTCTTATGCCTCAGTCGTTTCTCCCGATGCTCTAAAATCTTCAAAGGACGCTCCTCAAAAGTAATATCCTCGGCAACGTCAATCTCCCCATAGTCGATGATGTGACTAGGATCCGGGACATATTTCCTCAGCTGGGAAACATGAAAGACGTTATGAACATGACTCAGGGCCGGGGGTAACGCCAAACGGTATGCTAACCCACCGACTCGCTCGAGAATCTCGAAGGGTCCAATAAATCTCGGACTCAACTTCCCCTTATTCCCGAAACGGAAAACTCCTCTCGTCGGCGACACCTTGACAAACGTGGTCTCCCACCTCGAATTCTAAAGGTCGACGACGGACATCGGCATATGACTTCTGTCGACTCTGGGCAGTCAACATCCGTTCTCGAATTAATTCTATCTTCCGTCTCGTCTCTAAAACGACATCCGGTTCGGTCCCGACCAAATCGGACGCCTCATTCCAACAAATCGGCGATCGACATCGTCGCCCATAAAGTGCCTCATACGGTGCCATCCGAATCGACGCGTGCCAACTATTGTTGTACGTGAATTCGATCAATGGCAAGTGCTCCTCCCAGTCGCTACTCCAATCGAGGGCACAAGCACGCAACATGTCCTCGAATGTTTGGATAGTGCGTTCCGACTGTCCATCTGACTGGGGATGAAAAGAGGTACTCAAATGCAAACGGGTACCTAACGCCTTATGCACCGCCTGCCAAAAGTGCGATACAAAACGGCCATCACGATCCGAAACAATAGACTTCGGAGTACCGTGAAGTCTCACAATCTGCGCGATAAACACACGAGCCAATTTCTCCGGGCCCCAAGTGTCCTTGATGCCCAGAAAATGTGCCGACTTGGTCAGACGATCAACAACCACCCATACCATATTCATGCCCGACCTCGATCTCGGCAAACTCGTAACAAAATCCATCGATATATCTTCCCATTTCCAGTCTGGAATGGGAAGTGACTACAATAACTTGACCCGATCGATGTTCGATTTTGACTCGCGGCAAGTCAAACATCTCGCCACAAACCGTGCGACCTCCTCCTTCATATCATTCCACGGAAGTTCCTCCTCGTGTCCTTGTACATCTTACTCGAACCAGATGAACGGAATAGGGTGTGGAATGGGCCTCATGCAAAATACTGTCGCAACTCTGGATCGTTCGGCACACAAAGCCGACTGAATCTCAAAACACCATCCTCGTGAATCACAAACCCGAGACTTTCCCTTAAGAACGTTCTCTCGGATTTGAGTAATCATCGGATCCTCTAATTGCTTGACTTAATTTCATCGATCAAAGACGACGAAATCTCTAGAGCACAAAGTTGCCCGACGGCTCCGTGCAACAAAACTTCAACATCTAACTCGATCGAGCCCGAAGCTCGGGATCGGGCGTAAGGACCTCAAGCGTTCGCAACGCAATCGGTTTCGACTCAAGGCGTCGGCCACGACGTTTGCCTTGCCGGATGATAAAGGATTTCGAGGTCGTAATCCTTAATCGGCTCTAACCATCTCCTCTGCCTCATATTCAACTCCCGCCGAGTAAATATGTATTTGAGACTTTATGATCGGTGAAAATCGACATGCAGAGACGAAAAGATAGTGACTCCAAATCTAGAGTTCAAAGACAACCGCCGATAACTATAAATAGTTATTAGTGTAGTTAAGCTCATACGTTCTAAACTGTCTCGACGCATAGGCAATGGTCTTGCCGTCTTGCATCAATACGCACCCAAGACCACGACCCGAAGCATCGCTATAAACGGCGAATCCCTCGTTGCCACATGGCAACGCCAAAACTGGGGCTGAAGTCAAACGCTTCTTCAGCTCCTCGAAACTCGACTGCCTCTCATCGATCCAGACGAACTTCTCGGATTTATGGAGCAACTGTGTAAGTGGCCGAGCTAGTTTTGAGAAACCCTCGACGAACCTACGGTAGTATCCAGCCAAACCCAAGAAACTACGGACCTCCTTCACATTTGTGGGCGATGCCCAATCCAACACTGCCTCAATTTTCTGCGGATCCACACGGACTCCCTCGGCTGAAATCACGTGACCCAAAAACATCACTTCCTTTAGCCAGAACTCACATTTCGAGAACTTCGCATAGAGTTGCTCGGTCCTCAAAATGTCTAACACTATCCGCAGATGATGAGCATGCTCTTCCTCATTCCTCGAATAGATAAGAATATCGTCAATGAAGACGACGACACACTTATCCAAATACTCGATAAAGACTTTGTTCATCAATTGCATGAACACCGCCGGTGCATTAGTTAACCCGAAAGGCATAACTACAAACTCGTAATGTCCGTATCTCGTCCGAAAAGCTGTTTTCGGCACGTCGGACTCTCTCACCGGAGTGATAGTACCCGATTTCAAATCAATCTTCGAGAATACCGCAGCCTCGCAATCGGGTCAAACAAGTCATCGATTCTCGGCAAAGGATACTTGTTCTTGATGGTCACCTTGTTTAGTTCGCGATAGTCGATACACAAACGTAGTGAACCATCCTTCTTCCGCACAAACAGGACCGGTGCGCCCCAAGGCGAGGCACTCGGTCGAACATACCCCGACTCAAGAAGCTCACTCAACTGCTTCTTCAACTCTGACATCTCTGAAGGTGCCATGCGATACGGCGCCTTTGAAATTGGAGCCGCACCCGGCTCTAATTCTATAACAAACTCAACCTCACGATCCGGTGGCAGCCCCGGCAACTCGTCAGGAAATACATCAGGAAACTCACTAACGACTGGAATCGACGAAAGCTCGACTCCACCATTCTCCGCCTTCAAGGCATAGCACCAATAACCAGTACACCCCTTTCGCAGGAGACTCATCGCCTTCAAGGCATTAATGACGAATTTCTGATTTTCCCTCCTTCGCCCCGGGAAGGAGTGCTCGGTGCCATCCTCGGCTAACATGGTGATGATCCTCGTGCGGTAGTTCATGATTGCACCATGCCGCTCGAGCCAATCATCCCCGAGAATCAAATCCTCACCCTCAATATTAACGACAATAAGATTAGAGAGCCAAGCTCTCTCACGAATAAACACAGAGCAGTCTCGGACCTCTCGATCACCGACAATTCTATCACCGCTAGGAAGTTTAACGATGAAAGGCTCGCAAGGTGACAAACAGTCGAGACTCAAACGGCGTACACACTCTAGAGAAATGAATGAATGCGTAGCACCCGAATCGAAAAGCACACTGACAGGATGGAAATGAATGTGAACGGTACCTGTCGCCTCAGTAGCTGCTGGATCATCGGCCCTCCTCATCTCATAGATACGTGGCTGAGCAGAGCCGACACTGGAAGCTCCACCCCTAGCGGTGACCCGACCCCTACCTCGGCCGGCACTCGGTGGAGGCGGCGGAGCAAATGAGCCACTGGTTCACACTCGGCTCCAACGGTCTTGGTTGGGAAGAACGGCGCCGGAAGGCTGTTTGACTGCTCACAAAAGGGGCCTTGTGGCCCGGTGTCCACAAGTGTGACAAGTAAACTTGACGAGAACACTGCCGGCTCCTATGGCCCCGCACACCACAATTAAAACATGTGGGTTCACGAGCGGAGGTTCGCGGCACCCAAAGCTCCCAGAGAAACGAGCCGAACCGCCGTTGAAATATTTGCGGCTTGAGATTTCGCCGCCTCCACTCTTGGGACCGAAAAATTTCCGACCGACTTCTGCTTCTTGCTCTCACGAGCCAAATCGCTAGCCGTCACCGACATATCATAAGCAAGAGCTCGACTCTGATAATCCTTCAAGGTAGTACAGACGAGCCCAGACATATAGTCCCGAATGGGCAGCTTCATCCTCCTGGAAAAATGGAAAATTTTGTCGCTCTCAGCGACAACTTGGGTCTTCACATAACCCAACTCCTTGTTAAAGTCGGCAATGGCCTGAGATACGGGGATATCCCGAGGTTGAGCATCATAGAAAGCATGCACTCGAGCCTGTCTGACCGGCCACGGACAATATTCGGTCTCCATCAATTCTTGGAATTCGGCCCACGAAGCAACGTGATCTTTGGGACCAACGGCCTCCCACCAATCTGTAGCATCTCCCGTGAGAAAGTATTGAGCAATAGGGACCTTACGGTCCTCGGGGCAGTTAGTAGCAGTGAAGACTTTGGATATCTCCTTGATCCACCCTTCCCAGCCGATCGGGTCCGAAGCTCCCGAAAACTGAGGAGGATGCATCTTGATGACATCCTGAAGCCAGCGATCCGCTTCGCCCCGATTAGCATGGGCCTGATCGGGGTTCTGAACCACCTGTGCTATAGCCGCCATCTGGTTAACCATTTGCTGCATGACAGCCGCAATACCAAGATCGGCGTGCTCCTGAGAAGAAGCATGACTGTGACGGTCGCCGGTACTGCCGGCTCCTGAAGAGTGCGACGTGGTCGCCCACCGCGCCCCACGTCCTCGGCCGCGTCCACGGCCACGACCACGACCACGGTTTCCTCCGGCATCCATACTGGTGTTAAAAGATAACAGGAGCATGTCGAGGATGAGTAAGGAAGGAAAAAAAACAACTACGATGATAAGCAAAAGAGGGAGAATAACCACGGTTCCAGAAACGGAATACAGTATGTGAAAGCAAACAATCGGGTAAGGAAACTTACGAGCACTAGAAGTACTGAGATGCCGGCAGCGGTGTGACAATGTGCAAAACAAAACACGACTAGACCCAAATAACCGACAAGCCTAGGTATCCATAAACCTAGTGCTCTAATACCATTTTCTGTAACACCCCGAGATATTCGGAATATGTTACAGCGCCGTAGACCCCTACATGGGACCCACCAAGCTACAATAGGAAAACTCCACTCGACTAACCATCTTGGTTAGCGAGGGTACACAATTAAATAATATGACATATAAAGATACGCCCGGAGCAACCGGCAAAATAAGCATCAACCAACAACGTGACAATTTAAAGCAATACAATACGGAGTTTGGAACGAAAAGCCTAAGTACTCGCGAGTACAATCTATAAGTTTAAAACTGTGGGAACAACCATATCGAAATGGACAAAGGAAATAAGTAGACCCAAATGCACATGTCAACGACCCTGGCCAACATCCTCGTACTGTCCTGGTGCCCGCTCGTCCGGATAATCATAACCTGAAATCCATAACAAGAATTTCCCCAAAACGGGTCCCCAAAGGGGTTAGCAATTACGCTAGTACAAGTAATCAAGGCAAACCAATCGCTTACACATTTCATAGTACATGCACCAATATCATTTCAAAAACCAAAACTAGACATGTCCTTTCCGGAAATAAACAGTCAAACAATTTGCCTTGGGAACAGAGTCATATCATAAATTCCCGCACGAGGCCTCTAAGGACCCTCCCGCACTGGCTATATTATAAAGCAAAACACGCACATGCATCGCCTTGGGAACAGAGTCATATCATAAATTCCCGCACGAGGCCTCTAAGGACCCTCCCGCACTGGCTAGCTAAACAAACTCATGAATCGAGGACTCAACCCTTTCGATTCCCTCCTTGATCCCGTCGGACCAACACGAGGTGAGCAAATGACACACAAAATACATTACCATTCCACGTTAAGCATAAAGGTTTCCAAAAATACTTGCCTTGAATTATTGACGACGCGAAGAACGGAAAGGAAAGTCACCGACGAACGCTAGGAACCAATGAAACCGAACCTAACGATTCGAAGAATACAATCACAACCGTTTCTAAATGAATACGGAATTGGAATACACCCGAAAACCCGCCTACGATTCATGTATATTCGTATATAAACAACAACGAGGGCGGACCACAACCAAACCCTCTCGATTCCGTAAAAATCACGAAATATACTATGAATCCGTAGGGAAACTAAGAATACCAACAAGATTAATCATATTCATCATGAATCCATCAACAAAACGGAACGGATCGGAAGAAAATCCCAAAACCCCCAATTTATCGAAAAGTAGGGTTCTAAGAGATTTACCTTGGATTAGGATGAAAGATTCGTGTTGATGTTGTTATAATACTCCAAGAACTCAAGAAAGATGTTGGATGAGATGATTGGAGGAAGAAATCGCCAAGAAAATCGCCTTCGCCGCGGAGAGAGGAAGAAATGAGAAATTATGATTATCTTGGTCAACTCCCTGGTTTATATAGCCAGGGAGTGTTAGCGTGCGCTAATCCTCAAGGTTAGCGTGCGCTAACGGGGAAAAATTACAGGCCAAAATAGTTAGCGTCGGTCCGGAGCGGACTTTTGGCGTTAGCGTGCTTACTCGAAGCGTAGCGCGCGCTAATAACCTCTCGGTAGCGCGCTATCGACCAATAGCGTCGCTACGGACATCGATCGAGTCCGGTGGCAAGCGCCAGAACCCACTGATACGTTAGCGTGCGCTACCATACAAGCATAGCGTGCGCTAATCGATCCGTTAGCGTGCGCTACCATACAAGCGTAGCGTGCGCTTCGGCTTTGGCCGGGTTCGGTAGTAAAGCTGTCGATCTTTGGACACTCACGCTAGCGCACGCCACGGGCATCATCGGCGGCGCTAGCCCTCGACATTAGCGTGCGCTAGCATGTAGCGTACGCTAATACGCTAGTCCGTAGTCGGAAAACAAGATCGCCACTCCTGGGGCTACTCGCTGGCGCTACTGAAACAAGCGTAGCGTGCGCTACTAAGACTAGCGCGCTATGCAGAAAAAATAGCGTGCGCTAGGTATGAAATATGAACGGTTCAAAACACCGGAAGGTGAACGAAACATCCAACGGAACATCTCAACGGGTATCATAACATAGAATGGACCCACGGCAACCCCGAAACGGCGGTTCCGCTCAACAATAACGGGGATAAAATCCATAGATAATAGAAAAGATACACTGAAAGATACACGAGGGTCACTACTATCGGGAAATACGCCGAAAAAGAAAAATACAAGGGGAAGAAAAATGCGGATATTACAAAATCACACGGTAAATGGTTTATGGTGCAGTAGTTAAACCCAGGCCAGCTCTGTGTTGCACACAATGGCTGCACACGATCGTGGCCATCGTAGGTTACGATTATGTGCAATCTGCCCACGGTCATGGGTTGCTGCTGTCGTGTACCCACGATGGCTGCCATGACCGTGTGCATACGACCATGTGTCCCATCGTGGGCACGACCGTGTGCACCATCGTGTGCACATGAACTTTTGTTATTTTTTGCCAATTTGATTTATTGTGTTATCTAGAAGGATGTTTTGTGATTGTAAAATTGCTTGTTCAAACATTAATTACTATATAACTTCTTACACAAACTCGTATTTGTCATTTCGTGTAATTCATTAGTATATGAGATATTTCATACAAATGAACTTATCCTTATGAACTAATACATTGAGAACATATAGACTATACATGATTTGCAATATATTATGTTAATTTAATCAATAACTTTTTAAATAAGTGTATCGTTAACAAATACTTGTTAATATATAAGTAACAACACGTAAATTGACGAGTAATTTGAGAAATTAGTGAAAATTATGGATGTTCTTGTGTACACGGCCGTGTGTCCCATCGTGGGCACGACCGTGTGCACCATTGTGTGCACATGAACTTTTGGTATTTTTGCCAATTTGATTTATTGTGTTATCTAGAAGGATGTTTTGTGATTCTAAAATTGCTTATTCAAACATTAATTACTATATAACTTCTTATACAAACTCGTATTTGTCATTTCGCGTAATTCATTAGTATATGAGATATTTCATACAGATGAACTTATCCTTACGAACTAATACATTGAGAACATATAAACTATACATGATTTGCAATATATTATGTTAATTCAATCAATAACTTTTTAAATAAGGGTATCGTTAATAAATACTTGTTAATATATAAGTAACAACACGTAAATTGACGAGTAATTTGAGAAATTAGTGAAAATTGTGGATGTTCTTGTGCACACGACCATGTGTCCCATCGTGGGCACGACCGTGTGCACACGTAGATATAGTGCCAATTTGACACCGTAGACACCGTGACACCTGGTTGCCAGCATGGCACACGATCGGAGCACACGATCGTGCCCATCGTGTGCCCCATCGTGTGCACTACAAAGGGCAGTATCGAATTATTTTATTATAAAATCCCATCATGGGTCCCCCCTTTTCAATATAAGCCCATCTTCTTGGACCGAGAGTAAAATACCTGAACCGTAGTCCCCCCTTTTCACTATAAAACCTAATCAATTAAAATCAGTTAAAATCCATTAAAATCCAATACGTGAAATGAGCGGCCGATTACGAGAAAGCGATTTAGGAGGAATCGAAGCACCTCCACCAAAAAGAAGAAGGAGGATACCTCCTCCCAACCCACCATACAGAACTAGGCCGAGAGGAAGATACTCAATGCTCAGAGTAAGTTTTTTTATTTTGTTGTATGTGTAGTGTGTACTGCGAATTAATGTGTTTCATGAAAGAGGGCCTATTTAAAAATACTGCGAGCACTCCAATCATACTAGATGGTGATGATGATGATGATTTAGAGATTTATGAGAAGATAAGTAAAAAAGTTATTTTAAAAGAATAAGTTCATGGAGATGATGATACAAGACTAACGAAACAGCAACAGATGGGGGAAAAGGGATCCAAGTGATTGTGGTTTTTAAGTTATTCTTAGATATTTTGGTGTGATGGTGATGAACTTTTGTTATGTAAAGTTATATGCTTTTGGTGTAAACTATTGCTCTTTAAAGTGAGCTACTTTGTTATGGTTAATGTTTGCCTCCATAATCACCTTTATTTGCTTTACATCACTGAACACTTAAATTTCAATTCAGAGATAAAGAAAATAGACACAAAATTATGCATTTCAACTAATAATCAGAATAATGAATCAATACATGGTCCATCGAGGATCAAATATCAGCACATTATTATTACTAGTAAGTCACAAAATATAAAAATACATAAGCAATTTAAGTTCCATGGTATGGACATCCCCTTATGTCATGGTCATCATTACGACAAATGCTACACCTCTTCTTCTGCCGGCGCCTTTGCCTCGTTTGTTCATCCATTCCTTGAATTTCTTCTGGAGGGATATTCAAATCCACACCACCTATGGGAATGAATGCTTTGCAAGATTTTCTATTGTGGCCGGTTCCTTTACACCTATCGCACATCTGAGGCCGTCCACCTGCGGGCAAATTTTCAACAGCGGACCATGCACGACTCATCCTTGGTCGACCGACTTGTCGTACCCCCTCTGGAGGTAAGCAAATGATGGATGAGATCTCCGGTGGGACATTCCACTCATCAGGATGTGGGGTAGAATTAATATGCTCCTTATAAGTCTCTCCAAGGCCTTGTTGCTTGAAATAACGACTAACAAAATCATACACAGACAAACCATTGCCGGCGCGCCTGTTACAATAAGCAATTATGTCAAGGATGTGGTGTAGGATAATGTATTTTTGATACTGATGAGTATGTATTTTACTTATTTATCCAGATATATTCTGTTGGAAAACTGGGACCAGCCCTGTGTTGCACATGATGGCAGCACACGATCGTGCCCATCGTGGGTTACAATCGTATGCATCTTGCCCACGGTCATGGACTGCTGCTGTCATGTGCATCCTGCCATTACCGTGTGCACACCATCATGCACACGATGGCAGCACACGATCGTGCCCATCATGGGTTACGATCGTGTGCATCTTGCCCACGGCCATGACCGTGTGCACACGACAGCATAGATAAAAACATTGAATGATGTGCACATTAGAGCAAAACAATTACCTTATAGCGGCAACAACATGATGACATGGAATCTGATCCAAATCAAACTCACGACAACAACATGTCCAGGTTCGAAGGTCGACCTCATAAGAAACTTTGTTTTCTTCGACTTTATAAACAAGTAGGGTGGTAGCTCGAATGGTAAGAGTCAGACTGGATTGCACAGAGTTAGAGAGCTTTTCAAAAGTGTGCATTGTCAACTCATGGTTTCTTGATGTAGCTTCTCCCCGCTTCTCAACAAACCAATTCTCTAAAATTAGGTGAAATATCTCAAGTAACGAGCAAACAGGTAAACGCCTCGCCCACAACATATGATTATTAAAGCATTCAACAGTATTGGATGTCAAGAAGTTATAGCATCGTACCGGACACTTCGACCTAGCCCATCTCTCTGGCCCAATTTCAGAAAGACGTCTGTGAGCCCTATTAGGGCTTTCAATATGTAGTTTCGAAAAGTGGTTTTCAAAAACTTCATCACGATGCGTGTAGGCAGCAGTTGTAAAGAGTCCTATAGCATGAGCACCGTAGGAGGTCAGATTTTTTACAAGATGGTGATAGCAGAACCCGTGGAATGCATTCGGATAGATGGCTCGAACAGCATTCTGAATGCTCTTATGTTGGTCACTCACAATCAGTAAATCTTCCATCGGATTGTAGCATCTGCGCAAGTTATACAGAAAATAAGTCCATGACTCGTCGTTCTCTATCAGACCGAGACCAACTGCAAGAGGAAATACTTGCTCGTTCCCGTCAAATGTGATGGCCGCAAATAGAGTTCCTTTATTCCTTCCCTTCAGGTGGGTCCCATCAACTATAATCATCGGTTGAAGGCACGTATCAAATGCCCTAATACTCTGTCCGAGTGCAACGAACATGTGGCAAAACACTCCCTCACGAGTCGTATGCAAATCATAAATTGTCCCTGGATTACGCTGTTTTAACAAATACAGATTTATCCCGGCAGTTGACAGTGACCGGTGGAGGCTGCTCGACTCAACCTAAAGTCCCGGCACTACCGGGGTTCAAAAATGAAATGATCCAGTTACGCATTGATTGTAGATGCTCATGCTCGCTCGCAGATTGATGGTCGGATAAGAAGTTCCGACGACTCATAATCCTATCCATTTGGGCCGGTTGGCAAACCCAAGCAATAAATTCCGCAAATAGTGACTCAAGCAAGTCTTTACGACAATCTTCATCTTCGAATGTATGCACCTCCTCATCTTCCTCGTCTTCATCATCTTCCTCGTATTGATAATCTTTGGAAGGCATGTCATAATTTATGTTACCGGGCTCTACTCTCGAGCTGCTACATCCCATATTAACCTCGGGAGTGGAGGAATTGCCGTTCTCAACATACACCTCAGGATCCTCCTTGTATTCTACTAGTAATCGAAGTATCTCGGTATCGCCCCGTAATAGGACTTTTACTTTGTTTCCCTTGGTCATGTGTGTCATGTACCATAATTTGTAAGCGGACTCATTTGGAATACCCAAACCCTCTCTGATAGCCCCCACGAGGTTTGCACGACTAACATTGCTCGTGTCGATGTAGACAAAAAAGGAGTCCCCATCTACATATGTCGATCGCTCCCAATGACCATCATGATGTATCAAAATACGCTGCCACGACATCTGATTACAAAAAGATGAATAACTATTAAGAAAACTGAGCGAACAATATTCTAAAACGGTCTGCCTTGGACACGACCGATGCACACGGTCGTATGCTACCATGTGCAGCGATCTGTCCATGAACACGATCGCTGCACACGATTGTGGACGATCATGTTAAACGGTCGTGAACACGTTAGTTGTGCGCACGATGTCAAAGCCGTTGGACACGATCGTCGCACACGGTGGCTGCCCATCGTATGCAGCGATCGTGTCCGTAAGAACATGTCGGGAAAGAATTTTTCCAGTGGTAAAATATTGATGCATACCTTCTTTATGAACCCAGAAGCACGACAAATGAAGTCCTATTTGAACGTCAACTTTCTTTTCGAATAATCTTGTGATTTTTATAAGATTTTTGAGAGACCCTTTGTCAAAAATGGTTGTGTTGTTTTGATGTATATATTGTAGTTAAATTTTGGTTGTTGGACATTAATGATCGGCTTTGAGCAGATGAGGAAAATGAAAAAGAAAAAAGAAAAGGAAAGTAGTTTAAATTAAATAAAATACAAAAAGAAAAGAGAAAGTCAACATTACAACTTTTGGGAGGATATTTTAGTTTTTTTACTCAAAATTGTACAAAAAACTTATACTCTTATGAATGAGGATATAAAACTTGTCAATTTTATGATTTGGTCTTAAAAAATTAATTCCCACAAAAAAAATGTAGTTAATTATAAAAAATCAAATGTGCCTCTTTTAGTGAGCAATGATTGCGTTTGATATTTTCTGCCTAACATCAATGATGTGATTGAGAGAGAAAGAGAATAATAGATAGAGTGGAATAAAATAATTGATGAAATATAATAAACTAATATAAAATATTTGCCATTTTAGGTATGAACAACTTATTATGGGACGTCCATGAAGGAAAATTAAGTAACTTATCTTGGGACTAATGGAGTAAATAAATTTTCATAAGCATAATTTTAGATAAAATTAAGGATTAACTAATTTATTTTCTTGAAAAAAAATATTTTGATTTTAATATTTACGCATCTAAAAAAGTATTGATTATTAATATAGAAGATAAATATTAACTTAATTGATTGTTTTTTAAGAATATTAATAAATTTAATATATGAATCAAAATTTTATATAATTATAAATTATTTAATTAAGATTAAGTTGAAAAAAAAAGAATTGAAAATACTTGTTAACATGGCTTTAGAATTTTGAATTGGGAGAAAATTTGTTTTGCCCTTTTGCATATAATAATATTCTTTTCTGCCCCAAGTTTAGTAACAACTCTTTTGATACCCAAATTGTCGAAATTGACCTTTACTCTAATAAATTCGAGTCATTTGTTATAATTTTGAGTAACATATTTTCGAGTCAACTTCAAAAAAAAATACAATATTGAGGAAGGTTGACAATCGGGTAACACGTAATAGAAATTCGTGTAACGTGAATTCGACTTACACAGTAAGGATCGACCGAATTCGGTTAATACGGGTTACACGAGGGTGTTCAGATTACACGACCATTCGGGTTACACACTTTACTCGGGTTACCCGAATTTGTCTGAGTAGCCGGGTAGCCCGAAGTTGTTTGAATTCGTGTAAAATGTTTATTTTTATTCGGAAACGGATAGCTTTTACACGTGCTAAAAATTCGGGTTACACGAATTTTTGAATTCGTGTTTGAATTCGGGTCACTCGATTTTTTTGAATTCGTGCTAAAAATATTAATAGACGTATGACACGAATACATTTACACGAAACAGATTCGTGTGACACGAATAACATTACTCGGATATCTGAGTTACTCGAATTCGTGTTATTCGAATATTAATCGGGTAACCCGATTCCCATGAGTAACCCGAAGTCGTGTGACACTTATAACAAAAGATATTTATGTTTTATTCTCAATTAATTGTGGTGGGAAAAAAGAAGAAAGATGAAGATAAAGAATGATTCTGATATAAACTACTTGTTCCAATTCAATGTTGAGCCTGTGATTTTTGTTAGCCTTCAGAATGCAACTAGCATTCCTCCAAAAGCTCCCTCATTTGGTCCACAATTTGACTTACCTGGATCCAGCTCTTTTCCGGTACCGTACAATTCTAATCGTATGGATTATATGACTGATTGGGGTTCAAGCATGCAAATTCCTCAGGAATTTGATGATTCTCGATTTGATGGTTGCGGTCCTTCAAATAATGTATGTGATGTTGGTGGTAATTGTGGTGGTGGTGGTAGTGCTGATGATGGTAGTAGTGATGATGATAATGACGACATAAATATCGATGATATCGATCTCAAATATGTCGGGGTTCAAAAATATTGGTTTGAAAAATTTTGCAAATACTGTGAGAAAAAGGGCATGTTCAATAAAAGATTGGTAAAAGAAGCATAACCAGAACCAGAATGGATACGTTTTGATTTCGATCAATTAGTAGATGAAGAAGGTGCTCCAGCTCCTCCCTCTGGTCCTGGGTGGAAAATTCCAGGTAGACCTCCATATGTGTCTCTTTCTGAAGTTGATGATGATATGGACGAGCAATTTAATCCTACAAATACACGATCTTGACAAAGAGGATCTATATTCTCTCCAAAGATAGGTTGAAGAACGCTGTTGGGCGATATCATTTGGAAAAGAAGTCTGACTATCGTACTCTAAAATTTGATAAGCAGCGCTATTCTGCCGTTTGTACAGATGAAACATGTAATTTTTTGTTGAGTGACTCCGGGAGGGGTGGATTTTGGAAGTGCACTCACTGAACGAGCATACGTGTCATTTTGACAAATCGCAAGGCACCTAAGCAGTTGCCTTCTAAGATGCTCGGTGAATACATGTCCGACAAACTATTAGTGGAAGGACAGATTATGACTCCGAAGCTAGTGCAGGCTCAACTTAAGAATGAGTATTGTTTGACAATCTGTTATGGCTTGGCATTGAGCATTCCCAACCATGCTATCTCGGTGATATATGGAGACCATCAAGATTCTTTCAGAATGATCCCATCGTACTTGCATATGTTGGAGGTGACGAATCTAGGTACCATAACTGATTATATGGTTGATGCAAATACTGGAAAATTTAAATACATGTTTTATGCTTTGGGGGCTTCGATATCTGGATTTCGTTATGCTAGACCAATTATTGTTGTTGATGGGACACACCTTAGGGGTAAGTATCGAGGAGTATTATTTGTTGCTGTTACAAAAGATGGTAACAATCAGATATTTCCACTTGCTTTCGGGATTGGCGACGTAGAATGCGATGAGTCGTGGAAGTATTTCATGTACAAATTGAAAGAGGCCTTTGGTTGTCCAAGGGCCCTCTTGATTATTTCAGACGGGCACAAATCCATAGAAAATGCTATAGGAGAGGTATTCCCACTTGCGCATCACTGGTTATGTTGTTACCACGTTCAGAAGCATTTGGTTAAGTATAGTCAACACGTGGTTACAATTTTCAATGCTGCAGCTTACCTACTTGAAAGAAGTTGTCGGTGAAAATAAATGGGCTCGTGTGAAGTGCCCAGTCCGGCGATTCAAGGTTATGAATTCAAATGCCGTTGAAAGCATGAACAACCGTCTTCTGTGGGCTAGAAGGCTGCCCATTTCCGCACTTCTCGAGGTATGTCGAACCGTGGTGGAAGAATGGATATCTGATCGACATAAAAATGCAGATGAGTGTCCTGGACCTTTAATGAATCATGCATACGAGATATTAATGAAGGCGCTCGGAGCTGGATCGAACACGAACGTTCAATTCCTTAGTGATGGGGTGTTTAAGGTGACCTCTAACAGGAAAAATTATGTTGTGGACTTGAGAGAGCAAAAATGCAGTTGTATGATGTTCCAGCATGATATGATCTCATGCAATCATGCCGCTGCAGCTATAAGGTACCTAAATCACGACCAAAATGTGTATATACATGATTACTATAAAGTGTCCACGCTTCGCCAAATGTGGGACGATCTGTGATTCCAATACCTCACCCAAGTGATTGGTTCATTCCTACTAACGTCAAGGTAAAAGTTTTAGAACCACCAGACAATCCGAGGCAGCCAGGGCGACCAAAAGAAAGGAGACACACATCAGGTATTGAGTCCTCGACTCATACCCGTAAAGTTCAAACATGCCTTAGATGCGGGGGTACAATAGAAAGACTTGCACTGCAGTTATTCCCCAACTATTTGAGGATTTCACAATGCAACCAACTCCGTCTAAAAAGGGACGTGCAAAAAAAAGGTGTAGTATATGTCATTCTATTGACCACACTGCTCCAAAATGTCCAACTAAGCATCGTTTCGACCTAAATGAGCCCCTAGTATAAAATTAGTTATATTTATTTAAGGTATTTATATGTTTCATATTTATTATTTCGGGTATTGAAATTGAAGCTTTAAGTATGTATGTTTCAAATTTCAAATTGATTAAGTTCAACCTCAAACCAATTAAGTTTAATTTCAAATTGATTAAGTTCGATTTCAAATTGCTTAAGTTCACCCAAATTGGTTAAGTTAAAATTGAATCAGTTAAGTTCAATTTGAACAGATTATGTTCAATTTCAACCGATTAAGTTCAAATTTCAAATTGATTAAGTTAAAATTGAATCAACTAAGTTTAATTTGAACCGATTAAGTTTAATTTCAAATCGATTAAGTTCAATTTCAAATTGGTTAGGTTCAATTTCAAATCGGTTTAGTTCAATTTGAACAGATTGTGTTCAATTTCAACCGATTAAGTTCAAATTTCAAATTGATTAAGTTAAAATTGAATCAATTAAGTTTAATTTGAACCGATTAAGTTTAATTTCAAATTGATTAAGTTCAATTTCAAATTGGTTAGGTTCAATTTCAAATCGGTTAAGTTCAATTTGAATAGATTATGTTCAATTTCAACTGATTAAGTTCAAATTTTAAATTGATTAAGTTAAAATTGAATCAATTAAGTTCAATTTGAACCGATTAAGTTTAATTTCAAATTGATTAAGTTCAGTTTCAAATTGGTTAGGTTCAATTTCAAATTGGTTAAGTTCAATTTGAACAGATTATGTTCAATTTCAACAGATTAAGTTCAAATTTCAAATTGATTAAGTTAAAATTGAATCAATTAAGTTTAGTTTGAACCGATTAAGTTTAATTTCAAATTAACTAAGTTCAATTTCAAATTGGTTAGGTTCAATTTCAAATCGGTTAAGTTCAATTTGAACAGATTATGTTCAATTTCAACCGATTAAGTTTAAATTTCAAATTGATTAAGTTAAAATTGAATCAATTAAGTTTAATTTGAACTGATCAAGTTTAATTTCAAATTGATTAAGTTCAATTTCAAATTGGCTAGGTTCAATTTCAAATCGGTTAAGTTCAATTTGAACATATTGTGTTCAATTTCAACCGATTAAGTTCAAATTTCAAATTGATTAAGTTTAATTTGAACCGATAATTTCAAATCGATTAAGTTCAATTTCAAATTGGTTAAGTTCAATTTGAACAGATTATGTTCAATTTCAACCGATTAACTTCAAATTTCAAATTGATTAAGTTAAAATTGAATCAATTAAGCTCAATTTGAACGGATTAAGTTTACTTTCAAATTGATTAAGTTCAATTTCAAATTGTTTAAGTTCAATTTGAACTGATTAAGTTCAATTTCAACCGATTAAGTTCAATTTCAAATTGGTTATGTTCAATTTCAACCAATTAAGTTCAAATTTCAAATTGATTAAGTTAAAATTGAATCAATTACGTTTAATTTGATACACAATAATTATTATAAAAATGAATTGTTATCTACTGATTTGGAATATTTATATACATGTATATCACTAAAAGAAGATATCACTAATCTCTATCATCCCACCGTATAAATAAACTACTGGTATCACACACTACAGTATCTACATCATCGCTAAACCTCCATATAGCTCGGGCCATACGTCCTCTAAATGCATAAATATCCGCCTCGACCTTTCCATGAGAGAAAGACTGCTGAACGAGAGACTCTAAAGTCCGTATAGAATACGCACCACAAGAGGTCGAGTCATCTTGTACATAGCATAAATCCTTCCTCGCTGTAGCAATTCGAAACGGATTAACCGAGGTGATATCAGGGCGGCGCTCGTAAAATACAGAATGCTGTGGAATGGTAGGAATTAAGCGACATATACCCGATGCCTGCCGCGATCTCAATTTCCAATATGCATCGTGTTCCTGCGCCAGAGAATCGTGCATGATGATGATACCCTCCTCGAGTATAATGCGGAGAACAACCCAATGTTCGCTCGAGGATTGTGGAGACGTATTCTAGATGGTCAACACCTGGATTGTTCAAAAAGTACATTGTCAGCACAATAGTACACGAATAACTAATACAAATAAATAACAAAACATGCAATAAATTATCACCTCACGTAACTCCCACCAAGAGCGATGATCGCCCCAAAATGGTCTCAGACCGTGAATGTGGCTGATCAAGAAATTGAGATCATCATCGTCAATACTCAATGAACCTCCTCTCCTATTGGAGTCATTCCATACATTGATACACGTAGCCTAATATAAAATAATTTTGTCACTAATGAAGCACTCAATTAATTTGGAATATATTTATTAATATTTTTTCATTACCAAGAAGCTCGTATGAACCAAAACCCTCTGAGCGGCCCAATCATCGAGCCATCACACGCCAACAAATCCGGGATCAAACTGTAGGATCCCCATATATGCATCCAACTGCTGGATATCATTTAAATTTCAAATAATTTAAACATTTTCAATAACTACACGTTTCAATAAGAGATTACGTACATATAAATTGAAAGACTTATGCCCTGTTCTTTTGGACTTATTTTGATTTTGATTTTGATTCGATTCGATTCGAGTCCATTCGATTCGATTGATTGATTCGAGTCCATTCGATTCGATTCGATTCGATTCGACTCCGTTCTTCTTCTTCTTCTTATTTTTATTATTAATCTTAATTATTATAATTGTTATTATTACTAATAATATTACTATTATCGTTGTTGTTGTTAATTACTATTATTATTATTATTATTTACCATTATTATTATTATTATTTACCCTTAATATATATTTGATTCGATTCGATTCCATTGATTCGATTCGATTGAATCCATTCGATTGATTCGATTGATTCAATTGATTGATTCATTCAGTCCAAAAGAACAGAGCCTTCCTTTTGCATCTATCAATCTGGATCCGTCCTGTAGCATCAAAAACTAGGAGGCACTAGCTCCGCATGCAGCACCAACATTGACACTACAATTTATTTTTTGTTTAAGTACGGACAATTTTAGTAAATAATATTGAATTTATAATTTAACTCACCTCTCGCCGCTGTCCAACCACCTGCTATACGCGTCCGCATCCAAGTCCTTCCTCTTCCGAACTACAATGGTCGAGAAGGGGGAATGCGTTCTGTATAACCTATACTACAGTCTAGGCACACCAAACGCATCTGCTCGAATAGGAATAGAAGAGTAATCAGGCGGGATAGGGATCAGATCCACAGTGGAAGAGGATGGTCGAGACCTAGGGGCAATCTCTAGTGGTGTCACCAACGTCTCAGCAGGAAGAACCGGGGGGTAACTGTCGGAACCGAGGCTCCATTAGCATGATGATCGAGACTTGGAGTGCGCTCTACCGGGACCGAGGCTCCATCAGAATGAGCACCGAGACTCGAAGTGTGCTCTACCGGGACTGATGCTCCGCCGGGGCTAGGGACACCCTCAGTCTGCTCGGCGGGAGACGACGCTCCATCCACACGAGTCTCTGTCGGCAACGATGATCCACCAGCGTCGGGAACTCTCTCAGTCTGCTCGGGGGGAATAGGCGCTCCGTCAAATCGAGGCTCTGTCGGAATCGAGGCATGAGAAGGAAAATCGCGCATAAGATCATTAATACCTCCAAAGTCCCATGCCGGCGTGTCAAGAGGACCAGACTGGCCCACTACCTCATCAATATGTCGACATATCTTGCCCACTGCGTCATCAACATATCGATGCATCTGCCCGACCGTTGAATCGATATATGTACACATATGGGTGAAAAGAGTATCAAAATAAGTATTCGGTGCAGTCTCCTGAGTACCCTGTGCCGAAGAAGATGCAGTCTGGTGAGGACCCCGTATCGGAGAACTATGGAGCAGCAGATCGGTATGCACAGGCTCACGAGGATCTGATGATGACTCACGTCCATGAGTAAGATATAGAGGGTCAGAAATAACCAGACCAGATGTCCGCTGCCGGACAATACGCTCTTCGGCTAGATCACCATCACGAGCCCTCACCTTCCCCTTCCCCTTCCCCCCACCCTTCTTGCATAGGGCCATCCTGTGCGTATACTGCACCCGCTCGCTCACAGCATCACTAATGGACTGCATATACGGCTCCTGCTCCTCCTCAGGTGTCGGAGATAACACCTCAAAACAATCAATCTAAATACAATTCAATGATTCATTTTCAGTAATTGTTACCTTAAATATCTACAAGAGTATTTGCGTTTGAAAACCTATAATTGATTACCTAATCATCGAAGAATGTGGTAAAATCAACATGACCCAGCTTCTTCAACTTCCAGCGTGTACAACGAGGTCGCTGGATGAAAGAAGCTCCGAGCATGGCCCCACATTTGGAGCCTAACGAAGGTATAGCCTCGCAAGCCCATATCTGAAAACAATAATTGAATCTCAACATAAGAAACAATAACAATATTTATTCTAAGTTTGAGTATATAATTAAGTTAATGAATGCGAGGACGTACCATAATAGCGTATATGTTATCATAAAAATGGTAACTCGGATCCAGACCAGCGGGGACCTCAGTGGGAACATCGCTCAAATACGTAACCAAAATATGATATGAATATAAGCCCTATAGAAAGCTCTCTCACCGAGTCTGGTCTTCAACCAACGTCTACAACCACCGGTCAGCAATACGCTTGCCACCATCCACACCGAATATCAAATAGCAGACGCACAGCACGTTTGCGACCTTCAGCGCATCACTGGGATTCTCTCTAAAATATCCAGCAGCAAATCGATCACGAATATGGTCTAACATCTGCCCCCCACGACTGAGCAACGGATACCGATCATACACGCTCCCCTCCGGTGGAACATCGTCACCGTGTACATCAAAGTCGGAGTCTCCGAATCACAAACCGGTGACTAACGCATACTCATATCTACAAAATCGAATAAATCGATGACCGAGCCTAAACCAAAACTCATCGGCCTGTGCATCCGGTCTAATCACCTCGTTCGAGAACAAGGCATGCAATGCGGCATTAGATACAAACCCCCCCACTCCTCCCGGACAAATTGTCCAAGACACGACTCTCTAAACTCCCTAATAGTGTCATCACCTACACTCCGCAGCTCAGCAACGATCGTCTTAACAATCTCTAATCTAACATACCCATTTATGGAGCATTTCGAACCCCGCATATTCGGCCTCTTCCAAACAACCTGCCGATTCAAATATATCTTAATTTTAGCTTCCTGCGGGTGTATTGAGGTAATATGTAATCGGGAAAAAGTAAGTGGATAATTCGAGTAACAGTGGAATTTATTCGATTTATTTCCATCGAGTTATTCTAATTCAACTTGAGACATCCTAATTCAATTTCAATCATCTAATGCAATTCGAGACATCCTAATACAATCCGAGCCATCCTAATCCTAGTAGTTTTATGTCAATTCGAATAATTATATATCAATTTGCATCATTCTAATTGTGGAAGGACATTAGTCTTTTAAATTAATTTGAGAAATCCTAATTGGTCAATTAGTCCCATTTGAGTAACTTATAAACTCTATTCGAGTAAGATAAATAAAAAAACGAAATAGACTAACTAAACGAAATAAACTAACTAAACGAAACAAACTAACTAAATTCGACAAGATATCCATATTTATAACATTCCCAAATTCGAATTGAAACTCGAATACGAATTACCAAGGTTACATAAATAATCAATTCAACACGACATCAATTCATACATAAAGAACAGGATATCAACACACGATTCGGGGTTGACCGGCGCTACTTAATTCCCAAATTCCTTTTTCTCTATTTAATTTATTTTTTCACCGTGTAAATCGAATGCAAATCGTGTAAATCGAATTCGTGTAAATCAAATGCAAAACGTGTAAACCTAATTCGAGTAACGAGCCTATTCGAGTTACACGAAAATAAAGTCTTACCTGGTTTGCGGCAGCGGCAGCGGCGGACTCGGCATCGGCATTACCGTCAGCGGCGCTATTCGTGGAACGCCTCAAATTCGGGGAAGTCGAATTCGCCATCGAGAAGGAGGAAATAACTCGGATTCGTGAAACTCCTGTTCGTGAAACTCGAAGTCGTTGGATTCGTGAAACTCGTTTTTTGTTCTGTCGTGTGACACTCAAAGTCGGATTCATGAAGAAGGAAGAAGACGACTCGAGTCTTGTTTATAAAGAGTTACTCGTCGATTCGTGAAAATCGTTTTTTGTTCTCTCGTGTGAAACTCAAGTCGGATTCGTGAAGAAGGAAGAAGACGACTCGAGTCTTGTTTATAAAGAGTTACTCGTCTATTCGAGTAACTCGAATGTTCGGGTAATATAACCGTGGCTTAGACAAATTCGGGTCACCCGATTTGATTCGTGTAACCCAAATTTTCGGACTCGTGTAACCCATATTTTCAACCTTTCTCAATATTGTATTTTTTTGACGAAACATTCGAGTTTATATTACCATAAACAAGACGAAAAAAATATTACTATATGCAAAAGGGCAAAACAAGCTATTCCAATTCTATCCCCGCTTATTTAAAGTAGAATCGTAAATAAAATTCCATAAACAACCCCTGAACGCAAGTCCCAAACCCATTCTTCTTCTGCGAACTGAGTTATTCGAAAGTAGAGAATGAGGATAAAGGGCTTTTTTCTACGGCAATTTCTATCTTCTTCTCGAATTAGGTATGAATCGGATAAATCCCTTTTCTTGCCCAACAGTCACTTTCTTTCTCTTTCTGTATTTCGTTGTTTGGGTACAAAATCTGTTGCCATTGGTGAGAAAATGAATCTTGGGTTGGGAAATATTAATGGGTTGGATGATGCTCTCTGCTTGTACGAGAATCTGTCCAGAACGAGGCCTCTGCCTAGCGTGGTGCAGTTTACTAAATTGCTTTCGCGTTTGGTCAATTTGAAAGAGTATGCTGCTGCCATATACCTTTTCAAGGATATATGCAATCTGGGGGTTTCAGTTAATGATTATACTATGAATATCGCCATTAACAGCTTCTGCCTCTCTAATCGGGTCGATTTTGGGTTTTCTATCCTGGGTTGGTTCTTCAAGCGTGGTTGTGTTCCTGATGTATTTACCTTCAACACCTTATTGAAGGGTTTGTTTAGAGGAAACAGGATTAACGAGGCACAAGAACTGTTTAGGAAGATGGTAAGAGAAGGACTGTGTGAGCTAAGTGTAGTCACTTACGGGACTGTGATTGATGGACTTTGCAAGGCGGGTAACACTGCAATGTCCATCGAGCTACTCAGGGTAATGGAAAAAGGGAGTTGTAAGCCGAATGCCCATGTATATAGTATGATAATCGACGGCTTATGCAAGGACGGAATGATCGACTCTGCCTTTAAGCTTTTCGATGAAATGTTCGAGAAAGGCATCACGCCTCATGTCGTCACTTACAATGCTTTGGTTTGTGGTCTGTGTAATTTGAGTCGTTGGAAGGAAGTGAAAATGTTAACGAAGGAGATGATAAGCTACAAAATATATCCAAATGTGTTTACATTCAATACCTTGATTGATGGTCTATGTAAGGAAGGATTATTGGATGAAGCAGAAGATGTACTCAGCATCATGAGGCAGCAAAACGTGATTCCTGATGTAGTTTCATACAACTCATTGATGGATGGATATTGTCTTCAAGGACGCATGGATGAAGCTAGGAATGTCTTTGATTCTATGGCTAACATGAACATTGCTCCTAATATTACGAGTTTTAATATCTTGATCCATGGATACTGCAAAAAGAAAGAGATAGATGATGCCATTCATCTCTTCCGTGAAATTCCCTCGAAAGGGTTGAAGCCTAATATCGTTACATTTAACACTCTATTGGAGGGACTGTTTTGTGCCGGCCGATGTTCTTCTGCACTAAAGCTTTTTGATCGGTTGCAAGCTTTCGGCCTGAAACCAGACTTCTATACCTACTGTAACATGTTAGATGGATTGTGTAATAATGGCCAAGTTGAACGAGCATTGTTGTTGTTGGAAGGAATAGAGCGCAAAGGAGAACATCTTCATATTTCTTACTACAATATCGTGATGGATGGTTTGTGTGAAGCTAAAAAGCTTGATGCAGCTCGAGCTATTTTTGGGGATCTTGGTTCTAAAGGATTGGAACCTAATGTGGTAACCTACAATATCTTGATTAAAGGATGTTCTCAAAATGGGCTATTGGAGGAAGCTCGAAATCTTTTATTAAGGATGGATGAGTCAAGTTTGTCGCCGAATGAAATCACCTATAATGTAATTGTTCGAGGAAATCTGAGGAAGCACAAATTTGAAGCTGCCTCAAAGTTTGTTGAGGAAATGGATGCTAAAGGATTCTTCCCAGATTTATCTACCTTGGCCTTGCTGCTTGATTCACTCGACATTAAAGAACACCATTCCCATTCTAGTGTTCTTAAAATACTTTCGAAATGGGCTCCAAATACTTTAAACAAAAACCAATGATCCAAATACGTATATATATTTCTATATGGCAAAGCCATTTTGGACACTGGCCCCTCCAAAAAAAAAAAGGTACTGATTTTCTGTTCTCTTGAATCCGGACTTAATGTAAACGATTTGTAAAACTTTTTATTCTCTTGGAAGTTTTCATGGTTCAAAATTTTTACTCAGCTGGTGGAAAGGTTTAGTGGAGTGATGAATAGCTGTTTGTGCATCTCTGGTATTTCATTTTCAAGAAATGTCTCTTTTTTTTTTTGAATGAATATTTGGCAGGCCAAAGTGTTCAAACAATTCTAAGTACATATAGCACTTAGAACTAATTTAAACAATATGGTTTTTTTAATGAAAGACTCGCCGAGGAGAAGAGAATTGAGGCGCTGTGGAAATATGACATCAGTGGTGATGCTTCAGTTGGCACAGATTATTTAAATGAGTCAGGCGAGAGATATTCACATGTGAATATGGATGCATCAGCTGTTGTACTCTCGATTGAGTTGGATTATGGTTTCACTTGTAAACTTAGCTTCTTTGTGATGCGGGACATAAGCTTAGCTTCGACTGCTGGAAACGATACAGGTTTTGCTTCCATCTCCTAACTAGATCATACTCTTTCCAGTGTTTGAAATTAATGTAGATGGAAAGACTTGCAAAAACCTTTTTAGGCATGGAGCCTTAGCTCAGACATTAAAATGGCATTTCACATTTTAATGAACTGGTCTAAACAAAGGGCTTGAAAATGTCATTAAGTGCTATTTTTATATTAATGTCAAATTAAATAAATATGTGTGTGTGTGTGTGTGATTGATGTCGGGAAGCAGGCTACAGGAAGGTCTGGTGCCATCTATACTAGGCCTGTAAACGAGTCGAGCCAAGTCGAGCTTTCACAAAGCTCGGGTCGTTAAGCATTAAAACACACTGGCTCAAACTCGAGATCGACATAAAATTTTTCCTATTCGAGCTCGGCTCGCGAGCTTCAAATTTTTTAAATTTTTCCTATTCGAGCTCGGCTCGTGAGCTCGAAAATTACTACTCGGCTCGTGAGCTCGAAAATTACCAAGCTCGAATTAGGGGTTAGGGTTATATATATATATATATATATATATATATATATATTAATAAATATCGAGCAGCTCGTCGAGCTTTCGAGCTGAGTGTGTATATATATATATAGGGGGGCTTTATTTTCAGAACTCTTTTAAGTGCGAGAACTGCGAGAATTCCTCTAAACCAATGAGATTTTTTTAAATATTAAAAAATATTATTAATTCAAAAAGGTATTATAGTAAAATACAATTTTTATTACGGGAGATAACCCCCCACTAATGATAACCCTACTGATGATAACCCCTACTATATATAACCCCTACTATATAGTAGGGGTTGTATGCATTGACATGATGTACATTATGTATTATTAGGAGTACGAAATGTGGTTCTCGCGGTTCTCGCACTTAACAGGGTTCTGAAAATAAAGTTACACTATATATATATATAGTTACACTATATATATATATATATATATATTCAAACTCGGCTCGATTAATATACCGATCTCTAATATGTGCTCGGATTCGAGTTTGAGTTTGAATTATTAAGTATCGAGTCGAGTTTTTTTCGAGTCGAGCTCGAACTGTTCGAAAAAAGCTCAAATCGTTTACAGGCCTAATCTATGCCTATGTAGTTGTCTTTGACTCCATATACTTAGTCACAATTTATTGATTTAATTGAGTATTTTAGAATGTGTGTTAGTTCTTGTTACCAAGACCCTGTATCCCTGATTCATTATGTTATTTTTTGTAAACAGTCATTTACTATAATACCGTCATTCATGTAGATATATTTTTTTACTCATTAATTTATTATTTCTATGAATTGGTTCGATGAATTTGGTACGGTATTTCATTTTGCCTTTTGCTCAAACTGTCTTCTCGGGTTTACCACTGAAAACTGTTCTAGGTTCTTAAGTCACGAGATAGTTGTTAAAGGAGTGCTTTAGGCGCAAGGAGCACACATCGCCTTTTAAGCTCTAACTTGGGCGACCTCAGTCACGCGCCTCGGTGCGCCTCAGTGCCTCGGTGGGCCTAGGGGCGCCTCTATATTAGGTCTCCTTTGTTTTTTATTCGTAATAGCTTTATAGTTGTTCTTATTGTTCTGGCACTTTAATTTTGTTAATTTGTGGATTGTTCTATTTTATTGTCATTTCGTGTTTATAAGTTCTATAATTTAATTTAATTTATTTTTTGTTTTTCGTGCGCCTTACCTCTCTGACGCAGGCCTCACCTTGTGCCTCACGCCTCAGACGATAGGTGCCTGTATCATCTTGGTGTGCCTCAGGCCTCGCCTTAGGTTGCCTAGTACCTGTTGAAATTGTTATTTTTTATAATATTTTAATATTTATTTTATATTACGTGTCTGACACGAAAACACGACACGAATTTGCGCGGTACACGACACGACACGAATTCATTTCGTATCATGTATATGTTTGGACTTTTGGTACACGAAACACGAAAGTACACGACACGAACGAATTGCCAGGTCTAATTATGAGGATCCAATTTGGAATGTGTTTTTCCACATATAAACTGGAAAATTATTAGAAAGCTGCTTTGGGGAGCTGACGGTAAAACCCAATCAAGCTAGTGGCCATCGCAGAAAATGCAAATCCCTGATTGCCGATAAGGCGGATGGATTTAATGTAGTACAACTCGGACCTCTTGAATCAATAGACCTAACAAATCATTCTAAGAATAATGGGACGCTCGAGCTTTTCTCCTCTCCATTGTTTTAGTGCATAATGTTTTTAAATGTTTCACCAAGTGTAACTCTTGGGGGATTAATTTATGAAAACTAATAGCATATTATCGTGTAAATCCTGCACCTCTGGAGCATCTAGCAAGATGATCACTTTGACACATACAGAGAGAGTGGTATACACTTGTACATATTGAGAGTATGTACAAGTGTATATTATTCTAGTATGGCAAGGTGAACACTTTTGCTAGGTGTTCATGCGACCGAAGTACAATTTGCTTGTATTATGGGGTTCTTTCTTTCATAATTTTTTACCAAGGTTGAAACCTCAATATAGTCTGAATGAGGGCATAAGAATAGATTACTCTCGATTCCCGACATGTGGGCCAACTAGGGAATTGTATAGAGGAATGATTGGCGATATATGACTATTATGTGATGGAGTTTGTGGATGTGCACACAATTTAGTACTCGAGTAACTTAATTCATGTGGAATACGAACTTGCTCGTTCTTACGTACAACTACTCTGTACACTTGTATGTAGTAAAATAAATAGCGAACAATCATTGGATTCTATCGGAAAGTGTTAGAAGTTTATCAAACAAAACTTTGGTTCTCTAACCGTATGAAGTGTACCTTGTTATTCAATATTTCCACACCAAATGTAGCACGAGTCTCATGCACTATTACTTTATTATATATGGATTACCATATATAAATTTCTTTACATAGTTACCAATTACTATATATATATATATATTAGTTGTAGATTACTTTTTGTTGTTCAACAGGCTATTATGTTGTGCAATGATTAAGATGGCAAAAAATTTAGGAGATTCATGAACTATTTATATATCGCTTTGCTTTGAATTCAAACTATCAATAAAATATTTTTTTTACTCAACGTATTTCGATGTATGTATTTAGAGCCGCAGTCGTTTATATATATACATATATATATATATACACACATACCACGTTGAATGATTAACTTATTTCTATATTTGTGTAAAATTTTTGTAATTATTAATTAAAGCACATAAGATAGTGCTGGATATTAAAAATATTTACTAGTATATCCAAAAGTCATTTTGCCATTATCGAAAATGGCTTCTTAACTAAATATTTTGATATTTTATTTTAATCATTTTATACAGTATTGTGTACTGTTTGTCTAGAATTAATTAATATTTAAGATTTTAATTAAAGTCAATGACAAATTGCAGTTACTTAATGGCAAAGTAGTCATAAATCATTAATAAGCAATATATTAAACTATATATTGATTTTTAATAATTTTTTTATCATTTTCATATTTAAAATATTTCAAAGTTGGTATTCCTCATAATTTTTTTGTAATTAAAATATATAAATATATTTATTTCTTTGCTATCTCGACTATAAATTATTATTTTAGAGAGCGGGAAAGAGAGGGATGGCGAGGGTCCAAATGATAAGAGGTCCGCTACAAATTAGAGCACGACCAGGAATTTTAGATTGGCATCGAGAAACCGGCCCAAAGGTGCGCTACGCTGGCCGGTTGATATGGATTACCTAGATGGTCATCTGACATGGCTAGGGATGGCAACGGGGCGGGGATGGGGCGGGGTTCACAACTCCCGGCCCCGACCCCAATTTTTGATTCCTTCCCCCGGCCCCAGCCCCGGCCGCGTACGGGGATTAATACCCGTCCAAACCCCTGGTCAACCCCCGGTTGATGAGTAACACTGAGTACCAGGTTCTGTTGCTTTTCGCACTTTCCCGATTATCTATAAGCAATGGGAGAGAGCGAGGTTTTCTCTTCCAGTGTAGCATTACCAAGAAATTAAGCATTCTGATATTGCAAAATAGAAAAATGAAAAATATTCAAGCTTTAAGGCCACCAGCAAAAGATGCAAATACAAGAGGACATAACCTAAATTATATCAATCCACAATAAAAGATTACATAACTTAATTTCATAACCACAATAAAAGTACACATCATTCGACATCTTCATCGTATTCAACCGTTTGATCAAATCCTTCCGGCTCTCCGTCTTTTTTATCTACAATTAAAAATAATACGTGTTAGAAGTTATTCATATAAGTCTATGAATTACGATATAATAATTTATATAATTATTACCTTCAATTTATTTCCTCAACCAACTTTGGGTGCACATCAATGCTCCAACGGTTTGTGCTTTTAGTCGACATTGTTTTGTTATCTTGTTCCCGCTCATGCTAAATGCCGATTCTGATGCTACCGTAGAAATTGGAATGGCTAGCACATCCCTCGCAATCATCTGCATGATAAGAAACTTGCCACCGTTGCACTTCCACCACATTAATATATCAAATCCACCATCATCTGGTAATAATGTCTCCTCCACATAGTGATCCAACTCGGTCGTTTGATACATATCATCCTCGAAAACCATATTGACAAATTCTAATTTCCATGAAGTCTTTCCCATTGAAGCGTTCCCCACATGTGAGTGAGTAGTGCTAGATTGCTTTTTTCCTTTCTTTTGATCATGCTTCCTTTTGTATTCCTCAAACAAATCACTACATAGGCTAGGTATCCTCATAACCGTATCTTTTGAGTAAATACCATAAATCTTTGGAAAGAAATAGTTGATCAACTTTAGCTTATACCTAGGATCTAAAACAATAGCCACACTCGTGACATCATGTATGACTCCCCAATATTTATCAAACTTTTCCAACATACTTGATGCTATCTTCTTAATAACACCATTTTGAGCATCTTGACAACTTATAATTTCTAATTTCATGTCACAAATCAAAGGAAAGAATATGTTTGAAGTGGGATACTTGGTCCCGGAGAATTCCTCGGTCACACAACCAAAGCATCGTTGATATGTGGAGAAGGCACATGTATGAAGCTGCATCAAAGAATATATTAAAAATTAATATTACGGATGTTTTGAAAAAAACCTTTCTTTGGCATCAATAAATATTACAGCAATATTAAAGATCTTACAACAATAAATATTGAAAGAACCTTATTGGATATTAATATTGCAGCTGCATCAATAAATATTTAAAGAATGGTAGACGAGAAAAAACCTGATAATCCTATTTTGTAACTTCCAATTGGCTTCTATGTAGTGTGCTGTTATTGCCATAAAACCTTTCTTTTGGGTTCCTACGGTCCACATATCAGATGTAAGAGCAATTCTACTTTCATTCTGTTCCAAACAACGCAACATACCACCTTTTTTGTTTCATATAGCTTCATGATGTCGTTCTTGATGGTATTTCTACAAGGCACCTTAAACATAGGTTGAAGACCAGTTGAATACTTTCTAAAACCATATGCTCTACAATAGAAAGTGGATAGTCATGAATAACGATCATATTAGCTAAATTACCCCGAGTAATTTCAGCACTAAAAGCATAATTACTCAACAAAGATGTGTTCCCATCCTTAGCCATTAGATCTTGAACCAGAATAAGTTGGTTTATGTCTTTTGTAACTCTTCTAGGACATATCTTAAAGTGATCTTTCAAATGGGTCGTCCCATCATTTGGTCTACTGGTCATCTGCTTATTGCAATACTTACATTTAGCAAATCTACGAATACCATCTATATATACTGTTTCAAAATGGTTCCAAACTACAGATTTTAATCTTTTGTTCGGTGGTTCTACTTCCACGATACTAGAAGTCGACCCTATATGCATGCTTTCAGATCTGTGGGTAGTCGGATTCATTTATGCTGTTTTCTCATTTCCTTCAATATCATTGCATCCTGTATCACCAACGTTCTCATTTTCTATAGTATCCATCTGATGGAACAAACATGTAAAAGCTTGTAAATAATAAGGATACAAAAACGTAAAAATGGTTTCTTAACATAAGGATGCAAAAACATAAAAAATGATACATTCATAAAAAAGCAATTTATGAAAAAACATAAATCGGCTTTTAAGCACAAAGTGAAGAATGCCAAAAAAGAAAACCACAAATTTCAAAGTTTATGAACCCAAAACACAAACTCTAACATGTGAGAGTCTTGATTATGAAGTCTAACATGTGAGAACTGAGAATCGAGAGTTTGAGAGTGGGAGACAGGGAGAGGCAGAGAAGGCGGAGCTACGGACCTACGGTGGCATGAGAGGCAGGGCCGCTGGCGCTGGGCGCTGGCCGTAGGAGGGTGGGAGGCGAGAGGGGAGCGACGGTCGGCGGTAGGAGGAGAGAGGGAGGCGGCGGTCGGAGGAGAGAGGGGAGCGGCGGTCGGAGGCCGGAGGAGAGAAGGGAGCGGCGGTCGGCGGAGATTTGGGAGTTGGGAGGCGAGAGTAGGAGTAGGATTTTAACTCTGAATTAGACAGAATGAAAGAATAGGGTCTCCCGTATCACTATGTAAAACATTAAAGATTTTCAACTTCTTTTAAAATTAAATATTTAATAAATATATAAAAAAATAAATTTTTAATTATATATACCGGGTCCGGGGCGGGTCGGGGGATAGCCATCCCGGCCCCAGCCCCGGTTTCATGTAAGCGGGTATACCCGGCCCCCGCCCCGGTACCCGGTTTGGCGGGGAATCCCCGGCCCCAATCGGGATGGGTCGACCGAGTTCCCCACCGATCGGGTCAAAGTGCTATGCCTAGACATGGCATCAGTCGCCTAAGGTCGGATAGAGAATTTATAATAAGTTAATTATATGATAAAAAAATATTTAATAATTATATTTCACCATTTTCACGTATAAGGTCTTTTTCTAAATATTCTCTTCCTATTCGACTTTCCTAGCCTCGCAATAGTTTGTGTTTATCGCAACAACTTGTGTTTAGACATTTTGGATCATAAATAAGTCATATCAATACAAATTGACTGGGTATTTATTATATAAAAATATTTTGAATCAACAAAGTAACATGTAAATAGTTATATAAATTCTTATTTTAAATCTATTGGAATAATTGCTCAAAGTAATAGCGTGTTGGATCAATTCAAAATATTTTATAAAAAAAATAAAAATTATATATATTGATGGTAACTTTAAAATAGTATTGATATAATAAGTAAATAAAAATATTTAAATTAAGAATGCATTTCAAGAGTTTAAAGAAACTATTTCATATCATAAAAATAAGTATGTAGATAAAGATTCATCATTTGTAATATTAGACAATGAAGTTCTCTGAATAATATGTTTGAGCGGAGTGACTCTTGAATTATCACTATGAAATACCAAGGCTCTATCATTTTTTACCATGCTAATTATACTTTAAATTGGTATAAATTTATAAACAAACTTCACACCTAATTTATTTCGAGTATTCTCAAATATATTTTACACAATATAGTAATTGATAACTATACAAAAAATAATACATTGTATATAATTAAGTTAGTAATACTGCATGAAATTCGTGCTACATTCGATATAGAAAAATTGAGTAATAAATGTTCCGGGAATTATTATTCCCGTGATGTGTCTTACGTAATACTGGTTGTAGATACATAGATGGAAGGTTCTAGATCCTTCTAGAGGTAGTAGGATCCTATTAGATGTCTTACCTTATCTAGGAATTTTATGTATGGAAGGACTCTCATTGTAATGCCTATATAAAGGCCTATATAAAGGCCCCTCTATTAGTGTGATGAATACAATTGATTGACTCGTATTTACAGTCTTTTACTTTTTCCTGAAATACGTTATCAGCACGTAGTCCCCAACTGAGCAAGAAATTTTTTCCTCTCCCGTTTTTTTTTCCTGAAAATCCCGAAAAAAAAGGAAAACCGAATTTCTGCAGAAACCCTAGCCCCCTGTCATCTTCTTCCTCCAAATCGCCGCTGCCGGCCACTGCCCTCATCTCCAGCCTGCCGGAGTTTGTTGCCCATAGGCAGCCGCACATAGATCGGACCAAACTGGACCGCCTGCTGCTTGTCATCTTCTTCACCGCGACCGAAATCGCAGAAAATGCCATCCGTCTTTCTCCCAAATTGAAACAGTATCCTCATGTCGATTCACCAACCTCCATCTGCCCGACACCTAGATCGGCTCCGGCGGAATCCAACCTTTGGGTTCTGATCGCTTGTCTCCCAGTCTAGACTAGTAACCCCGACCCAACCCACTTCACATGAAGAAACTCAGCCTGCTCTAGCCCCGCTCGGATGCTTCTTCGACCCAGTTCCGACCCGTGCAATAAGGTATCCAGTCCGCAACGTAGCCCGACCCGATTGGCAGCCTGAAATCTTACCCGACCTGAACTGTGGATGAAATATGAGAAAATTAAAAAAAGAAAAAAAAAGAGCGAGAGACGTGAATTTTCGCGCATAAATTTTCTGCACAGCACAGTCGTACCAAATTCATGTTTTCTGATTCGTCAACCGTCGGATCAGTGTGAAATTTTTACAGCAACTTCCCAACACAAATACCTATATATTCAACGGTGGAGATCGGATTCTGAGTAATATTGATTACTGAATCTGCTGCCGAACAAAAGCCGATTTTTATAAGGAAATTTGGAGATCCGGCCTCATCCAATATCGAGCTGCTGCACCGCCGCGCCTGAGTCCTTTTTCGGACGATTATCGAGCCCAGTAGCCCTTTCCGGGAGTTTCTAAACTCTCAATCTTTTCCTAATTAATTATTCATTTGTTCATTGATTTGTACACTTATGAATCTTACCATGTTTATGTTTTACGTGCATATAGGAAAATATATTGCTCATGATGATGTGCACGCTATGGAGAAAAGCCATATTTGTTATCCCGTTCAAGGATCAAAGTAAATATAGAACGGAGTACCCACGGAAATATGTTGCTCATATGGAGAGAAGCCAAATTTATTATCCCGTTCAAAGATCAAAGCAAATATGGAACCAAGTACCCGTAAGATTTTATTAAAGTTCCCGTTTTTCAATTCCTCTCTTTTGGGAATTTTTTTTGGGGGGGGAATTGGGTATTTGGGTTCTTTATCTCCCATGCTACTTTGCGGTGGATGAGACTATGAGAGGTGATATCACTCTCATATGTCGAAGTAAACTGTGTGACGGTCCTGGGGGAGTCACGGATAATTGTTGAAAGTCGATCTTTGTGGTTGTTGCATACACCACGGTTTGGGTGCGATTTGACATCGCCGTTTTGTCGATTTTAAACCAACAATTAAATAAAATGAACATTGTCGGTAACGGTAAAGTTATGACTTGTTCATGATTAGTCACGGATTTGTGACGTACAAATGGGACAAACATCATTTGAAACGGATATGTCGTGGTTAAAATCGATTTGTGACGGATTTGTCACGTTGAATTGAGCGACCACCACGTTGGTCTTGACCCAATCCCATACTTGGAAAACTCCATCTTTCATCCAATTAAAATAAAATATTGCATGTGGATGTAGTCATGCACCGTCTCCTTGCAATATGATATATGAAAGAATGTATGAGTAATTCTCATGAATTTTAACATGTAAAGCAATGGCATATTGCGGTAAATACATGAATTCATTGACCTCGATTATAGTTCGTATGACTATAGGTTCGAATACTTTTCCGAGTATTTGTAAAGGCATGTGCCTTATACATTTGACTATGTTTAGTCGATCTTATTGGATGGTCAAGACGAGTTGGTTATGGTATATTCATTATGTCTCATGGTTCAAAATGCTTAATATTGATGCACCACGTTACATCCATATAACATGGCTATTATGACGTATACTTGCAAATTGAGAATTAAAATACTTGGTTGATTTGATGCACTTTGGTGGATTTTGTCTACACTTTGATCATGACTAGGCGCATCCTCCTTGGTATTTGTTTATGCTTTGAAAGTTCAAACGGAATTAGTGGTTTTTAAACAGACTTAGCTGTACCGACATTCCTACTTTCTCTGCAAGTCTACCAAGTTGGAGTTACCGAAAGGATCATTAGTCGAGATAAGAGATCGAACACCCTGCTGCATTTAAACGCACCTATGGCTGTCATTGCCATGTTTTTGCATCAACACTTATGCCATTGTATATGGTCTCAACCTTGTTTTCTCACTAAACTTGGGAAATACTAAAGTAATCAATTAAAACATGCACTGTGATCTGAGTTTAATGATCCGTATGGTGCACAATCTATGGATAGAAATATACGGAAGTCTAGTTTCCAGAACATCTGACCGTTCGTCCATAACATTCCTAACAAGGGAGTTATCACTGTTTTAGTGAACAAAGATCAAGCTCCGCGGAATTTTATTTCCAGCGATTGTGCTAAGTTTTATCCCAATGAACTTGGTTCCCATCTTGAATTTGCAAGTGGTCTTATGACACACGTTTTCAACCCCTTTTTGGCCTAATTTGCCATAGATGATGCAATTTTTGGTATGCATTGTACGCTAAAATATCATCTTTCAAATGTTGAAAAATAGTTTCCTTGGGGAAGCCCAAAATACGCACCCTTATAAGAAGGTCGAGCGTGTGCATGGTAGTTTTACACTATGCTTGTGTCGTAACTTTGCCCCTTAGGCATATAACCTTGCCATGTTATGCACTCAATATGATAGATCATTTTGATCGCATCTGGTATAAAATCTCTATGTTGTTAGAGTATTCGCTATGCTCATGTTTGTAAAATTTTGCAAGCGAAATTGAGTGCGTATTAAGCTATTTTCAAGGAACACGATATTTTTAGATTTTGGTTTATAAATCCATTGTGACTATGATGACTAGGTCATCACAATCAATGAGTGGTATAATACTCAAGTTGTTGAACGCCGAATGGTGTTTTCTAGTCACATATGTTCCGTAACAATTGAACCATGTTATGACTCGATGATATATATTCGAAAGTGTATCACTCATAGCATCTCATTGTGATTTGTGAGAATAAAATCTTATGCATCACTTGTATTGGATATGTGAAAAGGAAAAATATTCATGAGTCAATATGGTCCGGCTTACATCGGTTTTTGTAACCAGAAGATGTATTGGGATATTGACACATTTAGGCTTTAATAGTTCAAAGTTTGGACAGTTTGATGATCCATATACTACGGTATTGTCATGGACATTAATTTTTTTTGAACAAAGAAGCTAGCTGGATCAAAGACACCAAAGTACGTTGGTGGAGTCATGAGCAGGGCTCATGACAGATGATGATAGTTATGTCATTCGCGTCTTGCTTTCATAAGCATGTGGGATGCCAAAGAACCCCCGATGATCCTTCTTACCCATGTTCATTGATTAAAGCCTATTCTTTGGCACGATTAGGAGATGACACCCTCCTATGCTAAAGAGAATAATGTAGCGACTCGCAAGCATGGTGCTGAGTCCTCCCTTTTCACCGAGTCCTTATACATGCATGATCATAAGTATTAGACTGGGTGGCTTATGATTCTATGATGGTGTTCACAAATGGTCGTACTCAAGTGATAATATTTATATGTTATGTTGTTCCTTTGACAATGATTGATAAGTTGATGAAACCTGAGTTTATGGTTGTCCAACTTGCGGACCAGTCATTGTAAAGGTCGGTTCACCCACTTGTAGACCAAGTCTTAAAGTGACATTTTAACGAGTACTTCCTAACATCCAAGGCTACCTTCTCACAAATTTTAGTGTCATTTGGAGACTTGGAAGGAGGTGAACCACTTAAATGAAGTTTTAACATACCACCAGCCGTCCTATCAACCAGTTCGATGTCATTTCGACTCGTTTCTGACCACAAGGTTGATGGTTTTGGAATCTTAAACACCCGTTTATACATGCTCACGAAATTTTGAGGTGTTGGGGCTGGTGAAGGGGCTGAACTCTTCAAGAAAGTACTAGAGGTTCGATAAAACCAACGGCCTATCATCGGTTCAATCGTTTCTTTATGTTCGATCCCATGGTGCATGGTGGCGGTTTTGTTGGATTCTCAAGACCAGTAGCTACGGTTATGTAGCATAGGTCAACATGTCATATTCACCTATACCTATCATCATTCAAATGCTTAGTTACAAGTGTAACCATATGTAATACCCGATTGTAAATTCATTCATTACCATTCAGTTAATTTTCATTCAGTAATATTTCACTCAGTTATAATCATTCATCATTCATATTCATTCATTGTATTCACCCTTCGGAGTAATTTGTATCGTGTATCAGTTATTATTCGTCATTCAACCTGGTTGGAGGATCGGACCGTGAATATCATCTTTGTCATCATTGTAGCTGGCTGTGTGTGAGGAGTAGCGCACATTACGTACTCTCTTTAGCACGCGCTAATTGAGTACGGGTAGCGCACGCTACCTCTAAGCATTAGCGCACGCTAATGTAGTTCAGGCAGACAGTCCAGAAGGCACTGGACTGGGCAACTGTGATTCATAGCGCACGCTACTCTCGGAGTATAGCGTACGCTAATGGTGTTTTCCAGCGCACGCTATCGTCATATGTCAGCATGCGCTGGCGCATGGAGGCAGACAGTCCAGAAGGCACTGGACTGAAATTGGGTTGTAGTAGTGCACGCTAGCTGCTTGGATAGCGCACGCTAAGGAATCAGTGTAACGCGCGCTAAGGCTCGATCAGACAGTTCAGTAGGTACTGGACTGAAATGAAATAATTCATAGCGCACGCTACGTGTGGGTCATAACGTACGCTACGATTGGCGAGTAGCGCACGCTGAATTTTGGGTGTAGCGCACGCTATCGCGAACAGGTTAGAGAACAGGAGGTTCTGGACTTCAGTTACTGGGCATCAGACATCAGTTAGCGCACGCTAACATTTTGGGTTAACGCACGCTATCGGGAAGGCATTAGCGGACGCTACCAAGCTCGTAACGCACGCTAACGAGGCAGTCAGAGCTCAGTGGACTGCCCGGTTAATCGCTAGCGCACGCTAAATATCAGGGATCAGTATAAATAGGACAGTCAGCTCAGGTTTCGTCATTTCTCACATTTCATTTCATTTTTGGGCGGGCGATTTCGGATGATTTGGAGAGATCTCTTCGAGCTGCATCCACCTATCAACATCTTCAAGCTTATAATTCGGATTAATCATCATTTCATTCTCTCCAACACATCAAATCAAGGTAAATACTTCTTGAATCTAGAATTTTGGGATTTGAGTATTTTCCTTACGATCTCTTCGTGTAAGCTTGCTACTATGTTGGAATAGGTTAGATATGGATTATCTACCTTAGATTCATGTATTCCTACGGATTTATTGGTGTATATTTCGGATTTGATGAATATTTGGGGAATTATTCAAGAACCCTTGATGTTTGACTTTGGTTATTTTGGGGGTTTCCGATTGTTGTTGTCGTAACCTTGAGTTGTGGTTTCCTATTGGATCAATCCTTGGAGGTTTGGTATCGATATTATTGGGGTTGGTTGTTGTAACACCCCCAAGACGATCATGGCATATTACAGCGCCGTGGACCCCACGCTGTGGAGTCCACCAGGCTAACGTACCAACAAGACATTCGACAACGACACACATCAACAACAAAACGACAATTTCACAATCCACGACATTCAAAACCAAAGACTGAAATACGACAATAAATTTAAGAAATTCACAATCCACTTCCCAAAATGGGTACACAACATTAACAAATTTAAGAAAGAAGTACTCGAGTACTTAAACCAATTACGTAATAAAGGAATTCCAAAACAAGACATCAATAAATAACCACTGAACAGAATCACGTTTGCCCATCATCCTCGTACGGCTCGCATGCTCGTTTGCTTCCTTGACCTGTACCTGAAATACAAAAGTATTTCCCCCATTTAAGGGGTTAGCGACAACTGCTAGTGCAAGTACAATCCATTTGAACTATCATTCTAATCAGATGAAAATATGCGCCAAAATCATTTTAGAAATTATTTATATTTCGGAATATTTACAGTGCACACGCACAAAACACATTTTCTCCAACAAAACAATTCAAAGTTAACCTTGGTACGAGACTCACGGCCATCGTACCCCGCAGAGCCCCGCCGGACATCCCTGGGTGGTTAACCATAGTTCGCGGTACGAAACTCACGGCAACGTACCCCTAGAGGCCCCGTCGGACCGTCCCTAGGTGAACATACAGATACCCATCCATACAACCACGAAATGTCATAATTCAAATTATAGAACGCGTAAACAAATGTAAAGTACTTGCCTTTGAGACATCTTCGAAGAATTGGGAATGAATAAAGACTACAAACGATCCGGATGGAAAATGACGGTCCCTAAATGAAGGATCAACATATCTCAGTCCTAACGGACAACAATAATCGAATGGAAAACGCCCACAACCCCGATTACAAGCTATGACAATAAACGATCAATCGATACGGGCGAGGGTTTACGCAAAACCTCCCCGAATCGACGATTCACGGATTAAATTTGACAAAATCGGATTGGGAGTCACCCAATAACAACAATCAATGAGGAATATCATAACACACTTGAACAATTCGAGTCTAACAAGCAAAACCCAGAAAACCCCCCAAAATTGACAAGTTAGGGTTCTAGACGAAATTACCTCGGATTCGGGCGGAAGAAGATGATTACGTTGATGATAATATGCTAGCACGACTCTATAGTGATGGAAAATGAAGAAAGCTCCGGTCAAAACTGGTGGGAATCGCCTCTGATGTCGCCGGACGAGAGAAAACGAAGAGAGAGATGAGAAATAAGATTTCCGACTCTGCCATTGTCTTAAAGCAATGGTCATTCTGGCAAATAGAGTCTACATTACGGCCGTAATATGGCCAACATTACGTCCGTAAAGAATTGGGTATTACGGCTGTATCACCCTGCGGGCGGCGATTACGGCATTTTGTTGTCAGCAGTTACGGGCGACTCGAAACCGGACCTGCTAACGAACCAAAAATATGGATACGAAGGATATTCGATGACGAACCTAAGTGTTACAAGAAAATACAATTCCGCTTACTCGGGAATCCGAAATACGACAACGAAGATGAAATTCCTTAAACTTATAGGAAATTTCAAAAATGGCCCAAGTAGTTTTAATTAAATAAAATACAAAAAAAAAAGTGGAAAATCAACATTACAACAAAAGAGAGTACATTTTAGTCCTTTAATCAAAATGGTACTAAAAACTTATAGTTTTGTTGTAATGTTTACTTTCTTTTTTGTGAGAATCAATTTTTTAATACCAAACCATAAAATTGATAAGTTATATATCCTCATTCATAAGAGTGTAGGTTATTGATAAAGAGTGTAAGTTATTGATACCATTTTACTTAAAAAGACTAAAATATCCTCCAAAAAGGTGTTGATATTGACTTTCCTTTTTTACCTTTTAGTGATAGATTTAAGGATATTAATGTCTTTTGGTATCAAAAACTTATACTCTTATGAATGAGGATATATAACTTGTTACTTTTATGGTTTGGTATTATAAAAGATAGAACCCTTCTTTTTTTGCTATATCGATCGGAGCAGATGAGGAAAGTAAAAAAGAAAAAAAAGAAAAAAAGTAGTTTTAATTAAATAAAATACAAAAAAAAGTGGAAAGTCAACATTACAACAAAAGAGAGTGCATTTTAGACCTTTAATCAAAATGGTACTAAAAACTTATAGTTTTATGAATGGAGATATAAAACTTGTCACTTTTATGATTTGGTATTAAAAAATTGATTCCCACTTTTAAATTTTAAGTTTGTATAAATTTTAACTAAAAATTATATTAAAATTCAATTTTTCACATTATAATTTATGTGTTTAAAAATCAACAATAATTTTAAAAAATTTATAAATCATTTTTGTAATAATATATTGTCATCTTTTAAGATTAATTTTGAGCTTATCATAAATTAATTAGAACTTTGAATTGCATTTTTTATCAACTCAATGTGTAAGTGATAATTAATAATTTTTTTCAATATGTTTTAATTTTAAGAATGAGTATATAAATAAATATTTTTTTATACATTATATAATTTTCTAGATATATTATTCATCTAAAAGCCAAGGATATAGCAAATTATTTAATATTTAATAATATAAATTTATACAAAAAAAATCTTATCATTTTTCTTACAACAATTTTTTTGACTCAACAATAAAAACAATATCATATAACTAATTATTTATGATACATGTATATAATGTTATAATAATTCCTACATACTTATTAATTTTAAAACCAATTTATAAAATATTATATGAAAATATAATAATTTGGTAAAACAATTGCTATATTCTGATTAAAAAGTTTTCTTTCTTTTTTTTGTTTACTAAATATATTATTAAAATTAAATAACTTAAGATTATGCATGATTAAAGAGATTTTTTCAAGGTTCCCATCAACAATGAACGATAATTTCATCATAATATATGTATTATATTTATGCTTGTAATTTACGGAAGTAATAACTAATTATATTAAAAAAATTAATATTCGCTTGCGATACTAATAAATATAATATTTAATAATTTCATTAAGATGTACAAATAAGTGATTGAGCGTGTTAAATTGAATGTGCTATAAGTATTAAGGGAAAAGATATTCAGAAAAATTAAAAACGCAACAAGTATTAAGTTAAAAATAATTCAAAAGAAATTATGTATTTTTTATAATTAATCATATTATGGTACTGTTTGATTTATTAGTTAATATTTAATTTCTTTTCATAATTTTCATTTTTATATAGTTTGCTAACTTAAAGTTCCTACGATGTAAAAATGATTTTGAATAAATTTGTTATATAATTTAAATTTTATTTTATTTTTATTTTTATCTTCAGAATAAATTTAAATAAATTATTTATATATATACATATATTAGATTTGTTAAAATAAGTCTTTAATTCGTCAAATTATTTAAAATTAATAATCCTAAGAGATGTTTGAATTTATACATTTTTATTAAATTTATTAAATATAAATAAGATTTTAATAGTTAGAATAATTAAGATAGAAAATAAATAAATAAGTCCAAAGGTGTATGTAAATTTTAATGTTTAAATATATTTTAAATATAATAGAACATATTCATTAATTTTATCGGTTCATCGAGCGACTAAAAAATTATAATTTTCCAAATTTGATAATACAACATAGATGCCATTTATTTGTTTGAATATTTTGGTTAATTATACCGATTCTGTTCAGAAAAATATTATACTTTTTTAAAACAAAAAAAAATTGAAATAAGATATTTTTGCTTTATTTATATATACAAGAATTGTAATGTAAAAACAATTTTTTATTTGCTGTCATAATCACAAACACATAATATTTAATTTATTATTACTAAATTATGATTTTATTTGCAATAATTTTAATGTTTTATCTTTATTATTTTCTTTTAGAATGTAAATGATTTATCTAAAGATCCACGCTAAAAAGAGATTGAGATTGAGCGTGCATAAAAATCATAGGCTCAAGAGTTATTGTGGGTACTTTAACTTGACAAATCTGAAAGATTAACATCTAAAAGATTAATATATCTGAATAATCTGAATTAAGCACAAATCTGACTCCTGAATGAATAATATTATTTGATAAATAAAATTTTATAATATCTGAATGATATGTTTTTTCAATTTTACCCATTGGATTGAATAAGACTATTTGATATTTACTTTTTATATAATATTTAAATAAAATCGTTCTACATAATTAATATTTAATTAAATAAGAGTTAATAAATAAAAAAATGAAGAAGTTAAATCATTCAATATAATTATTATATAATTTTTTAACAACGTAGCCTCGAAGAAGATAGGTATAGACTGCTAGTTTTTTAGATTTCTATCAGTTTGAATTCTAAAGTACCTTTAATATTATGGGCGTGAAAACACATGTGAGGTTAACCACGTAAAAATATACATATGATTTGGTCAGATAGAACTTTTTGAGAGAATGGATCAGCAGTTTGTAGATTCATTCAGCCGAGTAAAATCTTTCTCAAATAAGCTGAATCAAAAAGATCGTTCAGCTAAGCTTTATTCAGATGCATTCAGTCCAAAATAAATGGGCCCTAAAACAACAGATACTTTTTTTATTAGTATACGGGATGGAAGCGATTTTATCGGCCGAATTTGAAGTTGTCATAATGCGATATGTTCTATCGACAAAAGACCTTAATAAGCAACCTTCCATGACTTCTGCCTCAGACCACTAAGGCCTAAAGCCCAAATCAAAATACGGCCCAGGCCCGGACCAAAGCCCAGGAAGCATCCCTGGCCACATCACCATTCCAGGTCACTGCTGACACGTGTGTTGGCCCCGAAGTGTCGCTTTCAGACACTAGATCCAAAGCCGGGTCCCCACCTCAACGGCTCCAGGACGTGCCTGGCACACGCCCACCTACCCCAGGTACGTGCTCACCTACTCTGGGCTACGATCCCTTTGAGCCACACACGTGTCATGACACAGTGAGAAGCAACGGTGGAGATTGGAAGGTACAAACCCCAAAATCCTAAACCTCACTCTATAAATAGGGGGAATAAAAGAGGTTTTGGGGTTACATTCTCTCTCAGTCTACATACATTCATAATAGCTCTCTACATTTCCTAAAACCCTCACCAAACACCGTAACTTATTCTCACGCTGGAGGTGCCGCAGGGTCCAAACCCTCCTCCGGCATTGTTTTGTAGGGACCCATACCCCTGCATCCAGCTGAAACCATTCCAGCAAGAAAAGAGGCCCCGGACGTCTGAAGAGTTATCAACTTGGACTTACCTAAAGATGAGAAAAATCCATATTCTATTAAGTCATTTAAAAAAATTAGAATGATTGATATAATTTTATCCCTTTTATTTATAAATATTTATTATTCAACGGATATATTAAGTATTGAAATTAATATTTACATCTTTTTCTACTCTCACATGAAAACTGAACAACTTTTGATACCATTACTTCAGCAATTTTTGAAAAATTCATGATTCATTTGTCATTATGTTTTCCCAATTTTATGATTATATTTTTATTTTATATTTGCTTCAATAAAAAAGTCGTGATTTATATAATTTTTGAATATTAATATTATTAATTTGACATTCGAATTTTTTCTATTTCATAACTATTTCGGAGTTATGTTTCTTGATATCTATTGCATATTTAAGTTAATTCATCTCATGTCTTGCAATTTATTTCACTCTGATTCTCCATGTTGATAGATATATATTAATTTCAAATGTCAATCCATATCTAATAAAATTTTATTATAATTTTCACATTATAGTTAAATTTTGATAAATAAATATACTTGATGGCAGAGAATTTCATTAATTTATCGAAATTATTCATGTATTAAATTTAAAAAGATATTATTTTTATTATATTCTGTATTGGAAAAATTATTTATTTTGTGAGATTATTCGTTTGTTGATGTTCTATTATAACTGTATTTCGATATTTTTTCATTTAGACTTGGAGAATCTACAATAATGTTGGGTAAAGGTAAAATGATATAAAATATCGATTATGTAAAATTTGATGAACCCATAAGTTTTTGTGCTTAAATGGTATTTGACTATAATAATTGACTCTATTTTAAATATATATATATCATAGTTTTATATATTTACAAGTATATTGTTTCAAGATGTTTAAAATAAAATAAACTATATAAAGGTAGAAAGATGACATTAAATTTTGAACTTAGACCAAAAAGATTTGGTACCTTTGGCTGCTCGTGCTTCTTTTGTGATTTCAGAAACTAATCCTTTGTGAGGCGTGGACCTGCGTCACAAACAACCCACAAAGAAGTTCAGATAAACATCTATCTAATTACTTTTACGTTGAATTAGAAATATTAACTGATGTTAGCCTGCTGCTGAATACAACAATCTACACTATTTATTGACCCTGACGAACATGTTCTCTTATCACAATAAATCGGTTCAGCACCTTGTCTAGTCCAGTAATAGATGGGTCCTTCGCTTTAAACCTTCAATCATAGATAAATGTCCGGCATCATCAAAAGTATTTCCCTCCATAACTTGTTATACTAAACCAGAATAAAGTAAACCATACTACGATAGTGTTACACCAGTTAATAGTGTTACACCGAGTAATATTGTCTTCCCAAAAGACAAATAATCATAGTTCTCAACTTGAAAAACAAATGATTAAACTTTATGCCTTCTCCCAATCTTTTGGTCTTGTCTACTCTGCTACCCCTCAATGAGTGGTAGCTCTGCTGCTGCTGCCCCTGGCATGTGTGCTGGCAGTAAAATCTGAAAAACAAGCAAGTGAAAAATGCAAAGAGTGCAGAAACTTTAATTTTCACAAAGAGTAATTAGCAATTTACATTCCTTAAGTTAAGTTAATTTTGCGATTTCGTTTATATTTATAAATTTTGCAGAATGCATCCCACAACTTCAAATTTTCAATCATTTTACAACCCTTTAACAAACTCCCGTTAAATACTAACATTTGACAGTTAAATGACGGGTAGAATAAGAATCATAATCAGGTACAATTACAGTATTTATATCTTTAATTTCTGAAATATTAACCCTATAAAACTGTTTAAACAAGTTTCTGGGCAAGAATGTGAGGACTTGTTGGGTATCTATCCGGAATCCATAGGATTACACAACTCAACAATAGTAAACGAATTATAGTTATCGAACCTATGGTATTGGGGTTTAGGGATTACAAAAATCCTAAGACAGATTATGAATTAAATTACACGAGAACTAAATAAAATAGCAAACACACAGATAAATAATAAAGTTCAAGAATTCAAACCGAGCAGATGATAAATGATCTTAAAAGACCAAGATGTGAGGTGGTGAGAAACAACCAGATGTCGGTTCAGTCCTCCAAACTCCAGAACTCACCGGAAGTTGGCCCCCAGCAGCCCAAACAAACCCCAAACAATAACCAGCGGTTTCAGAACACGATTGATAACCCAGAATCAAGAACCCGAAGGAGCTCAATCAGTTTCACTTAGAAATGGTTTTTCACACAGAAAATTATAGATTTCACTCAGATCTTAAGAACACACTTGGAATCTCAGAAATCAACCTCAGGTAATTCGAATTTTTCTCTCTTTTCCAGTATCTCAGCGAAAAAAGGGATATAAATACGCAGAAATCCCAACAAACACCTCTGAAACTAAGGGAATCGCAACCAACCTTATCATTAGATCGATAAGGGGCTGCGATTCCTTATTAATTGGGGCAATGAAAATAGGTTCAGGGAGAATCGGAAGGGATAAACAAAATGGAGGCGGAGAGAACGAGGGAGAAGAGAGAGAAAGCGAAGAGAGGAATGAGCTAGGGTTACGGGTTGGGTTGGCTAATATTAGGGCGACGGACGGAAGAGATTGCACCGCCCAAAATCAACGCCTAGGATTAAAAGCCACGAAGGATCCAGAAGCCGGGCTGGATATTTTTTGGGGTTAATAGTTGGGTTGGGCTGCACACTTTAAAAATGCTAGTATGAGCCAAGTAATACAAAATTCATTTGGGCCTTAATTAACAGGGCTGAATACTTGGTAATCCTAATAGAATTCCCGACAAGTTCAAATTTATGATTCGTCCTTATCATTGTTTTAAAAATCGGTCGAAGCGTACGCTTCGAGGCGCGCCTCGACTCGAAGCGGCCGAAAAACGATCCGAGGAGCACGCTCTGGGGGTCAGTGGGTGAAGCGGACGTTTTTTTCGGGTGAGGCGTACGCCTCGAAACGTGTCCGCCTTGAGGCGGAAAAGCGGACGCCTTGTGTCCACCAATCAATTTTGGCTTGTTGACCGCTTTTTGATTGTTTTTTACTTTTTTTTTTTAATTCTTTACTTTTATGTTATTTATAATAATAAAACCCTAAATTAAAAAGCCAAAAATCGCACTCTTCCAGTCGGCCGTTCCTCTGCTCTCTTCCAATCACGGTTTTCTTCGTTCCTCTGCTCTCTTCCAGTCGGCCGTTCCTCTCTGTCGCCGGGCCTCTCTGTCGCCGGCAGCGAATTCGCGCACACACACGCACGCCGGAGATCTCTTCGCCCGGCCTCTCTGTCAAAAATCAAACCAAACCAAACATACCCAGTATATCCCGCTCAGAGCAGGGTCTGGGGAGGGTAAGATGTACGCAGACCATGCCCCTACTTATTACGGTAGGGAGGCTGTTTCAGTGAAGACCCCAGCTTAGTGCACAGCAGAATTTTGTGTGATAAATACAAAGGGAAACATATGATTCGAAAAAGCTCGAGACCATACCTGAGCCCATGGCTTGATCCACATGGGACTTACCTAAGCGAAATTTGGCTACTTCACTCCCGATGAACGCTGCTCTAACAAAAGAAAGGTTGGCTCTGCGCACAGCTCCCTGTCAAAAATACACCACACGCAAAGACAATAAATAAAATATACAATAAAAATAAAAATGCAATGCTCCCTGTCACCTGGTACGTATTTACTCTTCTTACTATGTTTGCTTAACAACTCTTACTATGTTTTTTGATTTTTTTTGGGTTGATTTTTGTGGTATTGACAGAATTATGGTGGGAGGAGGATCGAAGGGCGGTTCAAGAAAAGACCCAGCTTGGAAGTATGGTAAAGAAATTCAAGTTGAAGGAAAGCATTACAAATACATTGAATGCAATTTTTGTTTGAAAACTATTAAGGGAGGTGTGAAAAGAATGAAGGATCATCTTGCCGGTACACATAAAGATGCAAAGCCATGTAGTAGTGTACCGGAAGAAGTGAAGCAAGAAATTAAAGATTATTTGAAGAGAGGAGAGCAATTAGAAATCAGTGCTCAAAGGGATTTTGAGGAGATGGTGGACAGTGGCTCTTATTACAATAACCAAGGCTCGATGGGAAGAGGAGGTTCGAGTTCGGGAAGTACTCCTCACACAAGGGGTGTAAGGGGACCGATTGATCGCTTTGTTGTTGAAGTGGAGGAAGAGGATGCTCAAGACACGGTCAACCAAACGAATGCGAAAGAAATGAGGAATAGAGTTTGTTTCGATATTGGAAGATTTTTCATTGAAAACGGAATCCCCTTCAATGTTGCCAAGAGTGCTTCTTTTGTTAATATGTGTCGATCTATTGGGAACTATGGACGTGGCTTAAAACCTCCAACACAATATGAGCTTAGTTCGTGGATCTTGAATGAAGAAGTGGAAACTACAAAAGCGGTTGTAGATGAGGCGAAGAAAACATGGGCACAAACAGGTGTTTCCATATTATCCGATGGTTGGAAAGATATGAGGGGAAGGCAGTTGATTAACTTTCTCGTTAATAACCCCGATGGTATCGTCTATTTAAAATGCGTTGATGTTTCGAATGTTGTGAAAGATGCAAAATTATTGTGCGCACTTTTTGAGGAAGTTGTTAACGAAGTTGGAGAGGATCTTGTGATTTAAGTAGTCGGCGATAATGCGACCCGATTATAAGGCTGCGGGGGAAATGCTAATGAGGAACAAACCACGTTTGTGGTGGACACCTTGTGCCGCGCATTGTATCGACTTAATGCTAGAAAAGATTGGTGATTTGCCTCAACATAAGAACGCGTTGATAAAAGCAAAGAAGGTAACTACTAATTAATTAATATAATATATATATATATATTAAATTCTTTAATATTTTATTTTTATATTGATGTATCATGTATTATATTTTAGGTGAGTAATTTTATCTATAATCATGGATGGGCATTAGCATTGATGAGGGAACACGCAAAGAAGGATCTTCTTCGCCCGGCTGCTACTAGATTTGCCACAGGTTACTTAACAATACAAAGTATGATAAATTTGAGGCAACCTTTGGAAGCCATGTTTGCTTCTTCTGAATGATCAAGGCATGCCTTGTCAAAAAAACCGGAGGGTAAAACCGTAAAGAGGTGTATCTTTAATCCTAATTTTTGGACAAGTATGTCATATGCAGTAAGAAGTACAAAGCCTCTTGTAGGAGTGTTGAGGATGACGGATTCTGAAAAAGTGCCGGGAATGAGTTTCTTGTATGGTGCAATGGACAAAGCTAAAGAAGAAATAGCAAAAAATTTGGGTGGAGAGTTGGGAGCTTACAAAGAAATATGGAGTATTATTGATGAAAAATGGGATTTTCAAATGCATCGCGATTTACTTGCAGCAGCATACTTTTTAAATCCTCGCTTCCAATATTCTGAAGGTTTCTCCCTTCGTTCGGAGGTCAAGTTGGGCTTGTATAATTGCTTAGGTAAACTTGTTACAAACAGAGTGGATAGAGAGAAAGCTGATGAACAAATTGATAAATTCAAAAAAGCAGAGGGCTTGTTCGGTAATCCACTAGCAAAGACATCGGCTACTAAGCGATCTCCTGGTTAGTAAATAATTAAATATTGCTTCTTTTTTAATTATGTTTTATTTTTTATATTTTCGTAGATTCTTAAATATTACCTATGTTATGTAGCTGATTGGTGGCACCAATTTGGAGATGAAACACCTGAATTGACAAGCTTTGCGGTTAGAGTTTTAAGTCTTACGGCGTCCTCTTCGGCATGCGAGCGTAATTGGAGCACTTTTAATCATGTAAGCTGACGTAATGAAATTTATTTACACTTCTTTTAATTCTTTGCTATTATGGCTAATATATATATATATATATATATATATATATATATACACACACACACACACGTGTGTGTGATTTAGATACACACGAAGAAAAGAAATCGCTTGGCAACGGAAAAATTAAACAAGTTGGTGTACGTCATGTACAACAAGAAATTAAAAGATAAGCACTTAAAGAGAAAGGCACTTAAGGAAGATCAAGATCCATTAGTTCTTGATGAAATGCCATCGGATGATGAATGGATTGCGGATGAAGGCGAAGAATTGGGGAATCATGTTCCATTATTGGCGATACAAGATGCTCAAGATGTGGACGTTGAGGTGGAAGAAATTAATCAAGCGAGTGGAAGTTCACAACAAAAAAATTCACAATCAGACACTAGGAAAAATGGTTTGTTCCCTTCGGCCTTCTCCACCAAAATTACTTAATGAAATTGAACATTATAATTAATATGATCTTATTTTTATGATAGATCATAAACGTAAAAGATTGCAATTAATCGATGAGGAATCAGAATGGGAAGATCGTGATGAAGAGGAGGATGATAGAGCAATTAGATATGACGATGATTCCATGGATGATCCCTCAAGTGGTGGCGAAGATGGGAATAACGAGTTCGATGAATTTTTTAAACCATTGGACACAGATGATTCAATATTTCATTAGATAATGATAATTGTTGCTGCTTTTTTTTTTAATCTATGACTTTTTGGAGTTTTTGCTTGAAGACACTTGTTTTATGTTTTATCTCCCTAGTTTTATGTTACATATTATCTAGTTTGTGATGTCTTTTGACATATAACATTTAATACTTATGATATTGTTGTTTATTATTTGTTATGTTATTTTTTTCTGATTTTGGTCCTTAAAGATTGAGGCGTCCGCCTCGAGGCGTACACTTCGCTTCATGACTGCAAAACGCCTCGAAAACGCTTTTCGAGTTTTAAAACATTGATCCTTATTGAATCATTTATAGACTAGCCTAGTATCCTCATCATTAATCTCTCTTTGTGACATTCCAAACCCATCTGATTCAGTCCCTCCTCTTTATCGAGCCTGTGATCCCAAATCAACAATTTTCACCTCCCTAATTGAATTACTAGACCGAATTGATGACCCACTTCATAAAGATGAAGAATTCACAACATTATTCAGGCCAACAAAATCCGGATTTCATCATGTTTTTAAATTGGAATAGCTATATGTCTTAGTCGATATAAATAATTTTTCTTACCTAAAGCGGTGCTGGGTTGACAACATACTGAAAAACAATTTTTCCCTCTAGAGTTAAAAGAATTTCTTCATCAAGTAAATTGACTTCTCCCAGATAAGTGTATCTTGATTGGGCAGCATTTAGAGGCCCGTGAAAGACTAGCCGCACCAGAGATCCAGCTCGCAATGAATTTCGCATCCCTGCATTCCCTTGAGATAACCATTGATCATCGATGATCCTAACGCCCAGCCTGTGCCCCGCGGTGATTCCGCCGCCCTCACCACCAATGATTTGAAACCCTTCCTCATTTATGAAGTTATGGAGCAGATACTAAGTCACAACGCAAGTTGCATACCCAATGTGATTGACGCAGATGCCTCTAATTAAGTCATTATGCAACCCAGCGAGCATTAACTGGTAACGGAACCGAAAGATCTCGCCATACTGAATTGGAGGAACGGGACCGAACCAATGGCTTCGTTGAAGCACCTCCATGTGTTGAGCTGGAAATGCGTTGATAGTTTCACGGTAGGATATGTGACGATCATTTGTTGCCGCAAACCTCTGAAGAAATCGACCGAGTAACACCCTCGCTGCATCCATGGAAAACACGGCGGCGGCGAAAATTGAGTTTAAGGGTTTTGAGAGGAGGCGGCGGTAAAGAATTGGGGAAATAGGGAGAGAATATGTAGGTGCAACGATGTCGTTTAAGGTGGGATCCAATGAATAAAAATGAAAACGATACCGGAAGCTTCTGGATACATCATGTATTATCTTAATTATTGTATGGAATTGCTTATTGTTAAAGTTATCAATTGGAATGAACTTTCTTCTTCGTTTATTCTTTTCTGCATCTTAACTCTAAAAATTTTATTTTTTATTTTTGTTTTTATTTTATAATATAATTTATATTAATATTCCAATAAAAATATAATGTGTACTTATTAATTTTAAAACCAATTTATAAAATATTATATGAAAATATAATAATTTGGTAATACAATTGCTATATTTTGATTAAAAAGTTTTCTTTTTTTTTAGATATGATTGTTTACCAAATATATTATTAAAATTAAGTAACTTAAGATTATGCATGATTAAATAGATTTTTTCAAGTTTCCCATCAACAATGGACGATAATTTCATCATAATATATGTATTATATTTATTTTTGTAATTTACGAAAGTAATAATTAATTATATTAAAAAAAAAATATTCGATTGCGATACTAATAAATATAATATTTAATAATTTCATTAAGATGTACGAATAAGTGATTGAGCGTGTTAAATTGAATGTGCTATAAGTATTAAGGGAAAAGATATTCAAAAAAATTAAAAATGCGACAAGTATTAAGTTAAAAATAATTCAAAAGAAATTATGTATTTTATATAATTAATCATATTATGGTACTGTTTGATTTATTAGTTAATATTTAATTTCTTTTCATAATTTTCATTTTTCCGGTATCGTTTTCATTTTTATTCATTGGATCCCACCTTAAACGACGTCGTCGCACCTACATATTCTCTCCCTATTTCCCCAATTCTTTACCGCCGCCTCCTCTCAAAACCCTTAAACTCAATTTTCGCCGCCGCCGTGTTTTCCATGGATGCAGCGAGGGTGTTACTCGGTCGATTTCTTCAGAGGTTTGCGGCAACAAATGATCGTCACATATCCTACCGTGAAACTATCAACGCATTTCCAGCTCAACACATGGAGGTGCTTCAACGAAGCCATTGGTTCGGTCCCGTTCCTCCAATTCAGTATGGCGAGATCTTTCGGTTCCGTTACGAGTTAATGCTCGCTGGGTTGCATAATGACTTAATTAGAGGCATCTGTGTCAATCACATTGGGTATGCAACCTGCGTTGTGCCTTAGTATCTGCTCCATAACTTCATAAATGAGGAAGGGTTTCAAATCATTGGTGGTGAGGGCGGCGGAATCACCGCGGGGCACAGGCTGGGCGTTAGGATCATCGATGATCAATGGTTATCTCAAGGTAATGCAGGGATGCGAAATTCATTGCGAGCTGGATCTCTGGTGCAGCTAGTCTTTCACGGGCCTCTAAATGCTGCCCAGTCAAGATACACTTATCTGGGAGAAGTCAATTTACTTGATGAAGAGATTCTTTTAACTCTAGAGGGAAAAATTGTTTTTCAGTATGTTGTCAACCCAGCACCGCTTCAGGTAAGAAAAATTATTTATATCGACTAAGACATATAGCTATTCCAATTTAAAAACATGATGAAATCCGGATTTTGTTGGCCTGAATAATGTTGTGAATTCTTCGTCTTTATGAAGTGGGTCATCAATTCGGTCTAGTAATTCAATTAGGGAGGTGAAAATTGTTGATGTGACTCGATAAAGAGGAGGGACTGAATCAGATGGGTTTGGAATGTATGATAAGGATACAAGGCTAGTGTATAAATGATTCAATAAGGACGAATCATAAATTTGAACTTGTCGGGAATTCTATTAGGACTACCAAATATTCAGCCCTGATAATTAAGGCCCAAATGAATTTTGTATTACTTGGCTCATACTAGCATTTTTAAAGTGTGCAGCCCAACCCAACTATTAACCCCAAAAATATCGGCCCAAACCTGGATCCTTCGTGGCTTTTAATCCTAGGCGTTGATTTTGGGCGGTGCAATCTCTCCTGTCCGTCGCCCTAATATTAGCCAACCCAACCCATAACCCTAGCTCATTCCTCTCTTCGCTTTCTCTCTCTTCTCCCTCTGTCTCTCCGCCTCCGTTTTGTTTATCCCTTCCGATTCTCCCAGAACCTATTTTCATGGCCTCGATTAATAAGGAATCGCAGCCCCTTATCAATCTAATGATAAGGTTGGTTGGGATTCCCTTGGTTTCTGAGGTGTTTGTTGGGATTTCTGGGTACCCCTGGAAAAGAGAGAAAAATTCGAATAACCTGAGGTTGATTTCTGAGATTCTAAGTGTGTTTATAAGATCTGAGTGAAATCTATAATTTTCTGTGTGAAAAACCATTTCTAAGTGAAATTGATTGAGCTCCTTCGGGTTCTTGATTCTGGGTTATCAATCGTGATCTGAAACCGCTGGTTATTGTTTGGGGTTGTTGGTTGGGCTGCTGGAGGCCAACTTCCGGTGAGTTCTGGACGTGGGTACTGAGTTCGGAGGACTGAGCCGACATCTGGTTGTTTCTCACCACCTCACATCTTGGTCTCTTAAGATCATTTCTCATCTGCTCGGTTTGAATTCTTGAACTTTATTATTTATCTGTGTTTGCTATTTTATTTAGTTCTCGTGTAATTTAATTCATAATCTGTCTTAGGATTTTTGTAATCCCTAAACCCTAATACCATAGGTTCGATAACTGTAATTCGTTTACTATTGTTGAGTTGTGTAATCCTATGTATTCGGGATAGATATCTAACAGTGGTATCGGAGACACTAAACAAGGTTTCTATTCGGAAGGGCGTACGGATTCCGGCCGAGGGATCCGCTTAGGTATTGCAGCTTTCACTCTCTTGTTTATTTTTCGTACTGTGTTACTGGTGGTGTGTTACTCCTTAGTAGTAATCTATTTACTTACATAGCTTCCGTTTATTTACTGTGTGTTGTCTGTATGACCGCTTCGATATATTGCCTTTGTGTTGAGACTGTTGTAGTCGTAATCTCTTAGTACACCAAACCCTCCTGCCTGGACCGTGAGTGTTCCTCGGATCTTGTAGGGGCTTGGGGATACGATTCCAGCTCGTTTTATTTTAAAATCTTGTGTGATTTTGTTCTTTGTGATATCTGTGTGATATTTGATTGTCATCTCAGCTTTTACATTATTAATAGTACCTTGTGTTTTTGGTTTAAATCTTGTGTGGTTTTACAAATACTAAAACGGGTTCTCTTACTTCCTTTACCATGACACCTTTCGATGGCAAGGGAGATTTCAGAATCTGGCAACAGAAGATGAAATCTATACTTGTCCAACAAAAATGTTTTAAAGTCATTTAAGGTACTTTTCAGTCAAATGTAACTCCTGAGAAACGTGAAGAATTGGTTTAATTTGCTCATTCATCTATAATCTTGAACTTATTTGATTGTGTGATTAGACGAATAGGTAAAACTGATAATGCTAAAGCTAAACAACTTTGGGATAAACTGGAAGAAACGTTCACTGAAACCTCTCTGCCCAATAAGTTATTCCTTCTCGAGAAAAATTTCCGATATAAGCTGGATTTAAATAAGAATATCGATGGTAATTGTGACACTTTTATAAAGTTAGTACAAGATTCAAAACAATCCGGTGATTAAAACATCGATGATTATACTCCTATTGTGCTCGCAATTTCTTATACCTATAATGATGTTAAATCTGCTATCAAATATGGAAGGGATTCCGTCACTTTAGACACTGTCATTAGTGGCTTAAAAAGTAAGGAATTAGACTTAAAGGTGAACCAGTTAGTGATGTCAACTTTGTTAGGGGTAGACAAAATCTTAAAAAGAAACCCTTTAACAAAAATGATTCTGTTAAGTCTAATAAGAAAAAGGGGCAATGGAGGGATAGATCTAAGTCCCGGCCTAAGAATCGCAAATGCTATAATTGTGGGGAACCTGGTCATTACATACAAGAATGCACTAAGCCTAAGAAGAATAAGCAAAATGCCCAGGCTAATATAGCTATGAGTGATGTTTTTATGGTAATTGATTAAATGCATGCCTCTGTAAATTTTGTGCTGGTTGGTCTAAGTGAAAATGAATGGCCGCTTGATTTAGGATGCACTCATCATATGACACCTTATAAACAGCACTTCACTAGTTACACTAATCTTGGTGATCAGTATGTCTATATAGCTGATAAAGTGAAACGACTTCTGGCCGGTATTGGTAATGTTTGTCTGAAATTTGCTTGAGGTACTCAGTTCACACTGAAAAATGTCAGACATATTCCTGATTTATGTGTATTGTAGCATTAGAGGCACCTGTGTATAGGGGTGTTCAAAACCGGATATCCGGACTTTCGGATATCCGAAATTTCGGATATCCGAAAATTCGGATACGGATATCGGATATCCGAATATCCGGAAAAAAATAAAATTTTTATTCGGATATCCTTATATTCGAAAAAATATTCGGATTTGGATATCGGATATCCGAATATCCGAAAAAAAACTTCGGATATGGATATCGGATATCCGAATATCCGAATACTTTTTATTATTTAAAATATAAAAAAATAAAAATTTTAGGATTTTTCGGATATTTCGGATATCCGAATATCCGATTTTTCTGAAAACTACTATCCGATATCCGAATCCGAAGTTCCGGATATCCGAACTTCGGATATCCGAATTATCGGATATCCGAATTTTCGGATATCCGGAACTTCGGATTTTCGGATATTTCGGATCGGATATCGGATATCGGATATTTTTGAACACCCCTACCTGTGTATCTCATATAACACGGTGGATTTGGTGATCGACACTTCTCTAAATTTATCAAGAAGATACTTTTCTTATCGCTGTTTGCTTTCTCCGGCTTGAGGTGTGAAATTTTGAACTTAAAAAAGGTATGTAGCAATGACCCATACAAAAAAATGTTTGAACTTATGCAATAATTTAGTTCTTTCACTGCTTTTTATGAATGCAAGTATACTTGCACTTCCCGCCCAACAATACTATAACGGATCAGATCTAGTAAGCATCATGTTTTTATGATTGAAGATACATGTTGGAAGATTGTTTCATTTTTATCGGCATACCATTTATTTATACAAGCTAGTTCGTCTCGTTACACAGTCTAGTGGCACAATTTTCACGAGTTTCATAACAAATAAACCTCGGACAGTATTCCCTTATATATATGTTCAAGAATTTGATTCGTGTTGACCACTAGGTTAGGATCTCGGGATGTTTCATCGGGGTAATCCTAGGGTGGAACTTCCATTCTCATGTATTAGGAAACCGTTTGACGTAAAAGACACTCATGGGGCACATGGATGCTTCTAGTTACTAAGTTCCCGTCTACAGCGGAGAAACAACTCGAATATATAATTTCCGCATGTCCGAATCAAGGTCGCCGTTTTGCGCGAGTAAGCGGGTCACGCGAATACCCGGTTACTAGGCTCCTATCATTGGCACATGTGAAATATCTAAATCACTAGTCTAATCAGTCGTCGTTTTACGCGAGGGTAAACAACGGGTCACGCGAATGCCCGGTTACTAGACTTCCCTTCATAGAACAACATTATCTCGACTTTTGGGAAAAGCGGCCGACTCTAAACTCAATCTAAGTGCCAACACGACTAAAGAAAGCAGTCGACTCACTATCAGGAAGATGTAACCAAACGTATTGACGGTGATTTTAAAACAAGTATGTATCGTCTCTTATACGCCAAGACCTCTACAATCACGAAAAATTTTGGACCTAAATGAATACTATGCAAAGCGAAATAATCGACTACAACTCGACTAAAACTCGGCCGTTTCTTCAGAGAGAAAAACAGTGTCGTAACATCGGTATCACACAAATAGAAGCACGAAAAATTCACGAATAAAGAAAAACTAAGACAAGCAAGGCATCAAAGCAAACAACGAAAAGCAAATAAAAGCAAACACGAAATCTAAAAAAAAACTACTACGACCTAAAAAAAAAATAGAAACTAGCAAACACACCAAACGAAAATGAACATAAAAATGAAACTAGCAAACACACCAAACGAAAATGAACATAAAAATCTAAAAACTAAGCAACCAAAAGCTAAATCCACACGAAATCTAAAAAAAAACTACTACGACCTAAAAAAATAGAAACTAGCAAACACACCAAACGAAAATGAACATAAAAATCTAAAAACTAAGCAACAAAAGCCAAATCCACGCAACACCAATATGAGAAGCACAAATAAAAACAACGGGCACCAACACAAGCAAATAATGATACAAGGCAAGGCATACAAGGTACTCACACGTAAAGAAATTAACAAAGCCGCACTTCTCCCCCCCCTCCCAAACTTATTTCGCATCCCAAAGGAGGAATAAGTTTGAAAAGAGAAAGGAGTGGCTTTGTTAACGGAGTACCTGATCACTGTGGCGGAAATGGCGGGTTTGTCGGCGAGCTCGGATCATAGCGGGCATGTGAATCGGGGAAAGGAGCAAAGTGGTACATCTCGTGTACCATTCGGTTGTAGTGGTCCTCCTGGGCCCACCTATCTTCCTGCCTCTTCCTCTCTTGCTCCCTCCAAGCAATCTCCTCTTGTCGCCACACTCTGTCCTCTTCGGCTCGTTTCTCCACGAGCTCGTACTGTTGATTGACCCAGTGGCAACAAGACCCACCCGAGTCTCAACCTCGCCCGGTAGAGTTCCCAAAGAACCAAACTCGGTTGTCAAAGAACGCATACTCGCCAAATGATAATTGTCTTGCGCTGCATACTCTCTTCGCATCTCTCTCTCTCAAAAATCCGACTCAAAAGCCTCAAAATCCGAGCTCTCATCAAAACTACTACCTCCACCGGTGGGAATCTCGTCACGGCTACCCCCTGGGTATATCATCCAGCTCCTCCTCGGCTCCTCCAAGAACGGCTCATCAATGGTCACCTCCGGCGTTGCCTCTTACGAGACGCATCCAACGGTCGGATAAGTGCCAAATGAGCCTCGAGCTCATACTCCACCTCGCATATACATCGGACGCGTCGCCCATCACAGAGGTCAAGGTCGGAGAGGGAGTCGGAAGAGCGACACGGTTTTGTTCCGACTGCAATTTCGGTCGAACCCCTCGGTGAAGGCAAGCATCTCTTGCCTCTGCAGGCTTGGTTTATCGAAATAGATGTCTCGGACACCGGCTCTCCTCTAATGCGCACCCCGAGATGCTCCGCGATAGGGTCACGAACGCCCAATCGATCCTCTCGCTTCCTTGGCCACCGGCTTGTTTCTCCATGTGCTCAATCGAGAAAACATCCGGCGTGCTTCCGCCACTGCTCAAGGCCGACCGTAAAAGGTGAAGATCAGTGGACAAGCACATCCCCGAGTCGGTACGGCTCAAAATCGTCGAGGTGAACAGACGGTGGACATAACGGAGAACTGGGTTCCTGATCGAGGAGGCCTTGGCATACGTCGGATTATAAATGAGAAGCGTCTCCTCCCTGGGGTAAATCATTGTGGACCATAGCTCTATGTTTTCTTTGGCATGATCGCCCTGCTGGAATGACCCCTCCTCGGCCCCGTTGATAATGGCGTTAACTTCGTCGGCCGAGAGCTCCCTTTCTGTGTTGTCGAGGTTGAAGCGAATAGATGCCGGAGTCCCGTGCTCCCTAAAAACCTCAAGCGTGGACAGAAACTCCACGGTGAGCACGTGGTAAGCGAGATAGTTTGCCCGAAAAATGTGCTCAAACCCGCACTGTCTCGCTAGTAACATAATATCATCGTATATCCCCATACCCTGAGCTGTCTCCTCATGCAAAAATCGGCAATGCTTGTGTGGCATTCCGATAAGGTGCGACCACCTTCTTTTAGACTCAGATCCAGTCAATCTTAGCTTGAACTTCTTCGGGTCGAGCGCAGCCGGGATCGGAATAGCCGGCACTACCTTCGTCGGAGCCCTTTCCTTCTCTGTGGTTGCCTTAGACTTTCCGGCCTTACACGGCTTCGACTTCTTGCTTTGCTTTCCAGCCATTTCAAAGTTCCTACAAAACAACCATCCAATCAATATCCAATAAGCAACTCATAATGCAAACATTCAACAAGCGTCGACATAATCCAATAATCCCACAATATCAACTAAGAGCCCTATAATGTCCAATAAACATCAAAATCATAGACCCGACAGCCATATACTACGATCAACAAATCACACAACCTCCCCAAACTTCGACTCCCCATTTCATATTCAAAGGATCAAAATCACATCCCACAATAACAAAACTACATACTTCGATCATATTAGGACAAATTCTCTCGATCCAATCTAATTCATTCAAAATTCGAATCATCATCAACAATTCAACTCATATCAATCCCAATTAACAATTGATTCAACAAATTGAAATTAGGGTTCTTCCAATTTGGGGTTTTTTCAAAATTCGTTCAATTTCATCAATTAATCCCCCGATTGAAGTACCCATGAACAATCAAGCATAGATAACATGTTTCCATCAAGATTCTATCAACAATCGGGCATAAAATTCAAAGAACATCAAAGTCTAACAAAAGCCCCCAAAAAGTGGATCCCCAATTCGAATTTCATCAAAACTCCAAAAAGAATCCGTCAAAGTGCTTCAAAACATGTATAGAATTGAAAAACAAGAGGATTAAGTGTCGAAATTAAGTACCTTGATCGAGTTTTGAAGGAAAAACAGATGCGAAAATCGCCCTTGTGTTCTTATCGTCCGATAGGTGTGTGTGTGTGTGAAAAACGGGTGGGAGAAGTGTATAAAAGGGGTTATTAATCAACCGGGTCGAAGCGGACACTGGGCCGGGTATGTCCTATCGGGCTGGCCTATCGGCCGATAGGCTGGGCCGATAGGACAGACAGAAAGTTACGTACCTGACTATCGGGCGGGACCTATCGGTCGATAAGTGCACTTTATCGACCACCGCTTGTAACATTTAATTTTTAATTTTCCTCGGCTATCAGTAGCCTATCGGCCGATAGGCTCGCCTGATAGGCTCGAGTCTCAAAAAAATTTCAACTTTTTCTATTTCGCATACTTGGTCCCGTTTCGCTTGGATATGGCGATTAAAGACTGCAAGTATCCAAAACTCGGCGTGCATGGATTAGAACTTAACAAAACTAACAAAGCTACTACGAAACTAGAAACTATAAAAACACGCAAACGAACAATCGAAAACAAACGAATAAAACGAACTAATATACATACGTTGGGTTACCTCCCAACAAGTGCTACGCTTAACGTCTTTAGCTAGACGATACCTCATTCAATCCGGTCTTGCCGACAACTCCTCGAACGGGTTTGTTGATATCAAGATAGCATACGTCCCTCTCATTAGATCGAAACTCGTCGCCTCCAACATTCGAACATACTTTGGCAAATCCTCGTAAATTTCTTCAACATCGGAATGTGAGTAAATGGATTGTGAAATGCAATGCTCCAACAAGTCGGTCGGGGCGCATAATAGACTCAATTTCATAACATTCCTCGGGCGCATCCTCGGGCTTCTTCATCGCGTCATAGATGGAAATTTTGATTTTGATCATTAACCGGAAGGTAAGATCACCCTCTTGGACGTCGATAAGTGCTCTCCCCGTCGCTAGAAACGGTCTCCCAAAGATCAATGGTTGATTCTCGTCCTCGGGCATATCAAGAACTACGAAATCGTAGGGAAGACTAAGTGTTGGACTCTAACGAACACATCCTCCACAACTCCCCGGATAAGAGATCGACCGGTTCGCCATGAGTAGAGAAATGGTAGTCGGCTTCATCTCCCAATCTTCAACCTCTTAAAGATGGATAGAGGCATAAGATTGATGCTTGCCCGAGATCACACAACACATTCTCAACGTTTGGTCGCCAATCATGCATGTCAAAGTAAAACGTCCGGATCCTTCGCTTGAGCGGGAGCTTGTTTTGAATGATAGCGCTACACTCCTCTGTCAAATTTATTGTTTCAAACTTCGCCAACTTCCTCTTGCTTGCCACGTCTTTCAAGAATTTAACGTACCCGGCATGTCTCTCAAAGCGTCTAGAAGTGGAATGTTGATATTCACCTTTCAAACATGTCGATAAACCGTTGAAGCTTTTCATCATATCTCGACTTGGCCAATCGTGGAAATGGAGCTTTTACCTCAAAATCCTTCACATTCGAACCTAAAGGAGCCTTTCGACCGATAGGGGGTCGATCGGCTCAATTTACGGAATGCATGCGGGTATCGGGTGGACTATCGGTAGATAGTCTTGGCAGAGAGGCTCTTGCGTTTCATTTTCCTTCTCGTTCTCGGCTCCGTTTCTAGTACATCCTCGTTTCGATTCCTCAACTTGACCCATGATTACCGTACCTTGTCCCACTCCGAAGCTCGATTGCGTTGCATTGTTGCGTCTTCGGGTTGGTCTCGATCTTGCTCGGAAAATGGCCCGGCTTATGAATTCGGCAGGCGTTCGCCATTTGACCCATTTGGGTCTCCACCATCGACATCTGCTTTGTCAAGGCTATCACTGAGTTTCCAATAGATGTCACACTATGCTCGAGAGCCCCGAACCTCTTGTCTGTTTTATAAATAAAATCTTTTTGACTCGCCTCTAACCGTTCCAACATCTCTTCCATCGGTGTCTTAGCAATCGGCTCTTGAATAACCCCGTTTTTCACGTTAAATCCCGGTGGTGGCTGAAGAGCATTGTTCGGGTTGGCATAGGAGAAATTAGGGTGGTTTCGATTGTTCGGATAATGGTTCCCCCTATTTCCCTCCTCCTCAATTGCAATAGGCTCGTTTAGCTCTTCAAAAACTGCATTGACTCCCAAAGTCTTCTTTCTTAGCATCTCAAGCTCTTTTTGTTGTCTTTCAAATTTCGCCTTCAAATCACCGTAGGCGTCCTCGTCACCGGATGGAACCTTTCTTCTCGTCATCTTCCTATCGGTCCTCGTAATCACTGTTGACCGCTAGCTCGATGAGATTCTTGGCCTCTTCATAATCGTTAGCAAGAAATCCCCCTGTCGAGGAATAGTCCAACTCTCTTCTAGCCTTCCTCGTCAAACCCCGATAAAACCGAACGTAGATTTCCTCCTTGTCAATTCCATGCTGTGGGCATTTGCGAAGTAGCTTCTTAAATCGGATCCATGCCTCGTATAAGTATTCATCCTCATATTGCTCGAATTGCAAGATATCATTGATTTGTTTTTGCACCTTCGAGGGAGGATAGAAGCTGCTAAGAACAACCGGGTCATCTCTCTCCAAGTACCAATTTCCTTCCGATCTAGGCTCTTGTACCAATCTAGCGCATCGTCTTCTAAGGAGAACCGGAATAGGCGGAGCTTAATGACATCCGGAGGCACTCCGTTTTGCTTGATGGTGGCACATATGTCCAAAAACGACTCAAGATGAGCGTTTGGATCTTCATTAACTCCTCCTCCGTATGTTTGAGACTTCACCGTAGCGATGAGGGACGGCTTAAGCTCGAAGTTGTTGGCATCAATCTTCCCCAACCTCCTTCTTGATAATCGTCCAGCTTAGGTCGAAAGCGGGCATTCAAAGGGATCTTCTCGGGACGAGCGAGTTCTCGTGGTGGGTCAACAATGCCGGCCATGGTATCAACGATAGGTATAGAAATAGTCTCGGTTCTCGCTTCTTGCTTCTTCCTCCTCAAAGACTTCTCGATTTCCGGATCCAAAGGAAATAAGTCCTTTCCTTGGGATCTTGTGATCATGCACCGCCTACAAGCAAGAGAAAACAAGATGTGAGGAAACGAGATCGAATATTAATAATAATAGTATACAACCTAAAGTAACAATCTCTTCTTTTTCGAATTATCCCTTTAAGTTTTCTATCAAATCCCCGGCAACGGCGCCAAAAATTGATCGCTAGAAATTCGCATAGTATGGTTTTCAAATCCGATCAATTTTAAAATTTGTAAAACCTCGAAGTATTTCCAAGGTGTCGAACCCAAGGGAATTGATATGTCGAAAATAAAGGAAGTAACTCTACTCAAAATTTTACTGCTATTTAGGAATCCGAAAATTTGGTTTGTTTCTAATTATCTAACTTTAAAAATCGAAAAATACAAATTAAATAAAAGATGAATTATCTAAATCAAGCAAATAAAGCAAATTAGCAAGATAAAATCACAAGTTGAAAGCTAATTGATATCGTCTAATTGAGTTCACACAATCCATTCACTTGATTCCTTTTCCCCAAACTTTAATTCAATCCTAGAAATAATCACTCAGCCGATCTAGAATTCCGATCAAGGCAACCTAGAAAAATAGTTAATTTAAACCCTTTTCCCCGCCAGGGCTCAAAGAATTTAAATCACTTAAAAAGCGTCAACTTATTTATCTATGATTTATCTTGCTCCACTCAGGTCTTAAGATCAAATCATATTGTGCATCAAGTATTTCCACTAATTAATTAATCCTTCCGGGCAAAATCAATTAGCTAACATGCATCGATTAAGGGCCCTTTAATCTAGCATGAGATTTAACACATCTTGAACACAAGCCTAGGATGAAAGGTAAAAAGGTAATCAAAGGGACATCATGTGAACATCAATTAAAATCACTAACCCTTGAATCAATCAATGGATTTAGCCAGACATAATTGAAATTAAACAAGAAATAGATGGAGAATGCATATTATTAATATGAAAAGAGAGATTACAACCCTTCCGGATGAACTCTGAGTCTTCAATCTCCGAAAAAGTAGAAAAACAATAATAATTGCTGCCTTCAAAAAATTCTAGTCTCCAAGGAATTAATCTTGCCCAAAAAAATGTAAAAGTCTGCTAAAGATGATAAAGGATGATAAAAGCTGATAAAAGATGATAAAAGATGATAGAAGATGATGAAAGATCATAAACTAGGTCTAGAAGGAGGTGTATATAGCCTATGGGAGTTAAACTCCCGATTAGCCCTAATCTAGGAAACAAAATCTATCCAAAAGAGTCACAATCCGTCAAAATTCGAGAACCCGCGGAGCAGCCTATCGGACGCACCTATCGGCCGATAGTCGGCCCGAGATAGTTGGTTCGTCGGTCGACTTCACTCGATAGGGCTTGGACACCTTTGGATGCACCTATCGGCCGATAGTGGCCCGATAGTGGTCCGACTTTGCAAAAATCCGTTTCTTCCGTCCGTTTGACTCGACTCTCGGTCCTTTGTCTCGTTTTGGGTCCTTTTGGCTCTAAAAACCTGCAAACACACTAAAACCAACCCAAACGCGTAATACGGCTCGACTAATCATAAATAAGCCAAATACGAGCACATTAATCACGAAACGAGATAAAAACCTAGTATAAAATCCTAGAAAAATGTGGTAAAATTACCACTTATCAATGATAATTTTTGGCACCAGAAGTTGAATAATGTATTGTTTACGATCTTCGAGAAGAGGGGGAATGGATGAATATAATGTTTTAACATTAACTAGGTTCCAAACCCGTTAAGAATTTTTGAAGGAACTTCGGGTGTGGAATAATTAGGTTCTAACCTCCCTAAAAATTTATTGGATTAGGGGAATATTTTTGGCTCTCCGCACAGGGCATCCAAAACCATTGGACCGGCCCTGCATGTAGTGAGCCTTTTAGTGATAATTATTCTATTCAGTGGATGACTGTCAATGTCAGTATATGTCGGCATGGTCAAGAGTGTTTCAAGTAAATGTTTGTGATTGAGTTTTTTAGACCTCCATTTGGCTATCGGCTTGGGCCTTTGATTCTGCATTCCAAGATGCTCATACTCTTATGGTGGCTGGCTTGGGTCCAAAAAGAAGCTTGTTTGAGGATCTTTAAGTTGGCCTCCTCAATCACTGATCGTAAAAGTTTATCAATGGAATGCTCTGGTTTACAGCGGGATGGTTTCTTAAAGATACGTCCGGGAATATCGAAAATTCATGAAGATATGTGTTACATGAGAATCCTACTGTGTATGGGGGCGCTGGGTTGGTGCATCTGTGCTCATTGCAGTAGTGATGTAGTAGGTGTTTGTGGTCGAGTTTTTTAGATCTCCATTTGGCTCTCGACTTGGGCCTGTTGATTCTGCATTCCAAGATGCTCATACTCGTGAAAAGGTTAATCATTGAACTCTCGGCTTGGGTCTGCTGATTCTGCATTCTAAGATGCTCATACTCGTGCTAAAGGTTTATTTTGCATTTTAAGATGCTCAAACTTGCGCAAAAGGCTCTTTGTTGGATGGCTCCGGGTTTCTTGGCCGGATTTTTTATGACCTTCATTTGTGTCCTCGACAATCATATTCATGAAGAAGTGGTACTCCGTACTCACTGAAGTAGTGATGTAGTTGTTCATGGATTACATTGTGGGCTTGCATTTGGCTCCGGACTTGGTGCTGTTCGTACTCAAACTTCATGATTTTCAAGCTTGTGCGGAAGCTCGACCTGGGCATGTCGTTAAAAGGCCTTCGGTGACCTCGGCATGTCGTTAAAGTGCCTCTGTGGCTATGTTTGGGATTTGGCCACCCCTTATTGTATCTTGACTTTTTGTTTTGTGGCTATTGTTTGGGATTTGGCCCCCCTTAATTACGTCTTGTCTTTTATTTTGTGGTTATGTTAGGGATTTGGCCCCCTCAATACTAGTAGTTTTACGACTATCCTGTTCGGTTAACAAATTGGCTATGTAAAGGAATAAGCCCCCCTAATCTTGTTTGGTTTATAAAATTACCTCTTCCCAAAAAAAAAGTAATGGAATTTAGACTATCCAAAAAATAAGCACAAAAGTGTGAGGAATGCGGGTAGTGATGCGTTGGGAAGTGGGGCCAGTGGGGTCAAGGAGTAGAGGGAAAAGGTACCTAGCTTCAAATCCAGTACAACAAGACTCCAGTATATGAATTCATAATATTTGTTATGCATTTGCTTGAGATGTACTTTGGGTGATAATCCAAGTTTTGGTTGGTCATGGATGTCCTAGCACAGACAAGAAGGTCGTTTCTTCTGCGAAATTTTTCAGATATTTGATCTGCTACAGTCTTGGATATTTAGATACACTCTAAATTGATGGACAATACTCTAACAAGAGGTGGTCACTGTAATTCATTGTACTAACCTTAATAACTATAATGGCGTGTATATAATATTTATTGTTAGATCTGTAGCTCATGTAGTTGGACAAGTTCTTCTGAAAGAGGATATCTGCTAACAAACAAGGAGGATGAGGCAACAACTACTGATATTATGCGTGTTCTCTCGACTTGTGGCTTTGATCCCGTGAATGGGTCAAGTGAGTCCATTCTGAAGATAAAATCTGTCAAAACTGTAGTTCGTAAATTGCTTCATCATGCGGTAAAATTGAGTCAGTCCAATTGACCCACATCTTCCTCCACCTGTCATTAAAAGGCCTCCACCGACCACCTTAAGCGAAGCAACCATCTCCCCATCCAACAAGTACTGATATTGAGAAGAGAAAAAGGAGACCGGGTTTGTCCAAAGTAGGTATCACTTTCAGTATATCTGTAATGCTCCATGCATCAATTTAAATTTAGTTAGTAGCATCATAGAGCCTCTGATGGTATTCCAATATGCCTTTGATCACCTACATAAAATTATTTTTATCAACTTTGTCGATTATTAGTTTGAAATCATCATCTCAGGTACTCTAGGTGGAAAGAATACTACTTTTATTAGGATAACTTCTTAAAAGGAAGTTCTGAGTCATGTTGAAAATTTCTAAGGGTGCATAATTTTCTAGAATGAGTCGTTTTGAAATTTTCTAATGATATATAATTTTGTAGAATTAAGTTTTACAGATTTACTAACAATGTACAACTTCAACTCCAATATAAATTGTTTTTACTATAGATAAACTGCAATATAAATTTAAAACAATATTGTAAATGAAAAGAACTAAATTTAGCATAAATTGACGACAATACATATTTTGTGGAGAAATTGAATTTTCGATATTGCAAGTGATAGTTTTCGAAATTTAATATTGTAAGTGGTCTGACACCTAAAATGTAAGTACACAATGTCTACTCATTTTCTCGCGCAAACCACGCATGACATCATCAATCAGAATACCACTTTGGACCCTCAATCCTGTTTTCTTTATTATCCTTCCCCCAAAGGTGAATCAGGAGTTGCAACAGTATAGCAACTTTTTTCTAGGGGCCAAAAAATTTTTCTCGAGGAAGTCTTTTAGCTTGCCAGTCACAGTTGCTACACAAGAAACAAAATACAAATTTCTGTAAAAACGGTGGGATACGCGGAAAATTACTTCTTTTGGAATGGAATGAACTCACAATTGGATATAGCATTCATTTGGACGAGAGCGTCGGCCTTGCTCCCGAGTTTTAAAAAAGGGAGGAAGTAACTGAAAATGGAGAAAAATACTTGCATCCCCCTTTTGGAGTGAAAATTTTGGAGTGAAAGCATGTTAAATTTACAATTATTTCCACTTGCATTCATTCCTTTTAAAAACTGGGGAGTACAAATATGAGTAAAAAGTGAAATATTTTATCTACCCCCCTTAAAATTCAGGGGTAGATAAAATAGTTTTGCGTGCCCGATTGATTGGACCCGAGAAACAAGCTTCAAATGATCAAAGTTAGCATAAAAAAATTGGGGGCTAATTCAACAAAATTCCAAGAGTTCATTGATAAGGTTAAAAAAGACTTTGTAACTTTGTGGGCGGAGTACAAGGGAATAAATGATACCTTAGATATTGAGAGGTGTGTCCAATCCAAATAGGGTGTAATGATGGAGATGGTAGTACTAGTACCGGTGGCGGTCTTTGGGATGAATTGTTTAATGATGTTCAAGCACAAAATGAAGAGGAACAACTTCAAGAGATATCCAATGAAGTGGACAAGTACCTAGCCAATGAGATTGAAAAACGGTCTAATCAATCTTTCAATTTGTTGGAGTGGTGGAGAGGAAGTGAAGCTAGATACCCCCTCCTTTCAATGATTGCGAAGGATATTTTTGCAATTCCAAGTTCAACCGTTGCTAGTGAGTCCGCTTTTAGTTTGGGAAAAAGAGTTGTGGATCCTTTTAGGAGTAGTTTGAGTCCTAAAAAGGTAGAAGCTTTGGTGTGTACTAATGATTGGTTAAGAGCGGATTAAGACTTTCGTAAGGATCCAACCGAAGATGACCTTATTTTATATAAGGAAATTGAAGAAATTGAAAAGAGTAGCTTCTTTATTTAATTACGTGTAAATATAAATTATATTTGTTTATGTGTAATGTAATTTGATGCGTACTAATAATTTTATTTTTTTTACAGCTGCAAATGCCGTTAAAGACCGTTCTTAAATTTTCTCTTCATCTACTTTGTTTGTAATGCCACAAGCAGTGACATGGGAAGGGACAAGAGGCTGGCAGGGTAAAAGATCTGTCAGCTTAACTATTGCTGTTTGCCATACCATAACTGTTATATTGTAAATTTTGATTTGTAACTCTTATATTGTAATTTGATAAGCTGTGCGTGCTTAACTATTGTTGTTTGCCAGCCACTTTTTTGTTTATGTTCATGGAATCATAGTGCATTATTCAAAACCGTGGATGTATGTTATGTTTTGGGTATATCAATATGTCGATTCGGTATAGAACGGTATGACGGTAATTTCGGTATACCTTGAATATACGGTATGCCGAATTACCGTGTTTTATACCGAAAAACGGTACGGCATCGGTATGTGCTATGTTTCATACCGATATCTCGGTATACCGAGTCTCGGTATGCCGAACGGTTCGGTACGGTATCGGTATGTAATTTTATATAACGAAAATTTCGGTACGGTATACGGTATGAGTAAAATAAATCAGTACGGTACGGTATACCACCCCTATGTATATTGAGAGGGAGGTGAAGGTGAAAAGTAAATTTAACCTAAAATCAGATTATTAGGGGGGAGGGGGGGAGGGAGGGAGGGAGAGAGAGAGAGGGGTGGATATAGATGTGAGAAATCGTGAAGGTAGGGGGGTGGATATAGATGTGAGAAATCGTGAAGGTAGGGGGGTATTGATGTGAGAAATCGTGAAGGTAGGGGGTGGATATAGATGTGAGAAATCGTGAAGGTACCGCAATCTAGGGCTGTTAAAAAATCCGAAAAATACGATATCCGTCCGAAATATCTGTATTCGTATCCGGAAAAGCAGATATTATCTGTATTCGAAAAAAAGCAGATACGAATATTATCCGTATCCGAAGATTCCGGATACGGATATGGATATAGGTGCATCCGTATCCGAAAATATCCGTATCCGAAATTAATTATATATAATATATATTTTTAATATAACTTTAATATATAATTACAAAATATAAACATGCTACTCCCCCCATAATACTGTCATATGTCTTCATTCTTTATTTCTCAATATTAAAATATAAGCATGCGGTATAAGTTATCTTTACTTATTAGTTATTTCCGTTTCTAACACAACAATCAAGTCAGCTAGCCCAAGTGGTATTGGCATTAGGAATTTGGTAAGGAGAAGGAGCCCCACCAGGGTTCAAATCCCTCTTGCATTAAATTTTTGAAGATTAAAAAAAAATGGCGGATACGGCTAATATATGTATCCGGATAGCATCCGCCAGATATTATCCGTATCCGGTCCGTCCGGATATTTCCGAATCCGGATACGAATTCGGTTACCTTTACTAAATGCCGGATCCGGATACGGATATGGCCATATCCGGCTCCGTATTGTCCGTTTGACAGCCCTACCGCAATCCAGAATTTATCGATGTCAATTCATGACCACCTATACCGGAAACCATGGTGGGTGGTTACTGGTTAGTATTGAGGGATGAGATATGTATATGCAAGCAGTTGGGTTGGCGGTGAAAAATGATAGAGGACGAGTTTTGCGTGCCTTAAATTTTAATTATTAAAAAAAAAGTATTAAGATTAGTTTCTAGTTTCAATTTTAAAGTTGATTTCTATTTGAGCAAATGCCTATATTATATATATATATATATATATATAAAGTAGTTAATACGAAAGAGTACGAGATAATTATATATTATGAGGCAGTACAGAACCTGCTGTCCAGGAGGATGATTAGGACAGTGATCAATCTCACCGAAGACTACACCCACCATACCAACAAGCATGCGGTAATGCCAATGGCAATATGGATATTTCACTTCAATTGTCACAACATTTTCCCTCTTCCCCGCCATGTGTACAACATCATCGCCACCAGAGAACCCCACTACATAAACCAAACCATCCTGCAAATGCAAATGAAATAGAGAGGAAATACATAAGTGAAGCAGGCAAATCATTACGATAGACATAAATGACGATACCACAAAACTTACCGAGCCAACAAGATCAGACAGATTTAAAACAGTAAGTGCACATACATTTCCAGCATATAAAACACGAGAGCCGGGCTTCTGAAAAACATAAAATAAAACATAATTACTTAAATTAATTAACTTGTTGCCAACTCATACGCTATTCCAAGTTCTGACATATGGTAATACTTACAATCCATATATTGGTAAAACGACCGAGGATTGCAGCACCCAACTTTGATCTAAGCGGATCCCACACTATGTGCTCGACTTCAGTTCTGTCCTCATTCTGAGATAAAAACTGAAATAAGTCCCAACACAAAAAGCTAGGCCTGCAGATGGAAACATAAAGCTCTGCATTATTGTGCATTAAACATTGATAACGGTAAAAAGGGCCAAAAGACCCAATTTGGAGCCAGGGCCTAAACTGAGTGTTCCTGGGCCTAGTGCCACAATATTTGGGCTTTTATAAAAAAAAGTTGAAGCAAATTGGAGTCGAGTCATATATCTTACAATGTCAATTGCAGTTAAGCTTTTACTCAACTCAGACATGTGGTCCCGTTCTAACATGTTAGTCTGTCTATTATCATTACCCGTCATAACTAGCTAAATTCAATTATGAGAGAAAGCTTTGTAATTCATGCTACAAAATGAATTCACATAACATCGACTGTTTATCAAAGAGCATCGACTGTTTATCAAAGAGCACAATATGCCAGTAAGAATCAGGATCAGCAATAAACCCAAAAGCAATCCTTGGCATCACAATAAGATTAAGATTTAAGAGGTTGACATTTTATCCGCAGTCTCTAGTTGTCTAATGTATGTGTTAAAATAACATTTTGAACATTTAACTACACAAAAAACTTCCATCCAGCAGTCCGTGCATTTGTAACCTTGCATGGATAGGTCTTAGCTAATAGCGGCCAGCATGTCACTATAATGTTCTCTGCCAAAATATGTGTTCACTCCAAATAACACCACATAGTTGCCGATACAGAAATATGTACTGGGATGTTTTCGAAAATGGCCGTAATTTGAATACTCGTGTATCCAATTTTCACACACCTAGACTTTTATGTACAAAAGAAGATAAGATGTTAAAGGTATTTGAATACTCAAGCATATATTTCTCGCTAAAGCATGATTACAACTCAAGCCTGTTTTGTTAATCTACAAGAGACTAAGGTTTTTGATGGACAAAATGGTTGTAACGTTATGTAAAATTTATTTGTTTTCATCAACTGCATTATAACTTATTAAACATGGTTGTCACGTTACAAGTCTGAGGCAAGTCGATGGACCTTTGGCTAGTCGACTCATACTAGTCGACTAGTCGACAAAAATATATATTATTAATAATTAAATATAATATATATATAATGTATATAGATGTCTAACACTTATTATAATGTTGTATAGATGAGTACCTAAAAAGAATGCATACTAAAGATTAAAGAATACATATTAAAGAGAAGAAAAAAAATAAGGAAGTAATGTACTTCTGAATTGTGATTATGTAACAACTAATGAATAACAAATGTAGTGAAATCATAGAACATAATCAACAATGCAACTTACAAATTATGAGCATAAATCAATGCATTTCAATAAAAAAAAAAAAAGAATAGCATATTACAGAAACTGAGCAGTTTGACAGCAGAAGAGCAGAATTGCAGAAATATTAGTGCAGTTTAACTGCAAAAACATGGCAGAATTGCAGAAAAACAGTGCAGTTTAACTGCAGAAACACAGCAGTTTTCCTGCAGGAAACAGAGCAGTATAAAACTGCTAATGCCTAGTGCCTGTTGCTGCTGTTTAGTCGTTGGTAATGGACTGGAGGCTGTTGCGTTTTAATTCTAAAATCTAGGATTTTATTAGAAAAAAGTCAATATTAACCGGGTTATAAACCAGTCGGACCGACTAATCGACTAGCGACATTCACCAACTTTTATTTTCACACCGGGTGCTTAGTTGTATTCTGAAAGAGTTCGAAAATAAAAAAACAAGATAATTTTTTCCGAGTCAGTCGATAGAACAACAATGATATGAAGTGATAAGAATTTTCAAACATCGAGTACTAAAAATGTGACCTGAAGAGCATTTCCAACATAAAGATAATAAATAATACCCATTGATATCCATGAAGCACGTAAATCCTCATTGATATTCATGAAGCAACAACAACAACAACAACATCTAAGCCTTAGTCCCAAAATGATATTCATGAAGCACGTAAATCAATTAAGAGGCAGATACCAATCACATATAAATCGACTCATCTGCACACGTACTAATTTTTCACCACAAAGGGCTTTACCGGGTGCTAGATTTCTTGTGCATTTATGCGGCACAACCGCGACTTGTTCTTGTAGATAAGAAGATGATGAACCCAAGCCGGGACTTCTGGTGCCTTGGTTGTTGTAAAGGCGGGCCATAGTGAGTTGGGCCTTTTCCAAAGCGCCAAGCTGCATATAATCAAAATTTTGGTTTAGTATGGAATCATATATAACATATATGGGTTGTGAGTGTAGCTTGAAGAAGGAACACATACATCCAAGTGGAGGAATGTGTCAATTTTGTCCCGCAAACCACGCATGACATCATAGATCACAACACCACTTGTGACAGGCACAAGTATTTTCCTTGCTATCGCTAGTCCCAAATCTGAATCAGAAGTTGCAAGCTTATAATTTTTTCTAGGGTGTGGAAGATTTCTCTCGAGGAAATCTTTTAGCTTGTGAGTCAGAGTTGCTACACAAGGAAACAAAATATAAATTTGTGTGAAAAAAGTGTAAAGATACGCGGAAAGAAGGGTTTGTGTTTTAGGCCTTACATGTGGATATAGCATTCAGTTCAAAAAGAGCTTCGGCATCAGATGAAAAACGTTCAGCATCTACGAGCTGAAAGGGGGAGCTGTTGATGAATTCTTCAACTGACTGAAACTTGTCTATCTCGACTTCACTGATTCCCGGAGCAAGAAAAAGGGCGTATCCAGAGGCACATTCAAAAATGTGACCTTGAAACATGTCGCCTTCGTTTTTCTTCTCATATCCCCTCTTCTTGCTGCGCTGGTCTCTTACCTTATCTTCTCCACTTTTCTTCCTCGCGTCGCGTTTCTGCACAGGTTATCTTCTCTTCGTTTTCTATTTTTTATCGATGCTCCGGCTGGATTTGAAGTGATGGTGGTTCAGTTTGCTTGCTTAATCGGTTCCTCCCGATGATATTTTTGTTCTCGCTCCTTTGTTATTTAGGATTTTCCTCGTTTGTTTCTTTTTTTTTTGGTTCTTTCTTATTTAGGGTTCTTTTCTCATTCAATTTGTTTTTATTTTTTTTCTCCTTCGATTTGTTTCCAGTTTTTTCTATTTTTGTGTGTGCTGGTGTGTTTTTTCGTTTTACACTTTGTTTTTTATTGTTTTGTGCATATTTTTTTGGGTTCTTTATATGTTATTCTTATTTGGATTTGCTTTGTTCAGATTGTTTATTGTTTGTTTCTCTTTGTTGGTTCTTATTTTGTTTTGTGTGTATTTGTTTACATTTTCTGTTTTCTGTGTGTGTGCCTGTGTGTTTCCTGTATTTGTTCAGCTTATACTAAATCTGTTGTTTGTTTCTTCTTTGGTTTGCAGTTTGATTCTTCCGGGCTATACATTTTCGTGCATCAGGTTGGTGGTTGTGTTTCTATTGTTGCAAATGCTTTGCCATTTGTAATTCTTTCGACATTTTGGAGTGCTCCTGCCCGGCCTTCGATTTCGGCTTTCGCCGTAGCTACGGCTCTACATTCGTTGTTGTTTGATTTTGGTTTACACTGCTGGTTTTTCTTTGCGCATGTTGTGTTTTGTGTGTTTTTTCGGAGCTTTAAGTCACCAAAGGCAGGGATACGCATTTTTAGTTATTGGGAAAGATGCGTACTAGGGCAATATACAGTTGCTTACATTAATACAGTCTTGCTGTTTTATATTTGCATTGACTTCTCATTGTTAGTGCAGACTATCTCTCTTGCCTGTGTGTTTCCTGTATTTGTTTGGCTTATACTAATTTTTTTTCCTTTTCTTTGCCGTTGTTTGTTAATTGTTGTTTTCGCTTGCCGCGGGCTCCCTTGTTGCTCTAACTGGTTGGCTTCGTTTCGGGTGTACTCTCGTTTTGCTACATTAAATTCCATGCAAATTAAAACCTTAAAATCTGTGTGCGCTAAATCTTGCACTACCAGGACCGACAGTGTCCCTTGGATCTTTGTCAAGAGCCTGCAGATCCCGATTTTAATTTAAACAGATTTTATTCTCAACATTCAAATTGAGTTCCCGATTTTGATTCCTATCAGTTGTGATCGTCCTACATTGTCTGTTTGAATGGGTTCTTATTCAGTTTTTATTACTGCATCGTTCGATGGTAAGGGAGATTTCTGATTTTGGGAACAATTGTTTTTTGGGGAGGCCGTTGGCCTCGAGATCGTATTTTGGGGCTGTGTTTGTTTACTTGTTCGGTATTCGAGTTTGTTTATCTCGGCGCAGGTTGTGTTTTGTGTGTCTCTTCGGAGCTTTAGGTCACCAAAGGTAGGGATACGCATTTTTAGTTTTTGGGAAATATGCGCACTAGGGCAACCTCTGATTGATTACATTGATTTTCTGCATGTGCAACAGCTCCAGTCTCGCTGTTTTATATTTGTATTGACTTCTCATTGCTGGTGCAGGCTATCTCTGTTGATCCCTGTTTTTATTGCATGTCGTGTTGGAATTTTGATACGCATATGCTTATTCAATTGTTGTCTGAGAATTAATAAGAGTCTTCATTCATTTAATGTATTTATCTCCCTTTGCGATGACCAGAGATTGCTCCAACTATCTCGGTTGCGGATGTTACAATGCTAGGAGCGAAACATCTAACTTTTATTTGGTATTGTATTCAAACAAAAATGCTTCTATTCTCCATAGACTCAGATGCCTCTATTTTCCATACATAGTCTGGCTTCTTGAGTGAACATTATAATAACGTTGTGTGGTCGAGTTTATCGGCTTGAAAGCTGACATTTATAATAGAATCACGGATTCTTCGTCCTCCGTCTCCTGCTTGAGTTGCCCGCTTCACCTCTTCTCTTCACCTCCTTGAAACGTGTCGCCTTCGTTTTTCCTCTCATATCCCCTCTTCTTTCGCTACTTGGTCCCTTACCTTATCTTCTCCGCTTTTCTTCCTCGCGTCGCGGTTTTGCCTGAGTTATCTTCTCTTCGTTTTCTATTTTTTCGATGCTCGGCTAGATTTGAAGTGATGGTAGTTCAGTTTGCTTGCTTAATCGGTTCCTCCCGATGATATTTTTTTTCTCGCTCCTTTGTTATTTAGGATTTTTCTCGTTTGTTTCTTTTCTTTTTATTATTTTTTTTGTTCTTTCTAATTTAGGATTTTTTCCTCCTTCGATTTGTTTTCATTTTTCATCTCCTTCTATTTGTTTCAAGTTTTTCTATTTTTGTGTGTGCTGGTGTGTTTTTTCGTTTTCCACTTTGTTTTTTCTTGGTTTGTGCAATTTTTTTTTGTTCCTTATATGTTATTCTTATTTGGATTTGCTTTGTTCAGATTGTTTATTGTTTGTTTCTCTTTGTTGGTTCTTATTTTGTTTTGTGTGTCTTTGTTTACATTTTTTGTTTTCTGTGTGTGTGCCTGTGTGTTTCTTGTATTTGTTCGGCTTATACTAAATCTGTTGTTTGTTTCTTCTTTGGTTTGCAGTTTGATTCTTTCGGGCTATACATTTTCGTGCATCAGATTGGTGGTTGTGTTTCTATTGTTGCAAATGCTTTGCCATTTGTAATTCTTTCGACATTTTGGAGTGCTCTGCCGACCTTCGATTTCGGCTTACTCCGTAGCTACGTCTATACATTCTACACTGCTTTTTTTTCTATTCGTATGTTGAGTTTTTAGTGTTTTTTCGGAGCTTTGGGTCACCAAAGGCAGGGATACGCATTTTTAGTTATTGGGAAAGATGCGTACTAGGGCAATATACAGTTGCTTACATTAATACAGTCTTGCTGTTTTATATTTGCATTGACTTCTCATTGTTAGTACAGACTATCTCTCTTGCCTGTCTGTTTCCTCTATTTGTTTGGCTTATACTAATTTTTTTTCCTTTTCTTTGCCGTTGTTTGTTAATTGTTGTTTTCGCTTGCCGCGGGCTCCCTTTTTGCTCTAACTGGTTGGCTTCGTTTCGGGTGTACTCTCGTTTTCCTACATTAAATTCCATGCAAATTAAAACCTTAAAATCTGTGTGCGCTAAATCTTGCACTGCCAGGACCGACAGTGTCCCTTGGATCTTTGTCAAGAGCCTGCAGATCCCGGTTTTAATTTAAACAGATTTTATTCTCAACATTCAAATTGAGTTCCCGATTTTGATTCCTATCAGTTGTGATCGTCCTACATTGTCTGTTTGAATGGGTTCTTATTCAGTTTTTATTACTGCATCGTTCGATGGTAAGGGAGATTTCTGATTTTGGGAACAATTGTTTTTTGGGGAGGCCGTTGGCCTCGAGATCGTATTTTGGGGCTGTGTTTGTTTACTTGTTCGGTATTCGAGTTTGTTTATCTCGGCGCAGGTTGTGTTTTGTGTGTCTCTTCGGAGCTTTAGGTCACCAAAGGTAGGGATACGCATTTTTAGTTTTTGGGAAATATGCGCACTAGGGCAACCTACAGTTGATTACATTGATTTTCTGCATGTGCAACAGCTCCAGTCTCGCTGTTTTATATTTGTATTGACTTCTCATTGCTGGTGCAGGCTATCTCTGTTGATCCCTGTTTTTATTGCATGTCGTGTTGGAATTTTGATACGCATATGCTTATTCAATTTTTGTCTGAGAATTAATAAGAGTCTTCATTCATTTAATGTATTTATCTCCCTCTGCGATGACCAGAGATTGCTCCAACTATCTCAGTTTGCGGATGTTACAATGCTAGGAGCAGAAACATTTAACTTTTATTTGGTATTGTATTCAAACAAAAATGCTTCTATTCTCCATAGACTCAGTTGCCTCTATTTTCCATACATAGTCTGGCTTCTTGAGTGAACATTATAATGACGTTGTGTGGTCGAGTTTATCGGCTGGAAAGCTGACATTTATAATAGAATCACGGATTCTTCGTCCTCCGTCTCCTGCTTGAGTTGCCCGCTTCACCTCTTCTCTTCACCTCCTTGAAACGTGTCGCCTTCGTTTTTCCTCTCATATCCCCTCTTCTTTCTGCGCTGGTCTCTTACCTTATCTTCTCCGCTTTTCTTCCTCGCATCGCGGTTTTGCACAGGTTATCTTCTCTTCGTTTTCTATTTTTTTTCGATGCTCCGGCTAGATTTGAAGTGATGGTAGTTCAGTTTGCTTGCTTAATCGGTTCCACCCGATGATATTTTTTTTCTCGCTCCTTTGTTATTTAGGATTTTTCTCGTTTGTTTCTTTTCTTTTTATTATATTTTTTGTTCTTTCTAATTTAGGGTTTTTCCTCCTTCGATTTGTTTTCATTTTTCATCTCCTTCTATTTGTTTCAAGTTTTTCTATTTTTGTGTGTGCTGGTGTGTTTTTTCATTTTCCACTTTGTTTTTTCTTGGTTTGTACAATTTTTTTTTGTTCCTTATATGTTATTCTTATTTGAATTTGCTTTGTTCAGATTGTTTATTGTTTGTTTCTCTTTGTTGGTTCTTATTTTGTTGTGTGTGTCTTTGTTTACATTTTTTGTTTTCTGTGTGTGCCTGTGTGTTTCTTGTATTTGTTCGGCTTATACTAAATCTGTTGTTTGTTTCTTCTTTGGTTTGCAGTTTGATTCTTTCGGGCTATACATTTTCGTGCATCAGGTTGGTGGTTGTGTTTCTATTGTTGCAAATGCTTTGCCATTTGTAATTCTTTCGACATTTCGGAGTGCTCCTGCCCGGCCTACGATTTCGGCTTTCTCCGTAGCTACGGCTCTACATTCTACACTGCTAGTTTTTCTTTGCGTATGTTGTGTTTTGTGTGTTTTTTCGGAGCTTTAGGTCACCAAAGGCAGGGATACCCATTTTTAGTTATTGGGAAAGATGCGTACTAGGGCAATATACAGTTGCTTACATTAATACAGTCTTGCTGTTTTATATTTGCATTGACTTCTCATTGTTAGTGCAGACTATCTCTCTTGCTTGTGTGTTTCGTGTATTTGTTTGGCTTATACTAATTTTTTTCCTTTTCTTTGCCGTTGTTTGTTAATTGTTGTTTTCGCTTGCCGCGGGCTCCCTTTTTGCTCTAACTGGTTGGCTTCGTTTCGGGTGTACTCTCGTTTTCCTACATTAAGTTCCATGCAAATTAAAACCTTAAAATCTGTGTGCGCTAAATCTTGCACTGCCAGGACCGACAGTGTCCCTTGGATCTTTGTCAAGAGCCTGCAGATCCCGGTTTTAATTTAAACAGATTTTATTCTCAACATTCAAATTGAGTTCCCGATTTTGATTCCTATCAGTTGTGATCGTCCTACATTGTCTGTTTGAATGGGTTCTTATTCAGTTTTTATTACTGCATCGTTCGATGGTAAGGGAGATTTCTGATTTTGGGAACAATTGTTTTTTGGGGAGGCCGTTAGCCTCGAGATCGTATTTTGGGGCTGTGTTTGTTTACTTGTACGGTATTCGAGTTTGTTTTTCTCGGCGCAGGTTGTGTTTTGTGTGTCTCTTCGGAGCTTTAGGTCACCAAAGGTAGGGATACACATTTTTAGTTTTTGGGAAAAATATGCGCACTAGGGCAACCTACAGTTGATTACATTGATTTTCTGCATGTGCAACAGCTCCAGTCTCGCTGTTTTATATTTGTATTGACTTCTCATTGCTGTTGTAGGCTATCTCTGCTGATCCCTGTTTTTATTGCATGTCGTGTTGGAATTTTGATACGCATATGTTTATTCAATTGTTGCCTGAGAATTAATAAGAGTCTTCATTCATTTAATGCATTTGTCTCCCTCTGCAATGACCAGAGATTGCTCCAACTATCTCAGTTTGCGGATGTTACAATGCTAGGAGCAGAAACATTTAACTTTTATTTAGTATTGTATTCAAACAAAAATGCTTCTATTCTCCATAGACTCAGATGCCTCTATTTTCCATACATAGTCTGGCTTCTTGAGTGAACATTATAATGACGTTGTGTGGTCGAGTTTATCGGCTGGAAAGCTGACATTTATAATAGAATCACGGATTCTTCGTCCTCCGTCTCCTGCTTGAGTTGCCCGCTTCACCTCTTCTCTTCACCTCCTTGAAACGTGTCGCCTTCGTTTTTCCTCTCATATCCCCTCTTCTTTCTGCGCTGGTCTCTTACCTTATCTTCTCCGCTTTTCTTCCTCGCGTCGCGGTTTTGCACAGGTTATCTTCTCTTCGTTTTCTATTTTTTTCGATGCTCCGGCTAGATTTGAAGTGATGGTAGTTCAGTTTGCTTGCTTAATCGGTTCCACCCGATGATATTTTTTTTCTCGCTCCTTTGTTATTTAGGATTTTTCTCGTTTGTTTCTTTTCTTTTTATTATTTTTTTGTTCTTTCTAATTTAGGGTTTTTTCCTCCTTCGATTTGTTTTCATTTTTCATCTCCTTCTATTTGTTTCAAGTTTTTCTATTTTTGTGTGTGCTGGTGTGTTTTTTCGTTTTCCACTTTGTTTTTTCTTGGTTTGTACAATTTTTTTTGTTCCTTATATGTTATTCTTATTTGAATTTGCTTTGTTCAGATTGTTTATTGTTTGTTTCTCTTTGTTGGTTCTAATTTTGTTTTGTATGTCTTTGTTTACATTTTTTGTTTTCTGTGTGTGTGCCTGTGTGTTTCTTGTATTTGTTCGGCTTATACTAAATCTGTTGTTTGTTTCTTCTTTGGTTTGCAGTTTGATTCTTTCGGGCTATACATTTTCGTGCATCAGGTTGGTGGTTGTGTTTCTATTGTTGCAAATGCTTTGCCATTTGTAATTCTTTCGACATTTTGGAGTGCTCCTGCCGACCTTCGATTTCGGCTTTCTCCGTAGCTACGGCTCTACATTCGTTGTTGTTTGATTTTGGTTTACACTGCTGGTTTTTCTTTGCGCATGTTGTGTTTTGTGTGTTTTTTCGGAGCTTTAGGTCACCAAAGGCAGGGATACGCATTTTTAGTTATTGGGAAAGATGCGTACTAGGGCAATATACAGTTGCTTACATTAATACAGTCTTGCTGTTTTATATTTTCATTGACTTCTCATTGTTAGTGCAGACTATCTCTCTTGCCTGTGTGTTTCCTGTATTTGTTTGGCTTATACTATTTTTTTTCCTTTTCTTTGCCGTTGTTTGTTAATTGTTGTTTTCGCTTGTCGCGGGCTCCCTTGTTGCTCTAACTGGTTGTCTTCGTTTCGGGTGTACTCTCGTTTTCCTACATTAAATTCCATGCAAATTAAAACCTTAAAATCTGTGTGCGCTAAATCTTGCACTGCCAGGACCGACAGTCTCCCTTGGATCTTTGTTAAGAGCCTGCATATCCCGGTTTTAATTTAAACAGATTTTATTCTCAACAGTCAAATTGAGTTCCCGATTTTGATTCCTATCAGTTGTGATCGTCCTACATTGTCTGTTTGAATGGGTTCTTATTCAGTTTTTATTACTGCATCATTCGATGGTAAGGGAGATTTCTGATTTTGGGAACAATTGTTTTTTTGGGAGGCCGTTGGCCTCGAGATCGTATTTTGGGGCTGTGTTTGTTTACTTGTTCGGTATTCGAGTTTGTTTTTCTCGGCGCAGGTTGTGTTTTGTGTGTGTCTTCGGAGCTTTAGGTCACCAAAGGTAGGGATACGCATTTTTAGTTTTTGGAAAATATGCGCACTAGGGCAACCTACAGTTGATTACATTGATTTTCTGCATGTGCAACAGCTCCAGTCTCGCTGTTTTATATTTGTATTGACTTCTCATTGCTGGTGCAGGCTATCTCTGTTGATCCCTGTTTTTATTGCATGTCGTGTTGGAATTTTGATACGCATATGCTTATTCAATTGTTGTCTGAGAATTAATAAGAGTCTTCATTCATTTAATGTATTTATCTCCCTTTGCGATGACCAGAGATTGCTCCAACTATCTCAGTTTGCGGATGTTACAATGCTAGGAGCAGAAACATCTAACTTTTATTTGGTATTGTATTCAAACAAAAATGCTTCTATTCTCCATAGACTCAGATGCCTCTATTTTCCATACATAGTCTGGCTTCTAGAGTGAACATTATAATAACGTTGTGTGGTCGAGTTTATCGGCTAGAAAGCTGACATTTATAATAGAATCACGGATTCTTCGTCCTCCGTCTCCTGCTTGAGTTGCCCGCTTCACCTCTTCTCTTCACCTCCTTGAAACGTGTCGCCTTCGTTTTTCCTCTCATATCCCCTCTTCTTTCTGCGCTGGTCCCTTACCTTATCTTCTCCGCTTTTCTTCCTCGCGTCGCGGTTTTGCACAGGTTATCTTCTCTTCGTTTTCTATTTTTTTTCGATGCTCCGGCTAGATTTGAAGTGATGGTAGTTCAGTTTGCTTGCTTAATCGGTTCCTCCCGATGATATTTTTTTTCTCGCTCCTTTGTTATTTAGGATTTTTCTCGTTTGTTTCTTTTCTTTTTATTATTTTTTTTTGTTCTTTCTAATTTAGGATTTTTTCCTCCTTCGATTTGTTTTCATTTTTCATCTCCTTCTATTTGTTTCAAGTTTTTCTATTTTTGTGTGTGCTGGTGTGTTTTTTCGTTTTCCACTTTGTTTTTTCTTGGTTTGTGCAATTTTTTTTTGTTCCTTATATGTTATTCTTATTTGGATTTGCTTTGTTCAGATTGTTTATTGTTTGTTTCTCTTTGTTGGTTCTTATTTTGTTTTGTGTGTCTTTGTTTACATTTTTTGTTTTCTGTGTGTGTGCCTGTGTGTTTCTTGTATTTGTTCGGCTTATACTAAATCTGTTGTTTGTTTCTTCTTTGGTTTGCAGTTTGATTCTTTCGGGCTATACATTTTCGTGCATCAGGTTGGTGGTTGTGTTTCTATTGTTGCAAATGCTTTGCCATTTGTAATTCTTTCGACATTTTGGAGTGCTCCTGCCCGGCCTTCGATTTCGGCTTTCTCCGTAGCTACGGCTCTACATTCTACACTGCTGGTTTTTCTTTGCGTATGTTGTGTTTTGTGTGTTTTTTCGGAGCTTTGGGTCACCAAAGGCAGGGATACGCATTTTTAGTTATTGGGAAAGATGCGTACTAGGGCAATATACAGTTGCTTACATTAATACAGTCTTGCTGTTTTATATTTGCATTGACTTCTCATTGTTAGTACAGACTATCTCTCTTGCCTGTCTGTTTCCTCTATTTGTTTGGCTTATACTAATTTTTTTTCCTTTTCTTTGCCGTTGTTTGTTAATTGTTGTTTTCGCTTGCCGCGGGCTCCCTTTTTGCTCTAACTGGTTGGCTTCGTTTCGGGTGTACTCTCGTTTTCCTACATTAAATTCCATGCAAATTAAAACCTTAAAATCTGTGTGCGCTAAATCTTGCACTGCCAGGACCGACAGTGTCCCTTGGATCTTTGTCAAGAGCCTGCAGATCCCGGTTTTAATTTAAACAGATTTTATTCTCAACATTCAAATTGAGTTCCCGATTTTGATTCCTATCGATTGTGATAAATCTACATTGTGCATTTGAATGGGTTCTTATTCGGTTTTATTCTTGCATCGTTCGATGGTAAGGGAGATTTGATTTTGGGAACAATTGTTTTTGGGAGGCCGTTGGCCTCGAGATCGTATTTTGGAAATTTGTGTTTGTTTACTTGTTCGGTATTCGAGTTTGTTTATCTCGGCGCAGGTTGTGTTTTGTGTGTCTCTTCGGAGCTTTAGGTCACCAAAGGTAGGGATACGCATTTTTAGTTTTTGGGAAATATGCGCACTAGGGCAACCTACAGTTGATTACATTGATTTTCTGCATGTGCAACAGCTCCAGTCTCGCTGTTTTATATTTGTATTGACTTCTCATTGCTGGTGCAGGCTATCTCTGTTGATCCCTGTTTTTATTGCATGTCGTGTTGGAATTTTGATACGCATATGCTTATTCAATTGTTGTCTGAGAATTAATAAGAGTCTTCATTCATTTAATGTATTTATCTCCCTCTGCGATGACCAGAGATTGCTCCAACTATCTCAGTTTGCGGATGTTACAATGCTAGGAGCAGAAACATTTAACTTTTATTTGGTATTGTATTCAAACAAAAATGCTTCTATTCTCCATAGACTCAGATGCCTCTATTTTCCATACATAGTCTGGCTTCTTGAGTGAACATTATAATGACGTTGTGTGGTCGAGTTTATCGGCTGGAAAGCTGACATTTATAATAGAATCACGGATTCTTCGTCCTCCGTCTCCTGCTTGAGTTGCCCGCTTCACCTCTTCTCTTCACCTCCTTGAAACGTGTCGCCTTCGTTTTTCCTCTCATATCCCCTCTTCTTTCTGTATTTGGTCTCTTACCTTATCTTCTCCGCTTTTCTTCCTCGCATCGCGATTTTGCCTGAGTTATCTTCTCTTCGTTTTCTATTTTTTCGATGCTCGGCTAGATTTGAAGTGATGGTAGTTCGGTTTGCTTAATCGGTTCCACCCGATGATATTTTTTTTCTCGCTCCTTTGTTATTTAGGATTTTTCTCGTTTGTTTCTTTTCTTTTTATTATTTTTTTTGTTCTTTCTAATTTAGGGTTTTTCCTCCTTCGATTTGTTTTCATTTTTCATCTCCTTCTATTTGTTTCAAGTTTTTCTATTTTTGTGTGTGCTGGTGTGTTTTTTCATTTTCCACTTTGTTTTTTCTTGGTTTGTACAATTTTTTTTTTGTTCCTTATATGTTATTCTTATTTGAATTTGCTTTGTTCAGATTGTTTATTGTTTGTTTCTCTTTGTTGGTTCTTATTTTGTTTTGTGTGTCTTTGTTTACATTTTTCGTTTTCTGTGTGTGTGCCTGTGTGTTTCTTGTATTTGTTCGGCTTATACTAAATCTGTTGTTTGTTTCTTCTTTGGTTTGCAGTTTGATTCTTTCGGGCTATACATTTTCGTGCATCAGGTTGGTGGTTGTGTTTCTATTGTTGCAAATGCTTTGCCATTTGTAATTCTTTCGACATTTCGGAGTGCTCCTGCCCGGCCTTCGATTTCGGCTTTCTCCGTAGCTACGGCTCTACATTCTACACTGCTAGTTTTTCTTTGCGTATGTTGTGTTTTGTGTGTTTTTTCGGAGCTTTAGGTCACCAAAGGCAGGGATACCCATTTTTAGTTATTGGGAAAGATGCGTACTAGGGCAATATACAGTTGCTTACATTAATACAGTCTTGCTGTTTTATATTTGCATTGACTTCTCATTGTTAGTGTAGACTATCTCTCTTGCTTGTGTGTTTCGTGTATTTGTTTGGCTTATACTAATTTTTTTCCTTTTCTTTGCCGTTGTTTGTTAATTGTTGTTTTCGCTTGCCGCGGGCTCCCTTTTTGCTCTAACTGGTTGGCTTCGTTTCGGGTGTACTCTCGTTTTCCTACATTAAGTTCCATGCAAATTAAAACCTTAAAATCTGTGTGCGCTAAATCTTGCACTGCCAGGACCGACAGTGTCCCTTGGATCTTTGTCAAGAGCCTGCAGATCCCGGTTTTAATTTAAACAGATTTTATTCTCAACATTCAAATTGAGTTCCCGATTTTGATTCCTATCAGTTGTGATCGTCCTACATTATGCATTTGAATGGGTTCTTATTCGCTTTTATTACTGCATCGTTCGATGGTAAGGGAGATTTCGATTTTGGGAACAATTGTTTTTGGGGAGGCCGTTAGCCTCGAGATCGTATTTTGGGGTGTGTTTGTTTACTTGTACGGTATTCGAGTTTGTTTTTCTGGCTGAGTTGTGTTTTGTGTGTCTCTTCGGAGCTTTAGGTCACCAAAGGTAGGGATACACATTTTTAGTTTTTGGGAAAAATATGCGCACTAGGGCAACCTACAGTTGATTACATTGATTTTCTGCATGTGCAACAGCTCCAGTCTCGCTGTTTTATATTTGTATTGACTTCTCATTGCTGTTGTAGGCTATCTCTGCTGATCCCTGTTTTTATTGCATGTCGTGTTGGAATTTTGATACGCATATGTTTATTCAATTGTTGCCTGAGAATTAATAAGAGTCTTCATTCATTTAATGCATTTGTCTCCCTCTGCAATGACCAGAGATTGCTCCAACTATCTCAGTTTGCGGATGTTACAATGCTAGGAGCAGAAACATTTAACTTTTATTTAGTATTGTATTCAAACAAAAATGCTTCTATTCTCCATAGACTCAGATGCCTCTATTTTCCATACATAGTCTGGCTTCTTGAGTGAACATTATAATGACGTTGTGTGGTCGAGTTTATCGGCTGGAAAGCTGACATTTATAATAGAATCACGGATTCTTCGTCCTCCGTCTCCTGCTTGAGTTGCCCGCTTCACCTCTTCTCTTCACCTCCTTGAAACGTGTCGCCTTCGTTTTCCTCTCATATCCCCTATTCTTTCTCTGTTTGGTCTCTTACCTTATCTTCTCCGCTTTTCTTCCTCGCGTCGCGATTTTGCCTGAGTTATCTTCTCTTCGTTTTCTATTTTTTTCGATGCTCCGGCTAGATTTGAAGTGATGGTAGTTCAGTTTGCTTGCTTAATCGGTTCCACCCGATGATATTTTTTTTCTCGCTCCTTTGTTATTTAGGATTTTTCTCGTTTGTTTCTTTTCTTTTTATTATTTTTTTGTTCTTTCTAATTTAGGGTTTTTTCCTCCTTCGATTTGTTTTCATTTTTCATCTCCTTCTATTTGTTTCAAGTTTTTCTATTTTTGTGTGTGCTGGTGTGTTTTTTCGTTTTCCACTTTGTTTTTTCTTGGTTTGTACAATTTTTTTTGTTCCTTATATGTTATTCTTATTTGAATTTGCTTTGTTCAGATTGTTTATTGTTTGTTTCTCTTTGTTGGTTCTAATTTTGTTTTGTATGTCTTTGTTTACATTTTTTGTTTTCTGTGTGTGTGCCTGTGTGTTTCTTGTATTTGTTCGGCTTATACTAAATCTGTTGTTTGTTTCTTCTTTGGTTTGCAGTTTGATTCTTTCGGGCTATACATTTTCGTGCATCAGGTTGGTGGTTGTGTTTCTATTGTTGCAAATGCTTTGCCATTTGTAATTCTTTCGACATTTTGGAGTGCTCCTGCCCGGCCTTCGATTTCGGCTTTCTCCGTAGCTACGGCTCTACATTCGTTGTTGTTTGATTTTGGTTTACACTGCTGGTTTTTCTTTGCGCATGTTGTGTTTTGTGTGTTTTTTCGGAGCTTTAGGTCACCAAAGGCAGGGATACGCATTTTTAGTTATTGGGAAAGATGCGTACTAGGGCAATATACAGTTGCTTACATTAATACAGTCTTGCTGTTTTATAGTTTCATTGACTTCTCATTGTTAGTGCAGACTATCTCTCTTGCCTGTGTGTTTCCTGTATTTGTTTGGCTTATACTATTTTTTTTCCTTTTCTTTGCCGTTGTTTGTTAATTGTTGTTTTCGCTTGTCGCGGGCTCCCTTGTTGCTCTAACTGGTTGTCTTCGTTTCGGGTGTACTCTCGTTTTCCTACATTAAATTCCATGCAAATTAAAACCTTAAAATCTGTGTGCGCTAAATCTTGCACTGCCAGGACCGACAGTCTCCCTTGGATCTTTGTTAAGAGCCTGCATATCCCGGTTTTAATTTAAACAGATTTTATTTTCAACAGTCAAATTGAGTTCCCGATTTTGATTCCTATCAGTTGTGATCGTCCTACATTGTCTGTTTGAATGGGTTCTTATTCAGTTTTTATTACTGCATCATTCGATGGTAAGGGAGATTTCTGATTTTGGGAACAATTGTTTTTTTGGGAGGCCGTTGGCCTCGAGATCGTATTTTGGGGCTGTGTTTGTTTACTTGTTCGGTATTCGAGTTTGTTTTTCTCGGCGCAGGTTGTGTTTTGTGTGTCTCTTCGGAGCTTTAGGTCACCAAAGGTAGGGATACGCATTTTTAGTTTTTGGGAAAGATGCGCATTAGGGCAACCTACAGTTGATTACATTGATTTTGTGCATGTGCAACAGCTCCAGTCTCGCTGTTTTATATTTGTATTGACTTCTCATTGCTGGTGCAGGCTATCTCTGCTGATCCCTGTTTTTATTGCATGTCGTGTTGGAATTTTGATACGCATATGCTTATTCAATTGTTGCCTGAGAATTAATAAGAGTCTTCATTCATTTAATGTATTTGTCTCCCTCTGCGATGACCAGAGATTGATCCAACTATCTCAGTTTGCGGATGTTACAATGCTAGGAGTAGAAACATTTAACTTTTATTTGGTATTGTATTCAAACAAAAATGCTTCTATTCTCCATAGACTCAGATGCCTCTATTTTCCATACATAGTCTGGCTTCTTGAGTGAACATTATAATGAAGTTGTGTGGTCGAGTTTATCGGCTGAAAAACTGACATTTATAATAGAATCACGGATTCTTCGTCCTCCGTCTCCTGCTTGAGTTGCCCGCTTCACCTCTTCTCTTCACCTCCTTGAAACGTGTCGCCTTCGTTTTTCCTCTCAAATCCCCTCTTCTTTCTGCGCTAGTCTCTTACCTTATCTTCTCCGCTTTTCTTCCTCGCGTCGCGGTTTTGCACAGGTTATCTTCTCTTCGTTTTCTATTTTTTTTCGATGCTCCGGCTAGATTTGAAGTGATGGTAGTTCAGTTTGCTTGCTTAATCGGTTCCTCCCGATGATATTTTTTTTCTCGCTCCTTTGTTATTTAGGATTTTTCTCGTTTGTTTCTTTTCTTTTTATTATTTTTTTTATTCTTTCTAATTTAGGGTTTTTTCCTCCTTCGATTTGTTTTCATTTTTCATCTCCTTCTATTTGTTTCAAGTTTTTCTATTTTTGTGTGTGCTGGTGTGTTTTTTCGTTTTCCACTTTGTTTTTCTTGGTTTGTGCAATTTTTTTTGTTCCTTATATGTTATTCTTATTTGGATTTGCTTTGTTCAAATTGTTTATTGTTTGTTTCTCTTTGTTGGTTCTTATTTTGTTTTGTGTGTCTTTGTTTACATTTTTTGTTTTCTGTGTGTGTGCCTGTGTGTTTCTTGTATTTGTTCGGCTTATACTAAATCTGTTGTTTGTTTCTTCTTTGGTTTGCAGTTTGATTCTTTTGGGCTATACATTTTCGTGCATCAGGTTGGTAGTTGTGTTTCTATTGTTGCAAATGCTTTGCCATTTGTAATTCTTTCGACATTTGGAGTGCTCCTGCCCGGCCTTTGATTTCGGCTTTCTCCGTAGCTACGGCTCTACATTCGTTGTTGTTTGATTTTGGTTTACACTGCTGGTTTTTCTTTGCGCATGTTGTGTTTTGTGTGTTTTTTCGGAGCTTTAGGTCACCAAAGGCAGGGATACGCATTTTTAGTTATTGAGAAAGATGCGTACTAGGGCAATATACAGTTGCTTACATTAATGCAGTCTTGCTGTTTTATATTTGCATTGACTTCTCATTGTTAGTGCAGACTATCTCTCTTGCCTGTGTGTTTCTTGTATTTGTTTGGCTTATACTAATTTTTTTCCCTTTTCTTTGCCGTTGTTTGTTAATTGTTGTTTTCGCTTGCCGCGGGCTCCCTTGTTGCTCTAACTGGTTGGCTTCGTTTCGGGTGTACTCTCGTTTTCCTACATTAAATTCCATGCAAATTAAAACCTTAAAATCTATGGGCGCTAAATCTTGCACTGCCAGGACCGACAATGTCCCTCGGATCTTTGTCAAGAGCCTACATATCCGAGTTTTAATTTAAACATATTTTATTCTCAACATTCAAATTGAGTCCTCGATTTTGATTCCTATCAGTTGTGATAATCAGACATTGTCTGTTTGAATGGGTTCTTACTCAGTTTTTATTACTGCACCGTTCGATGGTAAGGGAGATTCCTGATTTTGGGAATATTTCTTTTTTTTTTTGGAGGCCGTTGGCCTCGAGATCGTATTTGGGGCTTTGTTTATTTACTTGTTCGGTATTCGAGTTTGTTTTTCTCGGCGCAGGTTGTGTTTTGTGTGTCTTTTCGGAGCTTTAGGTCACCAAAGGTAGGGATACGCATTTTTAGATTTTGGGAAAAATATGCGCACTAGGGCAACCTACAGTTGATTACATTGATTTTCTGCATGTGCAACAGCTCCAGTCGCGCTGTTTTATATTTGTATTGGCTTCTCATTGCTGGTGTAGGCTATCTCTGCCGATCCCTGTTTTTATTGCATGTCGTGTTGGAATTTTGATACGCATATGCTTATTCAATTGTTGTCTGAGAATTAATAAGAGTCTTCATTCATTTAATGTATTTGTCTCCCTCTGCGATGACCAGAGATTGCTCCAACTATCTCAGTTTGCGGATGTTATAATGCTAGGAGCAGAAACATTTAACTTTTATTTAGTATTGTATTTCAAACAAAAATGCTTCTATTCTCCATAGACTCAGATGCCTCTATTTTCCATACATAGTCTGGCTTCTTGAGTGAACATTATAATGACGTTGTGTGGTCGAGTTTATCGGCTGGAAAGCTGACATTTATAATAGAATCACGGATTCTTCGTCCTCCGTCTCCTGCTTGAGTTGCCCGCTTCACCTCTTCTCTTCACCTCCTTGAAACGTGTCGCCTTCGTTTTTCCTCTCATATCCCCTCTTCTTTCTGCGCTAGTCTCTTACCTTATCTTCTCCGCTTTTCTTCCTCGCGTCGCGGTTTTGCACAGGTTATCTTCTCTTCGTTTTCTATTTTTTTTCGATGCTCCGGCTAGATTTGAAGTGATGGTAGTTCAGTTTGCTTGCTTAATCGGCTCCTCCCGATGATATTTTTTTTCTCGCTCCTTTGTTTTTTAGGATTTTTCTCGTTTGTTTCTTTACTTTTTTTTTCGTTCTTTCTAATTTAGGGTTTTTTCCTCCTTCGATTTGTTTTCATTTTTCATCTCCTTCTATTTGTTTCAAGTTTTTCTATTTTTGTGTGTGCTGGTGTGTTTTTTCGTTTTCCACTTTGTTTTTTCTTGGTTTGTGCAATTTTTTTTTGTTCCTTATATGTTATTCTTATTTTGATTTGCTTTGTTCAGATTGTTTATTGTTTGTTTCTCTTTGTTGGTTCTTATTTTGTTTTGTGTGTCTTTGTTTACATTTTTTGTTTTCTGTGTGTGTGCCTGTGTGTTTCTTGTATTTGTTCGGCTTATACTAAATGTGTTGTTTGTTTCTTCTTTGGTTTACAGTTTGATTCTTTCGGGCTATACATTTTCGAGCATCAGGTTGGTTGTTGTGTTTCTATTGTTGCAAATGCTTTGCCATTTGTAATTCTTTCGACATTTGGAGTGCTCCTGCCCGGCCTTCGATTTCGGCTTTCTCCGTAGCTACGGCTCTACATTCGTTGTTGTTTGATTTTGGTTTACACTGCTGGTTTTTCTTTGCGCATGTTGTGTTTTGTGTGTTTTTTCGGAGCTTTAGGTCACCAAAGGTAGGGATACGCATTTTTAGTTATTGGGAAAGATGCGTACTAGGGCAATATACAGTTGATTACATTAATACAGTCTTGCTGTTTTATATTTGCATTGACTTCTCATTGTTAGTGCAGACTATCTCTCTTGCCTGTGTGTTTCCTCTATTTGTTTGGCTTATACTAATTTTTTTCCCTTTTCTTTGCCGTTGTTTGTTAATTGTTGTTTTCGCTTGCCGCGGGCTCCCTTGTTGCTCTAACTGGTTGGCTTCGTTTCGGGTGTACTCTCATTTTCCTACATTAAATTCCATGCAAATTAAAACCTTAAAATCTATGGGTGCTAAATCTTGCACTGCCAGGACCGACAGTGTCCCTCGGATCTTTGTCAAGAGCCTACAGATCCCAGTTTTAATTTAAACAGATTTTATTCTCAACATTCAAATTGAGTCCTCGATTTTGATTCCTATCAGTTGTGATAATCAGACATTGTCTGTTTGAATGGGTTCTTACTCAGTTTTTATTACTGCACCGTTCGATGGTAAGGGAGATTCCTGATTTTGGGAATATTTCTTTTTTTTTTGGAGGCCGTTGGCCTCGAGATCGTATTTGGGGCTTTGTTTATTTACTTGTTCGGTATTCGAGTTTGTTTTTCTCGGTGCAGGTTGTGTTTTGTATGTCCCTTCGGAGCTTTAGGTCACCAAAGGCAGGGATACACATTTTTAGTTTTTGGGAAAGATGCGCACTAGGGCAACCTACAGTTGATTACATTGATTTTCTGCATGTGCAACAGCTCCAGTCTCGCTGTTTTATATTTGTATTGACTTCTCATTGCTGGTGCAGGCTATCTCTGCTGATCCCTGTTTTTATTGCATGTCGTGTTGGAATTTTGATACGCATATGCTTATTCAATTGTTGCCTGAGAATTAATAAGAGTCTTCATTCATTTAATGTATTTGTCTCCCTCTGCGATGACCAGAGATTGCTCAAACTATCTCAGTTTGCGGATGTTACAATGCTAGGAGCAGAAACATTTAACTTTTATTTGGTATTGTATTCAAACAAAAATGCTTCTATTCTCCATAGACTAAGATACCTCTATTTTCCATACATAGTCTGGCTTCTTGAGTGAACATTATAATGACGTTGTGTGGTCGAGTTTATCGGCTAGAAAGCTGACATTTATAATAGAATCACGGATTCTTCGTCCTCCGTCTCCTGCTTGAGTTGCCCGCTTCACCTCTTCTCTTCACCTCCTTGAAACGTGTCGCCTTCGTTTTTCCTCTCATATCCCCTCTTCTTTTTGCGCTAGTCTCTTACCTTATCTTCTCTGCTTTTCTTCCTCGCGTCGTGGTTTTGCACAGGTTATCTTCTCTTCGTTTTCTATTTTTTTTCGATGCTCCGGCTAGATTTTAAGTGATGGTAGTTCAGTTTGCTTGCTTAATCGGTTCCTCCCGATGATATTTTTTTTCTCGCTCCTTTGTTATTTAGGATTTTTCTCGTTTGTTTCTTTTCTTTTTATTATTTTTTTTGTTCTTTCTAATTTAGGGTTTTTTCCTCCTTCGATTTGTTTTCATTTTTCATCTCCTTCTATTTGTTTCAAGTTTTTCTATTTTTGTGTGTGCTAGTGTGTTTTTTCGTTTTCCACTTTGTTTTTTCTTGGTTTGTGCAATTTTTTTTGTTCCTTATTTGTTATTCTTATTTGGATTTGCTTTGTTCAGATTGTTTATTGTTTGTTTCTCTTTGTTGGTTCTTATTTTGTTTTGTGTGTCTTTGTTTACATTTTTTGTTTTATGTGTGTGTGCCTCTGTGTTTCTTGTATTTGTTCGGCTTATACTAAATCTGTTGTTTGTTTCTTCTTTGGTTTGCAGTTTGATTCTTTCGGGCTATACATTTTCGTGCATCAGGTTGGTGGTTGTGTTTATATTGTTGCAAATGCTTTGCCATTTGTAATTCTTTCGACATTTGGAGTGCTCCTGCCCGGCCTTCGATTTCGGCTTTCTCCGTAGCTACGGCTCTACATTCGTTGTTGTTTGATTTTGGTTTACACTGCTGGTTTTTCTTTGCGCATGTTGTGTTTTGTGTGTTTTTTCGGAGTTTTAGGTCACCAAAGGCAGGGATACATATTTTTAGTTATTGGGAAAGATGCATACTAGGGCAATATACAGTTGCTTACATTAATACAGTCTTGCTGTTTTATATTTGCATTGACTTCTCATTGTTAGTGCAGACTATCTCTCTTGCCTGTGTGTTTCCTGTATTTGTTTGGCTTATACTAATTTTTTTTCCTTTTCTTTGCCGTTTTTTGTTAATTGTTGTTTTCGCTTGCCGCGGGCTCCCTTGTTGCTCTAACTGGTTGGCTTCGTTTCGGGTGTACTCTCGTTTTCCTACATTAAATTCCATGCAAATTAAAACCTTAAAATCTATGGGCGCTATATCTTGCACTGCCAGGACCGACAGTGTCCCTCGGATCTTTGTCAAGAGCCTACAGATCCCAGTTTTAATTTAAACATATTTTATTCTCAACATTCAAATTGAGTCCTCGATTTTGATTCCTATCAGTTGTGATAATCAGACATTGTCTGTTTGAATGGGTTCTTACTCAGTTTTTCTTACTGCACCGTTCGATGGTAAGGGAGATTCCTGATTTTGGGAATATTTCTTTTTTTTTTTGAGGTCGTTGGCCTCGAGATCGTATTTGGGGCTTTGTTTATTTACTTGTTCGGTATTCGAGTTTGTTTTTCTCGGTGCAGGTTGTGTTTTGTATGTCCCTTCGGAGCTTTAGGTCACCAAAGGCAGGGATACGCATTTTTAGTTTTTGGGAAAGATGCGCACTAGGGCAACCTACAGTTGATTACTTTGATTTTCTGCATGTGCAACAACTCCAGTCTCGCTGTTTTATATTTGCATTGACTTCTCATTGTTGGTGCAGGCTATCTCTGCTGATCCCTGTTTTTATTGCATGTTGTGTTGGAATTTTTACACGCATATGCTTATTCAATTGTTGCCTGAGAATTAATAGCAGTCTTCATTCGTTTGATGTATTTGTCTCCCTCTGCGATGACCAGAGATTGCTCCAACTATCTCAGTTTGCGTTTATTTTACAATGCCAGGAGCAGAAACATTTAACTTTTATTTGGTATTGTATTCAAACAAAAATGCTTCTATTCTCCATAGACTTAGATGCTTCTATCCTCCAAAGATAGATTGGCTTGGTGAGTGAACATTATAATGGCGTTGTGTGCTCGAGTTTATCGGCTAAAAACCTGGCATGGCCCCACAAAATCTCCGAATGGAGCCTGGGTCTAAGTAGGTGTAACAACTCCACGAATGAGAGCACATGATCTTTATTTTACATTCAATTCAGTTTTGTATTGCTGATGTCGATCACGCTGAATCTCATGTCGTTGTTGTTCAGATCGAGTATCTCTATTTTAAATATATTGTTAACTGTTGGAGGATGGTGAGAAATCTAATATATTTGGTACTCTATTCTATTACTCGCTCTTTCGTCATGTATGCATATTTATAATATTCTATATTCCTTTAGGGTCAAGTCTTCGCTTCTTCAGCATATCATTTTTTTTTGTGGCTTTAGTAAGTGGAATGCTGAATATGAGGGTTTTTTTCCGACTGAACAGATTCCTGTTCGCGAGTGATATCCACAACCACTTTGCTACTTCTCCTCTGAAGGTATATTTTCCTGCCGAATATTTTTTTACCCTGTCCGTTCAACGTATACATATATCTCCAATAACTTTTATTTGGTGTTGTATTCAACAAAAATGCTTCTATTCCCCATAAACTCCCTTACATGTTCAAACACAAATGCCTCTATCCTCCATATATATTGGCTTGCTGAGTGAACATTATAATGACTTTGTGTGCTCAAGTTTATCGGCTGGAAACCTGCTATGGCCCCACAAATTCTCCGAATGGAGACTGGGTCTAGGTAGGTGTAACAATGCCACGAACGAGAACACCTGATCTTCATTTTACGTTCTATTCAGTTTTATATACAATGCGAGGAGTTCAAACATTTAACTTTAATTTGGTGTTGTACTGAAACAAAAAAGCTTCTATTCCCCATAGACTCCCTTACGTGTTCAAACACAAATGCCTCTATCCTCCATAGATAGATTGGTTTGCTGGGTGAATATTATAATGACGTTGTGTGCTCGAGTTTATCGGCTGGAAACCTGACATGGCCCCACAAAATCTCCGAATGGAGCCTGGATCTAAGTAGGTGTAACAATGCCACGAACAAGAACACATGATCTTCATTTTATGTTCTATTTGGTTTTATATTGCCGCTGTTTGTAAACCATTGTTTCTGTCAATGCTGCTAGGATTTATATGAATTTATATACATGTTTGAACACGAACGCCTCTATTCTCCACAGATAAACAAAATTACTGAGTGAACATTATACTAATGTTCTGTATCCAGGTTTATTGGCTTTAACTGTTTTTTATTTTGAATATGTGGTTGGGTTTTCATAAACACCATGGCCTCTTCAAACTATAGTATCGTCTGATGTTAGGCGCACAAAAAAGGCTATTTCTCTCACTGCTCTTAAGGTTTATATAAATTTGTATATGTGTCTGAACACCAACGCCTCTATCCTCCATGGATAGATTGGTTTGCTGAGTGAACATTATAATGACGTTGTGTGCTCGAGTTTATCGGCTGGAAACCTGACATGGCTCCACAAAATCTCCGAACGGAGCCTGGGTCAAGGTAGGTGTAACAATGCCACGAACGAGAACACGTGATCCTCATTTCACATTCATTTCATTTTTGTATTGTCGATGCTTCTAAACTGATTTTTCTGTCAATGAGCTAAAATATCTAACTTTTATTTAGTCTTGTATTGAAACAAAAATGCTTCTACTCCCCATAAACTCTCTTGCGTGTTCAAACACAAATGCCTCTATCCTCCAAAGATAGATTGGCTTGGTGAGTGAACATTATAATGGCGTTGTGTGTTCGAGTTTATCGGCTGGAAACTTGACATGGCCCCACAAAATCTCTGAATGGAGCCTGGGTCTAAGTAGGTGTAATAATGCCACGAACGAGAACACATGATCTTCATTTTACGTTCTATTCAGTTTTATATTGTCGCTGTTTGTAAACCGTTGTTTCTGTCAATGCTGGTGGGATTTATATGGATATGTATACATGTTTGAACACAAACGCCTCTATTCTCCACAGATAAATGAAATTACTGAGTGAACATTATACTGATGTTCCGTGTTCAGGTTTACTGGCTTGAACGCCTCTATTCTCTGTAGATAAAGTGAATTGGTGATTGAAAATTATAATGATGTACTGCGTTCAGGTTTATCGGTGTCTCTGAGGGCTTCGCATCTTCTCTAAATACAGCCTCACTTTGCGTTGATGTTACAATGCCAGGAGCAAAAACATTTAACTTTTTTTTTTTGGTATTGTATTCAAACAAAAATGCTTGAGTGAACATTATAATGACGTTCTGTGCTCGAGTTTATCGGCTGGAAACCTGACATGGCCCTACAAAATCTCCGAATGGAGCCTGGGTCTAAGTAGGTGTAACAACGCCACGAACAAGAGCACATGATCTTCATTTTACGTTCAATTCAGTTTTGTGTTATCGATGTTTCTAAACTGATTTTCCTTCTCCGAATGGAGCCTGGGCCTCGGTAGATGTAACAACGCCACGAACAAGAACATATGACACTCCTTCCATGTTCTACTGATGCTTTCAGTATTGTATTTGTTATATGCATATTGCTGCCTCACAACTGATTCGCCGTGTTTCTGCTATCGTCATTCTGTGCCTATCATTATATTTGCATACCTTTATTACTAACTACTTCTTCAGTTTTTTAGGCTCTGAACATTTTACCAGTTACTAAATTTTCCTCGTATGGAGCAATGTATTACAAAGTTGCTTACGAAAATGAACAAACTATCAAACCCTCCAACCTGGGTAGGATCTGCTACTGATGTTGCCGAATGCATACGTTCTCTAGAAAATTATCAACCAGATTCTCTTGAAGATTTAGAGCAGCGGGCTACCATTGAAATAGGCCTACAAATTCCTGAAATTCGGAATATTTTTCGCCATGAGAGAGGAACACGGGAAAAGCGAGATAATTTTGATGTGCTGATGTCATTATTTGACTTCCCAGAGTATGAGCTGCCATTTCGGTGCCCTCCAAATAGTTCTACCCAGCATTCGAATGAGCTTCATCTCAATGTTTTAACTCCAAGAACAGAAATCAAACGTCTGTGTAGCAAACTCACTCGAGTGTCCGAGCGCGAAAAATTATGTTCTATACTGGCAGTCAATGGAATCAGCCATGTGGTTATATTGATGAGGTGCTTGGATACAAACCACTATATGAGGATTATGATACGATCGCTCGCTGTCTTTTTCTCGAACATGCGATCGCTGATCTCTACTGTTTTCCCAATCTGGTCGAATATGTTTTCATGCGAGAACTTGGCGTGGGCTTCCGTAAACTCCGGACTCGAGCAAACAGCTAGATTCAAAATATAGTTTCTGTGCTGTTTCGGATGCTTGCTTTAGAATGTACTTGGTCACTTAGTTGTTTGTCTTCCTACTTATGTTTTCTCTGTGTGGTCTTAGGTTAATGCACTTTCTTTTTTTCAGAAAACTCTTGCTTGTTTCTATCAGTTTCTAAATTTTTTTCTCCTTCTGTTTTATGGTCTCTTTGTTTTTACATTTTTCTTTCAGCAATATTTTACTATTGCCAGAGTTTATTCCAAAAATATTTACTCTCTCACTTATGCCTGTTACTTACACATGTGCTTTACGCAGTTGCTCAATACTTCAAATACTTCTGATAGAGTTTATTTTAGAAATATTCACTCTCTTACTTACGCCTGTGACTTACACATGCACTTTATACACTTGCTCAGATATTTTAGAATCAACTGGTTTACTTTTGATGATAGTGTACTTATTTGTGTATTAATGTTATATATTTCATATACTGCTACCAATTATATTGTCCTTTTTAATTTGTTGTTTGAAAAAAGGGAGATTTCATTTTCCGGCCTCGTCATATGGTATATTCAAAAGAGTGCCATGCTTTATTGTGGGGTTTGTGTTTTTTAGTACGTACGTAGGTTCGGATACGCAGAAATTGTTTTGTATTCAAGTACATTTCATTGTCGCTGTAAGGATATCGACTGTTTGCAACTGCCATGGATGTTCATTGCATAAATCTCAAATGCGCTCCTAATTTTCTTTAACGATTCGTGTTGTGCTATCCGGCATCTCATTGGATAGTTTCTTCTCAGGTCATTATCATTTTCTAACATATTATATGCGCAACGAGAATATTATTAACAACATCTTCAGATAATATATAATCTTCTTTTCTTAGTTTATGAGGTACATAACATATTGCTTTCTTTCCATTCAAACTCTCTCATAACATATTTTCTTACTTATATGTTTGTAGCTGTGCTGCATTATATATTGAATGGCGAGTACTTCCGGACAACAGATTCAGCCTGATCATACGTAAACTTTATAACATATTTCAATTTTTTCTTGTATTGTATTAGATTGGCGCTATTAAATTGTTATACTTCATTCTCGAATTTTTCAGGACCCAGCCTCAAAATGCCTGTGTGTGCAATATACCTTTGCTGTTGTCTGGTATATTCCTTGTTTTTTACTTCCTATTTGAATCTTTTATTAATGTTGTTAGTAAGTAAAATGTTCCTTCTCTTTTATTTTGAACATTAGGTCAGATTGCAATAAGCATGGAAAGAAACGCAAGAAAGCGAAGTTCGTACGCATCAATGGATGCTAAAAAAAAGAGTTCCCTACTTGATACTAGAAAAATGAGGTACAAACGACAAGGTATGTTACCTCATACATTTTTTTTTCTCTCGAGTTGGTTTCTCGATTATTTATTTTTGTCATTTACCTTGATTTTCATTTATACTCCGACACATATATTTGAAAACGGTCTCACTGTTTTGCTAATTGTTTATTTTACGCTTTATTTGCAGTCGGTTCTTCCGATATATCGCGTCCTTCTACCAGCACTGAAACTATGGTTCCCCACTCCAAGAAAAAAGCACGTCCATCTGTTATTCAACGTGATTTCCTCAGTAAAATAGCAAACATCCACTTACAAGCGTGGGCTCTGCTATTTGCTCTTGCATGTCGGTTTTGCCAAGCTCAACGTTATCTAAGGGAACCAAAAAGCTTTTGTTGCCTCTCTGGTCAGGTCTCTCTAGCTTTACCTAAAATGCCTCCAAGGCTTTGGGAGTTATACACTTCACTGACGTCATCTGAATCAGCTCATTTTCGGAAGCGTTGTCGGACATATAACAATACAACTGCTTTTAGTTCGTTGGGAATTACATACGATGAGACTCTTGCAAAATCTAATAAAGGTATATACACTCTCAGAATTCAGGGAGCCGTTTATCATTTCATCAGGGATTTGATACCTACAGAGGGCCATGGAAGTCATCTTCAATTATATTTTTACGAGACCGAAAATGAACTACAAAATAGATTATCTCAGTCAGGAGACCTAGATTCTCATATTCTGCAAGACATTGTCGACCTGATGAAAGTCAACCCTTACGCAGTTTTTTTCAGGAGTCTCCGAGAAATGAATAACTTGCAGGAATACAATATTGTTCTCCGTGCCGACCCAACTTTGGACATAAGAATTTACAACCTACCTACAGTTAGTCAGGGTGCCGCAATTTGGAGTGAATTGAGTGGTGTCCCTCTAGAGCAACCACATGATATCCATGTATATACGTCATCTGGAAAAACACACCGTGTAAATTATTACTACAGTTGTTATGACCCGCTGCAGTATCCATTATTATTCCCATATGGAGAGAGCGATTGGCATACGAGTATTCGCCGACTATCTACTGCTTCTGATACTGGTCCTGCCCGGCGCCATGCATAGTGTAGGGGTTAAAGTGATGTATATCTCGAGGACCATCAATCAGGAGAGTCTATTCTGGCAGCCGAATTCGAAAGTATGTTTCTGTAACTCCTGCATATTACACCTCTTCCTTCAATTTATTTAACCTCACTGTAGATTTTACTATCATTTTTACCCTCTTTTTTCCTCCGGGCTTTAATTTTATTATTTGTAATGATTTCTCCTATTTGTTTAAATCAGATATGAATACCAATTAGGGGAGGCAAAACAATGTTGCCGCAAGAGAATTCTACAGCTATTTATTCCAGAGCCGCCCCAATGACGTCACAAATATATTGCGAACTGGCAGATTAGCACAACAATATCAAATCGACTGTTACGTTAAAATGGAAACTCAACGTTTGGACTACTTAAGGAACGAACAGCTGAACCAAAATTTACGAATTGAATTGTTCGAAGATGTCGTTGACAGCGTGGCCTATGTAGGGCTGGGAAAAATACCGAAAATATCGAACTACCGAAAATATCATATCGAAAAATATCGAAAATATCGAAATTTTCGGTATACCGATTTTTTCGATACAGTATGATACCGTTACCGGTATTTTCTATACGGTAACGGTATGAGCTTTTGAAATTTTCGATACCGGGGTATAACGAAAATTTTCGGTATACGGAATTTTTCGACATATACTGGAAATTTTCGATATACCGAAATATTATCGGTATATCGAAATTTTTCAGTATACCTAAATTTGTATAGTATATTGATTTTTTTTTTTATATCTTAAAATTTTCGATATACCGCAGAAGTTTCGATATACCGAAAAATTAACGATATACCGACTTGATTTCGGTATACCGATATTTCGGTACAATAACGGTATGTAAATATGTCATACCGAAATTTTCGGTATACCGGTTTTCGGTATATCGAAAATTTCGGTATGGTAACGGTATGACTTTTGTCATACCGAAAATTTCGGTACGATATACGGTATGGATGATAAATTTCGGTATACCGTACCGAACCACCCCTAGGCCCGCGGGGGGAATCTAAGAGCATCTGATATTGGCCAGAGATTTATACTCCCTGCATCATACATAGGCAGTCCTCGAGATATGCGTCGACGGTATCTTAACGCATTAACGTTGGTGAGCGAATACGGCAAACCGGATTTCTTCATTACTATGACTTGAAATCCAAATTGGCCAGAAATACGAGCACGTCTACTACCTGGCGAGGAGGCTCAGAATAGACCTGACCTTGTATCAAGGGTATTCAGAGGCCGAAATGAAGAATTCCGGCATGAAATTCTGAAGGAAAAAATCTTTGGAGAGGTCGCAGCATATCTTTATGTCATTGAATTTCAAAAGAGGGGTCTTCTGCACGCGCATTGGATCATCATTCTGCTGCCTAACTCTAAGATCTGCTCGTCCGATGTATATGACCATTATGTTAGCGCCGAACTGCCGGACATCGCAGTGCATCAGCATCTTCATGCATGCATTGTACGGCACATGATGCACGGTCCCTGTGGCCTCTTAAATTCATCCAATGTATGTATGCGAGATGGTAAATGCAAAAACAAGTATCCGAGGGATTACATCGAGCGCACTTCGCAGCATGAGGACAGTTATCCATTGTATAGACGACGGAATGATTCCAGAACAGTACATGTGCGGGGTCATACTCTTGACAATATGTGGGTGGTACCATATAACCCTTACCTTCTGGCCAAATTCGAATGCCATAGATCTGTGTTGGCCTCAGGCTCATCAAATACTTGTACAAATATGTTTGCAAGGGCACCAACAGAACTGCATTCAATGTCGTTGAACATCCAGACACATAAAAAATGGATGAGATTACAGATTTCCAGTCGGATCGGTGGTTATGTGCTCCGGAGGCTATGTGGCGAATCTATGCATTCATATTAAGTGAAATACATCCAGATGTACTGCAGCTTCACGTTCATTTACCCAACAGGCAAAAATTTTCATTCTCATCTTCACGGACTCTCCCTGATGTCCTTGCTAATCCGGGGGCCTAAAAAACACAGCTGACAGAATTTTTTCGCAATGAATGCGCATTCACCTACAATTGCACAATGGGCCTGCTGTATAGGGATTTCCCACATTATTTTGTATGGGATGCAACTAAAAAAACATGGCATCTAAGAGTTAAAGGAATTTGCATTGGGCGTTTAGTCAGTGTTAGCCCAGTTGATGACGAACGATACTATCTGCGACTGCTGCTTAATCATGTTCGCGCACCAACATCTTTTGATCATCTCAGACTATATAATGGCATTTTATGTCCCATATTTAGAGCTGCTGCTTTAGCACGGGGTCTATTAGAATCAGACACAAATTTTGAAAACTCTCTGGCTGAAGCTTGCTGCTATCAAATGCCACACTAACTGCATCATCTCTTTGCGACAATTTTACTATATAATACTCCATGTAATCCTCGAGTATTATGGGATGCTTTTAGATTATTTTTGGGAGACGATTACATTTCTCTCAAAAAATATACCGACGGTGAGGTTTCTCTTATGACACTTAAATCCATCGACGTCTTTTTGCAATCTTCTGGTCGAACGATTGATGAGTTTGATTTGGTCGACTATATTGTCGGGGCCTCACGAGAACAGATTCATGCTCGAGATTTTGATGAGGAACAAAATTAGGTTGTCTTCGATTTGGATTTACAATCAATAGGCTTGCTAAATTCAAGGCAACGTGAAGCTTTTGATGCCATCATGCACACTCTCGACGATAATCATTCGGCTGCTTTCTTTGTAGATGGTCCAGCTGGATCTGGGAAGACATTTCTTTATCGAGCTCTTCTCGTGGAAATTCGTTCGAGGCATTTCATAGCTCTTGTTGTTGCATCCTCCGGAGTAGCAGCATCCTTGCTCCCCGGTGGCCGCACAGCTCACTCAAGATTCAAACTCCCTATTGTTGTAGAGGATGAGGTTTGCACAATCAGCAAACAAAGTGTACATGCTCGTATCATAATTGCTGCTAAGCTTATTATTTGGGATGAGGCTTCTATGGCACACCGCAAAAGTATCGAGGCAGTTGACACTTTGCTGCGAGACCTCATGGAAAATGATGTACCTTTTGGGGGCAATACCATTGTCTTTGGCGGCGATTTCAGTCAAACGCTTCCTATAGTTATTGGCGGTGGTCGTTCTGATGCTACTGATGCCTGTCTAATCAATTCTTACTTGTGGCATTCTATCCGCAAGTTTCGTCTTCTTGAAAATATGCGTGCCAGGGATGATTCAGCTTTCAAAGATTTCCTGCTTAGAGTTGGTGATGGAACTCAGCCTTGTGTGCAAAATGATGATATTACTCTACCCTCAAACATGTGTCTCTCTTACAGGCAGATCGATAATCCTCTTGATGAGTTGCTCTCAGAAATTTTCCCCAGTTTTGAGCTTTATACTCAAAATCCAGATTCACTCATTCGACGTGCTATTTTAACTCCCAAAAATGACTGCGTGCACGAGATAAATACAGCCTTAATTGAGAAATTCCCGGGTTCCGCCATCGATTACTACAGCACATATCTGACAATCGATCCTTTCCAACATGCCTATTATCAGGATTACCTCAACTCTGTTAATACTCCTGGCCTGCCTCCTCACTTGCTCCGTCTAAAACTCAATTGTCCTATAATGCTCTTGCGCAATATTAACCCCTCCGAGGGACTTTGCAATGGTACCCGTCTTATTTGCCGTCGATTAGACAAACATATTTTGGGTGGTGAAATCGTGTCAGGGCAACATGCTGTAGAATTTGTATTTATACCCTTTAGAACCCAATGACAAGCAAAAATGTCCTATCCCATTTAAGAGACATCAATTTCCTGTTCAACTTTGTTTTGCTATGACCTTCAATAAATCCCAGGGACAAACGCTCGACAAAGTTGGAATTTACCTCCCTGGACCAGTTTTTTCTCACGGACAACTCTATGTTGCTCTTTCTCGAGCTAGAAAAGCAGCTGACATTAGAATTCTCGTTCGGCCGCCTTCAGTACATTCTACCTCAGCTCACCAAACCAGAAATATTGTTTACAGAGACATTATTGCTGCCGCAGTTCTCTAAACTCACTATTTCATGTTACATAAACAAACACTTGGTTCTCCTATTTGTTGTGCGTTTTATTATTTATGTGTTTCACTAGCACGCTGACTACTTATCTGTATTATCTGGCGCAGCTACATTTTATTAACTAAGTAAAATATTATCTTCTAACATTCTACATTAACTTGTACCTTTTCTGCACATATGGTCTCGCATCCAATAATAAAGCACATCCGTATCTAATAAAGCATTGTTAACAACGTCCTTGCTCTGAGATTACATGTACTACTAATATTTTGTCTGTTTTTAGCGTTGTTAGCATAAACCTGATTACACATCATCATTGAATATATTTGATATTAGCATCTTATCCTCTTTATTATTTATGGTTTTCTCATTTTCAAAGCTACTTTTTCTGCTCTTCAGGCTCGGGTTTTTTTTCGATTTGTTCTCAATTTTTTGCTCCTTCGATTTGTTTCCTGTTTTTTGTATTTATGTGAGTGCTGATGTTGTTTTTCATTTGACACTGGTCTTTTAGCAAAAAAATTTTCTGGTTCTGCACATATTTTTGCCTGTTCTTTATTTTGTTGTTGTTATTTAGATCTGGTTACTTTAACTGGTTCGCTTCATTCCAAGTGTACTTTCATTTTCCTATATTAAAATCCAGGCAAATTAAAATCGTAAAGTCTGAAGGCACTAACTCTTGCGCTGCCAGGACCGACAGAGGATCTTTGTCAAGATCCTTCAGATCCCGATTTTAATTTAGGCATATTTTATTCTCGAAAAAGAAACCGACTCCCTGATTTTTATTCCTATCAGCTGCATGCTCTATTTTGATTTTTATGCTTTTCGGATTTCTTTGTGATTATCATATATTGTGTTTCAATGAGTTCTTTGATCTATCATTTGCTGCTTTGTCGTTTCTGCATCTTTGTTTTTTTTTTTTGGAGAAGGGGCTGACTTCGAAATCATGTTTTGACATCGCTCTTTCTTGCTGTTATTGTAGCTGTAAAATAGAATTACAGGATCTCCGTCGTCCGGCTCCTGCTTCAGGTGTTTACCTTACCTCTCCTCTTCACCTCCTTGAAACGTGTTGTTCTTTGCTTTTCCTCTCATACCTCATCTTCTTGGTGTGCTGCTCTCTTACCTTATCTTCTCCGCTTTTCTTCTTCACATCGCATATCTGTACAGGTGATTCCTATTCCTCTGTTGGTTTTTTTTTCTTATGCCCCATCTCGATTTGAATTATTGTATATTACACTTCTTATTTGATGTTAGTTCAGTTTCCCTGTCTCTTTTCGCGAGGTAGGTGGTTACGTTTCTAGCTGTTTTCTGTCCTTTGCCTCTTTTCAGATTTAGTGATTTTATCTTTGTTCGCAGTTCAAATCTCTCTGGCTATACAATTTCGAGCATCAAGTTGGTGGTTATGTTGCTATGCTCACAAATGTTTTGTCCTCCGTGATTCTTTCCACATTTTCGAGTGCTCATGCTCTGTCTTCGATTTCGATTTCATGCGTGGCTACATCTCTACACTCCTCCTTGTTTGATTTTGATTTACACTGGCAGTTTTTCTCTGCGCAGGTAGTGTTTTGTGTACCTCTTCGGGTTGTCGCCAGTTTTGTAGGCTGCTAGGTCGTCCTTCAGTGGCTGGCTTCTAAGTCGTTCTTCAATGGCCTTCCTTGTGTTATAATTTATGTCTCGAGCTATATTTGTCGGCTCTTTTCAGAGAAAATATTTAAGTGTTTCAGTTAGCCCCTAATTTTTAGGTTGTTCTTTACACTTATTTTCTTCAGAATGTTTATTAGGTGGTTACGTTTCTAGTTGTTTTATGTCTTCTCCCTCTTTTCAGATTTAGCAATTCTTCTGTTTGTTTATTGCTTTGTTCGCAGTTCAAATCTCTCGGGCTATACAATTTCTTATTTTGTTTAGTGTATCTTTGTTTACCTTTTTTTTTAATTCTTTCGTGTGGACTCATCTTGACCCTCTCGCTTGTTGTTGCTCTCTGTTGTTTGATTCGACTGCCGGTTGTTCTGACCTGCTGTTTTCGCTTGCTGCGAACCCTCTTGTTGCTCTAATTGGTTGCCTTCGTTTCGGGAGTCCTCTCGTTCTCCTACATTAAAATCCATACAAATTAAAATCCTCAAGCGGATTCCAATTTTATTTTAAACAGATTTTAATCTCAAAAATCAGATTGAGTCCACGCATTTGATTCCTATCAGCTGTGTGCTCTCTTTTAATCTTTCTACTTTTCGGATTTATTAGTGATTATCATATATTCTGTGTTTCAATGAGTTCTTTCTTAGTTTTTAATATTGCACCGTTCGACGGTAAAAGAGATTCTTCTGTTTCGTCGTTTCTACATCTTTGTGGCTCTCTTTTTTTGGAAAGGAACTGGCCTCGAAATCATGTATTGACAGGGGTTTTTCTTATCTCTATACTCGGTATTCGAATTTGCTTTGTATTGCCACTGACAGCTTATTCGTAATAATTATTAATGACATTTACTGCCACTAACAGCTTGCGTTATTCATAAAACAATATACCGAGTGAATGGAGCGCAAAATACTTTCGCTTGATACAATAAATCCTGACACAAGGAACTGGACAACAAAAGTTTCGGTCCTAAATAAATTAGAACCTCGATCTTCGTCGCAACCTGCTGCCATAAGATTTCAGAAAATGCTATTGGCGGACGATAAGGTAAATATTCTTCCTGCAACTGTACAGGCATCTCTTTTTTACGAACCAGTTTTTTATATCTCGATTTTACATTAAACAGGGCAATAAGGTCGAAGGAATGTTATATCATGGAGATGTCGAACTTCTCAAAAATAGCTTCGAGCTGCACCGGACTTACCTTATATCAAATGCATTGGTGCGGCCAGTTAAATCAGGCTTCGAAAATCCGCTGACCAACAACAAATATCAGTGGATTCTTGGCACAAGAACAGCTATTCTAGCAACTGACGAGAAATCATTTATTCCTTATGAGCTCACCCCCACTTTCATACAATACAACAGCTTTCGTGATTTCATTGGCACCATAACATTAATTAGTAATTTCTTATCAAATTTGCATTCTATTTTGCATCTAAAAAATTCTGCTCATACTGAATATGCTATATAATATCTGTAGGTACGGCCGCAGTTATAATCGGTAGACGTGACCCAAGAATGATTTCTTCAAAGGAAAGCAACACATGCTTAGTGGTTATGTAGCAATAGACGATGCGTGCGTAGTCATTACTAAATTTTATATTCAATAACTCTCTTGCATGCCTGCAAAATATTGTTTTCGCATGTAATCTAAAACCAATCAAGTAGCAAACTTTAAAACATGAGGTCCCTAATTATTAAAAAAAATACACATACATGTGATATGTATATATTAAAAAATACTTCAACGTCATATTTATATGTTTGCGTACACCAAATATACGTATCTTATGTATACGATATTATATTGTCATCCCTATTTTTACATATACCACATCTACTATTTGATCAATGATTGCCTGCGTATTTTCAGGTTCAAACTGGAATGACGCTGCGACAGATGATGTTATAATCAACTCGACTCTATAAAATCTAGACGTGTTATTGCTGCATTAAATTTCAACGTGACAGATTTTCACAGTATTCTCGCTCTCTTTCCACATTCATTCCTTCGCTTCATAAAGATCGCTATATCTAACAGGACAGTCCCCTTGCATATAAATCGACGGCTAATTTTTCCCTTCAGCTACATACCTGTAGATATCTCACTCAGCTCCACCTCTGCATCTGTTATCTTATTGAATTCGAAACTCAGCCGAGTCACAGCTCTTCAAAACTGGGGAGTACATATTTTCACATGTCTACATTTTTGGTCACATTTACTATAACAACATATCCTTTTACAGGCACTCAATGCATAAAGAATATATTGACGAACTTTTGCAGCAAGGCGATATCTTCCAAACATCACAGACCACTTCCACTATCGATTCTCAAACAATCATATCTGTTGAAACAATCCTTGCAGCCGAACAGGTGCACAACTTTATGCTGAATGACACTTGTTCTACTCATATCTATGAATCTGTAATTTCATTTTCATTTTTGCCTCTATATACTTAGTGTAATCTCTATAATTAGTTACATATGTTTGTCTTCTATTAATGGCTGTCATACTCATATCTGTTCAAACATTCCTTGCAGTGCTGAATGAAACATGTTCCACTCATGTTTATGAATCTTTAGTTTCATTTTCCTACTACGGTGTGGAAAGGCATTCTCGCCTCTGTATACCCTGTGTGGTCTCTGTAATTAGTGACAGATGCTTCTTTTCTCTTACCAGCTGCCAACTTTTTTAAGTGGTAGTCAGGTCTGTTTGGAATAACTATTTCTATGTTGTGTTGTTTTTATTACGCATTGCTTACTCGTTTCTGAAAAAAAACATATTACAGTGTCATGGCACACAATGCATTAGACACAATTTAATATATTTTTCCCCAATAAATTAATACCAATTACGAAAGGAAATATTTAAATGCTCCCCCAATAAATATTTTACTGAATTTCACTTTCCAAACAGCCGGGCAGATCTAACCTGCTGGTTCGAGGTCGCCTAGCGCACAGGACTCAAAATTTCATCTATCCCTGCTGCAACAAATGCCATCGCCTGACAACTGCAACATATGGTTCTCTTTTCGACTGTCATTCCTGCCAACAAATCAAGACAGCCATTCCAAGGTACGTAATGACCATACATTCAAATCTCCTTTCTACTCTCATGACCTACTCGCCTATTTACATTACATTTTCACTGCACCACAGATACAGATTCTCGGTTTTAGTATTTGATAATACCGGAGAAATAGAGGTGACTGCCTTTGGAATGGAGGGTGAAAAACTCATGCAAATGTCTGCAGACCAGTTTCTAGATAAATATTGCAGCGTATCTACTTTCTCTTTGCACCCAAAACTCGCATCAAATCTGAACCACATCAAACATACTCTCTAACATGACTTTATATTGCACTTGCTTGTAGGACGGATCTTTGATATTAGACTCCATCGACTCAAAACTAGATCAGCTGCAGCTTCGAATAAGAATTCAATACAAAGTTTTCAACAAACAAGATGGCACGAATACAATGTCGCACACAATACAGGCATTGGAATACCAGCAATCAGAGTCGACAACTGTCTCCACCAGCGAAACAATGCCTCCATCCTCCGCAGGTACATACAAATCTTTATTGCATTAAACCTCAAATATTCTTTTCGTATAACAATGTTATCCTCTTCATCAACACATACAGCAACCACTAATCCTTGTACTGAAATCTCCACACCTACAAAATTAGAGACCAATAAACTCCCGTCAACAAGCAAAGGTATTCTTATATCGATATATTCCATTCATATACATTAACCAAATATATATTCCCATACCTTTGTTATTTCAGAACATCCTCATCCTGAAGGCCACACCAGCACATCATCCTGCGGCCGATCACTAAAGGCGAAGAAAATCGAATAAATCAACCTGAGTGTCCCCTCAGCTCTGTACAAGGAAAAAACTGCTCTCGACGTTGTAAAAAATGCAATCTACAACCAGCGTTCTTTCATGTATATATGCTGAATAATACAGACAATCTGTGTATTTACAACATGTATAGATGCCTAATAATTATGGGTCGTTCTTCAGTGACCTTGCATGTGCTATAGTTCGTGCTTCGAGTTATATTCGTTGGTTCTTTTTGGAGAAAATATTAGAGTGTTTGATTTGCGCTCGATTTTTTTTCTTTTCTTTGCCGTTGTTTGTTAATTGCTGTTTTCGCTTGCCGCGAGCTCCCTTGTTGGTCTACCTGGTTGGTTTCGTTTCGGTATACTCTCGTTTTCCTACATTAAAATCCATACGAATTAAAACTTTAAAAATCCACGGGCACTAAATCTTGCACTGCCAGGATCGACAGTGCCCCTCGGATCTTTGTCAAGAGCCTGCAGATCCCGGTTTTAATTTAAACATATTTTATTCTCAACATTCAAATTGAGTCCCCGATTTTGATTCTTATCAGTTGCGATAATCATATCATATTTTGAGGTTGTGTTTGTTTACTTGTTCGGTATTCGAGTTTCTTTTTCTCTGTGCAGGTTGTGTTTTGTGTGTTTCTTCGGAGCTTTCGGTCACCAAAGGCAGGGATAGACATTTTTAGTTTTTGGGAAAGATGCGCACTAGGACAACCCACAGTCGATTACATTGATTTTCTGCATGTGCAACAACTCCAGTCTAGCTGTTTTATACTTGCATTGACTTCTCCTTGTTAGTGCAGGCTATCACTGCTAATCCCTGTTTTTATTGCATGTCATGTTGGAATTTTGATACGCATATGTTTATTCAATTGTTGTGTGAGAATTAATAACAGTCTTCATTCATTTGATGTATTTGTCTCCCTCTACGATGACCAGAGATTGCTCCAACTATGTATTGCGTATTTGATTGTTCGTTTCTTCTTTTGTTTGCAGTCGTCTTGTTCCTCTATCCTCAAATCATTTTTGCCAGGACTAATAGAACTGCCCATAATCAATTTCCAAAAGCGAAAAAAATTGACATCACTATTTCATTAAAATATAAAATAGCATTTCAAATATAAAATTATCAATATACTGTCTATGCAGTAACAACATTTGAAATATACATTCCGAGGCATTTACTTTATAATATTTTTCAAACACCATTCTACTATAAGAATCTTAAAATTATTCGTTCATCATCTACTTTAAATGCAAACTATATCAATTAATTACATCTTTATGATACATATTTCGATACGTAATCACATAAAAATATCATTATCAGCTTCAAAAATATGGGTATTATTTGGCTGCAAAATATATTAAATTATTTACATTGTCATGAATATATTTCCAGATAGGTATTGCGTACTGTAAAAAAGCTGAAATTAGTATTATATTCTTTTTTGCATATTATGAGATGCCTCTGAATATATTCTTTATATGATTTTAAATATAATCTTTCGACATTTTTCGTTTAGAATTACAAAATTATTTTTTATTATCTAATTATTTTCATGATATATATTTCAACATACATATCACATATAAAAAAATGACTATTAGCTTCCAAATCTGGACTGTATCGAGTGCATAAATTCAAAATGCTATTAAATGTGTATCTCACATGCATTGAAAGCAACAATTCTAATTTTTTTCATTTCCTTAATAATTTAACACAAGAAACCTTATTTCTTTGTAAAACAATACTACATGTGACCAGCAGAAACCAACACTCATGGGCAACCCCGTGCATCGCACGGGGCCCCAAAACTAGTTTTCTTATAGATATTGAACTTTATGTTAAAAAAATTAAATTGACTATTAAAATGAGAAATATAATATTTTACATAAAAATTAATTATTATTTTTTCAAATTCAAATATGTAAATTATTGTCTTTTTATATCTAAACATAGAAATAATAAAATTAATCATCATCTTTTTTAAACATGATTTATGCCTATCATTATTATGATTTCTAGACTAATCAAAATCTACATTATGTATATTGACAAAAGTTATATGTGGAGTTTCAACCTGTAATATCCAGAATTTCTACTATGACTGTTTAATGTTATTTTATCCGAATTATATTGTACAATGTGGAATATGTACAGTATGGATAAAATAAATAAAGGACTGAGACATCTGTATTGGTATAATTGTCGTACTTGGTCGACAATTGCATTTGAGGATATAGTGTGTTGTGTATACGTATTCGGTATATTGAGACGACGAGCAAGATCAGTGTAAATGGCTAAGTACAGAGACCTTAACGTACGTTAAGTTTATGAGATAACGTACACTAAGATGCTAAGTGTTACGTACGCCATGTATAACGCATTACGTACGTAACAAGAGGAATCGGACAGAGGAATCAATACCTGCTATGTGGAGCCCAGATATCGACTGGCGTGCCAAAAGATAAGTTAACTAGGTATTACGTACGCTATGCAGAGCATATTACGTACGTGATATGAGCATATGCGGTAGCAAGTCAACGTACGTATTACGTATGCTATGGAACAAGTGTTACGTACGTTATGCAATATATGAATCAAGGCAGTGAGTTCTGTAATGATGTTACGTAGAAGGACCTGTAGCGTACGTAAGGAAGCATTACGTACGTTAATATTGATTGATAACGTACGTAATGAGCTGTGTAAGTTATAAATGAAGGTTCGGCCTTTCATTTCTTCACGAGAGAAAATCGATGTTCTTCCCCCAAATTCATCCCACTGCGTGTGTTAGTGAAAATAAACCCCGTATAACGTGGTTATAAGCTTGGAAACATGGATTTGAGGCTTGGATATGAAGATATCGATGATCCTTGAGGTGTTTGATGGTGTTGTTCATGTTCTTGAGGTATGTTGTTGAACTCTACACCTTGATTTCGGATTCTTGGTATTGTTATCCGTATTTGAATCGTATGATGATGATTATAGTGGTGTTGATACGATTCTTAAAGTTATATGAAGTGTATATTGAAGAATATGATGATACATGACTTGGATTATGAGTTGGATGATTTTCTACATGTTAAAGGATATCGAATTATGTTGTTTTGATGACTATGAACATGATTTCGAATCACTCAATGTTCTTGAGGAACTCTTGATAAATAGAACATAGCAAGACGGTCGTATGTTGAATTATCGGTATTTTTAGATATGAAGATCGAATGTTCGTTAAGTCATGTTGATTGTAGTGGTAGAATTCGTATGTTATTGATGAAATTCGAATCATGATAAACAATTTGGAATCCGGAAAGATTGTGTTTGATCGTCGAATATGATTTCCTTTACATTCTTATCCGTAATCTTATTGTGGTTGTGAATTCGTAATTGTTTGAGTTGGATTATTCGGACTTGTGTTTAATCGAGATATTATGAAATTGTTGGGTTTGTTGATCGGTTATATTGATGGCTAAAAATCGATTATCGGATTTCGGTTCGTATTATGGATATGAGTTCGTAATGGTTTTGAGTTATGCTATTTGGTTTTGTATATGATCGAGGTGTCATTGAACCGTTGAGATTGATTGGTTGGTTATGTCGGTTATTGATCGTTATTGGATTGTTGTTTATTGATTATTGCAATAGGTTGTGATAATTGATCATTGGTTAGAAAAGTGTGTTGCGGTCGTGTTCGAGAATGTTCGTGAATCGCTTTGGCCGGGAGCCGAGGAACTTGTAGATGAAGGCAAAGAGTTGATAGCGGCTTCATCATCGTTGTGTCGGTATCGAGGCAAGTTATTACTTGCACAGTTTATAATATTGAATGAATAGTTTCAGTTTCATTCGTTTATAATTCGTATAGCAATGAATATAATTGTGAACACTGGAGATTTGGGATTGTACGTTGTTTTCATATTTTGGGAATTTAAATCATAATGTATATGATTTACTTTTCTTATTGGTATACTTGGGTATCGAGGATACATTGTAGTACAGCCGAAGACATGAATTATCTATCGTCCGTGATATTTTGGACCGTCGAATATTGAGGACAATGGTTGGTGATGGTTTAGACATCGAGATTGCTCTCGGAGGACTCGGAGCAAATACTCTAATCATTTTTGTCATTTTGTGTCGATCATGTTGTGATACATTTGTGTATTGTTGTGACTATGCATTTGTGCATTGTTGTCGTATGCCCATCTCGTGTTGGTCCGACGGGATCATCTTGGGATCTATGCAGTGAACGCTGGATTATCGGATTACCTATATGTTGTTGTGCATATGTATATTATGGGTTATCCACCTCGTGTTGGTCTTTCAGGATCATCTTGGGATCTATGCTGTGTGCGCTGGATCATCGGATTTCCATGAGTATACATTGTTGTTATTGATGTGAACATATTGATGTCGCCATGTGAGTATGCATTTGTAGGTCTTATGTTAGGACCATGTCCGTATGTGGTATTGATCTGATCTTGGATTAGACTAGCGTGACTCGTCATCCTTTTTCCAAACAAACAAAACCGGTGCGCCCCAAGGGGAAGCGCTCGGTCGAATATACCCCAACTCAAGAAGCTCACTCAACTGCTTCTTTAACTCGGCCATCTCTGACCTTCGAAATCGGAGCCGCACCCGAATCTAACTCGATAGCAAACTCTACCTCACGGTCCGGTAGCAACCCCGGTAACTCATCAGGAAAAACATCAGGAAACTCACTAACGACTGGAATCGATGAAAGCTCGACTCCACCATCCTCTGCCTTCAAGGCATAGCACCAATAACCAGTACACCCCTTCCGCAAGAGTCTCATCGCCTTCAAGGCGTTAATAACGAACTTCTGGTTTCTCTTTCGCCCCGCGAAAGAGTGCTCGGTGCCGTTCTCGGCTAGCATAGTGATGATTCTCGTACGGTAGTTCATGATCGCACCATGCCACTTGAGTCAATCATCCCCGAGAATTAAATTCTCACCCTCAATTCCCACAACAATAAGATTAGAGGGCCAAGCCCTCTCACAAATAAGCACAGAACAGTCTCGAACCTCCTGATCACTAACGATCATATCACCGCTAGGAAGCTTAACGATGAAAGGCTCACAATGCGTCAAACAGTCGAGACTCAAACGGCGCACACACTCCAGAGATATGAACGAATGCGTAGCACCAGAATCAAAAAACACACTGACAGGATAAGAATGAATATGAGCGGTACCTGTCGCCACAGTAGCCGCTGGGTCATCGGCCCTCCTCATCTCATAGACACGCGGGTGGGCGGAGCCGACACTAGAAGCTCCTTCTCTAGCGGGCTGACCCCGACCTCTACCTCGGCTGGAACTCGGCGGAGACTGCGGAGCAAAGGAGCCCTGGTTCACACTCGGCTCCCTAGGCACTGGATGAGAAGAACGGGCACCGCGAATCTGTCTGATCTGTTCACAAAAGGAAGCCTTGTGGCTTGTCTGACCACAAGTATGACAAGTCAACAGCGGACGAGGACACTCCCGGTTCTTATGGCCTGACAAGCCACAGTTAGAGCATATGAGTTCACGAACGGAGGTTCTAGCAGCACCTCGAGAACTCCCAGAAAAATGAGCTGAACAGCCTGCAGGAACATTCGCAGACTGAGACTTCTGCTGGCCTCCGCCCTTGTGACCAGAAAAATTTCCGACGGACTTCTGCTTCTTGCTCTCACGAGCTGCTTCACTGGCCGTCACCGACATATCATACGCAAGAGCCCTACTCTGATAATCCTTCAAAGTGGTGCAGACGAGTCCAAACATATAGTCCCGAATTAACAGTTTTATCCATCTGGAAAAGTGAAAAATTTTGTCGGTCTCCTCGACAACTTGGGTCTTCACGTAGCCCAACTCCTTGTTGAAATCAACAATAGCTTGAGAGACAAGAATATCTCGTGGTTGAGCATCATAGAAGGCATGGACTCGAGCCTAACTAACTGGCCACGGGCAATATTCAGTCTCCATCAGGTCCTTGAATTCCGCCCACGAAGCAACGTGATCCTTAGGCCCAATGGCCTCCCACCAATCAGTAGCGTCCCCAGTGAGAAAATATTGATCAATAGGGACCTTACGGTCCTCGGGATAGTTGGTGGCAACAAAGACTTTAGATATCTCCTTGATCCACCCCTTCCAGCCTATCGGGTCTGAGGCTCCCGTAAACTGAGGATGATGCATCTTGATGACATCCTGAAGCCAACGGTCAGCTCCGTCCCGAGCAGCATGGGCCGGATTCTGAACCGCCTGAGCTATCGCTGCCATTTGGTTCACCATTTGTTGCATAACGGCCGCAACACCAAGGTCGGCACCATCTTGAGAAGAAGCATGGCTATGTCGGTCACGGTACTGCCGGATCCCAAAGAATGCGACGTGGACACCCCACCGGCTGCCCCACGTCCTCGGCTGCGTCCACGACCACGACCACGGCCTCTTCCAGCATCCATACTGGTGTTAAGAGGTAGCAAAAGCAACTCGATGATTAGTAAGAGAGGAAAACATCCACAATTCAAGAAACGCAAATACAATATGAGAAAACAAGGAATCGAGTAAGGAAACTTACGAGCGCTGGAAGTACCGAGATGTTGGCAGCGATGTGACAATGTGCAAAACAAATCACAACAAGACCCCAAATAACCGACAAGCCTAGGTATCCATAAACCTAGTTTGCTCCGATACCATTTTCTATAACACCCCAGATATTCAAGGTATATTACAGTGCCGTGGACCCCTACATGGGACCCACCAGGCTAGACACGAATTATCACAGTAAAATCACACATCATCCAGATAAAAATCAAATAACACGCCGGTACAACCGGCGGAATAATCAACATCGACAACCATAAATAACTTCCACGAAAACAAATCACAATCCGAAAGTAAAAACCTAAGTACTCGCGAGTACAATCTATAAGTTTATAAAGCAGAAAACAACCATATCGAAAAGAACAACGTAAATAAAAAGACTCAAATGCACATGTCAACGACCCTGGCCAGCATCCTCGTACTGTCCCAACGCCCGCTCGTCCGGCTGAACATAACCAGAAATCCATAACAAGAATTTCCCCAAAACGGGTCCCCAAAGAGGTTAGCAATTACGCTAGTACAAGTAATCAAGGCAAACCATTCGCTTACACATTTCATAGTACAATGCACCAAATTCATTTCAAAACCAAAATCAGACATGTCTTTTCCGGAAACAAATAGTCAATCAATTTGCCTTGGGAACAGGGCTATACCATTGATCCCACTCGAGGCCTCTAAGGACCATCCCGAGCTGGCCATATCATAAAACAAATCACGCACTCGCATCGCCTTGGGAACAGGGCTATACCATTGATCCCGCTCGAGGCCTCTAAGGACCCTCCCGAGATGGCTAGCAAAACAAACTCGTGAATCCAGGGCTATACCATTGGATTCCCTCGAGTCCCCGTTGGACCCTCCCGAGGTGAGCAAAGCACACACAATATACATCACCATTTCATGTTAAGCATAAAGGTTTCCAAAAATACTTGCCTTGAATAATTGACGACGCTACGAACGGAAAGGAAAATCACCGACGAACGCTAAGAACCAACGGAACCGAACCTAACGATTCAAAGAACACAATCACAATCATTTCCAAACGAATACGGAAAAGGAATACACCTGAAAACCAGCCTACGATTCATGTATATTCGTACGAGAACAACAACAAGGGCGGACCACAACCAAACCCTATTGATTACGAAAATACCACGAAATATACCATGAATCCGTAGGAAAACCAAGAATACCGACAAGATTAATCATATTCATCATGAATTAATCAACAACACAGGACGAATCGAACAAAAAAATCAAAGACCCCCAATTTACCCAAAAGTAGGGTTCTAAGAAGATTTATCTTGATTCGGACGGAGGAAGACGATTATGATGATGATAAACTACACTAGGAACACAATACTTGATTCCTCAAGGATTTCCACGGGCAAAACTTGAAGAATCGCTCAAAACCTCACTTGGATCGCAGCTCTCGGTCGGAGGAGAAGAAATGGAGGAAATGCCGAAATAAAGTCAACACTCGGTTTATAAAGCCTGGGCTGCTATTACGTACGTTACATAGGGTGGTTAACGTACGTAATGATCATTACATACATTAACAGTCAAGCATTAACGCACGTAATTGCTGGGCAGAACAGTCTGCCCCAAAACGCTGAGGTCGATAGCATATGCTACATCTGACGGCTTAGCGTACGCTAGAAGAGGCTTACGTATGTAACATCAACACCTTTACGTACGTAAGGGTCTGGGCAAAACTGGGAAGACTCACTATCCAACAACGCAGGGCTCGATAGCGTACGCTACGCCGGATAGTTTAGCGTACGCTACCAGGACTTACGTAACATAAAAGAGTTAACGTACGTAATGGTTCGGACAGAACAATCTGTCCAGTCTGCTGAAGGCCATAACGTACGTTAGCGATGATCCATAACGTACGTTATGAAGGTGCCGATAGCGCATGCAAGAAAGCATGCATAACGCACGTTATGCATGCAGCAGTTCAACAGTGCTGAACGAAGTTAGCTGCATCGGTGGTCCGAAAACGAGACGTAACACAAGGACAGATTACAACGCGTATACAAGAAATATTCACAACGACGAAGCTAAGCGCTGAAGGAAAATACAATTCCGACTACCGAGGAATCCGGGAACGACAAGGAAAGTAAAATTCCCTAAACTTATAGGAAATTACAAAACGGTCCAAACGTCCGAAAATCACGATACGACGTCGGATCAATAAACAGAAACTCACAACACGGATAACTCAACCATACGAACTCGTGCAACCAAAGAAATTACATAATCGAACGGGTTCTACGAGAATCGAACGTCCATACAACAATACATGACGTAAGATGGAATAATATCAAAACATCTCCGAAACTCGTCCAAATGGAGAAACTCCAAGAATAAAATAAATTCAAAATGTCGAAACGGTTACAAGCGAGTTGCTAAAAATGAAAAATACACCAAAAATGAGAATATCGGAAAAAGAAAAATGCGGATATTACAGTTCCAACACGATCAATACAGAACCACCGAGACAGATATACGGACGAATAAAATTCTCAAAACGGTACACCAATCGCATGCAATGAATCTCAAAGAAACACACCCAACTGGTGAATATACCCCTCGGCATACGAACAACCAATCACAAACCGACGAACATACCCAATTATACATGGAGTGGAAATGACCAATCAATACCAAAACAACCATCCTGGGGTCACCATCCCCAAAACCACACTTACAAAGAAATCATTCAAAAATCACTATGGTAAAATCGCGCTATTACCATACCAAATGGAGCCACATAGCACATATGCCCCGGTTTCACAAAATCCAGAGTTCCAAAATTACATTCTATACACGAATATACAACTCGCAGCATATTTCTTATCTGACCATCTAACCGATCATCAGTGGATAACCAAACTACCATATTAAAGTTCGAATCTTTTTTCATTGCACCATTGATGCGTCATCCAGTTTGTGAGTCACACTCATAACTTCACCATGATATGTACTATGCACTAAATGCGTATGTATATCAATCACATTTTTAAAACCAGTTTGAAATCATATAGTCTCATCAAGATGACAAATTTTCGAAAGTTATTTCAAGAATTTCAAAACTCAAAAACATAAATTTCCGTAGGACCACGAAATCAATTTTCGAAAAATTAAATCGGCTCACTTACGTCAAGTACTCGATGAAAATTCTTTTTGAATACACACGATTAAATAAAATGGAATTATGCAAATGATTGACCATATCCACACTCCTGTATACCAGTTCGGCTTGTCACCAAAACCACTGACCTTCCATCGGAAAACCACATGATAGAGTTCCACAATCTCAATGTATAGGCTCCGACAAAAACTCCTTTTCCACATATGACTCGCAACGTCAACCATCAACCCATCCTGGATCACCTCAACTATACTATGACAAAACATTGAATAATCGACAAGTCAAACACAACGAAGGACTACCCGAGAAGTTTCGTTTGAATAAGTAAACTAAAACCTCGAAAGGCAGTAATAAAATAGATAAACGATTGGTAAAGTGTTTTACAAATCTCGCGAGTTTTAGGAAATAGAAAATCCTTTTGAAACATTAGGGTCTCAGCCCATATCTCGTTCCGTATTACAAGAAGTTTAAAAAGTAGAAAACCCTTTTCGGACCCCAAGTCCTGAGTTATAAAACTATTTCAAAATCGATCGGGTCTTGGCCCAAAATCGTTTTCCATAAAATATCCATAAAACATTCATTTTGAATGGTATCATTTTCAAATGCTCAAAAACAGTTTCATATATCTCAAAATGAACTACCATGACTACATGTTCTTCTCAACAATCCACAGTCCTTCTCCCGAATACATAACTCCGTTTCCAAAATTTAACCGACATATTAATTTCCAAAATCATAGCTTCTCAAGATCATCAATCCTGTCCCAACTCTGTCACCTCATACCGTGACACATAATATCTTTCTGAATCTCACAACATATCAATTTTGAACGACAGTAAACCTCAATGCAATTCAAAAATCCAAATACTTACAGATCGTGAAGCCGACGATTCCCCGTGATACTGGCACATGTCTCAACTCTAGAAAATACTCGATACCGATGATTTCAAAACACACATTTTGCAAAATCAGTTCAACTCGAGAACACAACACATCTCTTTCTAGAGAATCACGTTAACACCATTTGGAAAAGTTTACAATAATCCCAGTACCACACTGGTAAATCACATAACGCACAAGCCCGAGTGAACAACAAAAACCTAGGGCTCAGATGTTTGTGCATCGACTATCGCGAGCTAAACAAGGTGACCAGCAAGAAAAAGTATCCTCTGCCGAGGATTGATGACTTGTTCGATCAGTTGCAGGGAGCTGCGGCATTCTTCAAGATTGACTTGAGATCGGGGTACTATCAGCTTTGGGTGAAGGAGTCCGACATACCGAGAACAGCTTTTCGGACGAGATACTGACACTATGAGTTTGTAGTTATGCCTTTCGGGCTAACTAATGCACCGACAGTGTTCATACAGTTGATGAACAAGGTCTTTATTGAGTATTTGGATAAGTGTGTTGTCGTCTTCATTGACGATATCCTTATTTATTCGAGGAACGAGGAGGAACACGCGTATCATTTGCGAGTAGTGTTAGACATTTTGAGGACCGAGCAACTCTATGCAAAGTTCTCGAAATGTGAGTTCTGGCTGAAGGAAGTGATGTTTCTAGGTCACGTGATTTCAGCCGAGGGGGTCCGTGTGGATCCGCAGAAGGTTGAGGCAGTGTTGGATTGGGCGCCACCTCAGAACGTGAAGGAGGTCCGTAGTTTCTTGGGTTTAGATGGCTACTATCGTGGGTTCGTCGAGGGTTTCTCGAAACTAGCTCGGCCACTTACACAGTTGCTCCAGAAGTCCGAGAAGTTCGTATGGAATGACGAGAGGCAGTCGAGTTTTGAGGAGCTCAAGAGGCGTTTGACTTTAGCCCCGATTTTGGCGTTGCCATGTGGCAACGAGGGTTTCGCCATTTATAGCGATACTTCGGGTTAGGGTCTTGGGTGCGTGTTGATGCAGCACGACAAGACTATTACGTTTGCGTCGAGATAGTTGAGGCCGTATGAACTTAACTACCCTACTCACAATTTGGAGTTAGCGGAAGTTGTTTGCGCTCAAGATTTGGCGTCACTATCTTTTTGGCTCTGCATGTCAGATTTTTACCGATCATAAAAGTCTGAAGTACATATTTACTCAGCGGGAGTTGAATATGAGGCAGAGGAGGTGGTTGGAATTGATTAAGGATTATGATCTCGAAATCCTTTATCATCCGGGCAAGGCGAACGTCGTGGCCGACGCCTTGAGTCGGAAATCGGTTGCGTTGCGGACGCTTGAGATCCTTACGTCTCGATCTGAGCTTCAGCGGGATTTGATTGAGTTGAGTGTTGAGATTTCGTTGCTTGGAGCCATAGGGCAACTTTGTGCTTTAGAGATTTTGTCGTCTCTGATCGTTGAAATTAAACTGAAGCAGCTGAAGGATCCGATGATTATTCAAATCCGAGAGAATGTTCTTAAGGGAAAGTCTCCTGGATTTTTGATTCATGAAGATGGGCTATTGATATTCCAGTGTCGTCTGTGTGTGCCGAATGACTCGAAATTGAGGTAGGGTATTTTGCGTGAGGCTCATGCTACGCCTTACTCCGTTCATCCTGGATCGAGTAAGATGTACAAGGACCTGAGGAGGAATTTCTGGTGGAATGATATGAAGGAGGAGGTCGCACAGTTTGTAGCGAGATGTTTGACTTGTCAGCAGGTCAAAATCGAGCATCAGCGGCCGACAGGGTTATTGCAGTCACTTCCCATCCCAGAATGGAAATGGGAAGATATATTGATGGACTTCATCATGATTTTACCGAGATCGAGGTCGGGCATGAATATGGTTTGGGTGATTGTTGATCGTCTGGCCAAGTCGGCACATTTTCTGGGCATCAAGGATACTTGGGGCCCGGAGAAGTTGGCTCGTGTGTTTATTGCACAGATTGTGAGGCTTCACGGTACTCCGAAGTCTATTGTTTCGGATCGGGATGGCCATTTTGTATCGCACTTTTGGCAGGAGGTGCATAAGGCGTTGGGTACTCGTTTGCGTTTGAGTACCTCTTTTCATCCTCAGTCAGATGGACAGTCTGAGCGCACTATCCAGATGTTCGAGGATATGTTACGTGCTTATGCTCTCGACTGGAGTAGTGGCTGGGAGGAGCATTTGCCATTGATCGAATTCACGTACAACAATAGTTGGCACGCGTCGATTCGGATGGCACCGTATGAGGCACTTTATGGGCGGCGTTGTTGATCGCCGATTTGTTGGAACGAAGCGTTCGATTTGGTCGGGACCGAACCGGATATCGCTTTAGAGACGAGACGGAAGGTGGAATTGATTCGAGAACGGATGTTGACTGCTCAGAGTCGACAGAAGTCATATGCCGACATCCATCGTCGACCTTTGGAATTCGAGGTGGGAGACCACGTGTTGCTAAAGGTGTTGTCGACGAGGGGAGTTTTTCGCTTCGGGAATAAAGGAAAGTTGAGTCCAAGATTTATTGGGCCCTTTGAGATTCTCGAGCGAGTCGGCGAGTTAGCATACCGTTTGGCACTACCTCCGGCTTTGAGTCACGTTCATAGCGTTTTCCATGTTTCCCAACTGAGGAAATATGTTCCGGATCCTAGTCACGTCATCGACTATGGTGAGATTGACGTCGCCGAGGATATTACCTTCGAGGAGCGTCCCCTGAAGATTTTGGAGCACCGTGACAAGCGACTGAGGCATAAGACCATTCCGTTGGTCAAAGTGCAATGGTCGAGGCATGGGGCCGAGGAGGTAACTTGGGAAACCGAAGATAGCATGCGTGCTAGGTACCCCGAGTTGTTTGTTTCTTATGTTTCGGGACGAAACTTATTTTTAGAGGGGTATAATGTAATATCCGCATTTTTCTTTTTCTGGTATTATTATTTTTGGTGTATTTTTCATTTTTAGCAACTCGCTTGTAACCGTTTCGACATTTTGAATCTATTTGATTCTTGGAGTTTCTCCATTTGGACGAGTTTCAGAGATGTTTTGATATTATTCTGTCTTACGTCATGTATTGTTGCATGGACGTTCGATTCTCGTAGAACCCGTTCGATAATGTAATTTCTTTGGTTGCACGAGTTCGTATGGTTGAGTTGTCTGTGTTGTGAGTTTCGGTTTATTGATCCGACGGCATATCGTGATTTTCGGACGTTTGGGCCGTTTTGTAATTTCATATAAGTTTAGGGAATTTTACTTTCCTTGTCGTTTCCCGGATTCCTCGTTAGTCGGAATTGTATTTTCCTTCAGCGCTTAGCTTCGTCGTTGTGAATATTTCTTATCTACGCATTGGAATCTGTCCTTTTGTTACGTCTCGTTTTCGGAATGCCGATGCAGCTAACTTCGTTCAGTAGTGTTGAACTGTTGCATGCCTAACGTGCGTTATGCATGCTTTCTTGCATGCGCTATTGGTACCTTCATAACGTACGTTATGTCCTTCAGCAGACTGGACATATTGTTCTGTCCGGACCATTACATACGTTAACTCTTTTATGTTACGTACGTAAAGTCCTGGTAGCGTACGCTAAACTATACGGCGTAGCGTACGCTATCGAGCCCTGCGTTGTTGGACAGTGAGTCTGCCCAGTTTTGCCCAGACCCTTACGTATGTAAAGGCATTGATGTTACATACGTAAGCCTCTTGTAGCGTACGCTAAGCCTTCGGATGTAGCGTACGCTATCGACCTCAGCGTTTTAGGGCAGACTGTTCTTCCCAGCCATTACGTACGCTAATGCTTGAGTGTTAACGTACGTAATGAGCATTACGTACGTTAACCACCCTATGTAACGTACGTAATAGCAGCCCAGGCTTTATAAACCGAGGGTTGACTTCATTTTGGCATTCTCAATTTCTTCTCCTCCGACCGAGAGCTGCGATCCAAGTGAGGTTTTGAGCGATTCTTCAAGTTTTGCCCGTGGAAATTCTTGAGGAATCAAGTATTGTGTTCCTAGTGTAGTTTATCATCATCATAATCGTCTTCCTCCGTCTGAATCAAGGTAAATCTTCTTATAACCCTAACTTTGGTAAATTGGGGGTTTTCAATTTTTTTTGTTCGATTCGTCCTGTGTTGTTGATTAATTCATGATGAATATGATTAATCTTGTCGGTATTCTTGGTTTTCCTACGGATTCATAGTATATTTCGTGGTATTTTCGTAATCAATAGGGTTTGGTTGTGGTCCGCCCTTGTTGTTGTTCTCGTACGAATATACATGAATCGTAGGCTGGTTTTCGGGTGTATTCCTTTTCCGTATTCGTTTGGAAATGGTTGTGATTGTATTCTTCGAATCGTTAGGTTCGGTTCCGTTGGTTCCTAGCGTTCGTCGGTGATTTTCCTTTCCGTTCGTAGCGTCGTCAATTATTCAAGGCAAGTATTTTTGGAACATTTATGCTTAACATGAAATGGTGATGTATATTGTGTGTGCTTTGCTCGCCTCGGGAGGGTCCGACGGGGCCTCGAGGGAATCCAATGGTATAGCCCTGGATTGACGAGTTTGTTTCGCTAGCCAGCTCGAGAGGGTCCTTAGAGGCCTTGAGCGGGATCAATGGTATAGCCCTATTCCCAAGGCGATGTGCGTGCGTGATTTGTTTTTGATATGGCCAGCTCGGGAGGGTCCTTAGAGGCCTCGAGCGGGATCAATGGTATAGCCATGTTCCCAAGGCAAATTGATTGACTGTTTGTTTCCGGAAAAGACATGTCTGGTTTTGATTTTGAAATGAATTTGGTGCATTGTACTATGAAATGTGTGAGCAAATGGTTTGCCTTAATTACTTGTACTAGCGTAATTGCTAACCCCTTTGGGGACCCGTTTCGGGGAAATTCTTGTTATGGATTTTAGGTTATGTTCAGCCGGACGAGCGGGCGTTGGGACAGTACGAGGATGCTGTCCAGGGTCGTTGACATGTGCATTTGAGTCTTTTTATTCACGTTGTTCTTTTCGATATGGTTGTTTTCTGATTTATAAACTTATAGATTGTACTCGCGAGTACTTAGGTTTTTACTTTCGGATTGTGATTTGTATTCGTGGAAGTTATTTATGGTTGTCGATGTTGATTATTCCGCCGGTTGTACCGGGCGTGTTATTTGATTTTTATCGGGATGATATGTGATTTAACTGTGATAATTCGTGTATATCCTGGTGGGTCCCATGTAGGGGTCCACGGCACTGTAATATACCTTGAATATCTCGGGGTGTTACAGGAACTTACCGTGTGAGGGTATTCTCGATTATCGTTGATCGTTCGTTGATGATATTGAAATTTATCATATTGATGATATACTCGGTTGTGTTTTTACCTTTGGATGGTCATAATAGAGTTTATCATGTTGATGTAATAGAGTTTATCATGTTGATGATATACTCGATTGTGTTTTGACCTTTGGATTGGTCGTATGGGAGTTTATCATGTCAATGGTATTCTCGGTTAATTTATTGGTTGATCATTGTTAATGATCGTATGAGTGTTCGAATTTTGTGTCGTTGTTTCGGGATTTGTGTCATTGTTTTGGCAGTTGTTTCACAGATGTATCGTGTATTATTCGTTTTATTGGAATTAGGACTTGATTGTGCGATCAGGCAAACAGGATTTGACAGGGATAGATTATTTCATCCGAAAATGATATATTTTGTTGAGACTCGTGGAATTAAGTGTTCCATCGATTATTTCTGTATTCGTCATCAGCTGACTTCTGCACTTACATTAACTACAGACGACTCTAAGTCTTCTATACCATCAGCTGAGAAACTCATCCTTTGTGGAAAAGAGTTTCACTAAGTCTATTCACCCCCCTCTAGACGTATTCCTGGACGGCTTGTGACCTACAAGTGGTATCAGAGAGGTTGGTTCAATATTTCAAGAACCAGATCCATATATCGAGGATATATTTTAAGCTCATTTTAGAAATGGAACACATGCATTCTAGATTACCTGTCTTTTCAGTTGACGAGTATGATCTTTGGAAGATAAGGATGCAGACACACTTATCTTCAATCCATGACGACATGTGGTGCATCATAGAGGATGGTCCCCTCATCTTCGAGAAGGACAACACTCCTGAGGAGATTGCAGCCGGGAAGCCAGAAAAAATTCCAAAGAAGAGGACGGAGCTGACCATTGAAGAAAGGAAGTTGGCCAACCTTGACAACCGGGCCAGAGACGTGCTGTATCAAACTCTTGACAAATCAACAATGGTCAAGATCAAGAACTGCAAAAATGCCAAAGAAATCTGGGACATATTAGCCTTAATGTGTGAGGGAACAGAGCTGATAAAAGAAAACAAGTTGTCATTTGCCACCCAAAAATTTGACAACTTCAAAATGAAGAATGGCGAATCCATAGACCAAGTGGACACAAGGTTCACTGAAATCATCAATGAGATTAACTCCCTGGAAAAATCATATGGGAACAGGGAGATGGCGCTGAAGGTTTTAAGATCTCTCAATCCTGAATGGAGCATGAAGGCAGTGGCCTTGAGAGAATCCAAGAATCTTAACAAAATAAAGATCCAAGAGCTGTTCTCTGATCTAAAGGCTTATAAGTTTGAGCTTCCTAGTTCATCATCAACCGAGCTTGCAGAGAAGGGAATAGCCTTTGCAGCCGAGTCCCCGCCAAGAACCTACCTGATGTCAAACCTCCAAATCCCCTCAATTTTGAGGAAGAAATGGCGTTCATAATGCAAAGGTTCAGCAACTTCAGAAAGAATTACTCCAAATACAAGAAGAACTATAAGGAGAACCCCAGGAGAAATCAAAAGGCTGGAAGCTGGAAGGTGGAGTGTTATAATTGCCACAAGACAAGACACATCCAAATCGACTGTCCTGATCTCAAGAAAGATGAGAGCAAGAAGGAGATGAGCAGAAAAAAGACCGAAGGAAGGCCCTCGTTGGAGAAGACCAAGAGCGAGTAGAATCAAGCAGCGGATTCTTCTCTGATGATGATGAAGAATATGATTGTCTGATGGCCAACCTAGCTGATGAAGAGGTAACATCTAAACCCTCAGTTTCAAATAATAACAGCTCAGACATGTCACAAGACATGGACTTACACGAGTCTGTAAATCAACTTCTCAAAGATTTTGAGAGATTAAAATCTACACACCAAACTGTATCAGCCGAGAGGACCCAGCTGCAAGATGAGAATGGGCAGCTGAAAAATGATTTTGAAAAACTCAGCCTAGAACTGAATAAAACCAAAGCTGATCTTGAAAAACAGGCTGCAGATAACTCTACACACTAGGCTGATAATACCACAACTGAGATAAAACGATAACTATTTTGAATAGTGAAAAATCAGCTGCACTTGCTCATGTCAAAGCTGAGTTTACTAAACTGACTCAGCTAACTAAAAATCAGGCGAAGGAAATAACCTCCCTGAAGGCATCTCTAACCCTGGACGAATTGTGTACAAATAAAAGGCCATTATATTCCAGATCAGGCCTTGGATATGACCCCCACACTCCCTCTAGTTCTAAAACCACTTTCATCAAGGGAGAAACAATTGTCTCGACTGCTGAGCCAATATACAAACCTGTATTTCAAAATAGGCAAGAAGAGTGACAGTCTCAGTCAGCAAGGTATACAAGGCAGCCACCTAGACATGAGACTAGGCAATGGCCAAGGCAGAAGCAGCAGCCCAGACAACATGCCCATTATTACCAAAAACTCCCCAAAAACGGATTTCAAAATGGGAGGGGCAAATGGAAACCTCAAGGTTATCCTAATTTTCAAAACAAACAAGTGTGGAGACCTCAAAGATTTAACAAATGGTCTCAGCCAAGATTTAGGCATGGCCCACACCATCAGTTTTATGAGGCATATCAGGTACACAATCCTAACAGATGATATAGGCCCAGACCTTACACACCTTATAGGGGTAATAACAGCAACTTTCACAATCCCAGGAGAAACCAGTTCTCCAGGAAACCAACTAACCCCCGAGGTCCCACACAGATTTGGGTACCTAAATCTCTGCTTGTCTGATTGTAGAAAAGGTGGAAGGACTACTACAACATCTCCACAAATTCAAATATTGGAGGTGAAGAATGGTTTGTAGATTCCTGATGCTCAAGGCACATGACCGGGAACAAGAAGGTGCTGTCAAAATATACCAAAGAAAGAGGTCCAGACGTAACCTTTGGAGATAGCTCTAGATGACAAACTAAAGGTTTTGGAGAGCTGCACAGAGGAAACATCACCATATCCAAAGTTCATTATGTCAAAGGGCTCAAGTATAATCTTTTGAGCATAAGTCAGTTTTGTGATGAGAAGAATCTAGTAGTCTTCACCATTTGGAAATGCATGGTGATAGATATCCTATCTGGAGAAGTGAAGCTACAAGGATTCAGAAGAAGGGATGTCTACATGATAGATTGGAACACAGGAACTCCTAATACATGTTTTCTATCTAAGACAATAGCTGAGAATGGATGGCTGTGGCACAAAAGACTATGTCACCTAAATTTCAAAGCCATCAAAAATATTTGTTCTTAGAAGTTGGTCAGAGGACTTCCAGAAGAAGTATTCAAGAAGGAAGCTCTCTGTGATGCATGCCATAAAGGGAAGCACACTAGAGCATCATTCAAGCCAGTTCAACCTACCACTCTTACAACAAGGATCTTAGATCTACTTCACATGGATCTATTTGGTCCCATCAAGCCAAGGACTTTAAGTGGCAGAAAGCACGCTCTAGTAGTAGTAGATGACTACTCAAGATACACATGGGTTGTTTTTCTCTATAAAAAAGAGTGAAACACTAACCAAGTTACCTGAGCTGCTAAGGAGGATCCAGAATGAGAAATCTCTCTCAATCATCAAGATCTGATCAGATAGAGGAGGAGAATTTCACAACAACGCAATCACTGATTACAGTGATTAGAATGGGATCCAGCATGAAGTCTCTGCAGCCAGGACCCCTCAGCAGAATGGTGTTGCTGAAAGAAGGAACAGAACCTTGAAGGAAGCCAGTCCATGATTGCAGGTTTACTGCCAAGAGGTTCTCGAGTCAAGCCGCCAACGCAGCATGTCACACCTGCAATGGAGTATGATAGTAGGGAGACATGGCAAAACTCCCTATGAGGTTTGGAATGGCAGAACACCAACTGTTGCATATTTTCATATTTTTGGTTGTTAGTGTTTCATCCACAACAATGGTAAAACCCAACTAAATGCCTTTGATGCTAAAACTGATGATGGTCTCTCTATGGGATACTCACAAAGAAGCAAGGTATATAGAGTTTTTAATAAAAGAACCTTAGTTGTGGAGGAAACACCTCATGTTGTATTTGATGAAACTACTGCCGAGTACAGGAAAAAGGTGGAGCTGATAGAGAATAAGCTCAAATATGCCACCCTAGAAGAAGTCGTTGTCCATGACACAGGAATGGTGGACTCACCTGCAGACCAGCCTGCAGACCCATCTGTAGCCGATAAAGACCCAACTGCAGATCAGACAGGACCACAAAACCTACCTGATCCAGTTGCTGCTGATGAAGACCAATCTGTAGCTGATAAAGACCCATATGCAGACCATACCAGATCCCAACCTGCAGATGACAAGACGGTAGCTGATCCGGTTGCAGACCAAGGAGATCAGAACCAAGCTGATGCAGAGACCCACCAAAGCAAATCTACATGGGGAACAGACCCTGAAGAAGAAGACATCCCTAAGTGGCTCAAAGATCATCCTATCCAACAGATCATCGGGAAGCTAACTGATGGAGTTAAGACAAGACAGTCTACTCTACCCGTAGGAATGGCAATGTTCTCATGCTTTATGTCTCAAATAGAACCCAAGACAACAGAGCAAGCCCTGGAAGACTACTCATGGATCAATGCAATGCAAGAAGAGCTTAATCAGATGGAAAGAAACAATGTTTGGGAACTAACAGATAGACCAGATCACAATAAGGTTATTGGCACCAAATGGGTGTACAAGAACAAATGTGATGAAGATGGAGCTGTTGTTAGGAATAAATCCAGACTTGTTGCTAAAGGCTATGCACAATGTGGAGGGATAGATTTTGATGAAACTTATGCACCTGTTCCATGATTAGAAGCCATCAGACTATTCCTTGCATATGCAGCATTCAAAGATTTCATAGTCTACCAAATGGATATGAAGAGTGCCTTTCTTAATGGAATTCTAGAGGAAGAAGTCTATGTGGAGCAACCCCCTGATTTTGTCAAAGGAGTCAAAGTCTACAAACTATTGAAAGCTCTATATGGACTCAAGCAGGCACCAAGAGCATGGTATGAAACATTATCTGTGTTTCTTGAGAAGAATGGTTTCAGCAAAGGCAAGATGGATAAGACCCTATTCAGAGTGGAGCATGAAGACCACATATTATTAGTTCAAATATATGTTGATGATATCATATTTGGCTCAACCAATCCAGAGCTATGTGAGAAGTTCTCAAACTCATGCAAGGAGAGTTTGAGATGAGTATGATGGGCAAGCTTAATTTCTTTTTAGGACTGCAAGTTAAGCAGATGGAAAATCGAATTTTCATCAACCAAGCTAAATACACCAGAGATCTAATCAAGAGATTTAGAATGGAATCAGCCAAATCAGCAAAAATTCCATTGAGCACAAGCACACACCTAGATGCAGATGAAGAAGGCATATCAGTGGATTCAACCCACTACAGAGGACTCATTGGATCACTTCTTTATCTGACTGCAAGTAGGCCAGACATTTCATATGCTGTAGGAGTATGTGCACGATTCCAGTCTAAACCCAAGCAGCTAAGAGGATCATCAAATATCTTAAGTCTACCATTAATGTCGGTTTATGGTACCTTAAAGATGACAACTTTGAGCTATCAGGATATTCAAATGCAGATTTCGCAAGATGTAAAATTAATAGGAAAAGCACCAATGGAACGTGCCAATTCCTAGGAACCAGACTGATATCCTGGTTTAGCAAGAAGCAGATATCTAACTCTATCTCAACAACAGAGTTAAAATATCTAGTTGTAGGTAGCTATTGTGCCCAGATCTTGTGGATCAGACAACAGCTAAGGGATTACAACATAATTGCAAATGAAGTCCCAATTTGGTGCGACAACAATAGTGCAATTGCAATCACCAACAATCCAGTATTGCACTCAAGGACGAAGTACATTGATGTTAATCATCATTTCATAAGAGACCACGTGCTTAATAAGAGAATCAGAGTTGAAAGAGTCAGCACAGAATATCAGATTGCTGACATTTTCACCAAACCTTTACCCGAAGAAAGGTTTTTGGAGCTGAGTAGGGAACTTGGATTACTAGATTGGGAATCTAGTACAGACGAGAAAGCTACCTGAAGACTAGATCAGACGAGCAAAGGAAGTTACCTGATCAGACCAGACGAAAAGACGAAGGACGGACTAAGCTGACCATAGGCATCAGAACCTACCTGAATCAGACAAGGAGAGTTACCTGATGCAGAGCAGTCAAACAGTCAAACAAGTCAAACGGTCAACCAGCTAACTTTTCTAATTTTGACCGACTCCTGAATATTTTATTATTATTTATTTACACGAGGCAAGCCCACACTCACACGTTTACACGATGACAAACTCGCACTCTTACACTTTCACAGGACCCCACTAATTCAAATTTGAACCGACTCATTCCAAATGTCGCTTCATTTCCTTTTAAATACGAAAAAATCGTTTCACTTTACCTTCTTCATGCTTACAAACCCTAATTTTTCGAGAGCAGAAATACTTTGAACTTTCAAATACACTCAGAAATTTTCCTTGCGCAGAGATGGAATCCTACTTCAACGGCGTTAACCTGAAGGCGGTGAAGGACCAAATCATTTTCTCGCTGGTGGTCGATTTCGAGGGACTACTCGAAACCAACCTGGACAACGACGTGCGACATCTCATCAGATCGATGAAGAGAAATGGGATCTACCCATTTCTGGATATCAGCCCCAAATATCTTTTCAAACTGGCTGTCATCACTTTTTACAGAGAAGCCAGAGTTCTCGAATCAGGCATAAGGAGCTCAATTTGTGGAGTCCAAGTGGATATCACTCCGGAATCGGTCGGGAAAATCTTTGGGATGAAGTCTCATGGAATGGCTGTCGAAGCCCTAAAGTGGAACGCATCTGACATGTGGCTGAAAATCAAGGCTGTTGACCAGCTGGCAAAGTTGAAGCTAACTGCGAAGAGGAGTGAGCTTCGGAAGGAATATCGCTATGTGTTGGATATCACGAACAAGATAGTGATGGGTATGGCTGGCAGTTACGATCAACTGTCGTCAGCCAAATTCATGGTTTTGGGGGATCTTATCCAAGATCAACCGATTGATTGGTCTGACTATATCTTTAGACAATTGGTACGAGAGGTGAACAAAGTCCAGTGGCTGGACGATGAGAAAAGATTCAAAAACAAGCTAGCGTTTGGAACGCAACTTAGTTGGATGTTGGAGCAGTTAGGTGTGGCGAAGGGAAATCCTGACCCCTTTCACATCAACAAGAGGCTTGGTCACTTAGACCAAGAGACCCTGAAGAGGCTAGGCGGAGAGAGGAAAGCAGCTCAGTTGATAAGGGAAATGTGTGTAGAGTGAACTCCCTACAAATACCCTGTGAGCTCAGGCGAGTCAGCCGAAGATCAAGCTGTAGCCAGGGACCAACCTGCAGACTCAGACTCAGACGATACCCCTATCACCATCCATTTCAAAAGAAGGGGACCAGCCCCTGGAGAACCATCATTCATCGAATCCTCACCAGAACCATCCCCTAAGAGGCCCAGGCATCTAGATTTTGAAGAGGAGGAGCAGCCAGAATACTTGTCTACACCTGCACCAGATCACATGGAAGATCAGCCTGCTCCTACCAGCCTGGAGACTCAAATGGTTCCTGTTCTAACCCCTCATTACATATCAGAAGAAGAAGCAGGTTTGATCATTCACATTCCAGAAGCCAATTATTCGTTCAACCTGCTTGAAAACAATTCTCTCAACCTGTCTGTAGAGCAACTTCTTTTGGTAAAACAACACGCCTAAAACATTCTTTTATAGATATTTTTGAGGAATGGAAAACTCTTAAATCTGTTCCATTCACTCAACTTCAAGCTTTTATTGAAGAGAGTAGCTGGGAGTATCCCCAGGCAACAGAGGATCTACTCAGACATTTTTGCAATGAGTCAGATCTAATTTTAATACCCCAGAAAGACTGGTTCATGTCCAATTTTAAAACAAACATGGACCAGCTCATCCACATGATAATGAGAAGTGTATTTGATGGTACCCTCAATGAGGATGGATAAGTAGTTGAAAAAGAAATAAGAATCGAAGAGGTAGTGGAGGAAGAAGTAGAAGTTGAAGAAGAAGAAAAAATACTAGTTGAAGAACAAGAAGAAGAAGAGAGACACGAGGAAGAAAAAGAAGAAAATATTATAGTTGAAGAAAAGGAAGAAGAAAAGGAACAAGCATAAGAAGTTGAAAAACGAACTGAAGAAGAGGAAATAGAAAAGACAGAAGAGTTGGAAGAAGAAGAAGATGAGGAAGAATGAGAAGAAGTTGGAAAAGATAATGATGATAATAATGATGATGATGATGATGCTGATAATGATAAAAAGGAAGAGAAGGAAGAAGAGAAGGAAGAAGAGAATGAGGAAGAGAAAGAGGAAGAAAAGAAAGAGGAGGGAGAAAAAGAAAAGGAGGCTGAAAAAGATGACAAGGATGAAGCCAGAGCAGAAAAGGCTGGGGCGCCTGCCCGCTACACCAGCCTAGATGAAGAAGAAGATAACAGGTCGGGGACCCCAGAGCAGACCCCACCTGATCAGCCGCCTGCAGACAGGAGTCTGCAGACAGGTAGGTCAACTGCAAACCTACCTGCAGGCGCAGAAAGTATCGGTGAGCACTCACCTCAGCCATCGCCCATCTCCCCTGTGATGACTGAGCTGATCCGCAGCATTGTCAAAGAATCCTTGGAAGAGCTGCTTGCCGCAAGAATCTCACCTGACCTGCAGACCATAAATGCCAAGATTGACACCCTACTGCAGAGGAATGCTCCTCAACCTCCTCCTCCCAACAATTCCAGAATGCCACTTGGCATGTTTAACTGGATGCACCGAGTAGAGCAGCAATTGACCACACTGGTAGATGCTGGCAAGATGGGGGAAAGAGAGCAGGGGAAAGTAAGAGAAGTTCAGGTTCAGGAGCTGAGAATGAAGAAGAGGCAAGATGTTCCTTTAATTGAAGCTGGGACATCAAGTCTAAAGAGGAAAGAAGTAGCTAATCCTGATGATCAGCCTACAGAGAAGAAAAGGAGGACCCGACTTGGGGAAGAGTCTACATTAGAATGGGATGGCAAAGAGCTTTGGTTTGTGGAGGACTTTCTACCTATCGAAGCTAGTCCAATGTGGGGATATGCAAAGAAGCAGTTCATTGAAAAATTTTATATCTGGGAGTTACTCCAGGAGAAAAATTGCTCCCCACAGCAGACATTCATTGACTTTATGGAATCAACACATTCAAAGCTCTAGGCCATCTTACTAAAACATGCAAATGCATGGAATACCTACCCCATGGTTCCTCCCTTCAGAGCTGAAGATCCTCCCACATTGCAAAACAATGAATTGGATAAGCTAGCATTGCAAAGCGAGATAAGGAAGCTGTGTGAAGAGCATAAATTCTCTTCCAAAGAATATCAAGATTTTGCCGCTCTTGTTATCAGGAGGAAGTATGGCCTTGTACCTATCAAGAAGAGACCAATTGGTGCAAAGCCTTATAGGCCTCCCAAGCAAATTGTCCGCAGAGGCAGAGGCAGATATGATTTGTTTGTACTTGTATCTTTTTTTGTAATTTTTTATTTTGAAAGACTTGTAATTTCTCTGTATTTGTTTGTTCATTCAAAGCTGATGTACTTGTAAACAAAATCAGAAGAAATAAATAAACAGTCAGTTGAATCACAACCTCTAGTTGTCTCAAAACAAGACTGATTTTAGTTTCTGTCTTGCACTTATGTGCAGACCTGTTCATTTGAATAACTACTTAAGTTTTGCCATCATCAAAATAGGGGGAATTTGTTAGGAATACTTGTTAGATTTTGATGATGTCATCATATTCAAATGTATGCTTAATACTTGGCAAAATGTAAGGAAGCACCAGATGAGTATCTTCCATAGGCCAAACTGTGATAAGTTAGATACTTGGCAAAATGTAAAGAAGAACCAAATGAGTATCCTCTATAGGCCATATAAGTTAGGCTTTTAAAAATCGGCTAAGTACAGATCAGATAAGTATCGATCAGTCGAGTCTTGGTCAACGCACCTGTTCAGATAAGGTTGACCACAGCCGAGCTATATCAGGCAACCTTTATCAGAGAAGTTCTGGTCAACATTTAATCAGTGAAGTTGGACCAGACTGCAGTCAAGAAGAAAAATCAAGTCATGTGAAGTCTGACCGTCAGATCAGTCAAGTTCAATCAGGTCAGAAGTCTTCAGACAAGTCGGCACATCAGAGAAGTCGACATCAGAGAAGATTGACTGCACATCATATAGGTTGACCACAGAGAGATCAGTTAAGTGATCAGCCAAGTACTCCAGTCCACGTCAGCATGCATTTAATAGTCAATATTTACAGAAAGTCACATGCGGACGATTAGAGACAAGTTAGAGAGATTCCCGGAAAGGAAATGAATTAAGTAATTCATCCAGACCCACCATTGGAGACTTTAATATTATTATATTCAAAAGATTCGGCGCCATCACATGGAAGTCTTCGCAATGGTCAAAATTGGATTAAAATATGGGAATCCAGCCTTGCAACGTTCAGAAAGAAAAACAAAGAAGTCTATTTCTCCAACGGAGGGATTTGTTATAGATTTGCAACGGCTATGAAGAAATGCTCAAGGATCAACACCTATATATATCTGAAGATTTGAAGTTGAGCAATACGATACGAACAACACTTGCAAGCAATCAAAGCAAACAAAGCAATCAAAGCGAACAATAGCATCGTGAAAGAGCAAGAGTTCAAAAGTTCTTATTTGAAGAAGCTCTTAGTTAGAGAAGACAATCACTCGTGTCTTTAAAACCTGAGTTCGGGGTACTTCACTGGTTGAAGTTCGAGAGACTGTAAAGGCATCCAAGGATCGTAGATCAAGAGGTGCAAGGCAGTCAAAGGGAGTTGCAACGGCAAGGAATTCCACTGGTTGGAAGCTGTTGTAATTGGTTGAATCACTGTAATATTTATCACTGGTTGAGAATTATAGTGAATTCATCTCCAACTGGTTTGGAGAAAAGTGGATTAGTAGAGGATTACCCCACCTTTGAGACCGCTATAATTGCCTGCGTGTTTTACTGATTTCATCATCATACTTAACTGCGGCATTCATACTTAAGTGTTCCATCGATTATTTCTATATTCGTCATCAGCTGACTTCCGCACTTACATTGACTACAGACGACTCTAAGTCTTCTATATCATCAGCTGAGAAACTCATCTTTTGTGGAAAAGAGTTTTAATAAGTATATTCACCCCTACCCCCGTCTAGACTTATTCCTGGACGACTTGTGAACTACAAATCGTTGTTCGGAACCGCCGTTTTGGGGTTGCCGAAAATCCGTCTTATGTTATTATGCATGTTTTGAGCTTTCGTTTGGTGTTTCGATAGTGTATCATGTATTTCGGATGTTTTGGAGTCGTTTTGTAATTTCCCAAAGTTATGGGGCAATTACTATTGTTGTCGTTTTTCGAACCTTTGGGTAGTCGGAATCGTGTTTTCTTTTAGCGATTCAGTTCTGACTCGAACTCGTCGTTCGTGTGCCTTCTTCAGTCCGCTGGTTGGTGTCGGGTGCGCATTGTTTTTCATCCGGGGAAGAATTCACCATTTTCCATCTTTGAGTGCTGTCTGTACTACGATCTGCACTCGTTAGCACTAGGGGTGAAAACGGATCGGATACGGGTGGATAGTGCTCCTCCCGTATCCTAACCCATATTTTTCTATCGGATTCGGAGTCGGATACGGGAAGGCCGGATACGAATACGAATTTGGATTATTCGAGATACGGACACGAGACGGATACAGGATGGATTCGGGTCGGATTCGAATAAATATAATCGGATAATACGTGTCATACAAAAATCATTTGAAAGTGATTGCATCATATAAAAAAACTAGCTGCACAATATTTCATAAAAGTTCTAATGCAAACTATAGTAATTTTTTTAAAAATCGTTTCATAATAAAGTTCCCTCATTTTTACTTATCCAGTCTCTCCCATAAAAAACATAAGCTCCATACTTAGCAAAGACTAAAGAGTGTTAATTTAATTGTTTTTAATAATTATTATAATATATATAATTGCCCCTCTATTTACTTGGATAGAACATTTTTTTTTTAAATGCATTTCATATCAAACAAATAGCTTATAAGTTAGTATTAAAGTGTTTGCCTAATACATTTCTTTTAAAAAATATTTTTTTCAGAAAATATTTTTTTTCGAAATATAATTTCTTTCCAGAAAATAATTTTTTTTTTTTTTTTTGAAAAAAGTAATTTTTTTTAAAATAAGAAAAATCCAGAAAATAATTTTATTTTTCGAAAAACTAATATATATTTTTTTTCAGAAAATAATTTTTTTTTCGAAAAAATATTTTTTTTACCAAAAATAATTTTTCCTCCAGAAAATATTTTTTTAAATTTTTTCGAAGAAATAAAAAAATTCCATAAATAATGCTTTTTTTCGAAAAGAGAATTTTTTTTCCTGGAAAATAATTTTTTTTATTTTTACGAAAAATAATATATTTTTCCAGAAAATACTTTTTTTTTTGGAAAAAATATTTTTTCTAGAAAGTTTGAAAATTTATTACACTGAAGTCCCAAAGTGTTATATATATATAAAATAAAGTATATTTAAAATTTAAAAATATGGATATCCAGATTTATTATCCGGATTGGTATCCGGATTTATTATCCGAATTGGTATCCGAATAATATCCGATAAAATATGGGAAAACTCGAATACGGGCGGATATTGCATTATCCGAATTCTAACCCGTATCCGAATTCAACTATCCGGATCCGTATCCGAATCCGACCGGATACCTATTTTTCATCCCGAATTCGATCCCGCTCGGATACGGCTCCGGATCGGGCGGGAAATATCCGCCCAGTTTTCACCCCTAGTTAGCACGCACTAATTTCATTGCGTAGCGCACGCTAGTTTCGTTGTGTAGCGCACGCTATAATCGTCCTGTAGCGCACGCTAATAACTCGAGTACACCAGTGGCTTTAGGTTGTTTCTGTTCTCTGGACGAGCAGTTTAGTACACGCTATATCTGTGGATTAGCGCATGCTATTGTTGAGGCTTAGCGCATGCTAGGTGTGTGGCAGCGCGCGCTAATTCAGTAATCTAGTAAGGGCAGAATGTTTTTGAGGTTCTGGAATCCGGACAGGACTGAACAGGTAGCGCACGCTAACGCTGGTCGTAGCGCGCGCTAATTCTGTAGCAGCGCGCGCTAGCGTCTTAGGAAAGAAGCTACTGGACGATCCCATTAGCGTGTGCTAACCATGGGAGTAGTGTGCGTTAATTAGATCAAGTATATAAGGACCAAAGCGGGTCAACTCCTGTTGTTTTTCTCATTTCATCTCCTTCCCCGCGGCTTGAGCGATCCAGAGGCGATTTTGAGGCGATTTCTTCTTCCCATCACCTCAACTATCATCTTCCTTGAGTTCTTGGTGTAAATTAACAACATCTACTTGTGTTCTTCCTCTTTAATCCGAGGTAAGCTCTTAGAACCCTACATTTGGGTAAATTGAGGTTTTCCAGTTTTTATCCGATTTGTTCCGTATTGTTGATTAATCCATGATGTATGTGATTAATCTTAGTGGTATTCATATTTTCCCTACGAGTTCATGGTAAATTTCGTGGTATTTGTGATATCGAGAGGGTTCGGTTGCGACCCGCCCTCGTTGTTGTTTTTGTACGAATCTATATGAATTGTAGGTGAGTTTCGGGTGTCTTCCATTTTCATACTCATGTGTAAATGGTTGTGATTGTATTCTTCGGATCGTTAGGTTCGGGATTGTCGGTTCATAGTTATCGTGGTTGAGTTTTCGTTCCATCTGTTTCGTCGTTAATTACTCAAGGCAAGTATTCTCATGAAACCTTTATGCTTAACATGAAATGGTAATGTATATGTGTGTGCTTTGCTCACTCTGGGAGGGTCCGACGGGGCCGCGGGGAATCTGTGATTTTGCTCCTGATTCACGAGCATGTTGGCTAGCCAGTCCGGGAGGGTCCATAGAGGCCTCGGATGGGACCAGTGGTTTCGCCCTGGTCCTAGGCGATGCATGTGCGTGATTTAGATTTCTAATTATGGCCAGTCCGGGAGGGTCCTTAGAGGCCTCGGATGGGATCAGTGGTTTCGCCCTGTTTCTAGGCAAGTTGAACTGTGATATTTGACTATTTGTTTTCCGGGAAAAGACAAGTCTTGTTTTGATTTTGAATAATTTGATGCATGTACTATGAAATGTGTAAGCGAATGGTTTGCCTTGATTACTTGTACTAGCGTAATTGCTAACCCCTCTAGGGATCCGTTTTGGGGAAATTCGTGTTATGAATTTCAGGTTGCGTTCAGCCGGTCGAGCGGGCACTGGAGTAGTACGAGGATGCTGGCCAGGGTTGTTGATATGTGTAATTCAGTCCTTTTATTTTAGTTGTCCATTTTAAATGTGTGGTTTCAACTTGTAAACTGATAGACCATACTCGCGAGTACTTAAGCGATTTGATTTGGGAAATGGTTTATGTAATATCCGTGTTTTCTATTTTCGGTAATTTCTATTTTTGGTGTATGTTCGTTTCAGACAACTCGCTTAGCACTGTTTTGGAATTCTGAATCTATTTTGTTCTTGGAGTTTTTCCGTCTGGTCGAGTTTCGAGGATGTTTTTGCATAATATCATTTTGAATTATATCTTGCCGCATGTGCGTTCGATTCTCGTAAAACTTGTTCGTTTTCGTTGTTTCTCGATTCGTATAAGTTTGTATGGTTGAATTGGTCGTGTGGGAACTTTCGGTTTGTTAATCCGACGTTGTATTGCGATTTTTCGGGCACTTGGGCCATTTTTGTAATTTTCATAAGTTTGGGGAATTTCGCTTTATTTGCTTCGTTTCAAACTCTCTAGTGATCGAGATTATATTCTCTTTCAACGCTCAACCTTGTCGTCTTGATTATTACGTGTTTATGATTCTGGATTCTGGTCTTGCTTCGTTTTTCGGCACTTTTGCGCTGTTGGCGCAGGTGCATCTTGCGTAAGCTGCCGCTCGAGTAGCGACGCTACTCAGGGATTTACTGCGGCGCTTATCATTGTGTGGTTAGCGACGCTAACTCGGGGTTCGTAGCGTGCGCTATCGATTTCGTAGTCGGGATGTGGGTTCAAGATTTGATCGACTTGGACCGAGACGCTAATCGATTAACGCACGCTAATCCCTAGTACTAGCGCACGCTAACCATGTTAGCTTGCGACGCTAATGGGAGGACAAGAGGCGGCATTACGCCATGCCCGCTAGCGCACGCTAATGCTTGTGCGTAGCGTGCGCTAAGTCTGTTTAATATAAATAGGACAGCAGCAGTCAACTTCATCATTTTTCCTTCATTTCCTATCCTTCTCGGCTTTGAGCGATTCCAGGCGGGGGTTAGGGCCGATTCCGACTGTAGATCACCATTCACTACCACCGTGCATTCCTTGCGTGAATTCTTCAAGTTCCTAATCACTTTCCACCATCCGAATCAAGGTAAATATTCCCAAAACCCTTGTTTTGAGATTTTGGGGGAATTTTGGGGATTTCTTGGGATTTGACTCTTTTAGTCCGAATTATTACTGGGTTATCGCTAGACTTCGATAGTGCACTTGTAATCCTTCATTTTATTGATGATTTGTGGTTTTAAACTCCAAGTTCTCCATTGTTCGTCACTTATAGTCGACGATACCCAAGTTATGTTCGACTAAGGGTTTCAGCGGGTAGAACTAGGATGTATTCCATCATTTACGTAGTTTTAAGATTGTTGTCCATCGTTATTGTGTTAGGATCGGATTTGTGAAGGTTGTTCGGGCCAAAACCTTTCCGTTCGCCGTTTTCCTTCACGTAGTATTAATCAGGCAAGTACATGTATTACATTCCGTTATGTGCGTATGATTTTGATGCGAATGATGGAAATGGTGTTATTGAACGAATGTGATTGTTTCTCTTCCACCTGGGGATGGCGTGTGGCCTCTGGGGGCCGATACTAATGGGTACGGCCATGGAAATGGACTGGGGTGTGTGTGTTGATGTTCTTCCACCTGGGGACGGTTCGACGGGACCTCTGGGGGCCGATACTAATGGGTACAGCCGCGGAAGTGGTTTCTCACCTGGGGACGGTCCGACGGGACCTCTGGGGACCGATACTAATGGGTACGGTCGCGAGTTACCAAGCGTGGATAATTGTGATGTGGAAAACTTGTTGACATACTGTTTTGGTGTTAATGTGATATTCCGGAATATTGATTTTCAAAATGATTTTTCCTAACGATTTATTTGCGTTGAATTGTGTATGTATATAATGTTGTGTAATTATGTACTTGCACTAGCTATTCGAATGCTAACCCCTTAAATGGGGGAAATGCGTCTTATGCATTTCAGGTACTGGTCGAGCTGAGGAGCTGGCACGGGATGCGCATGCAAAGGATGGATTGGCATGATGATGTGGCTCGAGTCTGTATTTTTCTGTTTTGTCATTGCATCTGTTGAGTATTGGAGTTAGACTGTTTATTTTTAAACATGGTTTAAGTCCCCTGCGTGGGCAATAATTTGGTATTTAACTTATGTCTCATGTACTCCGTTAAAATGTTTTGGCCGAGGCCACGGCCTTATTTACTTTTTGGGTGCATCTTTTGGGTTATCATTGTGGTTCATGTGTCACGAGTTAGCCTGGTAGACCTCACGGGGGTTCTACGGCGTGTAATGTCCCATTTGTGAATTGGGATGTTATAATTATGGTATCAGAGCCTAGGTTTTGAATACCTAGGCTGTCGGTGAAATTTGGGTCTGTCAGTTGCGTCATTAGAGTCAGTCGTTGAGCCTAATATCATCATGCTACCGTCTTTTCGTGCGACCCATGGCTGTAAGTGTCCTCGAACTCTTACATTTTTGTAATTCGTTTTCTTGCGCTGTTCGGAATCGTGACTTGTGTTACCAACTTTGTGAATTGTGAATCTTTCTGATCTTGTTATTTTCTTATTTTCCTTCAGTATGTTGAGAGGTCGTGGTAGACCGGCTAGGGGATGCGGCCGAGGCCGTGGTCGTGGTGCTGATAATGAGGAGGGCTCACTTTCCCAGTCCTCTGCGGACTCAGCCTCTCACTCAGTGCCGTCGGGTAATAATGCCGACGTCGGGGCTATCACAGATTTCAGCCAGCTTGGTAGCCCAACTTACTCGATAGCTCGTGGTGGACGCTGTAATCCGCCCCGACACCTAAGAGGAGGCTAGTAAGTGGCTTGAGACGGTGACTAAGATGCACCCTCCTCGTTTCTCGGATCTTCGACTCCTCGGTTGGGAGAATTGGCTCTTTCGGTTGTCCAGACCTTTGATGCCGTAGCTTGTCCCGAAGACAGGAGGGTACATATTGCCCAAGACTCCCGGATAAGGAAGTCATGAATGGTGGGAGGCCGTTGCGCCCGAGACCGTCGGGCCACTTGGGATGAGTTCGTGGCTGCTATGGAAGCAGAATATTGTCCGCCGCTACCAAGGAGCGCAGAATTGTGGAGTTCTTCACCGCTACACCTCGGGATGTGCCTATTTCTCGTGCCATCATTTCTTACAATCAGATTGGGTTTCGTGAGAGATCAAGTGAGAACGGAGGCTGATAAAATCCGTTACTTCAATATGCGCATGAAGCCGCATATTAGACAGAGTATGGCGCCGCTCATGTGTGCCACTTTGAAGGAATACCAGGATCGCGCTCTGGCGATCGAGATGGCTGTCCCGGAATCAGAGTCGGTTTCGGAAGCTAAGAAGCAGAAGACTACTGGTGGGTTCTCGGCCGGAAAAGGTGGTCAGTTTTCGAGGTCTCGTTCTGCTCCTACACCTGGGAAGAGGCCGTTTCATCAGGCCGGTGGATCTCAGGGTAACCGTTCAGTCCAGTGTGTTGCACCTGACGGGAGAGTTTGTTTTAATTGCAGTAAGCCCGAGCACGTTGTGAAGGATTGCCCACTTCCGTTAGTTGCTTGCTTTACTTGCGGACAGACCGGGCATCGAGCAGTTCATTGTGAGAGGGCCACCAGGGCCGCTAGGTTTACGACTACCACTGCCGATCAGAGGGATCACAGCTCACCAGCTACTCATGTTCCGCAGGGTTCGAGTCGTGGTAGAGGTCGGAGTCAGCCGGATCGCCGCGCAGCGTCGAGTTCGGGCTCAGTCCATCCCCGATTATATCAGATGAGGCGCACGGAGGAGGCAGACATTCCGGTGGCGTCAGGTACCACTCAGATCCTTTCTCATCCAGTTTCAGTGCTTTTTGATTCGGGTGCGACCCATTCCTTTATAGCTTTGGATTGTGTGAGTCGTATTGGTTTTGACTGCTTGTTTGAGTGTGAGCCGTTTGTAGTGTGTACGCCCAGCGGGGATCGTATGGTTGGGGACCGGGAAGTTAGGGATTGCCCAGTGAGGATCGGGAGCCGGGATTGGCCCTCGAATCTCATTGTTATAGACCTTAAGGGTGAGGATTTGATCCTCGGGGACGATTGGTTGGATCGTCATGGTGCTATCATGAACTATCGGACTCATACCATCACGATAGTTGCCGAAGACGGCACCGAGCATACTCTCGTCGGCTGTAAGCAGGGTAGATCGGGGAGTGTGGTTAGCGCCTTGAAGGCGATGAAACTTTTGAACCAGGGTTGTGTCGGCTACTGGTGTTTCGCTCTGCAGGCGGAAGATGGTGGGGTTGACATATCGTCGATTCCAGTTATTAGCGAGTATCCCTATGTATTTCCGGATGACTTGCCGGGATTACCGCCACATCGAGAGGTGGAGTTTCCTATTGATCTTGAGCCGAATGCGGTCCCTATTTCTCGAGCACCGTACCGTATGGCACCATCGGAGATGCTAGAGTTGAAGAATCAGTTGGGAGAGTTGTTAGATAAAGGGTATATTCGACCGAGCGCATCGCCTTGGGGTGCGCCTGTACTTTTTGTTAAGAAGAAGGATGGATCGCTTCGTTTATGCATCGACTATCGAGAATTAAACAAGCTAACCATCAAAAATAAATACTCTTTGCCCAGGATTGACGATTTGTTTGATCAGCTTCAGGGGGCGACAGTCTTTTCGAAGATTGATTTGCGATCGGGCTACTACCAGTTGAGGATTCGACGCCGATATTAGAAAGATGCCTTTCGGACGAGATATGGCCATTACGAGTTTGTGGTTATGCCTTTCGCCAACTAATGCCCCACAGTTGTTCATGCAGTTGATGAACAAAGTTTTTATTGAGTATCTGGACAAATTCGTAGTCGTTTTTATCGACGATATTCTTATCTATTCACGGAGTCGGGAGGAGCACGCCCTACATCTACGGATTGTATTAGACACTTTGAGGGCTGAGCAGTTGTACGCGAAGTTCTCTAAGTGTGAGTTTTGGCTCGAGAAAGTGACGTTCCTCGGGCATGTGATTTCAGCAGAGGGAGTTCGGGTAGATCCGCAGAAGATAGAGGCAGTGATGGCTTGGGAGCTGCCTAAGAATGTGAAGGAGGTGAGGAGTTTTCTCGGTCTTGCCGGCTATTACCGTAGATTTATTGAGGGATTTTCTAAGATCGCTAGACCACTCACTCAGTTGCTCCAGAAAACTCAGAAGTTCGAGTGGACTGCAGACAGGCAGGACAGTTTTGACGAGTTAAAGAGACGTTTGACTACCGCACCCGTGTTAGCGTTGCCTCAGCGTAAGTGGCACACAGAGTGATTGCGTATGCGTCCCGCCAGTTGAAACCTTATGAGGTGAATTACCCCACGCACGATTTGGAGTTAGCTGTGGTCGTTTTCGCCTTGAAGATCTGGAGGCATTATCTCTATGGGTCGTCGTGTAAAATTTTTACAGATCACAAGAGTTTGAAGTATATCTTCAGTCAGAAAGAGTTAAATATGAGACAGCGTAGGTGGTTGGAGCTAATTAAAGATTACGACCTCGAGATACTTTACCATCCGGGTAAGGCTAACGTAGTGGCTGATGCGTTGAGCCGTAAGCTGATAACGTTACAGATGTTAGAGGTACTTACACCACAGAGTAGGATCCAGCGAGATCTTATTTGTCAGAATATTGAGGTTTGGGTTCAGAGAATTCAGGGCCAGTTATGTGCATTAGAGATCACTTTGTCCTTGACTGATGATATCAAGACGAAACAGTATGATGATCCATGTTTGGTACAGTTGAGGGAGGATGTGAGGCAGGGGAAAGCCCCTGGATTTGTGGTTCAGGATGATGGCGTTCTGAGATTTCGCGGCAGACTATGTGTACCGAATGATATTGAGCTGAGACAGAAGATCTTGAGTGAAGCTCATACCACACCTTACTCCATACATCCTGGTACGAATAAAATGTACAAGGATGTGAGGAGCAACTACTGGTGGAGTAATTTGAAGACAGACGTTAGCGAGTTTGTGTCGAGGTGTTTGACCTGTCAGCAGGTTAAGATCGAGCATCAGCGACCCGCGGGGTTTTTGCGACCACTTCTTATCCCAGAGTGGAAATGGGAGGATATTTCTATGGACTTCATTACTAGTATGCCTAGGACTCGGAATGAAATGAACATGATTTGGGTTATTGTCGATCGACTGACCAAATCAGCTCATTTCCTGGGTATTAAGGACACTTGGGGCCCGGAGAGACTGGCACGAGTATTTATTGCAGAGGTCGTGAGATTGCATGGGACTCCTAAGAGTATTGTTTCGGATCGTGATGGTCGGTTCGTGTCACATTTTTGGCAGGCTGTTCATCGAGCTTTGGGGACTGAGTTGAGACTCAGTACATCTTATCACCCTCAGACTGACGGGCAGTCAGAGCGGACGATCCAGACGTTAGAGGATATGTTGGGAGCTTGTGCCCTAGAATGGAAGGATGATTGGGAGTCGCACTTGCCGTTGATCGAGTTCACGTACAACAATAATTCGCACGCCTCGATCAAAATGGCGCCATTTGAGGCGCTGTATGGGAGGAGGTGTAGATCGCCGTTGTGTTGGGACGATGCGTCCGAGCTGATTGGTATCGAGCCCGATATGGTAGTTGAGACGAGAGAGAAGATTACTCTGATTCGTGATAGATTGTTAACGGCCAAGAGTCGGCAGAAGTCTTATGCCGACACGCGTCGCCGGCCGTTGGAGTTTGAGGTGGGAGATCATGTTTTGCTTAAGGTGTCGCCGACACGGGGAGTTTACCGCTTCGGCCGGAAGGGTAAACTTAGTCCGAGGTTTATTGGGCCGTTTGAGATTTTAGAGAGAGTGGGAGAGCTTGCCTATCGGCTAGGCTTACCGCCGTCCCTGAGCCACGTTCATAACGTATTTCATGTTTCCCAGCTTAGGAGGTACGTATCGGACCCTAGCCAAATTATCGATTTTGGAGAGATCGAATTGGGACCCGACATTACCATCGAGGAGAGGCCGATTCAGATTTTAGAGCGTCGGGTGAAGCAACTTCGTCATAAAACCATCCCTCTGGTTAAAGTTCAATGGTCGAGACATGGGTCCGAGGAAGCCACATGGGAGACGGAGGAGAGTATGCAGTCGAGATACCTCGAGTTGTTCGCGTTGTAAGTTTCGGGACGAAACTTATTTTTAGGGGGAGATAATGTAATATCCGTGTTTTCTATTTTCGGTAATTTCTATTTTTGGTGTATGTTCGTTTCAGACAACTCGCTTAGCACTGTTTTGGAATTCTGAATCTATTTTGTTCTTGGAGTTTTTCCGTCTGGTCGAGTTTCGAGGATGTTTTTGCATAATATCATTTTGAATTATATCTTGCCGCATGTGCGTTCGATTCTCGTAAAACTTGTTCGTTTTCGTTGTTTCTCGATTCGTATAAGTTTGTATGGTTGAATTGGTCGTGTGGGAACTTTCGGTTTGTTAATCCGACGTTGTATTGCGATTTTTCGGGCACTTGGGCCATTTTTGTAATTTTCATAAGTTTGGGGAATTTCGCTTTATTTGCTTCGTTTCAAACTCTCTAGTGATCGAGATTATATTCTCTTTCAACGCTCAACCTTGTCGTCTTGATTATTGCGTGTTTATGATTACGGATTACGGTCTTGCTTCGCTTTTCGGCACTTTTTGCTGTTGGCGGCATGTGCGTAATCTGCCGCTCGAGTAGCGCTCGCTACTCAGGATTTACTTGCGTGCGCTATCATTGTGTGGTTAGCGTACGCTAACCTGGGATTCGTAGCGTGCGCTATCGATTTCAGCAGTCTGGGACAGTGGGTTCAGTACTTCGGTACTGGACCAGGCAGCGTACGCTAATCAGCGTTAACGCACGCTAATCCCTAGTACTAGCGCACGCTAACCATGTTAGCTTGCGTACGCTAACGGGAGGATGAGGCGTGATCGCTACGCCATGCCCGCTAGCGCACGCTAATGCTTGTGCGTAGCGTGCGCAAAGTCTGTTTAATATAAATAGGACAGCAGCAGTCAACTTCGTCATTTTTCCTTCATTTCCTATCCTTCTCGGCTTTGATCGATTCCAGGCGGGGGTTAGGGACGATTCCGACTGTAGATCACCATTCACTACCACCGTGCATTCTGTAATATCCGCAATTTCCGATTTTTCGGTAAATTTCTTTTTCAGCCGGAGTCCGTTTTGATGACTCGTTCATGACCGTTTCGTCATTTCGAGAATGATTAATTCTGCGCTTTTTGTCATCCGAGTTCGTTTCGGTATCGTTTGGTTGAGTTCCGAGCTTTTTAGCGACTTTTCCGCACTTGAGTGCGATTCTTGCGAATCTCGTCAAATGCCGCTTCGAGTTTCTCGTAAGTTCATTTAATGTTATTATTCATGTTGCGAGCTTTGGTTTGGTGTTTCGATTGCGTATCGTGATTTTCGGACGTTTTGGGCCATTTTCGTAATTTCCCAAAGTTTTGGGTAATTACTTCCGTTGTCGAATTTCGAGCCTTCGGGTGGTCGGAATCGTGTGTTCTATTAGCTCTTAGATTCGTCTTTGCGAGTACTTCGTAACCGTAACTTCGATTCGTATTCGAGTTCGGTTTCGGGTCGTTCGGACGTAATTTTGGTCTGGCCGAGGGGCCTGCCTGCACTGTGCAACACGGCCCCAAAACGGCAGCCGCTGAGCGCCGTGTCTCGCGCCGGTCGGCCAGTGGCTGGCAGCTGCCGAGACACGGCCGAGACACACGGCGCTGTCTGGGCCGCTTCTCGCGTGTCCGGCAGCCTATAAATATGGCCGAGCAATGCTTTTTTTTCACTCATTTCATTTCCTATCCTTCTGTCCGCTATGGAGTCTTTGGGAAGTCGAAGACATGTTGTTATACTATGAATCCACGAAGTTTTGGAGTTCATAACATCAATTTATCATCACGTAACATCCTTCAATCCAAATAATCAAGGCAAGTTTTCTTAAAATCTAGTTTTGGGGATTTTGTTCGATTTGTCCGTTTAATCCGCTTTTAACTCGTAATAGTGATGTATTTATGATTGTTAAACAATATTATGTCGAATTACTTGCTGTTCCTCGGTTGAATCGCCGAGGATTCGCTTTTATTGAGTGTCTTATCGACGCCTTGAAGGTGTTCGATAAAATGTCGCAAAGAGGATTCGAGCGTTCTACGATTATTCTTCCTCGTTCGTTCGTTAATTTATTGATGGTATGATGTTAGGGTCAGATTTCTCGCAAAGAATTCGAGTGGAACCCTTCCGTTCGTCGTCTTATTTAATCTTTTCGATCGTGGGTGTATTCATTGTCTTCACGGAGAATCGTAGGTGTTCGAGGTGTCCCGACCGATCCGTGATTGTGGGAGTGTCGGTATCGATTATCGAGGCAAGTACCATGCCCATACTTATCTTATTTTATGGATATGATAATTGGTGATCATCTTGGTGTGTTTGTTTATTTGTTTGAAATGAGTTTTCAAAAGACTCGGCTAGCCTCGTTAAAGGCTCACTTTCAAAACGCGTGTGTTTTGTAAATTGCGTGGGTTGTAAGTGACTACATGAATCCCTTGGATATGTTTAGTGTTGATGTTGCGCTTGATAATGCGTGGGTACGTATATTGTTTCTTTCTGTCGTGTTATGGTTGACGTGCGTGTTGTTATTTATTCGTGTGGTCGTGGACTGACGGATAAATTATGTGAATTGGTGTATTGATTTGATAATTGTTACAACGATTGAATGTGTGCTTGAGGTTTGTGATAATGTGGATACTTTTTGTGAGAAACGTCGTATCCGGGAACCTCTGAGGGCGGGGCGTGCACTCCGGCCTGGTGTATGCTGCAATGTGCGGCTCCATATGGGTGGTGAACGCCGGTGTTACCTAATGCGCGCGCAAGGGGCGGCTCTTGCGGGAGTGACGCCGGTGCGGTGACATGTTCAATGAGCGGCCAACATGATGGAAGTGAACGCCGATACACAAGTGCGCAAGGGAGGCGCCTGGCAGGCTTATTGGTTACGGGTATTTGAGTGATAGCTAAGACCCCGTTACCGAACGATGTTCGTTTCTCAAATTCTTCCAACTCACTTTTAAATGATTGTCTTGATATAGACCGCGATTCGTGTTTTTTGAAGGCTTGCTTCAACTTGTTTTTAAAGCGTTGGTATCAGGGTTAATTAACCAAGGAGGTTTGACGAAACCTCCGAGGGTTAATTAATCGGGGGTCTTGAGTAGGATATGTCGAATGAGAGATTGTACCTTTGATTGTATTGTGGTGCAATGCGTATCGGGTCAAGGACCCTGTGGAATGTTGAGATGATTGATCTCGTGTTGATATTATCTGGATTTGGGTCGAGAACCCCGTGTGATGTTGAGATGTTTGATCTCGTGTCGATATTATTTGATTTTGGATCGAGAATCCCATGGAAATATTCGTGAAGACTCGTTTGTGTTGACTGAGTGGCTTTCTTGCAAATTGTTTTCTATTAAAACTCTCGATGGCATCTTTAAAACTGTTTTATAAATGGTTTCCCTTTTATTTGTGATCTTTCGGTTTTGAGAAATGTTTACCAAACTCATGCCTCGGGAGGTACTTTTCGTTACGTTTGGATTTTTGAGGATTCCTGGTTATTGTTATTCGTGAAATGTGAATTGTATGGCTCGTATTTGCACTTTGTTCTTGCACTAGCAAAACAGTGGAGTTTTGCTAACCCCCGAGTATTCGGGGGGTGGATGTCTGTTTTTGCATTCAGGTTTGGGAGCATAACACAAGGTCGGCATGGAGGATGATGAAAGATGAACGATACTAATCACACGAGGATCCGTATGAGGTCATTGGTATAGTTATAGTTTATTTTCCGCTGTAGTATCCTTTCCCGTTGTACGGGAGTGTGTTGTATTTGACCCCTGCGTGGGCATGTAATGAGTTTGAGTTGTATGTAATCATTGAAAGACCAAATCGGTCTACTGAGTCATTTTGGCCTTAAAGGCATTTTTGAGTTGTTCTATGTTGTTACCAGCCTGGTAGATCCTTGAGGAAAGGGTCTACGGCGTGTAATATCCCTGAGCGGATTGGGGGTGTTACATAAATGGTATCAGAGCTTAGGTTGTGGAAACCTAGGCTGTCGGGTCAGTGGTGTCTGTTGAGTTTTGTCTTGTCGGATTATGTCTGACTAAGTCGTGTCGCGACGCGTCGTCTGAGTTTGTTGGTCGTGATTAGTATCGTGGGCGATCATCATCTTCGTGCAACCTGTGGAAGTAAGTCTCCCTTGTTTGTGTTATGCCTCGTGTGACACGGGCTATTTTTATGATTATTTGTTAAGTGGTTGAATCCTTATGTGGATTTTGATTTCACGATATGTATTTAGTCGACTCTCGTATTTGATTTATACGAGGAGTGTCATCGCTTGTGATGTCTTTTTATTGTTTTTTTTGTCCGTTGTTGATGATTTTCGAATCGATTTGCACGTTTTACAAGTTCTCTTATGGAAGCTTTGTGATTATACACGTACGACTTGTTCACTAGTCGGTGCGGGAGGGTCCTTAGAGACTTCGAATGGGGTCAGTGGTTTTGTTCTGAATCCTAGGTGGTCTTCGACTCCGGTATTATATCGTTTATTTCCGTTTAAAGACATGTATTGTCTTTATTTTAAATATTTTGATGCGTGTACTAGGAGTTGTTTTAGTGAATGTCGATACGTGTGAGTTTTGGGCGTTCTGGCCTATTGGATTTTTGAAAACCTTGAGTATCTTGGAAAAATAAATTTCGAGACATACTTTTCAAATGAGTTATTTTCTTGTGGTACCTCCTAGGTGCCACAATATATTTCAAAAATTTTCTACCCCGAGAACCAAAATGCTTTGAGATATTTTCAATGTTTTAGAAGCACTTTTATTTAGACCCGAGGGTCGAATATTCTGAAAGTTTTCACTAAGAGAAAGTGTCCTCATTTTTATCAAATGCGAAATGGTTCTCCAAAGTCTCGATAACGATGTTTCACGTTTGTACTTTTTGAAAGGTGATACTCAAGATCAATCGGTGTTCTTCTAAATTATTTCCAAAATGAGGTTTTCGTTTTTAAAACCTATCCATTCCCGTTTGAGGGCTGGGTATGTATGTATGATGTTCGCATTGTCATTTTGATGTTTGCCCCCGAGTATGATCGAGTTGGCGGCGTGAGCGTTGAGTTGTTTTCCACACATTTGTTGTGTTAGCCCTCTGTGAGAGGTGGGATGTTGGTATTGAATGTTGCCATCTCGTGGTAATTTCTGTGTTATCGCGCATGTGCGAGCTGTTAGAGCTTGGTTTGGTATGACCGTGTGCATCGGTGATCGTTCCGTTATGTGTCGGTTGTTTAATGTCTTGTTACCTTGCTCTGTTTTTGTGAATTTCGTGACGCGAGGTCGGAGGTAATACCCGTACTAATTTGACTTCGTATTTTCTCCTTCTCGAGTCTATCGATTCGCTCATGTTCGTTGATACTTTATGAACTTGTTCGTATTTCGGTTTCATCGTCCGAATGAGCTGTGATCTTGTTGTGGGTCGATCTGGTTATAGATGTGACTTTTTCGGGTTCAGTTCGATTCTTGTGAACCTTGTTCGGGATTGACATCATCTGGTTCTATTAGTTCTTTTATTCGAAGTGGATCGGATTTGAAACTCCGGTGCTTTCGACTCTGTCGACTCGTTTATGTTCGTTGACATTTTCTGAGCTTGTCCTGCCTCTTGCTTTTGTTGATCGAACGAGTGTGGTATTATTTCTAATAACTCGTTTGTCATTGTGACTTTTCAATCGCTATTCCCTTTCTGTGGATCTTATGGGAATTCATGTCTTGTAGTTCTCACCGGATCATCACGGGAGTTGTTGTTTGAATTTTATTATCCTTCGTGTTTCGGACATGATTGTTCGATTTTTGTTGTCTCGATCGTTTGTTTGTTCGGTTTTTGTTCTCGTTTCGTGATTGTTGAGCATTCAGGCTCCTTCCTAATTCCCTTAAGTTCGGGAAATTAGTCTTGTTTTCGATCTTTCAAACCCTTGGGCGGTGGAATTCCGTATTTGTTCAGCGATTGGCTCGCGTTTTGATTGATGTACCGTTGGGTTGGTCAATCGTATTGATTTTCGTCCGTTGTGTTTTGTGTTTGTTCGGATAATTGACTTGATTGTATTATCCAGTTGATGACGCTTGTCACTTGTTAGTTTTATTATATCCCTAACGGCGTTGTGTTGGTTGTCGTGGAGCGTGTTTTCACGCCGTATATTCCTTTTCGTTGCGTCTAACGTCTCGCCGATGGGCGTACGATACGCGTTTCATTGCGTTTCTCGTTGAGTTTTCTGGCGGATATTGCTTCTCCTACTTGTTTTAAGTTTCGGACGAAACTTCTTTTAAGGAGGGTAGAATGTAATATCCGCAATTCCGATTTTTCGGTAAATTTCTTTTTCAGCCGGAGTCCGCTTTTGACGACTCGCTCATGACCGCTTCGTCATTTCGAGAATGATTAATTCGCGCTTTTGTCATCCGAGTTCGCTTTGGTATCGCTTTTGTTGAGTTCCGAGCTTTTTAGCGACTTTTCCGCACTTGAGTGCGATTCTTGCGAATCTCGTCCAAGCTGCTTTGAGTTTCTCGTAAGTTCATTTAATGTTATTATTCATGTTGCGAGCTTTGGTTTGGTGTTTCGATTGCGTATCGTGATTTTCGGACGTTTTGGGCCATTTTCGTAATTTCCCAAAGTTTTGGGTAATTACTTCCGTTGTCGAATTTCGAGCCTTCGGTGGTCGGAATCGTGTGTTCTATTAGCTCTTAGATTCGTCTTTGCGAGTACTTCAGAACCGTAACCCGATTCGTATTGAGTTCGGGTTTCGGGGTCGTTCGGACGTAATTTTGGCCTGGCCGAGGGGCTCGCCTGCACTGTGCAACACGGCCCCGAAACGGCCCCCGCTGAGCGCCGTGTCTCGCGCCGGTCGGCCAGGGCTGGCAGCCTTCCGAGACACGGCCGAGACACACGGCGCTGTCTGGGCCGTTTCTCGCGCCGTGTCCGGCAGGCCTATAAATATGGCCGAGCAGTCGTTTTTTTCACTCATTTCATTTCCAATCCTTCCTGTCCGCGGCTGGAGTCTTTGGGAAGTCGAAGACATGTTTTTATACTATGAATCCACGAAGTTTTTGAGTTCATAACATCAAATTATAATCAAGTAACATCCTTGATCCAAATAATCAAGGCAAGTTTTCTTAAAATCTAGTTTTGGGGATTTTGTTCGATTTGTCCGTTTAATCCGTTTTAACTCAGAATAGTGATGTATTTATGATTGTTAAACAATATTATGTCGAATTACTTGCTGTTCCTCGGTTGAATCGCCGAGGATTCGTCGTTTTATTGAGTGTCTTATCGACGCCTTGAAGGTGTTCGATAAAATGTCGCAAAGAGGATTCGAGCGTTCTACGATTATTCTTCCTCGTTCGTTCGTTAATTTATTGATGGTATGATGTTAGGGTCAGATTTCTCGCAAAGAATTCGAGTCGGAACCCTTCCGTTCGTCGTCTTATTTAATCTTTTCGATCGTGGGTGTATTCATTGTCTTCGCCGGAGAATCGTAGGTGTTCGAGGTGTCCCGACTGATCCGTGATTGTGGGAGTGTCCGGTATCGATTATCGAGGCAAGTACCTTGCCCATACTTTTCTTATTTTATGGATATGATAATTGGTGATCATCTTGGTGTGTTTGTTTATTTGTTTGAAATGAGTTTTCAAAAGACTCGGCTAGCCTCGTTAAAGGCTCACTTTCAAAACGCGTGTGTTTTGTAAATTGCGTGGGTTGTAAGTGACTACATGAATCCCTTGGATATGTTTAGTGTTGATGTTGCGCTTGATAATGCGTGGGTACGTATATTGTTTCTTTCTGTCGTGTTATGGTTGACGTGCGTGTTGTTATTTATTCGTGTGGTCATGGACTGGCGGATAAATTATGTGAATTGGTGTATTGATTTGATAATTGTTACAATGATTGAATGTGTGCTTGAGGTTTGTGATAATGTGGATACTTGTTGTGAGAAACGTCGTATCCGGGAACCTCTGAGGGCGGGGCGTGCACTCCGGCCTGGTGTATGCTGCAATGTGCGGCTCCATATGGGTGGTGAACGCCGGTGTTACCTAATGCGCGCGCAAGGGGCGGCTCTTGCGGGAGTGACGCCGGTGCGGTGACATGTTCAATGAGCGGCCAACATGATGGAAGTGAACGCCGGTACACAGGTGCGCAAGGGAGGTGCCTGGCAGGCTTATTGGTTACGGGTATTTGAGTGATAGCTAAGACCCCGTTACCGAACGATGTTCGTTTCTCAAATTCTTCCAACTCACTTTTAAATGTTTGTCTTGATATAGACCGCGATTCGTGTTTTTTGAAAGCTTGCTTCAACTTGTTTTTAAAGCGTTGGTATCAGGGTTAATTAACCAAGGAGGTTTGACGAAACCTCCGAGGGTTAATTAATCGGGGGTCTTGAGTAGGATATGTCGAATGAGAGATTGTACCTTTGATTGTATTGTGGTGCAATTCTGTGTATTGGGTCAAGGACCCTGTGGAATGTTGAGATGATTGATCTCGTGTTGATATTATCTGGATTTGGGTCGAGAACCCCGTGTGATGTTGAGATGTTTGATCTCGTGTCGATATTATTTGATTTTGGATCGAGAATCCCGTGGAAATATTCGTGAAGACTCGTTTGTGTTGATTGAGTGGCTTTCTTGCAAATTGTTTTCTATTAAAACTCTCGATGGCATCTTTAAAACTGTTTTATAAATGGTTTCCCTTTTATTTGTGATCTTTCGGTTTTGAGAAATGTTTACCAAACTCATGCCTCGGGAGGTACTTTTCGTTACGTTTGGATTTTTGAGGATTCCTGGTTATTGTTATTCGTGAAATGTGAATTGTATGGCTCGTATTTGCACTTTGTTCTTGCACTAGCAAAACAGGTGGAGTTTGCTAACCCCGAGTATTCGGGGTGGATGTCTGTTTTGCATTCAGGTTTGGGAGCATAACACAAGGTCGGCATGGAGGAAGATGAAAGATGAACGATACTAATCACACGAGGATCCGTATGAGGTCATTGGTATAGTTATAGTTTATTTTCCGCTGTAGTATCCTTTCCCGTTGTACGGGAGTGTGTTGTATGTTGACCCTGCGTGGCATGTAATGAGTTTGAGTTGTATGTAATCATTGAAAGACCAAATCGGTCTCATCGAGTCATTTTGGCCTTAAAGGCATTTTGAGTTGTTCTATGTTGTTACCACTGGTAGATCCTTGAGGAAAGGGTCTACGGCGTGTACTATCCCTGAGCGGATTGGGGGTGTTACATAAATGGTATCAGAGCTTAGGTTGTGGAAACCTAGGCTGTCGGGTCAGTGGTGTCTGTTGAGTTTTGTCTTGTCGGATTATGTCTGACTAAGTCGTGTCGCGACGCGTCGTCTGAGTTTGTTGGTCGTGATTAGTATCGTGGGCGATCATCATCTTCGTGCAACCTGTGGAAGTAAGTCTCCCTTGTTTGTGTTATGCCTCGTGTGACACGGGCTATTTTTATGATTATTTGTTAAGTGGTTGAATCCTTATGTGGATTTTGATTTCACGATATGTATTTAGTCGACTCTCGTATTTGATTTATACGAGGAGTGTCATCGCTTGTGATGTCTTTTTATTGTTTTTTTTGTCCGTTGTTGATGATTTTCGAATCGATTTGCACGTTTTACAAGTTCTCTTATGGAAGCTTTGTGATTATACACGTACGACTTGTTCACTAGTCGGTGCGGGAGGGTCCTTAGAGACTTCGAATGGGGTCAGTGGTTTTGTTCTGAATCCTAGGTGGTCTTCGACTCCGGTATTATATCGTTTATTTCCGTTTAAAGACATGTATTGTCTTTATTTTAAATATTTTGATGCGTGTACTAGGAGTTGTTTTAGTGAATGTCGATACGTGTGAGTTTTGGGCGTTCTGGCCTATTGGATTTTTGAAAACCTTGAGTATCTTGGAAAAATAAATTTCGAGACATACTTTTCAAATGAGTTATTTTCTTGTGGTACCTCCTAGGTGCCACAATATATTTCAAAAATTTTCTACCCCGAGAACCAAAATGCTTTGAGATATTTTCAATGTTTTAGAAGCACTTTTATTTAGACCCGAGGGTCGAATATTACAAAGTTTTCACTAAGAGAAAGTGTCCTCATTTTTATCAAATGCGAAATGGTTCTCCAAAGTCTCGATAACGATGTTTCACGTTTGTACTTTTTGAAAGGTGATACTCAAGATCAATCGGTGTTCTTCTAAATTATTTCCAAAATGAGGTTTTCGTTTTTAAAACCTATCCATTCCCGTTTGAGGGCTGGGTATGTATGTATGATGTTCGCATTGTCATTTTGATGTTTGCCCCCGAGTATGATCGAGTTGGCGGCGTGAGCGTTGAGTTGTTTTCCACACATTTGTTGTGTTAGCCCTCTGTGAGAGGTGGGATGTTGGTATTGAATGTTGCCATCTCGTGGTAATTTCTGTGTTATCGCGCATGTGCGAGCTGTTAGAGCTTGGTTTGGTATGACCGTGTGCATCGGTGATCGTTCCGTTATGTGTCGGTTGTTTAATGTCTTGTTACCTTGCTCCTGTTTTTGTGAATTTCGTGGACGAGGTCGGAGGTAATACCCGTACTAATTTGACTTCTGTATTTTCTCCTTCTCCAGTCTATCGATTCGCTCATGTTCGTTGATACTTTATGAACTTGTTCTGTATTTCGGTTTCATCGTCCGAATGAGCTGTGATCTTGTTGTGGGTCGATCTGGTTATAGATGTGACTTTTTCGGGTTCAGTTCGATTCTTGTGAACCTTGTTCGGGATTGACATCATCTGGTTCTATTAGTTCTTTTATTCGAAGTGGATCGGATTTGAAACTCCGGTGCTTTCGACTCTGTCGACTCGTTTATGTTCGTTGACATTTTCTGAGCTTGTCCTGCCTCTTGCTTTTGTTGATCGAACGAGTGTGGTATTATTTCGGAATAACTCGTTTGTCATTGTGACTTTTCAATCGCTATTCCCTTTCCTGTGGATCTTATGGGAATTCATGTCTTGTAGTTCTCACCAGATCATCCTGGGAGTTGTTGTTTGAATTTTATTATCCTTCGTGTTTCGGACATGATTGTTCGATTTTTGTTGTCTCGATCGTTTGTTTGTTCGGTTTTTGTTCTCGTTTCGTGATTGTTGAGCATTCAGGCTCCTTCCTAATTCCCTTAAGTTCGGGAAATTAGTCTTGTTTTCGATCTTTCAAACCCTTGGGCGGTGGAATTCCGTATTTGTTCAGCGATTGGCTCGCGTTTTGATTGATGTACCGTTGGGTTGGTCAATCGTATTGATTTTTGTCCGTTGTGTTTTGTGTTTGTTCGGATAATTGACTTGATTGTATTATCCAGTTGATGACGCTTGTCACTTGTTAGTTTTATTATATCCCTAACGGCGGCGTTGTGTTGGTTGTCGTGGAGCGTGTTTTCACGCCGTATATTCCTTTGCGTTGCTTGTAACGTCTCGCCGATGGGCGTAAGTTACGCGTTTCCTTGCGTATCTCGTTGAGTTTTCCTGGCGGGATATTGCTTCTCCCTACTTGTTTTAAGTTTCGGGACGAAACTTCTTTTAAGGAGGGTAGAATGTAATATCCGCAATTTCCGATTTTTCGGTAAATTTCTTTTTCAGTCGGAGTCCGTTTTGACGACTCGCTCATGACCGTTTCGTCATTTCGAGAATGATTAATTCTGCGCTTTTTGTCATCCGAGTTCGTTTCGGTATCGTTTTGTTGAGTTCCGAGCTTTTTAGCGACTTTTCCGCACTTGAGTGCGATTCTTGCGAATCTCGTCCGAAACTGTCGTTTCGAGTTTCTCGTAAGTTCATTTAATGTTATTATTCATGTTGCGAGCTTTGGTTTGGTGTTTCGATTGCGTATCGTGATTTTCGGACGTTTTGGGCCATTTTCGTAATTTCCCAAAGTTTTGGGTAATTACTTCCGTTGTCGAATTTCGAGCCTTCGGGTGGTCGGAATCGTGTGTTCTATTAGCTCTTAGATTCGTCTTTGCGAGTACTTCGTAACCGTAACTTCGATTCGTATTCAGGTTCGGGTTTCGTGGTCGTTCGGACGTAATTTTCGGTCTGGCTGGAGGGGCCTGCCTAGACACATGCAACACGGCCTGAAACGGCAGCCGCTGGCGCCGTGTCTGTGCCGGGTCGGCCGGGGCTGGCAGCTGCCGAGACACGGCCGAGACACACGGCGCTGTCTGCAGGCGTTCTTGCGCGTGTCCGGCAGCCTATAAATATGGCCGAGCAATGCTTTTTTTTCACTCATTTCATTTCCTATCCTTCTGTCATGGTGGAGTCTTTGGGAAGTCGAAGACATGTTGTTATACTATGAATCCACGAAGTTTTGGAGTTCATAACATCAATTTATCATCACGTAACATCCTTCAATCCAGCGAATCAATGCAAGTTTTCTTAAAATCTAGTTTTGGGGATTTTGTTCGATTTGTCCGTTTAATCCGTTTTAACTCAGAATAGTGATGTATTTATGATTGTTAAACAATATTATGTCGAATTACTTGCTGTTCCTCGGTTGAATCGCCGAGGATTCGTCGTTTTATTGAGTGTCTTATCGACGCCTTGAAGGTGTTCGATAAAATGTCGCAAAGAGGATTCGAGCGTTCTACGATTATTCTTCCTCGTTCGTTCGTTAATTTATTGATGGTATGATGTTAGGGTCAGATTTCTCGCAAAGAATTCGAGTCGGAACCCTTCCGTTCGTCGTCTTCTTTAATCTTTTCGATCGTGGGTGTATTCATTGTCTTCGCCGGAGAATCGTAGGTGTTCGAGGTGTCCCGACTGATCCGTGATTGTGGGAGTGTCCGGTATCGATTATCGAGGAAAGTACCTTGCCCATACTTTTCTTATTTTATGGATATGATAATTGGTGATCATCTTGGTGTGTTTGTTTATTTGTTTGAAATGAGTTTTCAAAAGACTCGGCTAGCCTCGTTAAAGGCTCACTTTCAAAACGCGTGTGTTTTGTAAATTGCGTGGGTTGTAAGTGACTACATGAATCCCTTGGATATGTTTAGTGTTGATGTTGCGCTTGATAATGCGTGGGTACGTATATTGTTTCTTTCTGTCGTGTTATGGTTGACGTGCGTGTTGTTATTTATTCGTGTGGTCGTGGACTGGCGGATAAATTATGTGAATTGGTGTATTGATTTGATAATTGTTACAACGATTGAATGTGTGCTTGAGGTTTGTGATAATGTGGATACTTGTTGTGAGAAACGTCGTATCCGGGAACCTCTGAGGGCGGGGCGTGCACTCCGGCCTGGTGTATGCTGCAATGTGCGGCTCCATATGGGTGGTGAACGCCGGTGTTACCTAATGCGCGCGCAAGGGGCGGCTCTTGCGGGAGTGACGCCGGTGCGGTGACATGTTCAATGAGCGGCCAACATGATGGAAGTGAACGCCGGTACACAGGTGCGCAAGGGAGGCGCCTGGCAGGCTTATTGGTTACGGGTATTTGAGTGATAGCTAAGACCCCGTTACCGAACGATGTTCGTTTCTCAAATTCTTCCAACTCACTTTTAAATGTTTGTCTTGATATAGACCGTTCGTGTTTTTTGAAAGCTTGCTTCAACTTGTTTTTAAAGCGTTGGTATCAGGGTTAATTAACCAAGGAGGTTTGACGAAACCTCCGAGGGTTAATTAATCGGGGGTCTTGAGCAGGATATGTCGAATGAGAGATTGTACCTTTGATTGTATTGTGGTGCAATTCTGTGTATTGGGTCAAGGACCCTGTGGAATGTTGAGATGATTGATCTCGTGTTGATATTATCTGGATTTGGGTCGAGAACCCCGTGTGATGTTGAGATGTTTGATCTCGTGTCGATATTATTTGATTTTGGATCGAGAATCCCGTGGAAATATTCGTGAAGACTCGTTTGTGTTGATTGAGTGGCTTTCTTGCAAATTGTTTTCTATTAAAACTCTCGATGGCATCATTAAAACTGTTTTATAAATGGTTTCCCTTTTATTTGTGATCTTTCGGTTTTGAGAAATGTTTACCAAACTCATGCCTCGGGAGGTACTTTTTGTTACGTTTGGATTTTTGAGGATTCCTGGTTATTGTTATTCGTGAAATGTGAATTGTATGGCTCGTATTTGCACTTTGTTCTTGCACTAGCAAAACAGTGGAGTTTTGCTAACCCCCGAGTATTCGGGGGGTGGATGTCTGTTTTTGCATTCAGGTTTGGGAGCATAACACGGGTCGGCATAGAGGATGATGAAAGATGAACGATACTAATCACACGAGGATCCGTATGAGGTCATTGGTATAGTTATAGTTTATTTTCTGCTGTAGTATCCTTTCCCGTTGTACGGGAGTGTGTTGTATTTGACCCCTGCGTGGGCATGTAATGAGTTTGAGTTGTATGTAATCATTGAAAGACCAAATCGGTCTACTGAGTCATTTTGGCCTTAAAGGCATTTTTGAGTTGTTCTATGTTGTAATATCCGCATTTTTTTCTTTCCCTTGTAATTGTATTTCCGGTGTAATTCTCGATTGTAGTGACCCTCGTGTATCCTTCAGTGTAACTTTTCCGTCATCTTTTGATCTGATTCTCGTAATTGATGTGCGGAACCGCCGTTTCGGGGTTGCCGTGGATCTATTCTATGCTATGATGCGTTTTGAGGTGTTCCGTTTGATGTTTCGTTCGTATTCTGGTGTGGTGGACCGTTTATGTTCTGTACCTAGCGCACGCTAATTTTTCTGCATAGCGCGCTAGAAGTCTCTTTGTAGCGCACGCTACGTTTACTTCGTAGCGCGCGCTAGCGAGTGAACCCTGGGGGTGGCAGTTCAACTCCCAGGCCTCTGGACTATCGGATTAGCGCACGCTATCTTGTCTAGCGCACGCTAATGTCGGGAGACTAGCGCACGTTAAGTTGTTCAGTAGCGCGCGCTAGCGTGATTGTCCAGTACTGGACAGTTTACTACTGAACTCGATCAGGTGCTAGTTAGCGCACGCTACGCTTGTATGGTAGCGCACGCTAACGGATCAGGTGGGTTCTGGACAGTTTGTCACTGGACTCGACTGATGTCCAGGTAGCGCACGCTATTGGTCGATAGCGCACGCTACCGAGAAGTTATTAGCGCACGCTACGTATCGAGTAGCGCACGCTAACGGCTAATTACCTGGCTACTGGACTGGGATGCTAACGGTAGGGTTTGGAATCTTATCCCGTTAGCGCACGCTAACCTTAAGGTTTTAGCGTGCGCTAACACTCCCTGGCTATATAAACCAGGGAGTTGACCGAGATAATCATAATTCCTCTTTTCTTCCTCTCCCCGCGGCGAAGGCGATTCCGAGGCGTTTTCTTGGCGATTTCTTCCTCCAATCATCTCATCCATCATCCTTCTTGAGTTCTTGGAGTATTATATCAACATCAACACGAATCTTTCGTCCTAATCCACGGTAAATCTCTTAGAACCCTACTTTTGGATAATTTGGGGGTTTTTGGGATTTTCTTCCGATTCGTTCCGTTTTGTTGGTGGATTCATGATGAATATGATTAATCTTGTTGATATCATTAGTTTTCCTACGGATTCATGGTATATTTTCATAACTTTGTGAAATCGAGAGGGTTTGGTTGTGGTCCGCCCTCGTTGTTATTTTTATTCGATTATACATGAATCGTAGGCGGGTTTCCGGGTGTATTCCATTTCCATAATCGTTTAGAAGTGGTTGTGATTGTGCTATTCAAATCGTTAGGTTCATTTTCGTCGGTTCCTCGCGGTCGTGCTTGATTCTCCGTTTCGTTCGTGTCATCGTCTATTTAATCGAGGCAAGTATCCTTATGAACTTACAATCTTGACATAGTAGTATTGTATGAGAAATGGTGTGTGTGTGTGTATGCTCACTACGGGTTAGATCCGACGGGGTCTCGGTAGGGGTCCATAGAGACGTGGATCGACGAGCTTGCTTTTAACCACTACGGGTTAGATCCGACGGGGTCTCGGTAGGGGTCCACAGAGACGTGGATCGACGGTTAATTGTGGTGCATTTTACAAATGTGATTTTGATATTGGCATTTCCGGAAATGAGTGCTTTCGAACGGTTTTCTTTATTGCATGCATTTACTATATGTGTAAGATGTAAGTTGTTCATCTGGTTACTTGTACTAGCGTAATTGCTAACCCCTCTGGGGACCCGTTTTGGGGAAATTCGTTTTATGAATTTCAGGTCAGGTTCATCGAGACGAACGGGCGCTGGACCAGTATGCGGATGATGGCCGAGCGTGATGATTGTGCACGAGTGATGTCTTAGTGTCTTCTACCTTTTCATATTTTGTGGTTTTGTTTGAACTAATAGAAGTACTCGAGTACTTAAGAACTTTTACTCGTCTGGATTGTATTGTTGTTTATCGTGTTTGTGTCGAATGATGATGTTATGTTGACCGGGTGAACCGGGTGGATTATTCTATTTTGCGTCTTTATGACGTGGTGTTATGTTGTTGTTTCTGTGAGTCGATGAGTATGATGTTGTTCAGCCTGGTGGGTCCCATATAGGGATTCACGGCGCTGTAATATACCTCGAATATCTTGAGGGTGTTACAGAAAATGGTATCAGAGCTCTAGGTTTATGGATACCTAGGCTTGTCGGTTTATCGGGTCTTGTGGTGTTTTGTTTTGCACATCATCGTCACGCTGCCATGACTCCGGTACTACCAGTGTCCGTAAGTTTTCCTTCCTCTGTTCATTAATTCCTTGTATCGTACCCTTGATTCTCGACTTGTAATTGTTCTTTTCATGTACTGATCCTCGTATGGCTTTTGCTACTTATTTAACTCCAGTATGGATGCTGGAAGAGGTCGTGGTCGCGGTCGTGGTCGTGGACGCGGCCGGGGACGTGGGGCAGCCGGTGGGGCAGCCCCGTCACAGTCTTCGGGAGCCGGCAGTACTGGCGACCGTCATAGCCATGCTTCTTCTCAGGAGCGTGCCGATCTTGGTATTGCGGCCGTTATGCAACAAATGGTGAACCAAATGGCGGCAATATCTCAGGCGGTTCAGAACCCGGATCAGGCCCACGCTAATCGGGGCGGAGCGGATCGTTGGCTCCAAGATGTTATCAAGATGCATCCTCCTCAGTTTTCGGGAGCTTCAGACCCGATTGGCTGGGAAGGGTGGATCAAGGAGATGTCTAAGGTCTTCGTTGCCACTAATCGTCACGAGGAACGTAGAGTCCCTATTGCCCAATACTTTCTCACAGGGACGCCACGACCGGTGGGAGGCCGTTGGGCCCAAAGATCATGCCGCTTCGTGCCGAAGTTTCGAGAATTGATGGAGATCGAATATTGCCCGTGGCCGTCGATGTGCTCGGGTACATGCTTTTATGACGCTCAACCGCGGATATTCCCGTATCTCAAGCTATTGCTGATTTTAACAAGGAGTTGGGTTATGTGAAGACCCAAGTTGTCGAGGAGAGCGACAAAATTTTCCATTTCTCCGCATTTAATGAAGTTGTCGATTCGGGACTATATGTCGGGGCTCGTATGCACTACCTTGAAAGAGTACCAGAGCAGGGCCCTTGCTTACGATATGTCTGTGACGGCGAGTGAGGCGGCCCGCGAGAGTAAGAAGCCGAAGTCCGCCGGGAACTTTTCGGGCCACAAGAGTGGGGGTCAGCAGAGATCCCAATCTGCTAACTTCCCCGCCGGCGGTGGTCCGGCCTGTTCACTGGGGTCCTCGTGGAACTACCGGTGCTCCTTTCCGTGATGTGAAGTGTTTCAATTGTGGTCGCAGACAGCCACGTACCGTACTTGTTTGAGCCCTTTGTCGACGTGTGTCAGTGTGGCAGTACCGGGCCACAAGGTCAAGTCAGGCCGAGAGGGAGAGAATTCTTGGTGCCGGTCTTCCATTCCAGCGCCTAGGGAACCAAGTGTGAATCGTGGATCGTTTGCTCCTCGCCTCCGCCGAGTGCTAGTCGGGAGAGGTCGGGCCGCTCTCTAAGGGGGAGCTTCGAGTCGGCTCCGCCCATCCGCGGGTTTATGAGATGCGGAAGACCGATGACCTGGGCTACCGTGGCGGCAGTACCGTTTATATTCTTTCTCATCCCGTCGGTGTGCTTTTCGATTAGGTGCTACGCATTCGTTCATATCTTTGGATTGTGTGCGCCGTTTGAGTCTCGACTGCTTTGATGCCTTGTGAACCCTTCATCGTTAAGCTTCCTAGCGGTGATAGGATCGTTGGTGATCGGGAGGTTCGAGACTGCTTGCATACTTATTTGTGAGAGGACTTGGCCCTCTAATCTTATTGTTGTGAGTATCGAGGTGAGGATTTGATTCTTGGGGATGATTGGCTTGAGCGGCATGGTGCGATCATGAACTACCGCACGAGAATCATCACTATGTTAGCCGAGGACAAGATCGAGCACTCTTTCGCGGGGCGAAAGAGGGGAAACCAGAAATTCGTTATTAACGCCTTGAAGGCGATGAGACTCCTGCGAAAGGGGTGTACTGGCTATTGGTGCTACGCCTTGCAGGCAGAGAGTGGTGGAGTCGAGCTTTCGTCGATCCCAATCATTAGCGAGTTTCCTGATGTATTTCCTGACGAGTTACCGGGATTGCCACCGGATCGTGAGGTCGAGTTTGCTATAGAGTTAGAGCCGGGCGCGGCTCCTATTTCGAAGGCGCCCTATCGCATGGCACCTTCAGAGATGTCCGAGTTGAAGAAGCAATTGAGTGAGCTTCTTGAGTCGGGGTATGTTCGACCGAGCGCCTCGCCTTGGGGCGCACCGGTCCTGTTTGTGCGAAAGAAGGATGGTTCACTACGTTTGTGTATCGACTATCGTGAACTAAATAAGGTGACCATCAAGAACAAGTATCCTTTGCCGAGAATTGATGACTTGTTCGATCAGTTGCAGGGAGCTGCGGTGTTCTCGAAAATTGATTTGAAATCGGGGTACTATCAACTCCGGGTGAGAGAGTCCGATGTGCCGAAAACAGCTTTTCGGACGAGATACGGACATTATGAGTTCGTAGTTATGCCTTTCGGGTTAACTAATGCGCCGGCGGTGTTCATGCAGTTGATGAACAAAGTTTTTATCGAGTATTTGGATAAGTGTGTCGTCGTCTTTATTGACGATATTCTTATTTATTCGAGGAATGAGGAAGAGCATGCCCATCATTTGCGGGTAATATTAGATATTTTGAGGACCGAGCAACTCTATGCAAAGTTCTCAAAATGTGAGTTCTGGCTGAAGGAAGTGATGTTTTTAGGTCACGTGATTTCAGCCGAGGGGGTTCGTGTGGATCCGCAGAAGATTGAGGCAGTGTTGGATTGGGCACCGCCCAAGAATGTGAAGGAGCTCCGTAGTTTCTTGGGTTTAGCTGGCTACTATCGTAGGTTCGTCGAGGGTTTCTCGAAACTAGCTCGACCACTTACACAGTTGCTCCAGAAATCTAAGAAGTCCGTCTGGAATGACGAGAGGCAGTCGAGTTTTGAGGGACTGAAGAAGCGTTTGACTTCAGCCCCGGTTTTGGCGTTGCCATGTGGCAACGAGGGTTTTGCCGTTTATAGCGATGCTTCGGGTCAGGGTCTTGGGTGCGTATTGATGCAGCACGGCAAGACCATTGCCTATGCGTCGAGACAGTTGAGGCCGTATGAGCTGAACTACCCTACTCATGATTTGGAGTTAGCGGCAGTCGTTTTTGTGCTCAAGATTTGGCGTCACTACCTTTTCGGCTCTGCATGTCAGATTTTTACCGATCATAAAAGTCTGAAATACATATTTACTCAGCGAGAGTTGAATATGAGGCAGAGAAGGTGGTTAGAGTTGATTAAGGATTATGACCTCGAAATCCTTTATCATCCGGGCAAGGCGAACGTCGTGGCCGACGCCTTGAGTCGGAAACCGGTTGCGTTGCGAACGCTTGAGATCCTTACGTCTCAGTCTGAGCTTCGGCAGGCTTTGATCGAGTTAGATGTTGAAGTTTTGTTGCCTGGAGCCGTCGGGCTACTTCGTGCTTTAGAGATTTCGTCGTCTTTGATCGATGAAATTAAGCTGAAATAGTTAGAGGATCCGATGATTACTCAAATCCGAGAGAACGTTCTTAAAGGGAAGTCTCCTGGGTTTGTGATTCACGAGGATGGTGTTGTGAGATTCCAGAGTCGGCTTTGTGTGCCGAACGACTCAGAGTTGAGGCAGAGTATTTTACGGGAGGCCCATGCTACACCTTATTCCGTTCATCCTGGTTCGAGTAAGATGTACAAGGACCTGAGAAGAAATTTCTGGTGGAATGATATGAAGGATGAGGTCGCACAGTTTGTAGCGAGATGTTTGACTTGTCAGCAGGTCAAAATCGAGCATCGTAACCGGTCAAGTTATTGCGATCACTTCGCTCCGAATGGAAATGGGAAGATATATCGATTGTTTTCGTTACGAGTTTGCCGAGATCGAGGTCGGGCTTGAATTTGGTTTGGGTGATTGTTGATCGTCGACCAAGTCGGCACATTTTCTGGGCATCAAGGACACTTGGGGCCCGGAGAAGTTAGCTCGTGTGTTTATCGCGCAGATTGTGAGACTTCACGGTACTCCGAAGTCTATTGTTTCGGATCGTGACGGCCGTTTTGTATCGCACTTCTGGCAGGCGGTGCATAAGGCGTTGGGTACCCGTTTACATTTGAGTACCTCTTTTCATCCCCAGTCAGATGGACAGTCGGAATGCACTATCCAGACATTCGAGGATATATTGCGTGCTTGTGCCCTCGACTGGAGTAGCGATTGGGAGGAACATTTGCCATTGATCGAATTCACGTACAACAACAGTTGGCACGCGTCGATTCGGATGCCACCGTATGAGGCACTTTACGGGCGGCGATGTCGATCACCGATTTGTTGGAATGAGGCGTCCGATTTGGTCGGGACCGAGCCGGATGTCGTTTTAGAGACGAGGCGGAAGATAGAGTTAATTCGGGAACGGATGTTGACTGCCCAGAGTCGACAGAAGTCGTATGCCGACGTCCGTCGTCGACCTTTGGAATTCGAAGTGGGAGACCACGTTTTGCTAAAGGTGTCGCCGACGAAGGGAGTCTTTCGTTTCGGGAAGAAAGGGAAGTTGAGTCCGAGATTTATCGGCCCCTTTGAGATCCTCGAGCGAGTAGGTGGGTTGGCATACCGCTTGGCGTTACCTCCAGCCTTGAGTCATGTTCATAGCGTTTTTCATGTTTCCCAGTTGAGGAAATATGTCCCGGATCCTAGTCACATCATCGATTATGGTGAGATTGATGTCGCCGAAGATGTTACTTTCGAAGAGCGCCCTTTGAAGATTTTGGAGCATCGTGAGAAACGATTGAGGCATAAGACCATACCTTTGGTCAAGGTGCAGTGGTCGAGACACGGTGTCGAGGAGGCAACTTGGGAAACCGAGGATAGCATGCGTGCTAGGTACCCCGAGTTGTTTGTTTCTTAAGTTTTGGGACGAAACTTATTTTTAGGGGTAGAATGTAATATCCGCATTTTTTCTTTCCCTTGTAATTGTATTTCGGTGTAATTCTCGATTGTAGTGACCTCGTGTATCCTTGATGTAACTTTTCCGTCATCTTTTGATCCGATTCTCGTAATTGATGTGCGGAACCGCCGTTTCGGTTGCCGTGGATCTATTCTATGCTATGATGCGTTTTGAGGTGTTTCGTTTGATGTTTCGTTCGTATTCGGTGTGGTGGACCGTTTATGTTCTCGTACCTAGCGCACGCTAATTTTTACGCATAGCGCGCTAGAAGTCTCTTTGTAGCGCACGCCACGTTTACTTAGAGCGCGCCAGCGAGTGAACCACGGGGTGGCGCTCAACTCCTGTGCCTCGACTATCGATTAGCGCACGCTATCTTGTCTAGCGCACGCTAATGTCGGAGACTAGCGCACGTTAAGTTGTTGAAGAGCGCTAGCGTGATGCCCAAGATCGACAGCTTTACTACTGAACTCGATCAGGTGCCAGTTAGCGCACCCTACGCTAGAAAGGTAGCGCACGCTAACGGATCAGTGGGTTCTCGGACAGCTTTGTCACCGGACTCGATCGATGTCCGTAGCGACGCTATTGGTCGATAGCGCACGCTACCGAGAAGTTATTAGCGCACGCTACGTATCGAGTAGCGCACGCTAACGGCTAATTACCTGGCTACTGGACTGGGACGCTAACGGTAGGGTTTGGAATCTTATCCCGTTAGCGCACGCTAACCTTGAGGTTTTAGCGTGCGCTAACACTCCCTGGCTATATAAACCAGGGAGTTGACCGAGATAATCATAATTCCTCTTTTCTTCCTCTCCCCGCGGCGAAGGCGATTCCGAGGCGTTTTCTTGGCGATTTCTTCCTCCAATCATCTCATCCATCATCCTTCTTGAGTTCTTGGAGTATTATATCAACATCAACACGAATCTTTCGTCCTAATCCACGGTAAATCTCTTAGAACCCTACTTTTGGATAATTTGGGGTTTTTGGGATTTTCTTCCGATTCGTTCCGTTTTGTTGGTGGATTCATGATGAATATGATTAATCTTGTTGATATCATTAGTTTTCCTACGGATTCATGGTATATTTTCATAACTTTGTGAAATCGAGAGGGTTTGGTTGTGGTCCGCCCTCGTTGTTATTTTTATTCGATTATACATGAATCGTAGGCGGGTTTCCGGGTGTATTCCATTTCCATAATCGTTTAGAAGTGGTTGTGATTGTGCTATTCAAATCGTTAGGTTCATTTGATTCGGTTCCTCGCGGTCGTGCTTGATTCTCCGTTTCGTTCGTGTCATCGTCTATTTAATCGAGGCAAGTATCCTTATGAACTTACAATCTTGACATAGTAGTATTGTATGAGAAATGGTGTGTGTGTATGCTCACTACGGGTTAGATCCGACGGGGTCTCGGTAGGGGTCCACAGAGATGTGGATCGACGAGCTTGCTTTTAACCACTACGGGTTAGATCCGACGGGGTCTCGGTAGGGGTCCACAGAGACGTGGATCGACGGTTAATTGTGGTGCATTTTACAAATGTGATTTTGATATTGGCATTTCCGGAAATGAGTGCTTTCGAACGGATTTCTTTACTGCATGCATTTACTATATGTGTAAGATGTAAGTTGTTCATCTGGTTACTTGTACTAGCGTAATTGCTAACCCCTCTGGGGACCCGTTTTGGGGAAATTCGTTTTATGAATTTTAGGTCAGGTTCATCGAGACGAACGGGTCTTTGGACCAAGATGCGGATGATGGCCGAGCGTGATGATTGTGCACGAGTGATGTCTTAGTGTCTTCTACCTTTTCATATTTTGTGGTTTTGTTTGAACTAATAGAAGTACTCGAGTACTTAAGAACTTTTACTCGTCTGGATTGTATTGTTGTTTATCGTGTTTGTGTCGAATGATGATGTTATGTTGACCGGGTGAACCGGGTGGATTATTCTGTTTTGCGTCTTTATGACGTGGTGTTATGTTGTTGTTTCTGTGAGTCGATGAGTATGATGCTGTTCAGCCTGGTGGGTCCCATATAGGGATTCACGGCGCTGTAATATACCTCGAATATCTTGAGGGTGTTACAGTTACCAGCCTGGTAGATCCTTGAGGAAAGGGTCTACGGCGTGTAATATCCCTGAGTGGATTGGGGGTGTTACACATTCCTTGCGTGAATTCTTCAAGTTCCTAATCACTTTCCACCATCCGAATCAAGGTAAATATTCCCAAAACCCTTGTTTTGAGATTTTGGGGGAATTTTGGGGATTTCTTGGGATTTGACTCTTTTAGTCCGAATTATTACTGGGTTATCACTAGACTTCGATCGTGCACTTGTAATCCTTCATTTTATTGATGATTTGTGGTTTTAAACTCCAAGTTCTCCATTGTTCGTCACTTATAGTCGACGATACCCAAGTTATGTTCGACTAAGGGTTTCAGCGGGTAGAACTAGGATGTATTCCATCATTTACGTAGTTTTAAGATTGTTGTCCATCGTTATTGTGTTAGGATCGGATTTGTGAAGGTTGTTCGGGCCAAAACCTTTCCGTTCGCCATTTTCCTTCACGTAGTATTAATCAGGCAAGTACATGTATTACATTCCGTTATGTGCGTATGATTTTGATGCGAATGATGGAAATGGTGTTATTGAACGAATGTTATTGTTTCTCTTCCACCTGGGGATGGCGTGTGGCCTCTGGGGGCCGATACTAATGGGTACGGCCATGGAAATGGACTGGGGTGTGTTTGTTGATGTTCTTCCACCTGGGGACGATTCGACGGGACCTCTGGGGGCCGATACTAATGGGTACGGCCGCGGAAGTGGTTTCTCACCTGGGGACGGTCCGACGGGACCTCTGGGGACCGATACTAATGGGTACGGTCGCGAGTTACCAAGCGTGGATAATTGTGATGTGGAAAACTTGTTGACATACTGTTTTGGTGTTAATGTGATATTTCGGAATATTGATTTTCAAAATGATTTTTCCTAACGATTTATTTGCGTTGAATTGTGTATGTATATAATGTTGTGTAATTATGTACTTGCACTAGCTATTCGAATGCTAACCCCTTAAATGGGGGAAATGCGTCTTATGCATTTAGTCTTGGTCGAGCTGAGGAGCTGGCACGGGATGCGCATGCAAAGGATGGGTTGGCATGATGATGTGGCTCGAGTCTGTATTTTTCTGTTTTGTCATTGCATCTGTTGAGTATTGGAGTTAGACTGTTTATTTTTAAACATGGTTTAAGTCCCCTGCGTGGGCAATAATTTGGTATTTAACTTATGTCTCATGTACTCCGTTAAAATGTTTTGGCCGAGGCCACGGCCTTATTTACTTTTTGGGTGCATCTTTTGGGTTATCATTGTGGTTCATGTGTCACGAGTTAGCCTGGTAGATGTAATATCCGTGTTTTCTATTTTTGGTAATTTCTATTTTTGGTGTATGTTCGTTTCGGACAACTCGCTTAGCACTGTTTTGGAATTCTGAATCTATTTTATTTTTGGAGTTTTTCCGTCTGGATGAGTTTCGAGGATGTTTTTGCATAATTTCATCTTAATTTATATCTTGTAGTATGCACGTTCGATTCTCGTAAAACTTGTTCGTTTCCGTTGTTTCTTGATTTGTATAAGTTTGTATGGTTGATTTGGTCGTGTTGAAATTTTCGGTTTGTTAATCCGACGTTGCATCGTGATTTTTCGGGCTCTTGGGCCATTTTTGAAATTTTCATAAGTTTGGGGAATTTCGCTTTATTTGCTTCATTTGAGACTCTCTAGTGATCGGGATTATATTTTCTTTCAAAACTCAGCTTCGTTGTTTTGGATACCCCATGTTTATACTCTTGATTCTATCCTTGTGTTGCGTTTCGTCGTTGTATCGTTGTCTTGAGCTAAGTGTTTAGCAAAGGTCAATCTGCCGCATGCATAACGACGTTATGCATGCTCCTTTACGCACGTTATATAGGTATCATAACGCACGTTATACCCCATTGGTAACGTCACGTTATGGTTTCGCAGAAATGTCCAGATTGTTCGTTACGTACGTTAACCTGAGAGGGGTTACGTACGTAACCTTCATAACGTACGTTAACAATAGGCGTTAACGTACGTAACTCGCCGTCAGGTCTTTTAATTCCTGACTTATTTCCGGTCGACTTATTTCACTCCTTTTCTTTCTTTCTCGCGACGTGAGTTTCCTTTGGGCGATTTCAAACGATTCATCCGGTGCAATCCATAGGAACCTTCTAAAGATCGATTTTTGCATCCCAAGCAAGGTTTATCATCATCATAATCATCCTCCATCCGTCCGAATCGAGGTATACATCGATGAACCCTAGTTTTTTTGGGGATTTCGGGATTTTTGGCAAAATTCTTCCTTTTAATCCGTTTTGGCTTCGACGACTTGTTAGATTACGATTGTGTAGTCGTAAATCCCTTGTTTCATTATAGTTTAACGGATTTAACCTAGTAATTCCTCCATTGTTAGATTATAACCGTCTTGGACTTCGTAATGACCGACAAATCGTTCCAAGGGGTAGAATTAGGATTAATTCTTACCTTTCCGCATTATTGAGACTTGTGTATACCGTTATTGTGTTAGGAACGGATTTGGGAGGATTGTTCGGACCGAAACCTTTTCCGTCGTCGTTTCCTTCATTTCGTTTCATTCAAGGCAAGTACATGTATTACATTTCGTTATGTATGTTGTGATTTTCGAAATGAATGATGAATTGTGATTTTCGGGTGCGTGAGTTGTGTTCCTTCCACCCGGAGTGTCCGACGGGATGTCCGGGGGTCGATACTAAGGGGTACGGCCGCGGAAGGGAACTTGGGTGCGTGTGTGATTGAACTTCCACCGAGTGTCCGACGGGATGTCCGGGGTCGATACTAAGGGTACGGCCGCGAAGTGGTATCCCACAGGAGTGTTCGACGGGATGTCCGGGGTCGATACTAAGGGGTACGGCCACGGGATACGATTGTGATTTTGTGATATCGTGATGATTGAACTGATTTGATTGCCAATGTAGTATTAGGAATATATATATGGCAAATGATTTCGATTGAGATGATTGTGCTAAAAACCGTATTTTTGTATATAATGTTGTGTAATTGTGTACTTGCACTAGCTATTCGAATGTTAACCCCTTAAATGGGGGAAATGCGTCTTATGCATTTCAGGTACCGGGAGAGCTGAGGAGCAGGCACGGGACACGCACGTAAAGGATGGGCCGGGCTTGATGATGTGGCTCGAGTCCTAATTTTATGTTTTGTCATTGCATTTGTCGCATCGGAATTAAACTGTCTACTTTTAAACTTGGTTTAAGTCCCCTGCGTGGGCAACGGATTGGTATTTATTTTATGTTCATGTACTCCGTTAAAATTGTTTTGGCCGAGGCCACGGCCTTATTTACTTTTGAGTGCATTGTTTGGATTTGCATTGTGGGTTTGTGTCATGTGTTAGCCTGGTAGACCTCACGAGGGTTCTACGGCGTGTAATGTCCCATTTGTGAATTGGGGTGTTACATTTATGGTATCAGAGCCTTGGTTTTGAATACCTAGGCTGTCGGTGAATTTTGGGTTTGTCAGTTATGTCGTTAGAGTCAGTCGTTGAGCCTAATATCATCACGCTACCGTCTTTTCGTGCGACCCGTGGCTGTAAGTCTCCTCGAACTCTTATATTTCTGTAATTCGTTTTCTTGCGTAGTTCGGAATTGTGACTTGGGTTACCAACTTTGTGAATTGTGAATCTTTCTGATCTTGTTCTTTTCGTATTTTCTTCAGTATGTTGAGAGGTCGTGGTAGACCGCCTAGGGCGCGGCCGAGGCCGTGGTCTGGGTGCCGATAATGAAGAGGGCTCACTTTCTCGGTCCTCTGCAGACTCACCTCTCACTGCCGCTGGTAATAATGCCGACGCTGGCTACGCCGTACTTCAGCTTAGTAGCCCGCCTTACTCAGATAGCTCAGTGGTGGACGCTTAATCCACCCCGACACTGAAGATGAAGCTAGTAAGTGGCTTCAGACGGTGACTAAGATGCACCCTCCTCGTTTCTCCGGATCTTGACTCCCTCGGTTGGGAGAATTGGCTCTTCGGTTGTCCAGGACCTTTGATGCCGTAGCTTGTCCCGAAGACAGAGGGTACATATTGCCCAATACCTCCCGGATAAGGAATCATGGAATGGTGGGAGGCCGTTGCGCCCAGAGACCGTCGGGCCACTTGGGATGAGTTCAGGGCTGCTATGGAAGCAGAATATTGTCCACCGCCGCTAAAGAGCGCAGAATTGTGGAGTTCTTCACCGCTACACCTCGGGATGTGCCTATTTCTCGTGCCATCATTACTTACAATCAGCAGTTGGGTTTCGTGAGAGATCGGTGAGGACGGAAGCCGATAAAATCCGTTACTTTAATATGCGTATGAAACCGCATATCAGTGCAGTATGGCACCGCTCATGTGTGCCACTTTGAAGGAGTATCAGGATCGCGCTCTAGCGATCGAGATGGCCGCACGAGAATCGAGTTAGGTGCCGAGGCCAAGAAACAGAAAACATTGGCAACTTCTCGGCCGGCAAGAGTGGCCGATTTTCGAGAGCATACCGCCTACACCGGGAAGAGGCCATTTCATCAGCCGGGATCTCGTGGTAACTGCTCGATTGATCCGTTGCTTCGGTGGGTGGTTTGTTTTAATCGCAACCAAGATGAGCATATGATGAAGGATTGCCCTTTTCCTCCAGTTATTTGCTTCACTTGTGGCGATCGGGCATCGGGCAACTCATTGTGAGAGGGCCACTGTGCTGTTAGAGTTCCGACTACCACTACCGATCGGAGGATCACAAGACTCAGCTACTTATGTTCCGCAGAGTTCGAGTCGTGGTAGGGACGGTCACGGATCGCCGTGCGGCCTCGAGTTCGGTTCGCCCACCCCGATTGTATCGAGATGAGGCGTACAGAGGAGACAGATGTTCCAGTGGCGTCAGGTACTACTCAGATCCTTACTCATCCAAAGGTCGGTGCTTTTGATTCGGGTGCTACCCATTCCTTTATTGCTTCGGATTGTGTGAGTCGTATTGGTTTTGACTGCTTGTTTGAGTGTGAGCCGTTTGTAGTGGGTACACCCAGTGGGGATCGTATGGTTGGGGATAGGGAAGTTAGGGATTGCCCAGTGAGGATCGGGAGCCGGGATTGGCCCTCGACTCTCATTGTTATAGACCTTAAGGGTGAGGATTTAATCCTCGGAGACGATTGGTTGGATCGTCACGGTGCTATCATGAACTATCGGACTCGTACCATCTCGATAGTTGCCGAGGACGGCACCGAGCATACTCTCGTACCGTAGCCGGTAGATCGGGAGTGTGATTAGCGCTTTGAAGGCGATGAAACTTCGAACTGTGGTTGTGTTTGCCATCGGTGTTTCGCTCTGCAGCGGAAGATGGTGAGGTTGACATATCGTCGATTCCGGTTGTTAGCGAGTATCTGATGTATTTCGGACGACTTGCCGGGATTACCACCACATCGAGAGGTGGAGTTTCCTATCGATCTTGAGCCGAATGCGGACCCTATTTCTCGAGCACCGTATCGTATGGCACCGTCGGAGATGCTAGAGTTGAAGAATCGATTGGGAGAATTGTTAGATAAAGGGTATATTCGACCGAGCGCATCGCCTTGGGGTGCGCTGTACTTTTGTTAAGAAGAAGGATGGATCGCCGTTTATGTATCGATTATCGAGAATTAAACAAGTTGACCATCAAAAATAAATACCCTTTGCCGGATTGACGACTTGTTTGATCGGCTTGAGGGGGCGACAGTCTTTTCGAAGATTGATTTGCGATCGGGCTACTACCGATTGAGGATTCGACGTCGATATTCGAAAGTCGCCTTTCTGACGAGATATGGCCATTACGAGTTTGTGGTTATGCCTTTCGCTAACTAATGCCCCAGCAGTTGTTCATGCGCTTAATGAACAAAGTTTTTATTGAGTACCTGGACAAATTCGTAGTCGTTTTTATCGACGATATTCTTATCTATTCACGGAGTCGGGAGGAGCACGCCTTACATCTTCGGATTGTATTAGACACTTTGAGGGCCGAGCAGTTGTACGCGAAGTTCTCTAAGTGTGAGTTTTGGCTCGAGGAAGTGACGTTCCTCGGGCATGTGATTTCAGCGGAGGGAGTTCGGGTAGATCCGCATAAGATAGAGGCAGTGATGGCTTGGGGGCCGCCTAAGAATGTGAAGGAGGTGAGGAGTTTTCTGGGTCTTGCCGGCTATTACCGTAGATTCGTTGAGGGATTTTCTAAGATCGCTAGACCACTCACTCGCTGCTCTAAAACTCGTGAAGTTCGAGTGGACCGCAGCATGTGCAGACGCTTTGACGAGTTAAAGAGACGTTTGACTACCGCACCCGCTTTAGCATTGCCTCGGGGAACGAGGATTTCGTAGTGTATAGTGATGCTTCGGGCCTTGGGCTTGGATGTGTTTTGATGCAGAGACAGAGTGATTGCTTATGCGTCCGTCGCTTGAAACCTTATGAGGTAAATTATCCCACGCACGATTTGGAGTTAGTCATGCGGTCGTTTTCGCCTTTAAAGATATGGAGGCATTATCTCTATGGGTCGTCGTGTAAGATTTTACGGACCACAAGAGTCTCAAGTACATCTTCAGCCGTAAAGAGTTGAATATGAGGCGTAGGTGGTTAGAGTTAATTAAAGATTACGACCTCGAGATACTTTACCATCCGGGTAAGGCCAACGTAGTGGCCGATGCGTTGAGCCGAAAACCGATGGCTTTGCTGATGTTAGAAGTACTTACACCACGTAGTAGGATCCAGCGAGATTTCATCTGGCCGAATATTGAGGTTTGGGTTCGAGAGTTCAGGGCCGCCTTTGTGCGTTAGAGATCACTTCGCCTGATCGATGATATTAAGGCGAAACAGTATGATGATCCGTGTTTGGTCCAGTTGAGGGAGGATGTGAGGAAGGGGAAAGCCCCTGGATTTGTGATTCAGGATGATGGCGTTCTGAGATTTCGCGGCAGATTATGTGTACCGAATGTTATTGAGTTGAGAAATAAGATCTTGAACGAAGCTCATACCACGCCTTACTCCATACATCCTGGTACAAGTAAAATGTACAAGGACGTGAGGAGTAACTACTGGTGGAGTAATTTGAAGACAGACGTTAGCGAGTTCGTGTCGAGATGTTTGACCTGTCAGCAGGTTAAGATCGAGCATCAGCGACCCGCGGGGTTTTTGCGACCACTTCCCATCCCGGAGTGGAAATGGGAGGATATTTCTATGGATTTCATTACCAGTATGCCTAGGACTCGGACTGGAATGAATATGATTTGGGTTATTGTCGATCGACTGACCAAATCAGCTCATTTCCTGGGTATTAAGGACACTTGGGGTCCAGAGAGACTGGCACGAGTGTTTATTGCAGAGATCGTGAGATTACATGGGACTCCTAAGAGTATTGTTTCGGATCGTGATGGCCGGTTTGTATCACATTTTTGGCAGGCTGTTCATCGAGCTTTGGGGACTGAGTTGAGACTCAGTACGTCTTACCACCCTCAGACTGACGGGCAGTCAAAGCGGACGATCCAGACGTTGGAGGATATGTTGAGAGCCTGTGCCCTAGATTGGAAGGATGATTGGGAGTCGCACTTGCCATTGATCGAGTTTACGTACAACAATAGTTGGCACGCCTCGATCAAAATGGCACCATTTGAGGCATTGTATGGGAGGAGGTGCAGATCGCCGTTGTGTTGGGACGATGCGTTCGAGCTGATTGGTACCGAGCCCGATATGGTAGTTGAGACGAGGGAGAAGATTACTCTGATTCGTGATAGATTGTTGACGGCCCAGAGTCGGAAAAAGTCTTATGTCGACACGCGTCGCCGGCCGTTGGAGTTTGAGGTGGGAGATCATGTTTTGCTTAAGGTGTCGCCGACACGGGGAGTTTACCGCAGTAGGAAGGGTAAACTTAGTCCGAGATATATTGGGCCGTTTGAAATTTTAGAGAGAGTGGGAGAGCTTGCCTATCGGTTGGGTTTGCCGTCCTTGAGTCACGTTCATAACGTATTTCATATTTCCTACTTAGGAAGTACGTATCGGACCCTAGCCATATTCTTGATTTTGGAGAGATCGGGTGGGGCCCGACATTACCATTGAGGAGAGGCCGATTCAGATTTTAGAGCGTCGGGTGAAGCAACTTCGTCATAAAACCATTCCTCCGGTTAAAGTTCAATGGTCGAGACATGGATGAGGAAGCCACATGGGAGACGGAAGAGAGTATGCGGTCGAGATACCCCGAGTTGTTCGCGTTGTAAGTTTCGGGACGAAACTTATTTTTAGGGAGATAATGTAATATCCGTGTTTTCTATTTTTGGTAATTTCTATTTTTGGTGTATGTTCGTTTGGACAACTCGCTTAGCACTTGTTTTGGAATTCGAATCTATTTTGTTTTTGGAGTTTTTCCGTCTGGATGAGTTTCGAGGATGTTTTGCATAATTTCATCTTAATTTATATCTTGTCGTATGCACGTTCGATTCTCGTAAAACTTGTTCGTTTCCGTTGTTTCTTGATTTGTATAAGTTTGTATGGTTGATTTGGTCGTGTTGAAATTTTCGGTTTGTTAATCCGACGTTGCATCGTGATTTTTCGGGCTCTTGGGCCGTTTTTGAAATTTTCATAAGTTTGGGGAATTTCGCTTTATTTGCTTCATTTGAGACTCTCTAGTGATCGGGATTATATTTTCTTTCAAAACTCAGCTTCGTTGTTTTGGATACCCCATGTTTATACTCTTGATTCTATCCTTGTGTTGCGTTTCGTCGTTGTATCGACTGTGGCCTTTGCTAAGTGTTTAGCAATCTTGAATGCTGCATGCATAACGTCGTTATGCATGCTCCTTTACGACGTTATATAGGTATCATAACGCACGTTATACCCCATTGGTAACGACGTTATGGTTTCGCGAAAATGTCCAGATTGTTCGCTACGACGTTAACTGAGAGGGGTTACGACGTAACCTTCATAACGCACGTTAACAATAGGCGTTAACGCACGTAACTCGCCGTCAGGTCTTTTAATTCCCGACTTATTTCCGGTCGACTTATTTCACTCCTTTTCTTTCTTTCGCGACGTGAGTTTCCTTTGGGCGATTTCAAACGATTCATCCGGTGCAATCCATGGAACCTTCTAAAGATCGATTTTGCATCCCAAGCAAGGTTTATCATCATCATAATCATCCTCCATCCGTCCGAATCGAGGTATACATCGATGAACCCTAGTTTTTGGGGATTTCGGGATTTTTGGCAAAATTCTTCCTTTTAATCCGTTTTGGCTTCGACGACTTGTTAGATTACGATTGTGTAGTCGTAAATCCCTTGTTTCATTATAGTTTAACGGATTTAACCTAGTAATTCCTCCATTGTTAGATTATAACCGTCTTGGACTTCGTAATGACCGACAAATCGTTCCAAGGGGTAGAATTAGGATTAATTCTTACCTTTCCGCATTATTGAGACTTGTGTATACCATTATTGTGTTAGGAACGGATTTGGGAGGATTGTTCGGACCGAAACCTTTTCCGTCGTCGTTTTCTTCATTTCGTTTCATTCAAGGCAAGTACATGTATTACATTTCGTTATGTATGTTGTGATTTTCGAAATGAATGATGAATTGTGATTTTCGGGTGCGTGAGTTGTGTTCCTTCCACCCGGAGTGTCCGACGGGATGTCTGGGGGTCGATACTAAGGGGTACGGCCGCGGAAGGGAACTTGGGTGCGTGTGTGATTGAACTTCCACCCGGAGTGTCCGACGAGATGTCTGGGGGTCGATACTAAGGGGTACGGCCGCGGAAGTGGTATCCCACCCGGAGTGTTCGACGGGATGTCTGGGGGTCGATACTAAGGGGTACGGCCACGGGATACCAGTTGTGATTTTGTGATATCGTGATGATTGAATCGATTTGATTGCCAATGTAGTATTAGGAAAATATATATGTCAAATGATATCAGATTGAGATGATTGTGCTAAAAACCGTATTTTTGTATATAATGTTGTGTAATTGTGTACTTGCACTAGCTATTCGAATGCTAACCCCTTAAATGGGGGAAATGCGTCTTATGCATTTCAGGTACCGGGAGAGCTGAGGAGCAGGCACGGGACACGCACGTAAAGGATGGGCTGGCTTGATGATGTGGCTCGAGTCTGTAATTTTATGTTTTGTCATTGCATTTGTCGAGTACTGGAATTAAACTGTCTACTTTTAAACTTGGTTTAAGTCCCCTGCGTGGGCAACGGATTGGTATTTATTTTATGTTCATGTACTCCGTTAAAATTGTTTTGGCCGAGGCCACGGCCTTATTTACTTTTGAGTGCATTGTTTGGATTTGCATTGTGGGTATGTGTCATGTGTTAGCCTGGTAGACCTCACGAGGGTTCTACGGCGTGTAATGTCCCATTTGTGAATTGGGGTGTTACAGTAGACCTCACGGGGGTTCTACGGCGTGTAATGTCCCATTTGTGAATTGGGATGTTACAGTTTATATACTAAATGTTATTTGTAATTTTCGATGATGTTTGGTTTACCGGTTGTGCCGGGCATTTTTATTTAAATTTCATCTTGGTGATGTGTGTTTTTCTCGTTAACCGAGATGGTTAGACGAGTGATATTACTTGTTAGCCTGGTAGGTCCCATGTAGTGGTCCACAACGCTGTAATATACCCTGAATATCTTGGGGGTGTTACACTGTCATGGTTTAGCAGGTTTTTATCGACGCTTTGTTAAAGATTTTAGCACGATTGCAGCCCCATTAAATGAACTTGTAAATAAACATGCTAAATTTCATTGGGGTGATGATCAAGAAAATGCCTTTAACACATTAAAGGATAAATTATGCACCGCACCTGTTTCAGCATTACCAGATTTTTCTATTACTTTTGAAATTGAGTGTGATGCTTCAGGAGTAGAGCGGTATTAATGCAGGGAAAGAGGTCGATTGCTTACTTTAGCGAGAAACTTGGAGGAGCTATGTTGAACTACCCTACATATGATAAAAAATTGTATGCTTTGGTTAGAGCTTTACGTACGTGGCAACACTACTTATGGCCTAAAGAGTTCGTGATTCACACGGATCATGAATCATTGAAGCATCTCAAAGGACAAAATAAGTTGTGTAAAAGACATGCCAAATGGTTAGAGAGAATGAATCATTTTCTTACATCATCAAGTATAAACAAGGTAAGGAGAACAACCGATGCATTGTCACGAAGGTATGTATTACTTAATATGTTTTCTTGTAAATTGTTGGGATTTGAGCTCTTGAATTATGTGGGAGATAAAGATTTTGGGGAAACATATGTTGCTTGCGAAACAAAAAGTGTGGATAAATTTTATCGGGATAATGGATTTTTATTCCGTGAAAATAAACTTTGCATTCATTTTTGTTCGACACGGGAGTTGTTAGTAAGGGAAGCGCATAGTGGGGGATTAATGGGACATTTCGGAATTGCCAAAACTTTTGAAATATTGCATGAACACTTCTTTTGGATGAAACATGATGTTTATAAAATTGTCAATTCATGCATTATTTGTCGAAGGGCAAAATTACGAGTTTTACCACATGGTTTGTACATGCCACTTCCAGTTCCTAACGAGCCTTGGGTTTATCTTTCTATGGACTTTGTGTTGGGTTTATGAAAGGTAAAATCTGGGTGTGATTAGATATTTGTCGTCGTTGATAAATTTAGCAAAATGGCACATTTCATTGCATGTCACAAAAATGACTATGCCACTCATATTGCAAATTTATTTTTCAAAGAAATTGTCCATTTACATGGAATGCCAAAAAGCATAGTTTTTGATCGGGATATTAAATTTCTTAGCTATTTTTGGAAAGTTTTGTAGGTGAAACTGGGAATAAAATTGCTTTATTCGACAATGTGTCATCCCCAAACTGATGGCCAAACCGAGATAGTTAACCGAACACTTGGTCAACTATTACGAACTGTTGTTAACAAGAACTTGAAAAATTGGGAAACATCTTTACCATTTATTGAATTTGCTTACAACAGAACCGTTCATTCTACCACTATATTTTCTCCATTTGAAATTATATATGGTTTTAATCCGATAACTCCCTTAGACTTGTTGCCTATTCCTATAGATGACATGAGCAGTATCGATGGCAAGAAAAAGGCTGAAATGATCAAACAACTGCATGTAAAGGTTCGAGAATAAATTAAAAAATGCACGAACATAATGTTCGAATAAAGAATAAGGGATGGAAGCAAGTATTCTTTGAACCAGGTGACTGGGTTTGGATTCACTTGAGGAAAGAGAGGTTTTCCGCACAAAGGAAATCGAAGTTGATGCCGAGGGGAGACGGACCATTTCAAATTTTAAAACGCGTCAATGATAATGCCTACAAAGTGGATCTACCTGGTGAATATCTACCTTCAATGCTGCTGACTTAAGCCCTTTTGAATTTTTAGATTCAAGGACAAATCCTTTTGAGGACGGGGGAATAATGTGAATCAAGAAGCAGTCAGTCAGACAGAAGAACAAATATACATTCCCGTGGGACCAATAACAAGATCACGAGCAAATGCGATAAAGAATTCATTAACAATGCTCGTGCAAAATTATTTCAATCAGATCGATGACCATAAATATAATAACATCTTTATTTGTGTCATTGAAGCCGCCACATGTTAGATCAAAAGTGTTGATGTCATCATTCCAAGTGATAAGCCTAACTGAAGCAGCTTTCGTAATTCAGATTTATCTCCTACATATAATATCGAATTAAGCTCGTATTTATATCATCGGAAAGTGAAGAGAAAGTCCTAAAATTTTTGTGTTCATCATGACATCAAAATCGGATATTTGCAGTGGTGAAAATACGGTACAAATGAAAGCAAGAGTTGGAACTTTCAAATGCGCTACACCTTCGTGTTTTTGTCATAACCTTCACGTCCGATATCCTATTGAGACGATTCAGGTGGATTTGGAAAGTTAAGATGCAGTACTACAATCTAGAAGACACCAAGATCAAAATCGGAAGTTTAGGATCCTTTATGCCACTAAAACAACAACAACATATTTTTTTAACTTTGATTTCTTATTATCAAAACTTAAGTCTTGGTCTTTGATTTTTGTCTAAAAATGTATTGACTCCTTACCTTATGGGCTGATTAATCATTGATCAAATTTTAGGAGTTTTAAATGTTGAATTTATAATTTATTAGTCTTTATAAGTTTTATTTTATGTTTTTATATTGTAATAGTTGTAGGAATTTGGCTATAAATAGCCCTCATTTTCATTTGTAAAGGGACCTTGAAATTTATCAAAATTGTGAGTGTTTGTGTTAACAAACTTCCTTCTTATTTTTTTGAGTATGTCTCCAAAATATAAATCGTGATTTCAATTCACTTATCGAGGTGTTAGAAACCTTGTGGCGTGTTTGAATCGCACCTTCCGGTTTGCTATGGCGCGTCACG